>OZ038373.1:17832103-19032103 GCA_964036015.1 Leptarthrus brevirostris
GGATGCCCCAAACCGACAAGCTAGGACCTGCTGCCAGCTAAACTTTCCAACCTGGATATCCTGCGGCAACTTTACGTTGCAACACACACTCGCACACATTACATATAAATGTTTCATCCCAACGTTGACTGCGAGTACAAATTTTCGTAGAAGAGGAATCTAAGTAAAATTAATATCATCATCATAGTTCCAACCTTGCAGTTCAATGCATTTGAGAAACAAGGTCAATTCCAAGTTCCCAACAGAGTAAAACAAGGATCCGTTCTATTATCTATGCTGTCTTGGACTATGGGCTGCGTGCTATGTTAGATAACTACTATGCACGAGAAATAAGATAAGAACACTTTACAACGTTCATGTCCAACAAATCGAGTCGTGCATCTCAAATGTTTGTAGCTATAGAAGTTCAAGATCAATGCTAGTGAAATAAAATTAATGGGCTTGAACTCCATAGGAAAAGACAAACTCAAAGAGCAACAACAGCTAAAGGCACGGGCGTTAAAAAGAAGTTAGTGTTACTGACGATGTGTTGGGGAGTAGAAATTTTCTTCTTCTTTATTAAATGAAGCCACTAAAATATACTGTTGAGGTTATTTAAAAATCAAAATACCTTAAGGAACAATATGAACACTGAGAAGTATCTTAAAAGCATCGATATTTTTAAGTTAAAGAAGTATAAAAATAACTTCTTAGAATTCCGTCACAATACTTAAGTGCATTCTTTTACTATAAATTGTTACGACTAATAAATAAAAATTCTTTTCAACATTTCCAGCATGCCGGAAAGCCCAACAGCGTATATCATGTGGGAGTGTTATATCTCCAGACTAGCGCAAGGTTATCACATCGTACAGTCAGCATGAGTTTAGCTTGAACTGAGAATTTATTTTGCAAAAGAGAAAAAAAAAGAAAAAAGGAAAAGCTGTGGAGGGTAGAAAGACATTGTTTGAATCTACTATCAGTAGATCTCATGGCATATCCCAATGCATTTGAAACTATCCTTGAATTTCACTCTCGACTTCTAGCGAGATTACGTAAATCACTCACCCCCAAAATCCCTATAGACGCCTTTCAGGAGATATCACAAAGTTAAAACGGGAAATGAGAATTCAATTCTCACGTGATTTCGATATTAAGGAAGGAAACTTTGGTCCACAGGAAGATAATAAAAAATGACACAAAAAGAAGAAGACGAGCGAAAAGTGGATAGATGCCACCAGAAAAGGAGTTAAATTGATTCTCATTCAATTTGTCCGGATAGTGTGGCGAGTCCCCTTCATTTTATGCGGACAAGGACAAGATTCACACAATCAACGCAACCGCCGGCAACTGGCGATTCTGACATTCGTTTCGAAGTAAGTTGGCAAACATTTGCACTTCCTGCTCCTTCCATTTTATGAATAGAGGATTCTTGAATGCTGGAGGCTTATATGAACATGGGCATAGATATGACTATAGAGTTGCTCCTTTTTAGTGTCTGCCTGTGAGACACAAAGGGGATTTTTTTTTATTGATTAAATCTACTGACACTCCGGGAGCTACATATAAAGGGCACTGACTTTTGCTCCGCCTTAGATATACAAAACTGAAGGCAGTGTCAGCAGTGTCGGCAATCTGCGACAAGGATAAAGCAATACAAGAGCAAAGGCTCAATAAAGCCTGGGGTGCTCATAAAATTAATCCTTTAAAAGCTTCACGGGCATGTTACTAGATTTGCTGGAACTTTAATCACTAGCGAAGTGTTTCCTAATTGTCCTTAAAGTGTCTTTTGAATCCCATTAAAGATCACTCTGTCCACACGATACCAGGGATTCGATATATCTCGATTTTCCTCTTGACATAGACATTTCCTCATTTCGAGTAGATAATGTTGTTTGGGAGTGAAAATATGCGATTTCTGTCAGGAACAGATGTAGACGATATTAAGGGTATCATTGTTTGGTAGGTGACATAATGAGACGTGTACATATATACCCGGGCAAGTCCTTGATGAGATAGTGGCAGGGAATGTTATCAGAATTAATTGTTGCTTAATTAGTTCGGGAGCTAATTAATAAAATTAATGAGAAAACCAAGAACCCCCGAGTTCGGAGACTTCTGCACGTCCCGTCACCGTGTGGGTTGCCAAAGATGCTTCCTTTGAAATACCCAATTAACCTTTAAACAGGTTGAGAACCGACCTCTGACTTTGAACGCCGCCGCTAATTACTTTATTATTGGAAGCTGCTTTATTCCGCACATGGGAATATCAGGCGTACATCATATTACTTATTTTGTTGAAATACATTTGCGTAGGATTTATTAGAAAATGAAGAGAGAAAAGGGCTTATTTTCTAAGAGGATATAATTAAGCCTTGACAAAGTATAAGAGACCTAGAGAAATATTACAGAATATGGCTTGGTAAAGTTGTTTCTGCTTTGTGTTTGAAGGAGAATGTAGTCGATATCTTCAAATCTGGAAATAACAAGCCTAACACCGAACTCCATACGGAATGTAAAAAATAATAATTGAACAAAATTATGTAAGCCTTTAAATCAACATAAGCAATAATTTATTAATATTATTTTAAATACACATTATAGCATTGTTGCAAAGTCAATTGCATTTTTTCGAATCAATTTGGTTAATATTTTATTGAAATTATTAAAATATTAAGGGATTACTGTTCGAAATTAATTAAAATATCATTTCGATTTTGTAGGCTAATGAAAACAGCTCGTTCATTTGAAATGTATCGAAACTTTCTCATATTTTTACTAATTATCATCAATACTGATTTGATGATATTTTAAATTGGCAGAAAATTATACATATAATCCCTGGTGGCTAGTTTTGTGCTGTTGCATATACATTTCAATGCATATTGAACAGGTAAGATAATAAAAATAGCCGCCGATGAATAAAGGTCGGGGTTTAGTATACACCGTGACCACAGTTCAGCCGCTACAACAACTCCATTAAAATAAAAAACGAATAGCATCCTTATTACAAGCTGCTTATTTTTAATTTAAATCACTTCATGGAATGCACTGAATGGAAGGGCACTGAAGTAAAACCATGTCATGTTTTGAGGTTCATGAAAAGTATCTCAGATGATATCTCCAGTGACCAAGCTCTTTTCAATGATAAAATTAACCGTTTTTCATCCAAACTAACTAATTTATTTGGCTGACCACTTATGTTTTACTTGAGAAATCCCATGATACATCATCTCAGGTCTCACTGATATCCAGTGTCAAGTATGGAAAAGTCTGTTTACTCCAGTAATGATTACAGCTCTGCTTTACCAGTTCTTTAGACGACATCCAACGGTCATCCAACAGGATTTTTACAAGTGTTCCTCGGCTCCACTATCTTCAAGGATGGTAAGTTAAATGAAGCCACGACGTCGTAGACGCAACCGACAGAGATTTAGAACTTAATGGCGCTCCCCCTCACCGGTGCCGCTACTCACACTGTTGTTGCTAGTGATGATACTATCTCTCTGCCTATTCAGCTTTTCAGGATTGCGGCTCGCTTTCTTTCGCTGATGTTGCCGAACATGCTGCTGATGATGACAGTGCTATTTAGTTTAGGGATTCTGGCATATGTTCTGATTCACGATCCTGTTACCTCGGTCTTGGATGTTGAGCACCATTCAAGTATTACCGCGCTGAGGCCGACCAAGCTCCCCAAATATATTTTTGTTTCCAGGATATATCCGCGAACACCCGAAGACGTTGTTATTGCTCATACTTTATTACGGGCTAGTATTCTATCTGGAACAATCATCGCCAAAGGGGATGCTCCTATACAGCCTAGCCTCTCTTAGAGTTCTTGTTTCTCTTGTTCCTTAATACTACGTGAATTCACCTCTAGAAATAGTTCTGGATCGCGTTCAGCGTATAAGGCTTCAAAAGACTTATCAGCGCCTCGTCTTTCTACTAAGCCAGTGTTACTGGTCACCGGACTAAAACGCACCGGTTTTTTACGAACTCCATTGACTCGTCTGCCTTAGTACGACCTGGTTTTGTGGAGAAACTTTTGACCCTGGCCTCTCCCGTTGAATCCAGCGATTTTCAGTTCATGTACGTTGCTTTGATCTTCCCCACGAGGTGGATTTATGTTTGCGTCGTATATATTCCTCCTGCCTCGTCGCCTGATTTTTGTAATTCTTTTGCCACATGTGTTGAAAGTGTGACGGATGCGGTGCTGCCATCGGAGTTCGTTTGGGAGACTTTAACCTGCTGTTTTTTAATTGGCGATATTTCGACTGGTTACTGACTTTGTTTTCTGCTACTCCTAAGATTAATATTTCCTTTATCGATAGTGTTCTTTCTGCCGGTTTGTCGCAGTCATATGGTGTTTCGAATAACTTCGGCAAATTTCTGGATCTTCTGTCCTCTACTACCTGTGGCACACAGATGAAACGCTAGTTGACGAACCTGTTTCCGGAATCGTTTCATCCTCCTGTTATTCTTGATTCTGTTGCATCTTCTGATTATTATGTTGATTTCAAAAGATCTGATTTTTCAAAACTAAGTGATTGGTTTTTGAATTATGACTGTTCTGTTGTTTTGAATGAAAATGATATTGAAATTGGCTTCATCTTTCTATGATGCTCTTTATCTATGCCTTTTGTCATCTAAGGGCTGTGGACTTGTCAACTTGCATCGATGTTAACTTATAGCATTTAAAAAACTTGAAGGGTAAGCCTCAGGGGAGGTTTGCTTCCTAGAGCAATGCAGGTTATTTCCTATATAATAATTTGCGTAACCAGTTCACGTCAAGGTTAGAAGTGGCTTATAATAATTACCTTGACAAAATGAAGCTTACATTACGAAATTCTTCCAAACTGTTTTAGAGCTTTCTAAATTCAAAGCGTAATTCTTACAGTTAGGTAACGTTGCCCTAACTATTGCTCACTTCTTTGGTGACTTCACGTACGTTTGTCTAATCGATTATTGTGATACTAGTGTTAAGGATTTTATAGGCTAGACGAAGCTTCCACCGACTACTCTTGTGTTTAAAGACCTTTTATTTGTCAACGTTGTTGTTTTAAAACTGGCTGGCTGGTTTTACTAGTGGTCCCGATGGCATACCTTCTTGTTTTTTTGAAGTGTTGCTCGTTTATTTAAATTATCCATCAAGTGTCGTGTATTTTCTAAGCTTTTGTACGGTAATTAACCTTTTTGAATATTAGTCCAGGCGGCAGGTATTTTGTAATTACAGGTTCACCTACCTCGCTGAATTTTTACATGCGATTTTAGGGCCCCCGGGAAACACTAACTCCACATTTTCCTATATTTTTCTGTATATGCGGGGGGGGGGGGGGGGGGGGGGGGCGAACAGGTGGAAAACTTGTATCGCCTATATCTCCGCCGTTTTTTATCGTACGACGACTTGTGCGCTATCGTCAACCCTTATCACCGAGGGGCGAGGGAAACATTTTCGGAGTCCCCCCCTCCCGAAACAGAAAAAATATAGAAAAATGTGGATTTAGTTTTTCCAGGGGGCCCTAAAACCACATGAAAAAATTCAGCGAGGTAGGTGAACTTGTAATTAAAATGTAGGTAAATGCTCTCTGACGCCTGGATTATATTTTAATTATTGTATTCCCATGATGGTCGGCAGGTTGACTGCTTATTCGCTGATTAGCAAAGCTTTCAGCAGAATCAACCACATAATCTTTATTAAAACGCTTTACTCTCTTGATTTCCCTCATGTTTTCGTGAAGTGTAATATTTCGTGGTGCTCTTTCGAATGCAATTTGTAACTCTACTCGTCCTCAGGAGAGCTATTTGGGATCGCTACTCTTCACTATTTACATCAATGATGTATGTATGTATATACAGCTTGAAAAAAATCGAAAATTCTTTGCTATGCTTTTAAGTTCTGATGTGGATGCCTTCCAGATATGGTATTCTTAAACATTGACAAGTAGATTACTATGTTCCTTTCGCGCAAAAAATCGTCGTTTAGTTTTGCTTATTATCTAGACTTGATAAAACCTAAGTCTTTGGTTTTGTGCGTTATCCTTTGGTTCCTTGTATTGTCCTTAATCCTCAGTTTTCTTTTTCTGACTAAATCGATTCTACCGTGAATAAGGCTAATTCTACTTTGGCCTTCGTAAAGAGATGGTCCAGGGAATTCAACAACCAATGCATCACAAGACTACTCTCTTGTATCTTTGTTAGACCCATTCTTAAGTACGCTTGTCCTTACTACTCCGCTCATATATAACCGCATTGAGGCTGTAGATTTGTTAGTTTCGCTCTGTGTGACTTTTCTTGGACTGATCCTCTTCATCTGCCTCCTTATTTGACAGATTACAACTTTTATCACTGGAGACTATTAAGAGGGGGCATGACAATTGCCAAATGGTGTTTCCTTTTGACTGCTTGGTGGGAACTGTCAATTCTTTGGAGCTTTTAAGCGCTTCAACATACATATATATTCCGGTACAGGTATGAGGGATCAGTTGAGGGGTCAGCTCAGATTAAATTTTTAGTTACAGTATTCTTTTAATTATGATTTTATTTTGTACTACGGCATTATTTTGTACTAATTTATTAAAATTCAGGGATTATAATTGATCTGTGGTAGACAGAGCTTGACGAACTTAAATAAATAAATAACAAAATAAAAGATTAACGAGGTGAATTAGGTTGACTAACGACTAAAGTTCCTTCTAGTTCATGGTGCTTATTTCAGTGTTCTTAAATATTGACAGCGTTACAGATAAAAAGATGTGGAGGTTTCATAGTTGCCAAAGATGCAGTTTAACAGCAGCATAACTCGTGGATGGCGGACTATGTTTAATATGAAAGCTTTGCAGAAAACACTGATTTGTCATACAAACTGTTATATGTAGACGACATTACAATAATTTTGCTCCAACAAGATAATTTCACTTTTGGACCAAACGTAAATATGTGTATGGTAAAAAAAGTGATCTGGATTCTTGGATGGGGAGAAACAATTATTGGAAGCGAATGAAATATGTTACAAAAAGCACTATCACGAGTAATCTTTAATAAAAATTTCCATACTATGGGAAAGCAAGTTCTTATTACTCCTAATGTGTGTTAATTGCTGTCAGATAGTAGGACTACAAAAATCTGTATTGGAGATTCAGGAGACCCCTTTGGGGCCAGAAACAGTGTATAGAGAATTCCATCGTTTGTATACGGTCAAAAGTTTTGTGATCCAATACAATCTGAATGAAGTGTTTTCACCTTCCAATAGGTGTAACGACTGGATTAGAAAAAAAAATTAAAAGGATCGTCTTCAAAATCGCTTGATACTATGCCAAGTACGCACTGATTCAGCTTCTTGTTCTTGTCACCAGCCCAGGAAGCAGAAACAATGGGTTTTGAAAACCCCTGAGTGCTGTACCTGGTCACTGAAATAAGTGAAAATTTCATATTTTTTCTCCATAAACGAAAATGTCAAAACTACGCAGGAAATGTAGGTTATTGATAACAATAACATTAGACAAATGCATTAAGAATACATCCGTATAAAGTTAGTAAATTCAATCTAATCAATGGTCAGTATATCTCTAGTTCCCCTAACCCCTTGTGGGGCACGGTTACGGGGAAGAAATTCACCCGGTTCGACGACATCGATTGCAAGTGGACCTGCAATTTAAGATGGTTTCCGAACCACCGACATTACTTCGCAACGCCTAATGGTATTTTAGCGTAATCTATTGTCAGCTGAAAAAAACCATGGGTCGCCGACGGTGGGATTAGAACCTGGTATTGCCATGATGGCCAGTATGTTATCCAACGATGCAATTTTATATTTTCACAGTTTCTTGGGTTTCGCTTACAAAAATAGGGATTTGTGAATATCTTTTGTTTCTAATTTCTTAAACCCCACATAGTGCATTATACGTCTAATAACAATCTTTCACGTGACCCTACTCCATCGCCTTCAACTCGTTAGTTTTATGTTCGGTGGAAGCATTTTAATGACGACAAGGGGAATATCATGAAATTCTCTTATACCCCTGAAGCCTTACAGGTGTTCAGTCATTTCATTCTGGTGATAGACGTTATACAATTACCTTTGCAGACCAAATTAAAAAGGCCTTTGCCTTTGCCTTTCTTAAAGACGAAAGACGGCGACGATGCGCTTCAAAAAAAGCATACACTCGAGTCGACTTTAAATTGTTTAAAGTCATAAAAATTTGATAAAATTACATCACCCTTGTAACTGTGAGTACGCAGTAATCTATATAATGAGAAATTATGTTATTAAAAACTTTTGCTTAATTAACTAGGCCTTCTTAGACACGATAAGGCAATTAAATGTGCTTTCAAACGTAACCAATTACTAAATGCTCCAGCTCTCTCACGCAAACCACCCCAAAAACAACAAGTCCACTTCATTCTATCAATATTTAACCGTACAAACAAATGGTAAAATTTTGCCCTCTGGTTAATCTCCCCCAGGATCCTTTTAATTTTTCCTCATTTATTACAATCCTTCATTTCATAAATCGCTTCGATTTAACAATTTTCGGTTTTTAAACTCATTTCTCACTACGGCAGCGTGTTTGGCTTCGTGAGCAATTCCTATACCAAATAATCGCAAAAGTTCGTGACTAAAATCGCAAAATTCAAGTTAAACTTTAACTATTGTACGCGATTTAGCGCTATTACGTTCAATTACCCGTTTTCATGCTCTAAAAACTGCCCCGTGGATATAGTGTTAGTGCTTGCTTATAGTAGGGACTGAGTCGAAAGAGTAGGTTACGTTACGTATAGGGTGCAGACGAGAATCGAGTACATGTTAGCCTTGCTGCCTGTAATGGCTTTGTAATATCGTCTCTGGTAAAGGGATTGTGTTCACAGCAAAACGGAACTAATATGCTACTATCGATGTTTACATCGTGGGTCGATGTTTCGAGTAGATGCCAATCGTTTGAAATTGATCCGGGTATACTTTACGTAAGTTTCTACCATACACAGAATTGTATATCCATTGATACTCTTATGCAGACAAGATAGGGGTGCATATGGGATGATATAATTAGTGGTAACGTCTTGAGTTTTAAAGCTGTTTCGGTTAATTAGGATTGGGATTTCCATTCATTTGTTTTCAGCTACTGTTGCCATTAAAGCATTATTGGATTTCTGGTGTAAAGTAAGATCTTAAAAGTTCATGTATTTTTACGTAAACTCAAGTCATAGTACAGAAGCAACACGAGCTTATATCTCATAACCTAACGACCCGAATTTGGACAATTATTTATCTCTAATTCTGTGCTTAGATTAGGTTCGGATAGGTTAAAGTGGTAGCTTCGCAGAGGAAAGGTACACTTTGGCCATGATGACACATTGTGAGGCTTCGTTGCGGTTACATATCTGTCGTCATTAGTAGAACCTAAAACCACTTGGGGCGTCTAATGAATGGAATTAAGTCCTTGATGTCAGCTGAACTCAGATCGGCTAGGTCCTCTAAAAAGGAGGAGTCTAAATATGGCCTCCTGCGGTTGTGGTATTGTACAGTAAAAGAAGAGATGCGGGATGGTTACCTCTTATTTCTCATCCTGGGTACTACAAAACCCATTAAGCACACGTTGAGTCTGTATACGTGCTTACCTATGAGGTAGTAGCCCGTGACAACAGCCACACATTGCTAATGATATTTCGCTTAAGCGAGATAAGGGTTTTGCCCGCTTAAGGTCGAACGTCGGCCAGATTTATCGAATGATTAAGCAGGTGTGTGCAGTTTTCCCATTTTTCAATTGGATTCTTAATGTCCAACTTGCATATGGTTAGCGGCTTGCCTAGCTGTTGAGTTCTATCCGAGTGTCGATAGCTCGTTTGCTTTATCTCTCTTTCTGTCTATCTCTAGGTCCCGTTTTTCATCCGATTCGAGACGACGATGGCCAGTGGTCCTATAATTTAAAGTGAATTCCGAACCACTACATTTTCTCTGCCTTTTCTCTGCAACCCCCATGGCCTTACCTGGGACCTCCGCATTGGTAGGCCGATACCTTATTACTTACTCCTCCGTCGACTTCTGCTTTATAGTTTCTCGGTGTATCACTAAGCGGTACCTTTGTAGGGTGAATATTTAAGCGCTTAGCTGTGTCATACAAAGTTAACGAACATTTTCAGAAGCTTTGGAGAATGTATACAATATCGTGATATAATGGTAGATTGTCTATCTATTAAATTGCAAATGTCGCAGAGCGATATTTCTTTGATCTCTAGACATGTTAGCGCTACCTGCATAGTCATGCTGCTAGGATGAGTTCCCTATACATGATTAATCTTTCTATTTTGCAGGTCTATGCACAGCTGTTTCAATTGACTTTTCTTTGTTATATGCACGTTGTGAGATAGACAAGTTCGATAGTTTAATCGGTTTTTGAGGATTTTAAGAAAGGAGTAGATTCCATAGAATCAGCGAAATGATGCCTCCTTGGGGAATACTTCTTTTAACGGATCTTCGTATTGTAGATTCTCCTAGACCAGATCTTCGTATGGTAGATTCTTCCAGACTAAAAGTTACGGTCCTGCTTCTAAGCATATGCTTAGACTGCGGAACATATCCTCTGTCACTGTGAGGCCCTCGGCCGCATGAGGCTTAGACACCTTGGTGGGGCTTTCCCATCACCGACAGACATAGCCAAGATAGCCCTCAGAAAAATTTTGGGTCTGATAAAGGAACTAAAAATTGACGGGGCGGCCTAATATTGAACCTGGATCAGGTCACAAAAGATCAAATTGGTCGCAGTGACTTAAGGATGCGGAAAGTCCTTGATCCAATCCTTAATAATAATAATAATAATAAATAAGCATATGCTCTATAAGTTCGATGAGTGACCTCACTAGATTCAGCTCCCTTAAGGATATTGTTATCGCCTTCGGTTTAATTTAATTAAAAGTATCCTCAATATCGAGGAAAGCGGGCAGGGTGAGTTCTTTGTATATGATAGATTGTTCCATCTTGTCGATCAGTGCGTGCAGAGCTGTCTCAACGGACTTATCCTTGTTTTATGCATCTTGCAAGGGAGACGACTTGGATTCTTTTGGTACATTAATAAGCATAGAGACATTCTGTTTACGATCTTGACCTCTGTCCACGAATAAAGAATGTATGCAGGTTCAAGGAGGCGTAAAAAATATCTTCCAGCTACGAAATTAACAACTCTCGCAGGGTGCTTAAAATTCGGCAAGGATTATACCGTCCAACCGCGGAGATTTGAAAGACTTGACACTGTTAATTGCCGACTTCAGTTTTATCCTGGCTTAGTCGAGAATCTGGGTTTATCAATTACCTGTACATAGAAGAGCTTGTAAATTGGTAGAGTACTGGGGAGTCCACAATATCTCTGACAACGCAAGTTTTCTGGACTACAAGAACGAGGTTATCTTCTTTCTGTGACAGGCAGAGGAGTAGAGAAGCTGTAGTTTCTTTAGAGTGAGAAAGATTAATCTTTGCGTTGCTTTGCTGTCACCACCGCTGGAGGGTGGTATGTTCTCTGAATTTTTTCCTCATCACTTCCTCCGTTAACGAAGAAGAAAGGTTAGAGATTTTTTGATCTGAGTCACAATTGCCCGCTCTGAGTTGTCCTTAGCTTCGCTAATCGAATTAACCCTTCTAACTCAGAAGGCGCACTTCACAAGCAGAAGCCTGGAATCAATTGACCTATTCACCAGAATATAACATATATTGAGGTGAATGAGGCTCCCACAACCCATGCAATAAAATATTAGTAAACAAAATAGTGAAACACGTCCAAACACTACAGTCAGGGGTGCACAGATAACAGAGAACGTTTAAGCAAATCCTTGGTAAGAGCCAGGTCAAAAATTGGACACATATTCACGGCTCTACACATGCGATTAATAGGCTCATGCATACCATAGTTAGACCGAGAATGGACAACATGTAGTAAAGGCACTCTCCTTAAGCAATACGGGGTATGCCTATAAGTAACGAAACCTGCGAGAGTACGAGAATCTATATTCGAGTTCATAAGCTGGTGAATAAATACTAGGTCAGCAATTCTACGTCGTTCCTCCAACGAGTGCATATTAAGCAATCAGAGGCGATCCTCATATGGAGGAAGCCTTAATGGATCATTCCACGGGAGGTCCCTTAGTGCGAATCTAATGCCGGCTACTGCTCATATCTTTTCTAAATCATTCAAAAGGGAGATCGGCTGAGTGGTCCACGGATCTTTGGTCCGCGCAAGCAATAATCTCGAAGTGACCTCGGAATCAGCTAGGGTTTTCGCAACAAGGGATCAAGGACTCTTGAAGAGAGCGTCCTATATAGATACCTTCAGCAATGCGATTTTCAACTTGTGCCATCGTTGCACTGCGGTCTATTACCGCCCGAGTGAGGTAGTCTTTTGTGGCGTCGCGTTTATGAAGAACCAGGCATTGCTAGAATAGGTAAGAGGTCCGTTCACCTTTTCCGCTTGAAGCCCGATTGCCGCTCCTTTGACGTCCACTCGAGTGAGGACTTGTCCTTCACCGTTAAAAAGCCTATAGGTAGCGCATCTGTCCCTATTTTTCCTCGTTTCGCAATTGACGGAGGTTCCTTAAGAGACACTTTGATGGTGCCTAGGTTTGGTGCCACAGACATACCACCGTACGCGTATATGGCAGACGTAAAAGGAACGACTGCATTCTGGTTTGGCTACCTGGCACTAGGTTTCGGTTTGGATAGTCTAGTGCTGGCTAGAGTAGTTTTAGAGTGGCTGTTTCGCGCAGACACAGGTCTTGCTTATTTTAATAATTTGCTTCTTTATCTTTATGGCGATACTTGATTGTCTGCTAATACTATAGGTAATAGGTTGTCGTCAAAATTGCTCCCTGAGGTGAACAGGTGTCAGGAAGACTTCATTAGAATACATTGATACTTCCGGCTTCAAACTATGCATCGGGAAACACATAACACCCTGATTAGGGGAACTTTATTTTAAAGTTCTTTTCGCCCGACAACCATTATCCAGCACTCCTTAAGATTGAAGGACTATAGTTCCCACGTGACGTGAATTAGTTAAGACAGATGTTGTAATCACAATATATGTTTCTATTTGTTGTTTTTTTTGGAAAAAAGATATGTGTGGTAAACGAGTGTTTTTTCGGTATAAAAGCACGTTTGGGACTCGTATTTTGTATGTGTTTGACATTTTATAGCGTAGAACACCTATTTTGAAATTTAGTCTTAAAACAACTGATTTAAAATAACACACAAATCCACCAAAAGCTTTTTCTTGCTACGTTTAGAACTTGTTATATTTCTTTTGTAACGAGAAGCCAATTAACAAAGCCTTTTAAAGTGCAAGCGTGCAAAGCTTTTGAAAGGGTTCCGAAAATATACTCTCTCAACTTCCTTATTATGCTACTATACAGAACACTTTAATTGAGTTTCTACTACACTTCAGGAATCTAATAAAACTCGATGTTTATGTAAACCTTTCAAACTAGAAAACAATACCACTCTTCGAGAAAACTCGAATAATTTGAAAGAACCAAAGAAATGGCGTCCATTCATTGGGCCAGTTCAATATCTTTGAAGAATTTCGAAAGCGTACTCCTGTGAAAATGATACAGGATTTTAGATTACTCCAAATTCACATACCTTCTTTGTCAGGAGTTCGGTTCCGGATGTACGGTTCCTCTTAAGTCCTGAAAACTCAATTTCATATAGAAATTCTCTAAGTTTGTTTACCTGGAATGCTGACTGAACGTGTATTCGTCTCCAGCCAAAGTAGCTATGATAACGTTCTTTGCATTGTTGATCAATGCTCAAGTATGCAATACGGACCAAGGAAAGGGTAATGATAATTAAAATTTGTTGCTTTGTACCATTATATCATTTCCTATCCAGTCCATCCCTTTTTGAATAAAGAAATTACCCTCTACTCGAGGAAGTAATTCCAAACTCCTCCGACGGTTGCCTTTCCTTCAAACAATGAATCTCTTTCTATTGTTGTTTTTGTTTGACGAAAAGCTTTGTTCCGTCCTGCCTGACACCTCATCTTAAGAGATGAAAACTTTTCTGGAACATCTTTTTAGCAGATGTCAAGATATCCTTCTTCTCGGAATGCAGATTAATCACAATCTTTAAGATTACTTAAGGACAAGTTAAATTTTGGCTCTTCCTGGTGTTCTGTCCTGCTTGGGAGTTACCATTTGGAAGGACATTTTAAACAATTTTAATTAAATGATGACAATGCGATTGTTAATAGATGAAAAATTCGAGGATGTAATTGAAACCGGAGTTCGAGTGCAATTTGTAATTAAAAGCGTAATTAAATCACTCCTGAATGGAACTCTTTCGGAGGAAAAAAATACTTTCAGAATGTGAAAGTATTTTTTAATTAAAAAAATTCTAAAAAGCCTGGGCTACCAACAATTTGGTTTTTTTTTAAGGAAAAATTTGTCTACAAAAGGTTCGGAAGGCATGCACAACTGCCGGCAAGACTAACGCAGAAAAATTCTTTCGTGGAAGGCGATTGGGTGAGTTTTACTAAGCGCCAGGATTACATGAAAGGACTTAAAAGGCTCAGAAATTAATGGAAGCAATGCATTTCGTAATCAGTTTAAGTCGGTTGTGGTTTTGTTGTGTTTATTGTTTTTTTTCTTTTGAGGAAGGATTATAAGATGTTAGGAAGATCCCTTTGTGATAATTGGCATATCCTGGCAGGCCTCCCAAATCTGTCACTATTTCTAAGTTTTTCAATCGTTTTTCGAAAGCCTTCAATTCAACCACTTTACATGGCTCATGGTTACAACAGGATGGCTTATCTTCCCGCATAAGCTCCGTACCATGCACTCCGGAACTTCCCCTTCCAATTAAATTCCGGATTTATACGTAAAAAAACTATATAACTATATATTGCAGCAAAATTAGATGAAACAGGAAATTAGGTCTGCTATTCGACATTGTTGCACTATAAAACAGGGAAATTGCGAAATTTTCATTATAGACGAATTTACCGGGCGCAAAGGTCAGCTTATCGCAGGTATCAAACTCCGTAAATGTAGCTAAAGTACTTGGTAACTTCGACTCATACACATTTTAACAATAACACGAGGGCGTACTTGGGGGCGTATAAAATTCCGAATAACATGCTACTAGGCCCATTTTGCAATACAGCAAATTGCACCGGGCGTTTCTAGTCCTTTAAACAAGTGCCAGAGAACTCCCGAGGAGCTCCCGAATGTATACATATCTGGACATATGTTAGATACTAACATGCTAAGTAGAAATTGCATTGGGTTTACCGATATTTGCTCAGACGATTACGGTACGGAATGTTTTAATTTCCTGCACGTTAATACTTACTCAGAGCTGTCGGAGGACAGGACAGGAAGATCTTATTGATGGATTTCCTTAAATATTGCAGTACCACTGGCTGACGGATGGTTGTCAACAGATACAGATGAACAGCTGCCGAGAATTTTGAGGCTTAACGTGTTTCTGTCCCATGTTCTGCTTCATCAAGTGGCACAATACTTGCCATGCTATATGACGTAGACGCCGGAAAGATATAACAACTCACAAGTATTTCCATTCTGATGAAAATATGCACCTGAGTGTTCGTACAAGTATACAAGTTTCCTCTCTGCTGGCACATTTCAGACACATGTGCATTGTAGGAGAAAATGAGGAAGGATTCTTGCAAGTTCCTCATTTGTGATTTCTACTCTATTCTACGGAAAAGCAGAAAAGATACCGTCAGACATTCCAAAACGTGTACAATTGCCGAGTTATTATTATAAATTGAAATTATTGAGCATTATTCAGTTACACTGTTTCATTAATTTGGCTTTCACTGTACAGAATCATGTAAGGATCTTTTGTTATTGGTTATTGTTAATAATACTGGAAAAGAATGATCTTGGTAAGAGAACTCTGTTTTTATTCAAGAGCGGGTATTTAAGTGTTCAAGAGTTGGTGTCTGACAATATAAGCTGGTAGGACTTGACTTAAACTCAGAAGATAGACTAACCATTTTTCCACCCCTGCAAGGGTAGAATAAACCCCAAGGGTAGTCACGTTCATGTCCCTGCCACAATTCTGCTTTGTTCTTCTTTTCCATCAGCGACTTTTAAAATGAAGGGGGGGGGGGGGGGTTAGTCTTGCAGGTGTCCCAATTAATAAAATTAAGGTTAAGTGGCTGCTCCCTCAAAAGTCACACTTAAGCCAAATCGGTTCACCGTGATACTACAGTTAAGGATATGCACTCAACCCTATAAACAGCTAAAGAGAGAGGAGAGCCGACCTTAAAAGACCGAGCTAGATCTCTGTCACCAGTGGAAATTATTTCTCAGATATCAGTAGGTCGCTGACATCGGTTAACTGCTTGAAAAATGGGGAGCTCAAACCCCCCGATTCCTGCGGTTGACAAGAGCCGAGCTGTTGCAGAAGAAGTGGAGTATGGTTTCCTCTTTATCTTCATCTTGTCAAGTCCTGCAGAAGTCATTTGAAGGCGCGGCAAGTCTTTCGACGTGCCTACCTATGAGACAATGGCCTGAAATGACGGCAACGACAATGCTTATAATATTTCGTCCGAGCAAGATGAGCTCTCTTGTCTGCTTGAGGTCAAGAATCGACCAGATCTGCCGGGTAATAAGGCAGTGTTGGTCCCTCTGCCATCTAACATTCGCAATCTTGAGGGATGCTTGTGTAATCTCCAGCTTGCATGTAGCCAGCGGCTTGTCAAGCTGGTGATTTATATCCGAGATTTAATAGCAGCCTAACTATCTGAGAAGATATAAATGTCATCCGTAGGCAGCGTTAATTTCTTCAGACGGTCTAGAGCTGCCTTAATTGGCATGATTTCAGCCAAAAAAACACTACAGTAGTCAGGCAAGCGAAATGAAATCGCCAGATACAGGTCTTCCGAAAATATACCTCCACCCGTTCTGCCTTCCAGCTTGGAACCGTCAGTGTAAATATGCACTGCTTTTCCCCATTGAGGGGGACCTTTCTTCCATTTCGACCTGGTGGGGATACATGAGTCAAAATATGCATTACAGAATGGCTTGGTAGTCAATATTAGTTACAACTCTACCGTTCAGGATTTTGGAGTGTCCGTAGTCGGTACTCTTTCAAGTCAGGATGCGGTTTGCTTAGCAAAAAAATCCACCGGCAGGAGCTGGAAAATTGTGTTTAGGGTTTAGGGGGTGTAGTTCCGAGGGCACCTATTATAAGTGCCCTTTTGCACAAGTACAGCGCTATTGTGGCTTTACGTACTGTTCCTTGCATGTTAGGTTGCCTGCTGAGTTTCATATCCAGGACAATGCCTAGATATTTAACTTGGTCACCTTATTTCAGCCTAACCCCATTTAGCATGCCTCCTTGGAGAGTACCTCTCGTAAAAGCTCTTTGTAACTTGGATCCTCCCAAGCTGGAGTTAGCGATCCTGCTTTTAAGCATGAGATCAATTAGCTCGATGAGAAGACCGTCCAGGTCCAACCAGCTCAAGAACGGCGTTATCGCTTCTGGCTTGTTGTTTTAAAAGCACTCTGAATATCGAGGAAGGCTGCAAGTGTGCTCTATGTTTGCGATAAGTTCGTGCAAGGCTGTCTAACTACCTTTTATGTATGCATGTTGTGGGAGAGACAGCTCGGATGAATCGACTGTCTCCTTGATGTAGACATCAATAAGTCTAAGCAGGGTTTTGAGAAGGAAGGAGGAGAGACTTATAGGCCGGAAATTGTTCGATTTACAGTGTGAGGCCCTTCCACCTTTAAGGCAGGCCTCGTAGATAAGCATCTCGAAGGCAGATTAAAGTTCTGCTGGGCTGATATCATTAAATCCCGGTGATGCGTAGGTCTTGAAACTATGTATCGCCCATTTCAGCTTCCTCCTACTGAAGATCTTATGAATCAGGTCATGACCACTCGGAGTTTGTATGGACTCAGCTGTGCTAGTTGTTGAACAGCCCTGAAAGTGAGAGTCAACCAGTAGCTTCATAGTCTCAAGACTGGATGAAATTCAGCTTCCATCCTGGATAACTAAAAGGCTGGGGAAGCTGGGTGTCATTGGGAGGATTTCTCACAAACGATTCGCTACAGAGGTGCTCTCGATTTTATTGCAGAAGCATTCCTACGCTGATCGTTTAGACTTCATAACCAACTTCTTAAAGGTGAGGCATTCGTTATAGGAAGTTCATATCTTAGTTTTTCCCTTCTTTGAAGAGTTTACGACACTCCTATCTGAGGGAGATGATTTCTGTCGACTACAATAGAGGTCTAGGCTTATATCTAAAATGCCGGTCGGGACAAGAAATCTGAGTCGCTGTATTGCACGCAGGCGTTAGAGTGTCCACAACCTTGTCGAGGGTTTACCTAGCATAATAGGGACTTACGGTAGATAGAATTTTACTCAGGAAAGTTTTATATATGTAAGCCCCAGTTAGTTCTATGTATATTTTAGTAGTGAGAACGGAACCCGCTTGTGTAGTGCTACTCCGAATTTGATGTAAGCGCGATCAGAAAAGGATGGTTCCTTAGACACCTTCCACTCTGTTATAAAATGGACGAATTTCACAGAGACTAGCGTCCAGAACTTGCCGCCTGATCGAGTAAGTAAAGGTGGGATCCATTCCCATATTACAGATATGGAAGTTAGTACCTGGAATGAAATCAAAATGTGACTGAACCCTTTTGTTGACTATATGAGCTGAAGCCATAGCAGATAACGCGAGTGCAGTGAGGGATTTCTTAGTAAAGATCAAAACGGTCTGACCTGTGCTATCTTCCAGTCTTGGGTGGGTAATCCTAGGGTTGCCTTTTTGCGTAAGCTGGAGGATTTTTGCAGCATCCGAAGGCTCTGTCGGCATTCTGGTTTTAGATTTCGGTCTATTCGGGATTTAGTCCTTAGAAAAGTCTCAACATTGGCACCTGGCCAGACATTGCTGAGAAGGGAAATCGTCTGGCTTAGAAGCTCGACAGAGCTCTGTTCGGTGCAGGCGAGGAGCTTAATATGACGTTGATGCCAGACAGCATCACGGCAGCAGGGGCCGGCCAGGGATCTTTGAGGGAACTTCTAAATAACTCGACTTTTACTATCTTTCATTTATCAAGCGAGATGAAACCATCAGCCTTGCTACGGTCAATGACCGCCCTAACTAAACTGTCTTTTGCAACAACGCCTAAGAGGGAAAATGGCAAGCCACCTTTTCTCTCTTCGCCGATGACTGCAGCTCTTTAGACGAACTGTTTGGGAGTAATAGGGGGGACTGTAGAGACTGTCGTATTTTTAAGAGTATTTTATTTACCCATTAAGAGATGGAGACGGTTCTGAGTCTACGCAGTATATTAAGGGCAGTCCGTCTTTCTCTATCGGTCACTTGGAGGTCGCTGGATTTTACAGAGGTGTTCTCAGAGGCGCGCTGATAGGATTAAGTCCGGGTATATAAACCGAAGACAAACTACCACGGGCAGGTTTTGTGGATATTCGAGCAACTGACCAGCTGCATCCGTGTATGGAAACCTTGAAGTCAGTATGCTGCTTCTTCAAAGAAGGTGGCACACAGGGCTCCTTAGTGAGAACCGGTTTATTGGCCTGAGAATTAATGGGGCGAGCCGAGATCACAGAAGGTTTCCCACTTAACCCAGTCCACGATCTGCCTTGACAGCGGGTTGCTTCCCATTCCGGGTGGGCGAGGTAGATACCTCGATCTTATCAGAGGCTAGGTTTTTAATAGTTGAAATAGTTCATAATCGATCACTGGACAAGGCGGTTTAGATCAGTACGGGTGGGGGAAGTCGATAATGGCTGAGCCCCATGTCATGGAAGATCCAAGAATACTTCTTGAGGTGTATGGATATCAAGGAAGCTCCTTAAGAATACAGCCAGTTACCCCTGGCTGCAAAATATTCAATGAACACGATAACACGACTAACACCCTGGATTAGAGGATTAATCTCTCCGCCCAGCATCAATTACGTGGCTGGTTGCTTAATCAAAATATAAATCCCCCCCCCCCCATTTTTGTCATATTTTAAATACAGCTAGAATCTCTGTCATTCGCACTAAGTCATGGTCATATATAATATTGAAAAAGCCAAAAATTTGAGAATCATCACAATATGAAGTACCATAATTCCGCTGAAGTCCTTTCGTCTTCCAAATATGTTTTTTCGATTCATTCTGTTTCCCATTCTGTTCTCAATCTTCAAACAAAATCCTTAAGATTAACTTGGACAATATGCCAAAATGTCAAGTAAAAATCAAGAATAATATTGAATAGTGAGCACAGCAGTATTCTTTTATGCCTTGAAGAGACACATTCATGCTAAGAAAATTTTTTATCATCTCTGTAAAATAGAATTGTCATCGAGCTTCTTTCATATGCGTCCTCTAATACAATAGCCCTGGGAATGCTCTCAGCCAGCATGAAGTGCAAACATTTATCTATCTCTGAACTGTCTTGGAATGAAGTATTCATATACATGCCACAACCATTGGACACTCGATCTTGATGCAGTAGATTTACGATATATAATTTTTATGCAAATGACTGTATGTATGGGTGAAAATATCTTTTAGTTAAAATTGGATTCCTTCGTCTGAATCAGCCCTCATGACTTTCACATCTTTCCTGTGTGCTCACTGAAAAGTCTTCAAGAGATATGAAATGAAGTTTAATGCGAGTTGAAGATGGGAACACGGAAACACGGATATACACTTTTGAACATTTCGAGATCCAGAAAGATGAGATCATGAAAATTCACAAGGTTCTGAAAGAAAAATTTTCTTTGAACGTTTCAACCGCACACTGGTCTCATTTTTCGCTTGTTATGATGGAGACTCCGTAGATACTTCGTCAAGTCTTTCGCATGTCACCTGGGGCAGACAGATTTTTCAACTTCTTAGGAAACCAATTTTTAGAGACGACCAAAAAAGAGTTCATCTGGGAAATGTTCTCTAGGCGGTTTTTCTTAACCTTTGACTTCCTCTTGCTGAATTTTCAAATTTGGTTAAGGTGCACGCATGGGTTTCTTTCAAGTGCTTATTGAAAATTCCGGAAATCTATTATTAAGGTGTCGAATAGTATTGTCCATGGCTTTCCGAATTTCGTGGTAAATCGTCTTCATGAATTATTGGACTGACCAAACATTGTCAAGCACATACAACAACTAGTCGGTTTACAGGACCACTTTCGGAGGTGGAGAAACTGGAAATATTTCAAATTTTGTCCGGAACATGGACGTGTACATGATAAGTTAATTGCTTTAATTATTTGCCGTAACATGGTGTGCTTTTGTATTTATGAAATCAACTCGTATCCTATGTGTGGACAAGTTACATAAACGAAAGAAAAATAGCTTTGGGGTGCAGGTGGTTAATGGGCTGTGCAACTTTTAGTTAAATATTGTTTTAATTGCAATTTTGACTATAGAGAATTTGAAATTCATACATAATTTGGCAGTAGATTTTGATTTTTATTTTGAAGGAGAAAATAAGGTACAAGTACTGCACTTTATACCGTGTAGATTTCTCATAAAACGAGTTGAGTGCTGGTTATATTAGGACAGTTTGTATCAAGAAAATTCATACTAGAATTGGGAATAAAAGTTTAATCTAGAAAGAAGGGATTCTATTACTTTCTGAGAGGGTGCCTTTCACCTCTTTTCTGTTTTGTGTTCTGTTGTGTTGTTCATACAACTGGAAACTCAATGCCGACAATGCAGATGGGCAAACAGAGGTAAATGAATTATCTGCTCAAATTCGGGCTTGTACCTACCATTTTTTTGCGTGAGGGGTGAAAATTTTCCAAAAACACCAGGAGACCCGATTGTCTCTGGTAATGTGAGATTTTTACTCACTAAAAACACCCCTCTTGGGATTTGTCGAATCAGACCACTTTTACCGGGTCCCTTTTCGCACCTACCCGTTGTGATCTCAGCGAAAGAGATCTGGACTAATGCTGTTTTCTTCCCTCACCTCAATTCCCCGGGTCAGTGCAAGCATTTGCTTATAAGACACCTTTGCTTATAAGACACCTCTCCTTCTTCTATTTAGTGATGTCTCATCAGCTTTCTTCTTCTGCTTGCTAGTGCAGGATATTGGTACACTATGTGTGCTGCCGTCTCTTGCTCCTCCAGGCACAGCCTGCAGGTATCATCCTCGAGAATGTTCATCTTCTTTAGATGACACCTAAAGTTATCATGTCCTGTTAGTAGTGCTGTCAGCCATCTCAAGGTCCTACGATCAATATCCACGATCTTTCTCTGTTCAGCACTTCTGGTCGCTGCAATTGCCACAAGTCCACGGCGTTCCATCGTTCTTAGTGCTCCCTCGTGGCCCACGTTCCTAACAGGCCCTCTGCCGTGCCCCTGCCTAGCGCAGTGAACGGCTCCGGACCTTGGAAACTTGAAGCAGCCCATAGTTTTGCCAGTGTGCCAGGCACACGCGTTTAGTTTACGGACACACTCCAATGCCAGCGCTGTGTTGAACTCTGTACACCTGATCATCGCCTGATTATCGAGTGCCACCACTATCTTCTTATCCCTTACCCGACTCTCTTACATGTAATCCAGTGCATAGACCAGAGCCAACATCTCCGCCTGAAATACTGAGGTGTATGTCACCAGGTAAAGATGTGTGTTCAAATTCAGGTCATCACTGAAGATTCCGGCACCTGCTCTCCCATCAATTCTGGACCCATCTGTGAATATTTTAACGTCGGTTAGACGGTTTTCACAGAGGGATCCATCCCTTATAAGCGTTTCGTGGTGTTTGTCAATTACCCTTACTTTGCTCATACAATCCACAGGCATTTCTGAATCCGGTATCTCATCTTTGACAAGTTCCAGTATTTTTCTATGCCCTTTGTTATCACGAGACCTGTATCAGCTTGCGCCTCGGTCCATGCGAAGAGCAGCTGCTGCAGCAGTTCTCTTCACATATACATATGTCTAAAGGCAGGAAGCCTAGTATCGTCTCTAACGCCAATGTCGGCGTGGTTCGAAAGGCCCCTGTTATCGCCACACACACACACACACACACACACACACACACACACACACACACACACACACACACACACACACACACAACCTTACTCAATTGCCTTTTTACGGTGGATTTTGCATCGCTTGGCCACCAGACCACCGAGGCATATGATATAATCGGTCTCACTATTATAGTGTATGCGGCCTTTGGCGAGATGCCCCACCTCCGCCCACACACCCTCCCATATTGATGTAGAGCCCTGACGCAGTGGATCTTCCTTTTATAATCACTTTATTCTTCACCGAAGGACCAACATCAATATTTGCGTTCCTTTGTCGGTTAGAGTATGTGTCCTGATTGGCAACATGTCAAAAAATGTTTTGGTGGGGTGGGGGTGACACCTAACTTACTAATGTTTGGGCCAATTTAGCTGACTCTTTTTTTGTTGTATAGAGTATGATCCTCGATTGCTAATATAATGAAAAAATATGTTCCTAGAGAAATGAAGCCTAACTTCGTAGCACGTGGACAGAGTTGGTTGATTCTTTTTCTGATGTAAAGAGTATGTTCCCTTATTGGTACCGTGATACAATTTTAAACGCTGGGGTTGCAGTAGGGGACAGGTTAGATGTCGACTTATTGACGCTTAGACCGATTTGGATGATTGTTTTTATCTTATATAATCACCCATTACTAATATAAGGATAAATTTTGCACTAGGGTGGTGGTGGGGGCGGGAAAGGCTTACTTCGTAAAGTGTGGACGGATTTAGATGATTCTTCTTTTGATGTGTAGAATATGTCGCCCCACGTTAAAAATTTATGGGGTGAGGTGATGTGTGGAGCGTCGTTACCCAATTTCTTAATGTACACACCTATTTGGATTATTTTTTGTTGTTGTATACAGTATGATCCAGCATTGTCATTAGGTGTATTGAAAGTGTTGACCTAGGGTTGGGGTGAGGGAGGAATAGTGTAACTTTGTAACGCGTGGACTGATTTAAATGATTCTGAATGCATAGAAGATCTATTTGTATTCTGACAAAAATTGTAGCTTGTGGTGGGAGTTGGAGGATACGATAATTCTCTCTTGCTGTATAGAGTACGGTGGCGCACTAGGGCCATGGTAAGAATTTTCTAAGGTGAGGGGTGACCGTGACTAATTTCGTAATATGTTGCCGGATTTGGATAATTCTGTTTCCAACCTAAAAAGTGAAAAATAAAGTAAATTTTATGCTTTTTAGCGCTTTTTGTGAAGTCGGCTTAACTTTTTTATTTTATTTTTAGAATAGTATGTACCCTAAGACTGGTCCTCAAATAGAACAATATTTTCAACAATCTCTTTACTGTCTTTACTGTTTTTAAAGTGTTTGTTAATGCGAGTAAAGATTCTTTATTATTTCCATGTAAGATAATGTCTTTTACCTCAATATACACTACTCAAAACAATTAAGGGAACAAAATAAATATCTAAATTTTTTAGTGAATTTTGACGGGCTGTATCTAAGCGAGAAATAATCGTATCGAGGATCTGAAACATCTTAAAGATCCAGAACTATAGTTTTTGAAACTTTCAGCCAAAAAATTCATGGTTCATAGGGTGGTCAAATAAAAAAAAATTTCCGAGTCCGTGCACCAAAAAAAAAAAAATTACTAAAAATTTTGAAATTTTTTTCTTCCGCTATTCCTTTGCATTGCGTGAGCACCGTGGCCTTTAAAATTTTTTGGCTGAAAGTTTCAAAAACTAGAGTTCTGGATCTTTAAGATGTTTTTTTCAGATCCTCGATACGATTATTTCTCGTTTAGATACAGCCCGTCAAAAACCACTAAAAAATTTAGATATTTTTGTTGTTCCCTTAATTGTTTTGAGTAGTTTAGTACTATGCGAAATTAAGGTGTTCTTTTCTTCGGCAAAAGAGTGGTGTGAATGCAGATATACTAACTGTAGTAGTTGCTGCGAGCTCAAACAGCTGGTATTTTAAATTCTGAATAGCCAGTACATTTTTAATAAAGCCTTTGCTTTTTTGAATGTTTTCTAATAACAATCCGTATCCAAAATTGCAACAGTGAAATCTTTAAAAAAGTAAAAGGTCATTTCAAAAATAATCTCCTGGCTTTAGCTGGAAAATACGTAGGCACAGGGTCGATTATGCAACATATCCCGCAAAAGTTTGGATCCTATGAAAACAGGCTACAGGAGATGATTAAAGCAAAGTAGTGACAACAAGTAAAACGAAAACTGCTGCATCCCACACATTCTCTATGTAGGGTTATAAAATATTATTTCTTTTATTATATCTTTTTTTTTTGCAAGGCTATGAATTCATGCATGATAATGGCGTCAGTGCTTTGTCTCGGTAAGCTTTAAATTTTTCTCTACTACAGTGTGCTACGCTGACCTTAATATCGCAGCTTATGTTTGCCTACGTTTCATTTCCAACTTCATATGGGAGTGAAAGCATACACTACAACTCTACTTGCTTTTCGAGCAAATAAACGTTTATTAAAATTTACTTCAGTTGCTGAGTAATTACAGTGAATTTAAGAATTTCGTTTCTTTGGCAACAATTTAGTCTCTTTCCACTCGAGCTTGTTCTGTTCTATTCTAATGATGAATGTTGTTTGGTTACTTTATCGTGCCTGAAAATGCATTACAAAAGAACTCAAAGCGTTTTCAGTTAATTTTAATTATGTGTGTTTTGCCATTAGAAGAGTTTGTCTGTTGAAATTGTAACAAAGGAAATGTGGTTTCAAACAATTTTAGTTGACTTTTAAAGTTCCTAAGTTTAGTATGTCTAAATTGAGAAATTGTAAATTGTAAAATTGTAAAATTGTAAAAATTGTCCTTGTCTCAAATCTAAACTTTGTATGCACATAGGTAATGCTCGCATATTTTTTAGGACCAAACTCGGTATATTTTACAAAAAAAAAATTTTTTTCATTCCGAAATAGGGGAGTGAGGGATAAAATGGACCATCTAAGGAATAAATCCAATTAAAACCAGACTTAGGCAAGAAAATGGTCATGAAATGTATTTAAAATTTGGGGGGGGGGGGGGGGGGGGGGGAGTTAATTTTCCATATTTTAAACAAATTTTTTAATTAACAAACAAAAAATATGGTAAATATAAATTTATTTTTAAGTTAAGAACATAATAGTACAACCTTTCAAGAATCTTCTGTTAAATATTTCTGTAAAAATAATGTGAATTGAGCGACTGACAGGACATTTTCGGATACACAAAAAAAAATACTTTGCGGTGATCATCATAACTCATTACTGGATCGTATGTTGACAAAAAACCAAAAGGATTTCGTTAGTTTATGAGTTTCTCGAGGTCGAGATTTTGTTTATTTTATTGATTTTTCGATTTTTAGAAGTATAAAAGACGAATTTTTTGAATTTATGAAAATTCATTGATAAAAATCGGCGAATTTGTTGTTGTAAAATTAATTATAATAATAAAAGATACAAAATCCCGATGTTGTTACCTCGTAATTTATGTATAAAACAAGTGTGCAAAATTTGAGAAGGATTGCATGAGTAGTTTTTGAGTTACAGTGATCACCGACTTTAAAAAACTAAATCTTTTTTTTGTATATGGGATGGATCGAATGGAGGGAGACCCGAGGCACTGTATCTCCGGCAGTTTTGCTCCAATCGACCAAACAAACAAAACTTTAAATCCCCCCTGTAAGTTATTTTTCAGAGCATTGCAAATAAATCTCCCACTAGACGTTTTGTAATTCATTAGGGATCAGGGATCGAACTGTGAATATCGATTTAGTACGGATCGATCTGTAATTTTTTTCCGATTTCGTAGAATGATTGATCGCCTTAAAAAGATCGATATCCATAGAACAGATCGATTTAGTTTATTTTGACATTTCAATTTCATTTTGCTGCATCTGACACAGTCCTGAAACCACTGGTGTTTCTGAGGGCACTAGCTCTATGAACTGCTCCTATTTGATTCACCACCAAGTTCCACCGAGCAAGTTCCTGCGAGATATAAAATCCAACAAACAATACCCCGTTTGGGTTTTGGTTTCCGAGTTTAAACTTCCCCATTACATGTTCCAAGCCTATGTTGTTAGAGCCAATCTTAGCGTTGAGATCCCCCAGGACTATTTTTATTATATCATCTTTAGAAGCCTTATCAAAGGTGACGCCGGTAAAAGGCGCACTTATTTGTTATATTCGGCAGTCGTGATTGGTGGGCAAGCTTGGTTAGCAACAAACATAAACCTGCCGTGCGGGGTATATCTAATTCTTTCTGGCAAGAGTAAAGCAGCGCAGCGCGGTTTCAGATGTGGTGAAGTAAACTCTCCATTTCCTCTTCATCCTTAAAATATTTATTTTGTACTGGGCCATTTCCTGTTCCGATTCCATGATCTCCGCGTATCCACAACCCGGTCGTATTCCGATGCAAATTGCCAAAGATCATGATCACAAAATCATTCCAAAGTATCCAAGGCGTACAAGACGTTTCGTGTATATGGATGGGTTTTCAAATAAGCGGGTTACAAGCCTACCTATTCTATCCCTGAAGGAGGGCTGCTCCGTGAGCACAAAAACCTTAGCAGTAAAACTCAGCGTAAGTACGCTGACAAAGTACACAGCTTATCTGCTAGTGTAGTTGAGCGTTACTAGAGTTATTTTGCATTGCCCAATGGAGGGCAGCGAGTATTGACGATGCAGATGTCGCTTAACTACATATCTCTATCCTTTAAACATGATACCGCTACCAGAATAGCCATTATTTCAGCTTAGAAAATACTGCAGTAAACATAACAAAAGAAACTTTTGTTGTTGGTTTAGGTGAGCCGAATATTACACCAATTGAGATCCATCGCTGTATAGATGCACTTATTCTCCCGTTAGAGGAATAAAAGAGTCGAATTGGGGGTTCAAGGTAGGATTGGGTGTGGTGTAAGCAGTTATTTTGAGAGGGTACACTACATCACCTCAGCTAGGATATTTAGGTGCTTACCCGAGGTTAACTTTTTTTTTTTTTTTTTTTTTTTTTTTTTTATATATGATGTTGCCAAAGCTCAGGGGATGCCCTATGATGCTAAAGCACAGCCTTGGCAGGAAAGGAATTAAGGTTGGGGAAAATGGGTTAGGAGATTGAGTGAAGGAGGTGTCGATGTACGCCTCGTTTGAAAGTTTCAGGCTCATAAGACGAGGGAAAAACAGAAGATGGTAAACTGTTCCACATTCGTGTTGTTCTGCTAAGAAAAGATTCCCGAAATTTGACGGTACGTCCAAATTTGACCCGGAGAGTATAGGGGTGGGAGCGACTTGTAGATCTTGTATCGCGCGTTGTAATGAGTCTACAAGGCATCAGGCTAGCAATTTCGTTAGAACAATGGCCATGGAAATAGCGATAAAAAAGTGAGAGACAACCGACATTCCGTCGATGCTCCAGAGAGTCAAGGCCCTCAGAGATTGAGGAATCGCCAATAAGTTTAACAGCCTTACGCTGAACTTTGTCTAACGCGGACACCGCGGTTTGTCCGGCCCCTGCCCAAATATGGGAATTATATTCAAGTCTAGGCCTAATGTGGGACTTGTAGATCAACGCTAAGTCGGGTGGGGTGAAATATTTCTTACATCTCTGTAGAAAACCCAAACATTTCATCGCACTTTTAGCGATTGCAAATATATGATCCGTCCAGCTAAGATTGCTGGATATCTCAAAAACCCAAGATCTTTAGGGAGGGTGAATTGGGTATATTCACTCCGTCGACTGAAATGGGTTGGGGGCGAACTGGGCGTTTTTTAAGGGACATTAAACAGCATTGAGTTTTGGATGCATTAAACGTAACACGATTTGCTCTGCCCCAAGCGAGGACCATAGAAATGTCTTTGTTTAATGATCTAAACATGCGTTCCCGATTGACTTCTGTAGCATTTCCACGTGAATTCATTACAGAATCAAATGAGTACGCGAAATCAAGGGTGCTGTCGTCGGCAAAACTATGAATAGGTTTGAGAGAAAGGGATAAGAGATCATTAATAAAAAGAAGAAATAAGGTTGGTGAAAGAACTGAACCCTGAGGTACACCGGCATTTATTTCGTAGGAATCAGATGTAACTCCGTCAATTACTACACGGATTGAACGGCCTGACAAAAAGCTCTCTATCCATTTAACGAGGGTTGGGTGCAGACCAAATGTTTGAAGTTTGGCCAACAGGGCAGCATGCCAGACTCTATCAAAAGCCTTTGAAATATCAAGAGCGACGATTTCGGACTCACCGAAATTATGGAGACAATGATTCCAACGCTCCGTTAGAGCAGTTAGTAAGTTGAGCGGCCAGCGCGGAAACCGTACTGGCAATCGTTAATAAGATGGTTATTTTCTAGATATTTCAACAACTGAGAGTTGATGAGTGATTCAAAAACTTTGGATATGATCGAGGTTAGTGCAATTGGTCTGTAGTTAGAGGGGTCGCATGCCTCTCCTTTTTTAAGTATCGGCTGGACATGAGCAAGTTTCCATACACTTGGAAATATTCCTGTTGAATATGACAGGTGAAAAAGTTTGCGCAGAGGTTTAGCCAAAGCAGAGGCGCAGCATTTTAAAACAAGGGGCGAGAAACCATCAGGCCCAGTAGCTTTGGACACGTCGAGTTTCGAAAGTACTCTAAAAACATCCCGAGTGCGAAAGTGTAGCGGCTTTTGCCTACTAGTGCACTGTGATGGAGATGGAAGTGGCTGCGATGAAGGTGGCAAGTACGAGTTAGCAGCAAAATTAGCAGCAAACAGGTTGGCCTTGTCCAATGAGTCAGTAAAGACATTCCCATTATAAATGAGTGGTGGTGTTGAAGAACAGGTGAAATTGTTCTTTACGGTTTTTACTAGAGACCAGAAGCCCTTACTACCCTTTTGAGTAGAAAATACCTTCCGTCTGATGCACTGGTCGAAATTGAACTTAGCCCGGCTAATTGCTGAATTGCAAATATTCCGCGCATCTCTATAGATACGTCTCAATTCCTCTGAAGGGCACAATTTATATGCCTGGAAGGCTGCTTCCTTCTTTTTAATGGCTGCGAAACAGTCATTATTGAACCAATTGGTGTTAGTTGGTTTGATGTTCTTGAAGCTATGAGGAATAAAGCGGTGCATTCCAAACCATAGGATGTTCAAGATATAATCGGTGCTTCTGTTAACGTCCTTCATAGAAAAGCAATCAGACCAATCCAGCTCTCTGAGATATTTATTAAGTCGCGCCCAATCAGCATTTTTATAATGCCACACTAATCTTTTGGTGGAGTTTAGGTTAGTGGTTGTCAGAGAGGAGATGGAGAATTGGGCGGAGATTAGACAATGGTCCGAATTACCCGAATATTATGAGCAATGGTGACAGTGTAGGTGACAACCTTTTGTCCAGTGTATCAAGGATCAGATTCCACAGAAGCAACGAGAGGAGCTACACTGGGGAGTACCCCCCCCCCCCCCCCTCTACCCTCACCCTTTCTACTCCTCTAGATCCAACGCCCTTAAGGATACCCTTATTTCTCCTAGTTTGACGATCTTAAAAGCACTTTTAATATCGAGGAAAACAACTAGGGAATATATTAGTTTGCTGCCTTTATCATTTACCGTAAATATGACCTTAGCATCCTTCAAACATGTTTCTGTAATTGCTATGACATTCAGCATTATTCTTCTAGCTACCACAGGTCCTTTAATTTTTATTTATCACTTTTATTCTGACCCTGTGTCGATTGGACAACGCCTGCAAGTGGTGTCTAAGTAATCGCCTTATTTCTGAAGTTTAATTTTGAATTTTTTCTAATTGCTAACTCATATAACTAGCACACATGCGTTCGATATTTCTGAGTGATCTGTTAGCTAAAGGTATTTGCAACTTCGTCACCTTCATTAACGGATGGTCAAGTTTGCTGAACTACTTGATGTCGACTGAGTAGGTCTGTAGGAGAGTTTCTAAAATATGTGCTTAAAATTTGTTTAAACCTTTATCTGGGGTTGTTCTAAATATCTAATTATTTATTCACTAAAATTGTAATATATGTCAATGTAACAATTTATTACGTTTACCATATTGCTTCCAATAAGATAGCTAAGTAAGAAATAACTGATGCTATTCCTCAAACTGTGAAGAAATCATAAAACGGAGCCCCGCTTCCTTTAATATATCCTAAATCGAACTCTTAAGAGCTTTTACAAAATTAGCTAAATCGGATTTGAAGGAAAATGTCTTACCAAAATCTGGCATCCCTCTTTTTTTTATCCCTTTCTCTTTTATTTCAATATACACATGTAAATCTGAACTGTGCTTTCGACAAAAATTTCTTATTCTAATTAAATGCAACCATCTGCTGTGTCACGAAATCTTTCTGAAATTGTAAACAAGCTTCTTTCCACTTAAAATATGCAAATCCTAGAGAGCTTTATATTTTCTTCAGCTCCACTACATCTCCCCGAATGTTTTGACATTGCTGCTCGACTAGAACTTCTTCAGGCTACTTTAGAGTTAGCTATGTCTGTGTCCTCCTGATGTGGCTAGAGCAGAGACAAAAAGATAGTAGTGACTCTAGAACTTTTTGTTAATTGTGAAAAATTCCCTCCCTCCTCTGGTGTCATACAACTCGTCCCTGGATGATATTTTTGTGTTTCAAGTCCACTTCCTAGAAATTTGCCTTAAAGGACAAATTTTCCCCTCAGTTTTACGTGTACAAATTAGGAATGTGAGTAGGTACTAATTTTAGTTAATAAGAAAGTTAAGATTTAGTTGATTTTTTTTTGTCGACTAAGGGAATAAGGAAGCTTTGACTTGTAAACACATAGCTCTTTAAGAATAAAAGCTGATTTAATTTGGTGTTCTAGTGGCTTTTTGACCGTGCTACGTTTTGTTGTGTTCTTGGTTTAGCAGTACGGAACGTTTGAGTAGTCACTTAGTGACAGGGAATACACGTTGGGTGTGTTTCTTGATATTGAAGGGGCTTTCAACAACGTGAAGGCTGAAGCAATTCACGATGCCCTTATGTCTCACGGTACAGACCACTCTATCTGCCAATGGATTGGCGCAATGCTGTCAAGCCGCCAGATCCACACAAAACTGGGCAACCACGAGAGAGTCAGGTCCGTAGACAGAGTACCAGATTATTGTCACAATTATTGTTGCTCCTAGTGGTCAACAACATCCTGATCTCACTTGCAAGAGATAGGATAAATGTGGTGGCTTATGCAGACGACCTGGCCTTACTGGTATCAGGAAAGTTCCTAAGCACAATGAGCGAGTTGATGGAAAGAGCACTAGGTAAAGTCCACAGGTGGGCGAAGAACTGTGGTTTATCGGTCAATCCTCAGGAGACGGAGGCAATCCTATTCCTATTCGAAACCTTCGAATCACCCAAGCTAGCGGGCAATACCCTAGCACTAAAGACCCACACTAGGTATCTAGGGGTCATACTCGACTCCAAACTAAGCTGGGGCATGAACATAGATGAACGCGTGAAGAAAGCGTCAATAGCGTTCTACGCTTGCAAGAGGATGTTTGGCAAGAAATGGGGTATAAGCCCTCGTATTCTCCACTGGATGTATACCTCCATAGTAAGACCTATTCTTACCTATGGCATAATATTATGGTGGACTGCTCTAGGGAAGGAGAGCAATCTAAAGAAAACAAACAAAATTCAAAGAGCTGCCTGCTTGGGCATCTCCGGAGCTATAAGCACAACGTCAACGGCTGCATTGGAGACTATGCTTCATCTCCTACCGCTCGCCGTCTACGGCAAAAGTATAGCTGCACGCAGTGCCGTAAGACTGAAAGAGTCCAACTGCTGGAAGAGGTCTGTTAACGGCCATAGCAGTATACTAAGGACCTATCCGGGAGGCTATCTGCAGGTGAACACCGACTATACCACCCCACTACTTAGTTTTGGGAAGGCCTTCTCCACAAGAATCCCAACTAGAGAAGAGTGGGGGATGCCACCGGTGCAGAAATATCGGTCTTCACGGATGGCTCGAAGGCAGATGACGGAGTGGGAGCGGGGTCTTTTGGGATTTCCTAAGCAAACACAGTAGGTACCGGACCATTGCAGTGTATTCCAAGCGAAGATCTTGGCCATATAAAGGGCGGTAGCACTAATACACGGGCTCCCAAACCTATCAATGGGTAGCGAGATATGTTTGTTCATCGACAGCCAAGCAGCTATCAAGGCGCTGGACTCAAATTTAGTCAAGTCGCGGCTGGTCGGCAGGTGTTTGGCTGGTCTCCGGACGTTAGGGGCGAGACACAAGGTAACTCTCTGCTGGGTCCCTGGTCACAGTGGTGTTCAAGGGAATGTGGCAGCTGATGAGCTGGCAAAGGAGGGATCACAATTGACTGATTCCTCTATTGACAGATCGATCGGCTTTCCGCTAGAATCAGTGAAGAGAGAAATTGACCTTAAGGCTATTCAGCTCGCTAAGCAAAGATGGTGTAACTTAACCACACGCAGCCTGTCAAGGCAGCTGTGGCCTGAATGGGATTTGAGAAAAACCGCGTTTCTGCTAAACGGAAGCCGGATATACACCCGAAACATTGTGGCAGTTATTACTGGCCACTGTCTTTTCGGTAGACACGCAGAACGTCTGCGCGTTCCCACGAATGACTTCTGCCGGAGTTGTATGGACGAGGAAGAGGTGGAAAACATTCAGCACGTACTCTGCGAATGCCCGGGCCTAGCAAAAAGAAGGTAGAATGCAATGGGCGTGTACTTCTTAGGTGGCATGGGTGATATAGCCGGCATCGGGCTGAAGCAGCTCCTAAGGTTTATTAACAGCTGCGGCTGGTTTTAGATAAACCCGGCAATGAGGTACGGTTCCACGGATGTGGTAACACAACGGACTATTTATAGGTCTATGTGAAGCTGATAGGCTGTAGTTTGTACTCACGAAAGATTGTAAATCTTGTGTACACTTATAAGCAATAAATTATTATTATTTTCCTGTTGTTCTAAAAATTCCATTAATTTTATCTTAAAACTAACCTAAAAATCTACTGCTGCTTTAAAAAAATCCTTTCAACTTATAGCTTATTTCTACATCTTTCACTGAGCACTCATTCCCTAGCGAAATATAAATTAGAGAGAATATGAAAATGGAAAGACCAGGCAAGTATGTGCACAGTGTTCTTATTTTCATGGTGAGCTCCCTTGACTTTTACTGTGTAAACTTTACATCCTTAGCATAAGCGTATTTCTCGAAAAGTTATCCACATTGCACCAGCTCCTTCAATACTTTTTTCATGTGTTGCTGGCAGCATCTGGCAAAGTACTTAAACAGTTCCATCTGCTGGACTCGTCTACAGATCGAAAAGGGAACTTCAAGAAGAGAGCCGATTCCCCACCACAACGTCTTAGCAGTTCCTAATTTCCGAAACATATATAAGGTCGTAAAGGTCACATGTGTAAATGATGTTCTTTCCTTTAGGTTTTCTCCCTTTTTCATTTAGGCTAGATTCAATGGTGTTAAAATTACCTTCACCTTTAAGGGAGCGCAAACTACACCATTCTATGCTACGGTTTGGCAGTTTGGCGAAAAGTTTCGTTGAGAAAACGTTGTCATAAGGGTGTTAAAGGTCCGCAATGAGGAAAACTCTGACTGACTGCAGCGAAGAAAAGTTTGTCGCCAGCCGACGGTGGTAGGTGCTCGGGTGGAATTATTTAAAGCAAACCCTAAGTACTCGTTCATTGGTGTAGGTGTTGAACATTGAAGAAAATATGAAGAAGTTGTGTTCCCGATTTGCATATTGATATAAACTTCACAGTATTTCGCTTGATATTATTTATGGCTCCAGTTATTTCATTCTGTTGTCGTTTTGTTTTTCGAGTTTTGTTTTTTCATCATCTCTTTGGAAATTGCTTTTGTCTTCGGGAGAACTTTTCAACTTCCTTTATCATTGTTACCACCACCGTTATGATGAGCTAGCTTCCTTAATGTCTACTCCACTTACTCCTTGTGCTTCTCTTGACTCGCTGCCTGCATTATTGTATATACATTGCGGAAAAACTTTTTGCTATTCATTATAATTATATCCCCTTGCTATCATGCTTGCTTCATATAATTTTTATGGCTGGATCTCGCTTAAATTACATTTTGATATGAAAGAACCTAATGGAATTAAAAGAAGAAACAGAAAATAAAATTCTTTAACAGAAAATTTTAATTAAGAAAATTTTATTTGTTGTCTTAAGATTTAATTACATTTTTCTCTGTTATTTCAGATTGAAATTTCTGTTGGAAATAAGGTGAGTGGCAATTTAAATTTCTGTATCTTATTTGGAAATAAAGACTTTTCAGAATATTGAAAATGACAAAGCAATTTGGTTTTATTGAATTTTGCCTGTTTGCTTTTTGGTTTAAACACAAAATTTTAAAATGAAATAACAACAAACCTTGGAAAACGGTTGTGCAATTTAATTTAAAATTTCTCATCAACTGTATTGTCAACACATTTTGCTTTTTACATCATCCATTATTCAATATAAAAACAAATTATATTGGGAGTACTAAAACCTACGACGGCCCAAATAGGTTACCTTATGGCACACAATTGATATGCTAATTTAGAAAGATAGATGAAAACAATTAAGTTGTCTTTAACATAAATATAAAATCTCTATTTATTCACGAATTTCATATCGTTTATCACTAGATAGAACTTAGTGCCTCTGAAATTTCTTGCTCTTATTTGTTTCAACGTGATTTTGTGATTCCAAAATTCGGATTAATTTGCTTTACGTATTAGAGGCATCTCAGAGAAGATCAGTCAGCACCACCGTTAAGGATTCCTACTCAGGGGTCCAGCTGTCTGAACCATTGCATTGAACGATGGCCATTCTGGGCACTTATCTGTTCGTATATTTTTTTTTGTGAGGGAGGTGAAATGCTTTATGCACGCTGGGGCGGCACCCCTTCCCAGCAGTGTCGGACTCCTGTGGCGATTCCAGGTTTCTTCGTCGGCGATCATGCCTTGGACTATAGTTTCCGGGGCGATCGCCCCTCCTAGGTGCATTCTTAGCGCTCCCCTCACGGGAGCCCATCTCTGACACTCAAAGAAGTGTGGGCAATAGAGGCACTCCGGTCTCACTACCTTTCCCATTCGATGAAGGTACGAACGAAAGTACCCGTGGCCACTCAGGAGTTGGGTTATGTAAAAACTTACCTCTCAATGCCCTCTGTCGATCCAGGGCCCAGATCACTGATAAGCCTCGCTGACCATCGTCCCCTGTTCTCCTCTCTGCATCTTTGTTTCCACCTTTCCATGGTGTAGGACCTTTCCTCTCTGCGCACCGTTGCCTTGTCCATTTCTGCCTTCCTGATATAAATCGCCCTTCGTTCTCTGTCGAGCAGATCAATGGGAACCACCCCTGCAATCACCAGGACAGACTAGATGATCGCACATTACAGGTGTTTGAATTATGAACCTATATGCTACGCTGCTTATAAATTAAACCATACAACTCAAATACAGAATACCTCACGTGTATCTCTTACGATTTGGATTCTTGTTTGCGGCATTACTACTCTTCTACTCCCAAAGTGAGTATTGGAGGTTCCAAATACCATAAATATATCTCAAAATAGCGATTGGAAGAATATTAAGACGGGAAGTTGTATAAACGTTTTGAGGGACAGAAACTTTTATAGGTCTGACCCGAATGATGTTGCACTTTGTCTACTATTACTTATTTATACGTTTTTGGAATATAAAATGATATAAAAAATCTGCCCGGGAAGAATGTACTATAAAAAATCAAAGTAGAATATGTGACTTAAAACTTTAGTTTTTTTTATGTGATATAGCCAAAGTTCGGGGGATAGGCTATGATGCTAAAGCACAGCCTTGGCAGAAAAGGAATTAAGGGTTTGTGAAGGAGGCTTCGATATACGCTTCGTTTGAAAGCTTCAGACTCATGAGATAAGGGAAAAACAGAAGATGGTAAACTGTTCCACATTCGCGTTATTCTGCTTTGAAAATATTCCTGAAATTTGATTGTACGACCAAATTTAATCTGGATAATATAGCGATAGGAGTGACCTGAAGCTCTCGTAGCACACGCGTTTTCATGTGGCTACAAGAAATCAGGCTAGTTTAATAAAACAAGAAATCAGTTGGTTTAATAAAGTAAGTACAATTAGTCTAGCGATTACGATGTGCTAGCGTCAGTAGTTGCGAATTTATTGCTGGCTCTATCGGTCTCTTTATTTTTTTGTTGTTAACTCGATCAATGGTGGTCACTGGAACATCTACATCAGTTGTCATAAATGATACATATATTTCACACATAAGGTCGATCTCTCCTTTTACTGAAATTATAGGCCGTCCGATTAATGTTTCTATTTGTGAAGCGTCTAACTGCGAATCTTCTTTCGCCAGAACATCGACCGTCTTGTTACCCGTCACATCGCTGTGATCGGGTACCCAACAGAGAATCACCCTGTGTAGAGCCTCCAAGCTTTGGAGACCGCTATCGCTATAAAAGCTAATTTCACTATACCTTTGCAGGTCCTTGTTCGACAGCACTGCTCTTATCGTCCTTTCAATGGCCAGAACCTCTGCTCTGGTCAGTGAATTGCAAAGCAAATTGTGTACTTTACTGGAGGAGCACACAAATAGAAAACTCACCTGTTTTTAATGGAATTGCGGCGCTTGAATATTTTGTTCATGCATAAGAGAGAAAACAGTTTGCAGCTGACGTCGAGGGGTTGGTTAGACAGCACCTGCTAGGTAAAGCTAGGTAAATACCATTCCTACTGTTATATCAAGAATGGACTTATCTTTTAGGGTTAGCTTTACCACATTCTCTTAAGCTTTATTTTTCTGTAAGTCGTACTTCATTTTGCTTGTTCTTAATTCCGTCTATTATTTGAAATGAATTCTAGTTAGTTATAGGTTACCACCATTGCATTTATCTATTTAAGTATTTTCTGGGCATATCTTTTGTTGATAACACAGCTCCACAAAATAAATTGAAAATATTAATAATGAGGTGTGACTATGTTCACTATATGTTTTCGAGGTCGCTGAATTCGAATCCGAGGTTTGTTTAACCTAATCACATCAAGATTTTCCATAACCTCAAAATTTAGACCGAAAACCATTATTACCCCCTTAAATTTAAGCCCCCAGCCCTGAACCCCCAACCCCTCAACTCCTAAACCGCATAACCCCATAACCTCAAAATAAGAGCGGCAAAGGTTACAATGCGCTCCTCATTTCCGAAGTTAGGGCTAGATAGGCAGTTCGACAGTACATAACGAATGAAAAATGCTGATGTGATGGGGTTAAACGGACCTCGGATTTGGATTCAGCGACCTCGAAACCATGTAGTAACCATATTCTTACTTTGGTTACAAATGCCTTATCATGTTTTTGAAATATTTCATCTCTGATTCTCGCCCCACTACTTCGGCACTTGATCATTCTGGTGCGTCTAAGCGATAGATTCTATGACATCGGCTGAAGGGTCAGCGGTCCTAAGCTTGGTTAACTCGAGCACCTTGCTTGATATTTTCAGTATTATATTATATTTTCAGCAAACAGAGTCATGGCCTCCGGGTTTGTCATTTGAATGCCGAAAGTTTGGTGAAGAAGACTGGTGAATTTAAGGGTATTTTTAGTGAATTGATGATGGATATGATTTGTGGATGTTTGAGTTGTGATATTTTTGAGAAATGGGTATATATTATTGCTCAACCAAACAACGATAATTACATTGCCTTTTTATTTATAGAAGTAATTTCTGGTGCATACGAGGTTCTTATTGGCGTAGTAATAAACCTCCAAAGCTTACGTCCTTTTGATGACATTCTCTCCCGATTGAATATTATGTATTATTTTAGTGGACGTCATATTACCAATGAGGTTTTTGACATTATTGCGTCAACAGCATTGATTTTATGAATTTTTCCATTCGTAAACATTTCATCCCAACTTCCTCGACTCTGCTAGATCTTTTTCTGGTTTCAATCAGGGAGTCTGTTAGATTTTACAATCGGAAGAGCCCGTCCGGTTTTTTTCAGGCATGATCTAATCTATCTCATATATGATTGATGACCAGGGCTGATGAGCAAGTTTTTACATATCGAGACTTCCGACACATTGTTCTTTAGTCACTTTTGGCTGATAAATAAGTCACTGTTGGCTGATAAATGCTGAACTGGCACGATGTATATTATAGCACTTCGATAAATGGAATGGTAAGTTCTCTTAAAAGCTACTCAAACATACTTTTTGATATACACGTTCCGGTAAAAGGAAGGAGAGTGACAGATGCTTGATGTCCTTGGTTGCGAGCTTTAATTCAGAGTTTAATTACATAATGCAATCATGCTTATTGCAGGTGGAACCGTCTTGTTATATAGACACTTTTGAAAAAGTTATCACCAACTAAAGAATAAGGTTTCCTTCGAAATGAGAAATTTGGAAACTATCTATTACAAACGTAAGCTCGATGCCAGTTTTGATGCCGAAAAGCTATAGAGCAACCTTCGCGATGTGGGGGTTGGTCGGGCCAACCCTGTTTTGAGGATCAAAGAACTTAACATTTTATCCGCATACTTACCTAATGACCCACGGTCTCAGAAAGCGGATGAACTCGCGAGGAACGGCTCTGCCCTCCACTGCTCTGGGAGTTTCTGCAACATTTATTAGCGAAGGCTAATTTCATATGGAGCGCTTTCTCCACCAGTGCCATTTCGAGAGCGACTTGACCGAGATTCAGCAAGAATAGATCATCAGAGTTGCTTAGTAGGTCTCATAAACTAACCTCAAAAATAGTCGCCGTCTGCACGAGCCACTGTCTGATAAGCGTGCATGCAACCAGACTGATACTTCCCCCACAACACTTAAAACCGTAGCTGCGGCATCTCCAGTGAAAGAGAAATCGTACCTCATATTCTCTGTAGGTGCCCATCTTTGACGAACATTAGAATGAAGCTACTGGGAGAATACTTCTTTGAAAACCTACAAGCAATCCAGGAGTAAAGACTGGGGAGTTAGCTCAATTCCTCGATGCCGCAGGTTGGCCTTATCACAAGCCTTATGCCTCGTCGGAGGCTCTGATCTTTGCTGCGGGCATGTGATTTTCCGTGTTTAACTTCAAGGTGTTACAGGTTGTCGTGACAAAATGGTGCATTTAGCGCTAATTGGAGGGCTGGTCTCGCGGACCGGCTCTCGCCACTTAAATCAACCAACCATGTTGCGCGTCCACCACTTTCAGCCAGGGAGTCGAAACGGGACCGAAACTTGGAGGTTGGTTGGAGGAGGGGATGATGGAGGGTTGGGAGGGGTAAAGAGCGGAACGGGTGGGCAAGGGAAGGGGAAGTGAGGGGGAGGGGAGGGGGAAAATCTTATATCTACGAGTATTTCAACCGCAACCGAAAATGATATTTCACGTTTCGGTTTTAAGCGAAACCGAATTGATATTTCACCGAATTGAAGAACATTAATTACGATTAAGGTTGTTACAATTGCAGTTTAAAAAACCCAATTTGGGTTCGGTTGACCGTAACCGATTTATAATTTCGGTTATGGTCCCATTTCAACTCCCTGCTGAGTTAATGAGCCAAGAGCCATCTGTCGACTCCTCCTCGGTTTCACCTAGTTATGGTTTTAGTTTCGAATTAAGCGCGGATTTCTCTTTCGCATCAGCTCCTGAATCAGAGGTATCATCTGCACTTTTCTCCATCAAATCTATTGTCGTGAGATTGGCTATATTTATCCTAATTTTGTAAAACGTCCCCTCCCATACACTTTTAATAACAGAGTTTAAACTGCGACTGATTTCTCTTCGCAGTGGAAAGAAGCAAAAATTATTTTTAACAAGTTCAATCCAATACCATTGAATGCAGACCTACCGCTATCTTGCTTTTTTCTGTGAAAAATTAATATATATTAGCTGTTATTGAGAGAAACAATCTACTGTCTCCGTTTAGGCTTTAGATCTGGGCATAGTTGTACTTCAGCGCTTTTGATGATTACAGATGATATTCGTCTGACCATAGCTGACAATAACAGAACCTTGCTGACACTTCTTGATTTCTCAAGATCACGGTATGCTTGTTTTCAAATTACGCACATGTTTTGGATTTTCTAGTATAGCGAGTAAACTGGCTTTTTTATACCTTATTAGCCAACGGCAGAACGTTTTTATTAGTGGTAAATTTTCCACTTTCTTGTCGATCAATCGCAGCATACCACAAGAATCAATTTTGGGTCCCTTACTTTTCCCTATATACATTAATGACCTCCCAGTTTTTATTCGAAATTGTAAATATCCATTATATGCGGTTCATGATTGGTCCATATTTAACAAACTGACGCTTAATTATTCCAAATCGAATTCGATAGTTATATACCAGGATAGTTCAAGTTTTCCCAATATCACGATTAATCAAGCTAAGGTCGTATACAGAAGCACAGTTACTAACCTAGGCCTGACACTTAATGGAACTTTATATATAGTTGATCAAAGTGACATAGAATTAGCAATTCAATCACTTGATTACAATTATAAACAGGACTCTGAAGGTTTTTCTGCAATACTTTTAAAAAGTTGTATTTCGTCACTTCTTGAACCGCTTCATATTATATTTAACCGTTCTCTTACATCGGGGGTTTTCTTAGATGAATGGAAAACTACCGTTATTAAGCCCATTTTTAAGAGCGGGGATAAACATTTAGTTAAAAATTATAGAGGTGTTGCAATCATGAATGTAATACCAAAAATTTTAGATTGCATTATTGCAAATAAACTTTCTTTTATCTGTAAAGAATGTATATGTGCGGAGCAACATGGATTTCAGAAGGGCAAGTCAACAGTAACAAATCTTGCGCTGTTTACAAACTATTGTGTGAATGTTATTGAACAGGGTGGCCAAATTGATGCTGTATATACGGACTTTTCCAAAGCTTTTGATAGAGTCAATACCGAGTTACTGCTAATAAAATTATTTAACTTAGGTTTTCATGGAAAATCTTTAAAGTGGATATCATCCTATTTAAGGGGAAGGAAGCAATTTGTTCTTATATGGAATACAACTTCTAAAATTATCAAAGTATCATCAGGTGTTCCTCAAGGTAGCCACTGCGGACCCATCTTGTTCCTTCTCTTTATAAATGATGTTGTAAAGTGTTTTTCAGTTGCTCGTTGCTTAATATTTGCGGATGACCTAAAACTTTTTCATGAAATACGTTCAAATGAATGTTGCCTTTTACTACAAAATGATCTTGATAGTTAAGCTGACTGGTGCGAGTCAAATAATCTTTCTTTGAATAGCCGAACACTTGGGTTTTATCTTTTCATCGTTCTTTAAGACCCATCAGTTACGAATACACTGTTAAAGATTGTCCTCTAAATCAGGTAAACAAAGTAGTTGACTTGGGTGTAGTGTTTGATAACAAGTTATCATTTGCGGAACATATTGAGTATGCCACATCAAGATCGTTCAAACTCTTAGGCTTTATAAGGAAAAGTAGTCGAGATTTTAAGGATCCATTTACCATGAAGTCGCTCTATGTGTCTATAGTCAGACCAATTTTAGAATATGCTTGTGTGGTTTGGAGTCCAGGCTATCAAAATCATATTAACAGGCTTGAATCTCTGCAAAAATCAGTTACACGTTCTTTGTGTTGCAAACGTCAATATTGGAGAGATAATATTCCTTCATATGAATCCCGAAGATTGTTGTTTGGTTTACAAAAATTAAGCTTGAGACGTGATTGCTTTCGATCTATATTTGTTAAAGATATTTTGTGTTATAATATTAAGTGTCCAGAGTTACTTAATTTGATCAATATCCATGCGAGTGAGAGAATAATGCGATCAAGAAGTTTGTTATATGCTCCTTTCCATACAACTAATTACGGTCGCCATGAAACCATATCAATGAGTATATTAAAATTTAATGAGTTTAACCGTTTTGTAGATTTTACTCTTCCTAGGAATTTGTACAAAACTGAATTATTTGCTATTGAAAATATTAAATATTGAAATATATAAATCTAGACATTTAGGAGTTATAAGTTAGTTAATGCAATAGTCTGTAAGATATAGATTCTGTAAACTGAAATAAATAAAATTGTTTCCAAAGATTTTGGAGTCCTTCTTATGTTGTCCATATCCTCTGCGTTAATTCCAATAAATTTTGTGAATAAACTGAAGGTTTCAACTCCATAGATTAACAGAGGATTGCTTGATTAGTTCACTCGACCACAAAAATGTTCTTAAATATTCTTGCCGATGTTTAAAACATAACACGATAAATCACCTATTTCCTCATCGAACTTCAATTCTCATATCCTTAATTCAATACAATTCAAAAACCATCTGTGCCTGTAAATACAACAAAAACTTGTCTCAACTTGTTTTCAAAATTAACACAACACAAATAGCCAACAACCCCCCATTTTCCAAAGATTAATTCAAAACTTAACCCTAACTGAGTGATTCACATTAGTTAACGACTCCCCTTAATCTGACACAAGATTTCAGATCGCACGTAATAAATTACGGAAAAATATTGTTGTGTGAATCAGATTCCCTCATATGCGTGCGACCTCGTAATTCTTTGAGTTTTATTTAGCGGAGCCCCACGTCAGTGAAATTATTACCAAAATGTATTTAGTCCAACCTTTCCCAATGAGTTTTGAGATGAATGTTCTTAAAATAAGTTCTCTTGTGTGTGGCTTTCTGAATTTCATTTCAAGGTAGCTGAATGGATGTGATTCCAGTGTATTTTTTTGTTTTGAATAAAATATTGTCCGTAGGGCTTCTAAATGACACGTAAAAATTTTTCAAAACAGTTGTAAGTTTCGCACACTCACACATATGTAATTAAAAACTATTTGCAAGTTTCGCTAAAGTGCATATAAATTTTCGTGAATTGAACGGCCTTAACACACGCGAAACGGTAAGTGCATTAAATTGCTTTTTTATGAGCTCGTCGTTTACATGGATGTAGTTCAGTTTGTCCACTGCAATTAACGCTACATGGACCTGTAATGAATATGCTTAGTCTCTAATTATTTCTAAATTGCAGGGCAAATAATAGAGGGGGAACAGTTTTAATACAATTACGCTACACAAAAAGGAATAATAAAATAAAATTGCGCCATTTTACGGGACATTTTAAGTTGTTGGTCCTTCCAGCCGGATTTGATAGAATTACTGAATGCCAGGTGTGCCAAAATTTAACTTCAAAAAATAAAAAACCGTAAGCGAGCGAAATTCAAACAATGTGCAGCGTTTAAAATAATGTGAGAGAGAACAACAGATGTGCAATAACCCTTAGGTTCAGGTCGCATTTATGAATCTCTCTGACCCATTTACCACCATACATACACTTTATATATGTACCAAAATGACGAAAATTAAAAGTCAACCAGAAGTGAAGTTGCACCGATTAAGTCGACATGCCGGCATTCGCGTATTCTTTTAAATTATTCACAACAATTTCCCTAAAAGGTGTATTTACACACACGATTTAATCACATTTTGACATTCCCATAAGAGGATTACAACCTGACAGAATTTTCACCGGTGCACAGTACCATATTCTGACGCTTTTAATAAATTAAGCATATCGCACACGCTCCACCCCTCTTTTTGCTGTATTAGAACTCGCTTCTGCTTATTCTTACCGCGTGCCAAAACCATATTATAATTCTTTGGTTTAAATTTTAATTTCACTGGTCTAGGATAGTCATGATAAAGCATTAGAGTGCAACAATAGCTTTAATATTGAATAAAGTTTTGTAAAACTTCAATGACAAATGTCCCTTTTGTAAAAACAATTCCAGAGTTAATCTCTACGGGACGTACTATCGTTGTACGATAACTTGTTGAGCAAAATATTCCTCACAAAAGGTTTCTGCTCCTTCTTTCGTGACTGCACGAAACCATGCCATGACAAATATCAAAGTGACAACTTGACGTGCATCTAAAGCTTTATCCATTCTGCCCTCCTTCAGATCGTCTATAACAAATCAACCACAACTGCATCGCACCCTTAATATAACTTCAGACGCATTACAGATTCGTTCGCTGTTTCTTATTAACAAGCAAGTGAATCCTCTCAGATTCAAAAGGGTGCCACTGATGTCCTTGACGTTGTTGAGAAGAAGTGAACAAGGAAGGCGACATCGGCGAACAACAGGAGTTCAACTATACATATATACATATTAAGACAACATAGACGGCCACTCCCAAGCTCTCTACCGCACGACAAAACGAGGAAATCGTTTGGGAAATAGCATTTCTTTGTGGTGGAAAAACAGATGGGAACGCTTCCCTCGCTTTTATGTTCATCAATAAATAATGGGCTGTAAAATTTTTGTGTGGTACTTTCTTTGTTTTCGTGTGATAAGGTAATTAAAAATTAAAACGCTTTTATACACTGTGAATTAGTAAAAATGGATAGTTAGTGGGCTTTAAAATAACTCGCGAAAGATTTTAAATTTCAAGATTGGTAATGCTTTCTGCTGCTTTTAGATAAAATCAATAGACTCGGTTAGTTGTTGTATCGTCGAGTTTAGATATTTCCTTTTAAGGGCGTTTAAGACTTGCTATAATTGAAATAATGGTAGAGTTTTTCTTAAACGAAAAGCTGCCACCACTTAAAATTGCATGCGATTGCATGCGTTGGGAATGATTCACAAGCAAGAAACTTGGGTTCCTTATGATTTGAAGCCAAGGGACGTTGAGCGTCGTTTTTTCACCTGTGAACAACTGCTCCAGCGGCAAAAAAGGAAGGGTTTTCTTCATCGCATCGCGGCGGGTGATGAAAAATGGATTCATTACAGCAACCCTAAGAAAAAAAAGTCATGGGGACTGCCCGGTCATGCTTCTACGTCGTCGGCTCGTCCGAATATTCACGCTGTGAAGGTTATGCTGTGTATTTGGTGGGACCAGGTCGGTGTTATTTATTATGAGCTGTTGAAACTGAACGCAACCATCACTGGAGAATGGTATCGACTTCAATTGATGCGATTGAGCCGAGCATTGCGCGAAAAACGGCTACAAAAAAAAAAGTAATTCTGCACGAAAAAGTAATTCTGCAGCATGACAACGATCGGCCTCACGTTGCCAAATCCGTCAAAACCTAAATGGGAAGTCCTACCCTACCCGCGATATTCCCCAGATATTGCTACGTCCGATTATTACTTGTTCCGTTCGATGGCACATTGTCTGGCTGATCAGCAGTTCCACTCATATGAAGACATCCAAAAATGACTTGATTCGTGGATAACCTAAAAAGATGAACACTTTTACCGTAACGGTATTTGAGCTCTGCCTGAAAGATGGGGAAAGTACAATACAGTTGCATTTCCGGCAAAAAAACAGCGAGAACTTAATACCCCTAATATAAGAAAAAATCATTTTATTTATCCATTTGGTTTTAGAGGAATAAACCAGTTCCACTCTTTCATGCGGTATTGGCTAAGTTTCCATAGTCACTTCAATATGCCTATGCTATTTTCTTTAAATATTTCGGTTCTTTTAACAATAAAGGCGCAACAATAGTGCACTATGACGGTAGAATGCCTATATTAAAATGCTTAATTCAATACTCGTTTTCTTACTCTCCATTCTACCTTCAACTGAGTTATGGCAATCAATGTAAAAGTCTGAAAAATGGTTAATACTGAGGGGGGGGGGGGGGGGTATATTCTCTCGGTATCGAAGTACATCTACTTTAAGAATTTGTCATTGTTAAGGTGGCTTACGACTAAGCGTAGTGTGATCTTTAAGAAATCATTGCAAAGCTAACACCATATGCTTCTTAACAAGGTACAATCGAGCCCCCTCCGCCGAACAGCTCTCAGGCTACATCCCTTAGTCGGTTTTTGTCAAGTTTGTTGTGATTCTCGTGTTATACATCGCATGTGTTTTGTACCTCAACATTAGTTTTCTAGAACTGACTGAAAGTTATTCTTGTTTATCAATGATTACACCAGCAGGTAAGAACATGTTTGTTTCAATATTTTGGTTTGGTTGGCAGATACAGGACATGATGTTCTTGGAAACATCATTGATGCTTCTGGGAACACATTTTTATACCCCCACACAACACAATTAAACGAATTGGTGGATACAGCACGAGAGCGTTTTAATCGTCTCTCTACTAGGGAACCTAGCACTGAGGTGATAAACGCTTTCGTAATTAATCGACCGCCGCACACGACATTCAGTACACTCACTTCACGTAGGCTGCGCGAGCTCTTCGTAGGAGTAAATCCTACGGACACCTTAGGGGTTAATAGATGGCGCGCACATCTTGGGGTAGACTTGGGAGTAATGGGGACTATAACTAGCAGAGTCATCTATAGTTATCTGTCCAATTACAGAGTCTCTGATGTGGCATTCAAACTGTTCCATCACAGCCTCGTGCATCCAAACCAGCTGTCGCATATCGATCGAAGAATTCAAAAAGCCTGCACGGTTTGTGGAGGTGAAGGAACCCTGTTCCACAGATACTTCACATGCCCGTCCTTGTGCGACATTAATAATCTTGTTCGCGATATGTGCCAGCATATCTGCCCGACATTCAGTATTACAAGAACGTCGTTTTTACTGGGGCCAAGGACATGTAACCAGGCAAATTGCTTGATAAGCTTTATCTTAACACTTGCTAAATCGACAATTCATCTGTAGTGCATGCAGATCGAGCCTGGGCAACAGCCCAATAACCCACAGTTTCACACACATTCACTTAAGAACCATTTTATTGCCAGATTGAAGAGGCGATTACGTCTAGAATTCATGGCAACGAAGGCCGACACATTCAACTACACCTGGCAACCTTTATCGTCGGTGCGGAACGGAAGCCTCGTCTTTCACTGGGAATAACAGGCCGCAGACTTGCAGCAGCTTGTCCACGAAACTTCTCTTCGCTTTGGTATTGCTGGAAGTGCTGCGGGAAGGGCAAGTCTCACGTTGGAATCGTAGAACTGGGAGAATGATGGGAGCAGTTTGCAGACGTCAATGACTCTGCAGACTGGTCCCGCGGGACTCTAATCGGTTCGAAATTTTTGTGCGTTCGTTTAGAACATGTTTGGATGAGTGCTTCTGGAGGACTAGAAAAGTGGCGAACGGCACTACGGATAGGGTATTTGTTTGGGGGCAGTGTTTCCCAAAGTAGGAACTTTGACCGGTGCGAACACTCTCTGGGAACACTCAGACAATCATGTTCTAGTTCGATTTTTCGGTTTCGGTTCATTTTATTCGTTCGTTTTAGGTTTAGCTCTAGATTTTTTTTCAAAATTTTTCGGAACTTTTCTTAGAGCTGGCACTCGCTTGGAGGCATTTCAAAATTTCTTTGTATTTTCTGTTTTACAGGTTTTTGCCTTCAAGTTTTAGAGTCCTTTTTATTTAACCTATTTACAGTAACGTAGTATATTGAGTCATTTTTGTTATGTTCTTTTTGATCCTTATTACTGTGTCTTTTAATGTTTGTTTGATTTTAGAGTAGCTAGTTTTTGTAGGATTTTAACGCTTTATAACGATGTGCTAAATAAAGAGCCATATACACATAAAAAAAATTATTAAGAGAAAAAGTTTTGCTTACCTTGCATTCGTCTGCCATAAATATTTGACAATATCATTCAAAATTACTTAAAAGCTAGACAACATTTTCAGAGCGCTGACTATCGAGCGTAAGTTACTATATGTGATCACATAATAAATGTTAGTAGTTATCTGTAAGGAGCTGTTATCTAACGTGCTTTATGGTTGGATTTATCTCAGTTTCTCTTGATTCCTGATGTAAACTTACAATGCCTTTGCGTTCGCTATCATCCCCAAATTATAGAATTCCATTTTTATTCAATTCACCTATTTTCAGGTTTTTTTTAAGAAAATGTTATTATCATATATGTAATTCCCCATGATATCTCGTATCTCGTGAACGCCCTTCACTTTTTATCCACCCCATCAACTGACAAATTGCCTTGATATAATTGCACTGAGTGATATGTTATGTTGTAATATCCTCGTTAACGGGCTGTCATTAATATATGTAGGTATTGCAATTTAACCTTTTCCATCGAACTGTATGCAATCAATTCAAAGGTAAACCAGCCATATTCACCTGAATTCCCGTTGATTAATCTGCAATAAAAAGTGAAAATTAAATTCCCTTCCCGCATTGGGACTCATAAATAAAGGAACGACCACTAAAGAGGCACTGAACAAAACACGGCAATTTTCATAAATATTGTCTGTTTTTACACAGGCCAATCACCGAAAAAAATATGGCCGAGAAAATCTATGAGTTCAATTTTGGGCCAATTCAGTGGCATAGTTGTTTTTTTCTTGCTCTCTACAAGGCACCCAATTCCCTATTCCCTCTTAAGATTTATGTTTGGGCACAAGGGATTTTTTGGGCGACTACCAAAAATACGAGAAAATGTAGAAACGAGCAATCGGTCGCTAGCAGATAGAACAAATTTTAGGTGTTCTGTTTTATCCTGCCAACAACAATTTGATAATTTTCTGACCTCGATATATTGCTGCTTGTAATGTCGAGAAATATAGGGTTCGAACGATCGTAAAATTCTTTGATGTTGATAGGTGTAAGAATGAAGGGAGCAACGAAATAAATGTTGTCATTACGGCAAGGCAAATAATATATGTACGTATTCCACGAAAAGAAGCTCTTTTTGTTAGATTTCTGATGAACCAATTGGGGTTTGCCCAGGCAAATCTTTTCGAGAAAATTGAATAAACTTTAAAATTTGTCGTCAAGAAATATTAAGAGTAATTCAAGGAGGCACTTAAGTAAACTACTAAATCCATTCCCAAGTGCATTTAGTGAACAAATAATAACTCAAAGAAAGCCTATATAAAAAAAATTGATGGAAGAAAAATTTCGATGAATTATATCCCACAGGAATGAAATGCAGACATCTTACCGCTTTTCTTTCCCTCCGGTAACAATCTACACAGTCCTTTCATAATTGGAGATAATGAGAAAATCGTGCCAGAATGTGCTTGAGAATTTTTTACAACTTCCTTCTCGGCAAGTCCTTAAGGGTGCGGGAACCGCTATGCTTTCGTTGTCGGCTATCACTGTCAGGAAAGGGTTTTTCTTACAACACACCCCCAAGGTAGATATTTCGAGTTCGCAATGAAGTGTTAAAAAAATAGAAAGAAAAAAATAATTTAAAGCTAGATGTACACTGTACAGGACCGCACGAAATGTTGTTAAAAGGGAATTATTGCAAAGTAACGTAATAGAAGTGCTTTCCAGTTTCCTCCCTTGTAACTTCCGGGTAAACAGAAAACAAAGTATCTGTAATATTTTGGAACCTTTATTTTTTTTTGAAGGCGTTAGCGTTAATTTCGTGGTAGTAAATAATTGAAGTTAATGAAGCTGTGTTAATTAGGTATTACGTGCGCTACCTTGTTGGATTAATGTCGGAGAATGACTGAGACCAGGTAATTTACTTTTGGTTTCGTTTATTTCGCACGAAACGTGAATGAAATTTATTCTGGCATACAAAAATAATTGCATTTCTCAGTTTGACAATTAAATGGTTAAATTATTTTCACCCATATTGCTGCTGCTATCGGGCATGACTTCGTGTATAGGGATATCAAAAATGTGGATTTAAATAGCCTTCTCATCGAAACTATGGGCATCGACTGGGGCAACCTTTACCTTACTCCTAATGCTGAATCACAACTGTTACTATTTAATAACAATCTAGATAACCTCTTCAATAGGTATGTTTCACTATATTTCTGTTCCAAATATAAAATGTCCATGGATTACTTCAAGGATTTTAGCCTTAATCGGCAAACGAGACAACGCATACAGAAGATGGAAACGTTTTCGAACAACTTTCCTTAGGGATGAATACCGTAAGTTGCGCAATAACGTTACCAATGTCATTTTTAAGTCTAAAGTGAGCTATCATAGAACTAAATTTAACGTGAAGCTAACAACTAAAAAGCTCTGGAGCAACCTTAAGAGTGCTGGTATTGGGGCTCCTATTAGAGATTTAATTGATGCTGATCCTGATGAGTTAAATTCAAACTTTGCTTCTGCTTCCACGATATCTACCTCCATATCCAATTCAATTAATATAGTAAATGTCTTTGATAACCTTACATCTTTTGAGGGTTTCTCTTTCTCCGGAGTAAATGCTGAAGAAGTCACGGAAGCTATTCTTTCCATTAAATCCAATGCAGTTGGTTTGGATGGCATTCACCCTAAGTTTGTTAAGTTGATTCTTCCTCTTATTATTCTGCCGCTTACCCATGTTTTTAATACCTCCACATATCCTTCCCAATGGAAAAAAGCCAAGATTATCCCAATTAGGAAGAATCCTAAGTCAACTATTGCTGAATACAGACCAATATCTATTCTGCCATTTTTATCTAAAGCGTTCGAACGTATTCTTTACAATCAGATATTTCTGTATTTGGATAGCAACAGTCTTATAAACCCTTTTCAGTCAGGCTTTAGATCTCGTTTTGGTTGTACTACGGCGCTGCTAAAAGTTACTGATGACATTCGTATCTCGATTGATAATGATAATATTACTGCTCTCGTTCTTTTGGATTTCTCCAAGGCATTTGACATAGTTGATCATAACATTCTAATTAGCAAGCTTAGTAACATGTACAATTTTTCAAGCCCAGCCTGTAAGCTTGTGGTATCCTATTTATGCGGCAGATTGCAAATGGTGAAGTGTAATAACTTGACATCGGGTTTTCTTGGAACTAACTGTGGTCTTCCACAGGGATCCATCTTGGGGCCACTATTTTTTTCAGTTTTTATGAATGATTTGCCTAATACTTTTAAATTTTCGAAATTTCATCTCTATGCTGATGATTTACAGTTATATATCTCAATGCCTCTGGGGCTCATTGATGATGGTATAGATAAGCTTAATGAGGATCTCTCCGCTGTCTCTACCTGGGCTAAGGATAAACATGCATTGGACACTTCCTGTTTTCCGCAAATTACTCTTAATCAGTCCCCTATTACGTACAGCACTAGCGTTAAGAATCTCGGTGTCATATTTAATAAAACTTTGACTTGGAATAATTATATTAGTACTATTGTTTCTAAAATATACAGCACCCTTCGCATGCTCTCTGCCTCATCATCGTATACCCCTATTTCCACTAAACTGATGCTCGTTCGGACGTTAACGCTAATTACGTACAGTTGTGAGATATATGCTGGAAGGATGGATTCGGCCTCATCACGTAAACTAAATGTAGCCTTTAATTCGGCTGTACGGTATATTTATGGGCTTCGTAGATATGACCATGTATTCCCTTATATTTGTTCTGTTGTTGGATGTCCTATCGCATCTTACCTGAATCAACGAATCTTAATACTTGTCTACAATATATTATATTATAAATAACCTGATTATCTTTATAGTAAGTTCAAGTTTGTTCGTTCTACGCGCACCAATGCTCTGATCATTCCACGGTTTACCTGTGTGGTATCTGAGCGTCAGTTTTATGTCCAAGCGGCCAGACTATGGAATCAGCTCCCACCTTCTCTCAGGGGTCCAATTAGCAGAGGAAAATTCAGGCTCGAATTGTTCACTCACTTATCTCAGACATTGTAATTTATAAAAATTTTTAAATTATCTTTTTGTTATAAAACTTCTACTTTACTTTTCTTATTCTTTCTAAGTACGTTTACTGCTTTCTTTTTTCCAATAGTCATGCCAGCTTATATTTATATGGATAATCCTAAAGTTTAGATTCTAATTTTCTATATAAATAATAAACTAAAATAATAAATAATTTTACAATGAATTATTATTTATTTTTTTATTTTTATTTTTTTTTATATTACTTAAATAAGCTATTTGTATTATCATCCTACGCATACTCATAAGATAATGTAAATTTCTTAATTGTGTAGAGGTAAGAATAAATAAATTGAATTGAATTGAATTGAATTGCTCTGGATTATACAGTTTTTTTTTTAATGATCGATTTGTTTAATATTGCTTTGCCCACTTCTTTTGTCTTGCGATTTTCACATTTTATCCTTCCATTGTATAGTTCAGATATCGATGAGTGAAAGACAAGCTTTAGTTTCTGAATTAGTCCATTTCTTCGTAATCAGTGAATCACTAATGTTGAAAGTTTGATTAACTGCTAGATTGTAATCAAAACAGAATAATTTTCCGGCAGAAAGCAAGAGCACCCATATCTACATCCGTGTCAGCTTCCCAGACAGATTTGTCCTTTTTTTTATACGATGTGGCCAAATCCTAGGGGACAACCCTTTGATGCATTTGCATGGTTTTGGTTGGAAGGGAATTCATTGCTGCGACCTTGACAACAGTCCAGTGACGGAGTGGATTATTTTAATTTCTTAAGTAAAGCTCACGGGGAGACCTGGTCTCGAACCCGGAACCCATGGCATGGTGGTCATGCTGCTCAAAGAATTTATCCAACTCCGTCCCCGTCTTGTCTGAACAAGTAAGCGATTATATTAACATTTGGCTATAACTAAATAAGTGCAAGCGTTCCTGGACGTATGTTTTAATTATTTACATATTCATATTCTAGTAAGCACACCATTATCGTTTTAATATTTTTTCGGATAAAGTCACGATTCCATAAGTAAAATATCATGCTTGTATAGGTCGGTTCCTCCCAAGGAGTAAAGTTGTCAAAGATTGATCTAGAATGGTTCCACTAAATAGTAGACTACCTCTTATTAGTAGAAACTACCTCTTTGCTCGCGTAAATTTGTCAGATAATAATAATGTGTATTTCCATTAGCAAGGTTCCTAAAAACCTTAGATATCATTTATTAATTTCGTTATTAAGACACCTGGAGCACGGATAGATCTAAATATTTTAGTCATGGCCGTCCATCCCCATTCTAATCTACCTTTGGATAACTCTATTGTTTATTTACTCATATAAGCATAGGTTTATACATGTGGTATATTCGTTTCCAGAGTACCGTGCGCTATAGATCATTCTGGTTTTATTTGCGCAAATAATAAGAGTACAATATCCCATGCACTCGGACAGGGTAAATTAATCAGTTTTATAATCTGAAAATGCGTACACCTATGTAAGACTTATATAAACGAAATGTAAAATTTATTGTTTGACGGTCCCTAAAAAAATAATTTTTTTCATCAAACATGGTTTTGAGTGACCGTAGGTTAAGATATGTTATATGTGTGAAAAATATCTTTCACCAAAGCCGCTAAGACCGCCGTGTGGGTCCTTTGGGTCCCCCTTTTTACATGCAGAACCATCTCTTAATTTACCGAGGCTCTTCTTATTCATACATATCCCTTAAGGTACCTCAGGATATTTCTGAGCTCTATATTACTTAGAAATAACTACCAGGCAGCCATTTTCTTTTTACTGGCAGGATAGGGCATTCACAAAGAAAGTGGCGAACTGAACCCCATCTCCGCGGGATCCTTGCAGATACGACATACCTGATTAGCAGTATGTCCCAGTCTATTTGCGTGATTACCTATGGTACAATGACCTGTGTTAATGCATCCATTAAACTTCTGGTATCACTTCTGTTTCCGCTGAGGAGTATCCTCGTTTTCTTCTTACTATACACAGGCCACATTTATGTGGCAATACAACATGTAACCCTGTTTTACCATCGAAGATCAGCTTCCCTTAATGCATCTTTGATCTTTATATACCTTTTTAAGATCCAACTAGACTATTTTGCAGTCACGCTGGTCGCCTTTCAAGTCTGTAAAGTCGGTTTAAATTTCAAGAGGTCTGTTTTTATTCCATCTTGTTCCAAATTTTCAACTCAAAGAAGTCCACATTTTTAAATCAAGTATTTAAATCAAACTAGCCTAAATTTTCAACTCACACTATACCAAGTTTTCAGCACATCTAGTTTTAGTTGAAAATTTGAATTAGTTTGATTTCAACTTGAACTCGTTCGATATAAAAATATGAATTTGTTTGAGTTGAAAATTTGGACGAGGTTGGATTGAAAACAGATACGATGTGGCCAAATCCTAGGGGACAACCCTTTGATGCGTTAGCATGGTGTTGGCCGGAAGGGAATTAGGGTGAGGGAAGTGAGGAAACTTGGGTCTTGTTTGCAGTGCTGCGAGCTAGACAACAGCCCAGAGACGGAGTGGATTATTTTAATTTCTTAATAAAAGCTCACGGTCATCTGGGCTCGAACCCGGGACCCATGGCATGGTGGTCTTGCCGCTCAACGCATTGATCCAACTCCGTCCGTTTAGTTTGATCTTAAAAAGGTATCGATGTCCTCCTTGATGGCACCGATTGGAATCCTCATATTGAATGCATCTTTATAGACGTCCTTATTTAGGGCGTCGATTGAAGTCCTCACGTAGTCCACTGCTACGGTGATGTCCATTTCAGAACCCTTTATAGCTAATTTATCCGCTCTTCCATTCCACGGAGTATTACTGTACTCCGGTACCCAACATAGAATCACATTTCATTACACCACCACAGCTTCCAGCACCTTAACGGCAGCCTGGCTGTCAGTGTATATGCGGATGTCCCTACCGGATTCTCCTCTTATAGGCACCAGTAGTGCTGCGTGGTTAATATCTATTATTTTTGCCTGAAAAACACTACATTTGTCCAGCAGTCTATATGAATCATGCCGTGGAAATTTTGTATTAAAGCATTTCCTAAAGTTCAGAAGAGGGTAATCTGTATCTTCCTTGCAGTCAACGCATCCGGCTTTTCTAATAATGTCCGAGTACTCATATAGCGTCTCCTTTCACCATCACGCAGCCTTCAGCTTGACTGCCCTGGCTACTGCTAAGCTTTTGCAGTGTATATCTAGAGGTAGCATATCAAGCATATCCTATATTACCGCCGTTTGCGTCGTACATTGAGATCTAGTTATACCAATGGCTGCCACCCCCTTAGACATAAAATTGAGATTGCAATTCTTCTCCAATGCTGCTCACCCCACCAATGATCTGTAGCAGAGGATAGGTCTGACTATAGCAGTATACATCCACTCCACCACTTTGGGTTTTAGTCCCCAACTAATTACTAACGTTCTCTTACACGTTATACATTCTGTTATGTTACTCCTCCAGTCGAGTCTCCGGGCTAACATCAAGGCTATATACTTGTAAGTGACCGTAACTCAAACAAAAAATTTTGTATTTCGTTTATTTTAGTCTTTCTTTAAACGAATTGTAGATTCGTATTCGTACAAATAAACAACTTTTTTTTTTTCAAAAATGTCAATGCGGCCCTTATTCCCACTCTCACCCTAAGCCACAATTTATATAATTGTACAAATCTATATTCTATTCAGCAATAAACGAATCATCGAAATTGGTCCATGCGATGCGAAGTTTGATTCCATTCCTCCAACATCACCACTCCACCATTAAATTTTCATATGCTGCAAATGGGGGACCATATATATTCTATACATCACAAACAGAATCGTCCAAATCGGTCCACATGCTAAGGAATTAGGCCACTCCGCTCTCCATCGGACACATTCAAAGAATGTGTGGGGAGCGGAGTCCGATGGAGAGTCGCAGTATACACAGCACAGGCTCGGCACCTTCCCTATGCAGTGGAGGAAGGCACGAAAGTGCACGTGCTCCGTCAGCATTTGGGTGAGGTAGTATTCCACCTCGCCGTGCTTATGGTTTAGCCAAGTGTCCAGTTGAGGGATCACCCGGGCATGTCCAGCGGCCCCGCGACTCTCCATCCCATCTTTCCTGCCAGGACGACATGGTCCTGGCCCGAGCAACTCTCGCGGCCTCTCCCCCCAAGATGGGCTAAGCGGTCAATGGGTATGACCCCCGCGGCCACTAGCACTGCCGGTTCCGTGACCGTGCCGTAGGAGCTCGCAATGCGGAGAGCTACGTGGCGTTGTACCGCAAGTATTCGCTTGCGCTACCTTTCCTTTGTATCAGCCCAGACTTCCGCTCCGTAAAGCATTATGGCCTCGGCGGTGCGGAGCAATAGGCGTCTTTTGCATGGTCTGGGTCCGCCAATGTTGGCCTAAACCATACTACTGATACTAACTTCCAGCATATCTTAGCGGGGGCAACTGAGTTATCTAGTTATTCCATTGGCGTCGCTACTCTCGGTTCACCGGGTCAGTGCTAGAATCCTAGCCTATCTGCACTAATCGATATAGTTCCACCGTCTCCAAAGTAACCCAGTAAAGCAAGTGTTAGTCATTATTTTGCAAATGGTACCTTCTTCCAGGAATGCCACAGCACTTTCGGCCGTCGCAAGTCCAACCTCCATAGCTGCCGCAGAACCTTAGGATGGTAATTTTTCCACAGCTGCTTTTGTTGTATGCACCGTGGATATAGTGAGCTTGTTAGTTGAGAAGGAGGAAACCACTGAAGACTTCCTCAGGTGTAACTAAAACTTGAAAATGTCGAGATGAGGATCCCCGTATTCGAGAAGACTTTAACTCTTCCGTCGATCTAAACCATCCAAATAGGTCCACGCGTTACGATGTTAGGTTCAACGAGTTACAAAATTATGCCCGAAAATATTCATTCAAAAAATAAATAAATAAAAAATACGTGTCGAACCTCTCGTCAGTTAAAAAGAAATGTTTTATTCGGACATCTACGTTCTCAGATCAGTGAAAATATCTTTTCAGTAATCTCACTAGATTCAATGCTACGTATCCCAAGTAGAGACGGAAATTATTAAGTAAACATATAGCATATAACGAGTATAATACTGAATCAATTTTGATCAGGTTTCAGTTACTAATTTCATTGATCTCTCTCAACTACCAGTACCCTTCCATCTCAATGTTGAGGCTCATTTTGACCTCGTACACAACTATCATCTATTTTTGTATAATCGTATTCTGTAAAATGATTTTCATTAAATCTCGGAAACATAAATATTTTTGTGACTAAGAAATATCGTACTATTCCCTGGCATTGAGTTCTATGACTTATAAATATAGGCGCCTTTAGTATGATATCATGGAAGTGGTATCCAAGCAAAATTAGATATGACACTTGGGATTAACAACTTGGGTACTAGCAAACCCAAACAAGACGCGAAAGAGATTCTTAACATCAAATTGGACAAACTATTTCATCGTATAAACGAAATGTCAATTTACTTTCCAACCGGAGCAGCATGTCTAATTTCTAGATGAAGTGCAGGTCTATTTTTAAAATCATCACTGTAGAATCAATAGCCTGCTACTATTTAGCCAGACAGCAGATTCAAAGAATCTAATGATCACAGAATAAAAGATAGATTCATGATCACTGCTAGTTGGTGACTGTGCAACGTTTATAGTGTACACGAAGTGATCTAAAATGTTTTTGCTCGAACATTTCTTATGTTGTGACTGCTGATGGAATCGGCAAAAACAGAACTCTGTGACTACTCGATTACTCTAAAATTAAATATTCGGGCGTATATTGTGAACGAATTGCTCAAAATAGATCACCGGCATCACCGGACTCACTTTTGGCAACATTGCACGCTATAAATTATAAGTCAAGAGAGATAGATGCTCGGGTAAATGTTAGAAAATCTAGATATTGCTTAATGCATTTTACTATTACGTCAGTTATGGATTGGCTCACTGAAACGGAAGCTATTATTTGAATTCGAAATAAAAGTTTTAAATTTTTCAACATGTTTTTATTTTGCTTTAATTTCTTGAATGAACTCGTATTAATTTGAAGTTTTTTAACACTTACTATATTGACACATTCAGCTGCAACTCTAGATTCTGTTCAATATTTATTTGCGACTGTAAATTCCCTATACAGTATTGTATTGCATCCTTAAATACTTTACAATTTTCAATAAATTATAATTTACGTTTACAAGTTTCGTTTGGAAACCTAAATTGGTCTTCAGAAATTCACAGCATAGCCAGAATTTTTAATACAAAAACTAGTGATTTAATCGTGATGCAAATCTTAATGAAATCACCGTCATCACTCCTAGAAGTTTTCAAGTACACCGCGATTTAATTAATAAAACAAACTTTAAGGACTCACGTTTAGAAACATTACAGGGATCTGCACTTACACCGGGGGTAAGTTTTTAATTTCGATTAAGTAAAAGTTTTTCGAGCACGTAACGTTCAGCTAAACTATGTGCAATCTTCACCTTGTACATTTTAATTAACAGGACTGGCCCGGCCCACAAAGCCTTACCGCCGGGATAAGTGTTCATTAGAAAACTTTCTAAAATTAATTATTGTAAGGCGAGCGAATAATTAATCAGTCAACCTAGGCAGTCACTGTACACGGTGGTACCATATTTCTGTGTTAGATATAGGGAAAAGAAGGTTGGTTGTACATGATATCTACCCTTACATTATTACACTGAAAACAGCAAGCTAAGGCCCTGTGCTCAATAGATTATGGCATTTTCTCGTTAATGAGACTTTCATACTTCATGAACACATTACACGCAACACATTGCACGGCCTACACGATAGGTGCTATGCGCGTTCGGGCTTTAAAATTTACAAAAAAAAAAACCATGACAAAAAAAATTCACGAAAATAAATATAATTATTGTAGACTGATTGTAGAGATTGCTCTTGGAACACCAAGCAGTTTAGTTGACCAGAACCTTTGTGGTTGGTTTCCGTCCCGCCATTTGATAAATATCATTGGAAATGAGAAATGTCCATTGCATTTTGCACGCCACTTTAAAAGCTGGCAGGTGGAAAGTGAATTTTTTTTGTTTTACATTGATTAGGTTAAGTTGGGAGAATCACCGGCATGCAAATTATGCATTAAAACGTCAAAAGAGATTTGTATTTGTACTTTTGGGTACTTGAGCATTTCATTAGTTGGTAATTGTTGAGAATTATGCATTGAATAAAAATAGCCGCACGTTCGCTTTCATTCTTAATGCTTTGAATAGAAGATTAGGCACAGGGTGTTTCACATAAGGTGTGTCAAAATAAATGGGGTGATAGATCTCGCCTAGGCAAACAAAAAATTTGTGTGGCACGTGGAAGGAAACCTCAACCGTTTGGGAGTTGGTGATTCATAAATTTTCAATTTTCACGGCATGGACATCATTATTTTATTTTTATCCTTTGATCTACGCAAGGCGCCAACTTCATACAAACGCCAAGAACCTACTAGCCCAATGGCCTTTTCAAAAATTATTAACAAATTGCACTGTGACATTTATGTGTTGTAAAAGCCAAAATATTCGTCATCTTATAGAAAATTTTACCAACTTTAATACCCAATTTGATTTTTCTGTTTTAGATTACTAGAGGAATTATTTATCACTCGCCATTAAAAAGGAGATTTTTTTTCCGTGAAGAAATGCCAACTATCTATTTCTGGTATTCTCTGTTACCTGTTCAACCTGTCCCTGCAGACCAGCCGCTTTCCGGAACTTTGGAAGATTTCTGTGTTGATTCCTCTTCATAAGAAAGGTAGTAGGTCCGAGGTCTCCAACTATCGACCAATTGCCAGCTTGTGCCATGTTGCGAAGGTTTTTGAGTCTCTCGTCAGTGACGTTCTTCGTTTTCACTGCAGGCCTTTCATGGGGTCCTTCCAGCATGGCTTCCTCAGAGGGAAGTCTACGACCACCAACCTCCTGGAGTTCGTTAATTATTCTCTGCCACCCATTGAAGCGGGCAAACAGGTGGATTGTATATTTACGGACTTCAGTAAGGCTTTTGATAGGATAGACCATGGTATCCTGGCCTATAAATTGACTCTTCTTGGGTTTCCTTCCTGTTTTGTTAACTGTTTGTCCTCTTACCTGTCTGGTCGTACCCAGCGCGTCCTGTTTCGAGGTGTCCTTTCTGACGGAATCCTTGTCACCTCGGGGGTGCCACAGGGCAGTATCCTCGGCCCACTCCTCTTCATCCTATATATTAATGATGTTTCGCTTCTCCTGATACACAGTAAAATTCTGTGTTACGCGGATGATGCTAAGATTTTTCGCGCTGTTTCCCACGGGGTAGATTGCAGTGCTCTGCACTCTGATCTGGCTGTGTTCTGCGATTGGTGCGTGCGCAATCGCCTTCCACTAAATGCCGAGAAGTGCACCGTTATGACCTTCTCCCGTAAAAGATATCCTTTCCTCTACAACTACTCCGCTGATGGCGTTACCCTGGGTAGGGTCTATAGGACGAAGGACCTGGGCGTGGTTCTCAACTCTCGCCTTTCATTCGAGGAACATGTGGATTCGATCGTCGGTAGGGCTAATTCGATGCTGGGTTTCGTTAAAAGATGGTCTAGGGAACTCGACGATCCCTACCTAACTAAGCTTCTTTACTGCACCTTCGTCAGACCGCTTTTGGAATATGCCAGCCCTGTTTGGGCCCCCTATTTCGCCGTTCACGTTGACCGCGTCGAGGCAGTGCAGCGCAGATTCCTCAGGTTCGCTCTCCGTGGACTTCCCTGGATTGATCCCTGGTTACTTCCCTCCTATACTGATCGCTTGTGGCTAATTTCTCTCGACTCCCTTGAAAAAAGGCGTAACATCGCCAAATTACTATTTTTGTTCGATTTTTTGCAGGGAACGATAAATTCACCCGATCTACTGGCCGAAGTGAACATCTCTATCCCGCAACGCACTCTGAGAAACCGCAACTTCCTGCACGTCTCTAGCCATCGAACTCTGTATGGAATGCACGAGCCCATCATGTCGATGTCACGCCTCTTCAACCAACACTTCGCCAATTTTGACTTCAATCTCTCTAGGCTGCAACTCAGGGGCCTGCTTAGACAGTGTCTTGGCTGATGTGGGGTCGTGGATAGCGTCAACGGCCGTCCTTGGATTGCGTTTTCTGATTTATTCTCGGCCTCTAGTTCGTAGTTTAGTCTGTTAGTTTTCATTATATCAATATATGCTGTAGTAATCTCTTTCAGATGAATCTGTACAAATAAACTAAATTGTTGACATATACCGGTCACGTGATAAACAAAAAACCAAAAACAAAAGAACATATTGAAGATTTTTTCATGTATAATAAAAATAGTTTTTAAAAAAAAAGTTTAACCGACTTCACAAAAAGCTCTAAAAAGCATAAAATAATTTTATATCTATTACGACATTTTGGTGCAAATCTAACAAACCAAACAACTACAACAAAAGTATTTATCCACTTTTCTTATGATCCCGTAAGCTGAAACGTTCAATTGTGGTTCTGTAGTTGTTTTATTTGTATTTAATTTTTCATTTTTTAGTGTCTTATACTCTGTACAACGAAAACAGAACCATCCAAATTGGTCCACGCGTTAAAAAGTTAGTTTCAACCCCCTACCCCCACCTCCATCTTACTAAAATTGTTTTCTGATGGTATCAATCAAGGAACATACTCTACAGAAAACGAATCATCGAAATCGGTCCACGCGTTACGAAGTTAGACTACCCCTCCCCCACCGCTACAATAGGATCAAATTATTCTCTTATTAGAAATGGGGGATCACACTCTATACAACAGCAAAAGAAGCATCCAAATAGTTCCACGCGTTACAAAGTTAGGTTTCACCTCCAACTCAGATCCGACCAACATTTTTTTCTCGTGGAATCAACCAGGGCACATACTCTATCCAACAGAAAAAGAATTATCAAAATCGGTTTACGCGTTACGAAGTTAGACTACCCCCATTCCCCCACCCTAGGCCAACTTTTTTCACCTATTAGCAATGAGGGATCACACTCTGTACAACAAAAAAAGAACCATCCAAATCGTTCCACGCGCTACAAAGTTAGGTTTCACCCCCACCCCACCAAAAATTTGTTTGATATGGTACCAATCGGTGAACATACTTTACCCAGCAAAAAAAGAATCATCAAAATGGGTCAACGCGTTTCGAAGTTATGCCCGGTCAGACATTAAAAAAAAATACACCAGGAACTTAGAACCTTTTTGTTTTTGGGAAGTTGGTTAAAAGTAAAAAAATTTTAAGTCTCTATCTATAATGGATTTTATTTTATACCACTCCAATCCTGCCGGTTTTTAAGCTTAAACCAATACTAGGTCCCCTTAAGCAAAGTTGCAAATTAGTTGAATTGGGATTGGTTGATTGGTTTAAATGGCGAGACATGGTAATACTCCAATTAGCGCTGTTATTGCGCCGTTTGGATACCACAGCTAATAAGACCAGCTTTTAGGGCTCAGTCCCACTCGCAACACCCAATTCTTATTTGAAATTATGCTTGAAGGCGATTGAGTTTATTCTGAAAGGAGTTTAAGCCAACCAGATGAATTTAAGAATCTAGTTCCTTGTTCTTTATCCCATAGCCGTCTTTCTGACCCTAGCAAGAACCGGTCATTATAAGGGGCGCGCAGCCTACTTGCATGTTCGCCTAAAGATAGTAACCCGTACAGAACGCAGTATTTTTTGCAATAACAGCTCTCGATGTATAGAGTACATCGGAAGTCCTGTTTTTATTATGAATTGAGCAGGTCACCCTGCATATCCATACATGCTTCTAGGGTGGTCTATCTGGAGTTTGCTAGCGCTAGGGAATGTAGAAACAGTTCCCTCTTAAGGGAACCTGGTAGGATACGAACATGTCAAAGGTGCAGCGCGACACTAGCTCTAACAAGTTTGTTGAGCATCTCGTTCCAAGCAATGGTCTTACGCCCAGGAACTGAATTTAATTTATTATTGATACTCAGTTGAGGTATCGGCTAGTCCTTTAGGTGTTGCTGCGATCATAAGGCTTGCAACCCAATATTCAGATTCCTTGAGCCTGACGCCCAGAATTTCATCTGTACATTAAGGGGAAGTAGATTCAGAACCACATTGAGAGCTTTGGTTGGTTATATTCCGTACTCATCGCAGGCCACCAAACCAGTGAACCGTAAGTGAGAATTGGACGCATCGCCGCTTAGTATAACCACAGTGTCATCTTAGGTTGCAGTCCCCACATTTTCCCAGAGGAAACATCCCTGATACCAGAATCACTACATCGTCTGCGTAGGCGACTGCTTTGTTTCACTAAGCTCACATCTCAAGAGTATCTTGCTTATGGCTATCCGCCATAGCAGGTCCTCTCCTCCGGGGGGTGGGGGCAAACCTAATGACTAATTCCTACATCGGACTGGATTATCCTTGTCTTTGGCGTTTTATAGGGAGCAAAGCTATTTATCGGTCAGGCAATTTTTTCGGCAGATATAAAAGGTTTGATGACTTTCGAATTGTCGTTATTTATCATTGCAGCTCGGGAAATGAGTATTCATTAGGAGATAGCATTATTTGTAGCAGATGTTGAAGATGTCTCTAGTAACCTTTCTTAGACTGGACTAGTCTTCATTCCATCAGCGAGGCAGGGTTTTTTTTTGTAAAATTTGAGACATAATACCTTGTAGGCGTGTTTATAACTTTATCAAATGTAGTAACTTTAAATTCCAGATTTGGATAGTTACAATGTTTTCTTAGTTTGGATTTCATTACCCCACTTAATTTCTTTTACTTGGTATTTTTAGGGTGTCTCTCCAGGTCTTGGTTGAAAAGTATCCAATTATGATCCGAGAAAGATTTCAACTCAAACACTTTCCAATTTTTAACCCTAAAGTTACTATTAACTTAATGTTGGAAACATAAAAGTCAGGCGGTCGCTTATTACAAACTAGTACGTTGGTGTACGTAATGAAATCAAACAGGGACTCATCTTGCTAGTTATTTCCGGAGCTGCCCCAAAGAACGTGTCTTTCATTGGAATAACGGCCCGGCAGCAGACTGGTTCTTTCCGTGCAAGCGTGTGACGTTAATTACTTCATTTCTGATGCAGATCTCTCATGAGCTATATAATGTATATATCGCCTCTGCCGGGATTCTCCAGCTTGACAAGTCACTTGATCTAAAACGAGGACAGAAAAGCGTTTCAATACTTTTTTTTTAGGAAGAATGCAACTTCAAGGATTGCAGCTCAGATCCGAATTTCCTCACGGTTGAGTCTCTAACCCAGGGTTTCTGAGGGCGAAGTCCATGTCTTCGTCCTTCAGAAGGACAATGAGATTATTCGCAACATATTTCGAGTGTTGCAGAATTTCAGCCTCGGATAGTTGCTTGGTCGAGGAATCGATGTCTTTGATCGTCATTTTATGCAACAAATCGTTGGCCCCGTCGACTGAGTAATCAGTGGCAGTAGGGTTGCTGTCTCCGAAGATCTTTAACTTGGCATACCTAATTTAAAACCGAATCCTGTAGTCCGTCTTTTTTAGAGCTCGTAGGCACTCCTCTTAATAATGAGTAGAAACGACGTATTATTTTTCTATGGTTCCTCAACTTTGGTGACCATCCAATTATCCATCGGAACTAGCTTGTTGCCGTCCAGCCTCATGTTGTGCAACCAAATACGAACTCTCGCTCTTATCGGGGTTTTCGAAGCTCGGAACCTCCCATGCTTCGATACCCTTAGCGACGCAGCTGCTAAGGAAATCCTTAGATGATTCATTCGCATTTGATGACCCAATATCCTCTACCCATCTCAGAGGAATTATAATAGGCAATCTGACCTCCCTGGTTGGCTAACAGATAGTCTATGATCATCTCAGACAGCCTCGCTTTAATGAGTCCCCATAACTCAACAGAAACCTTCCTCCCAATGAGACACTCGCCAACAAGCGTTACTTGAAGATGGCCACGAACCGCTTGGCTGGCTGTGCTGAGCTGGTTGACGGTCCCGTTGTTGTTTGAGAAACAACATTCTGTGGTACCCGACTCTTTTTTGCCGTTCTAGCGGCCGAGATCTCAGCACGGCTTTGTATATAACAAGTACGCTCAATCCATTACTGAAATTGGATACATCTACCGATGGTGAAGAAGCATTTGTGGCTAGTGATCGTCTTAGCTGCATAAAAATGGTAACGTTGCCTTCAATTTTCCAGAACATCCAGAAAGACACTTATTTACTTTAATGTCAAAGTCTGACAGCTAATTAGGGTGAAAAAAGTTCAACTTGTTTAAAAGAATCAACCTGATCCTCTTAGAATGCCTTAAAGACAACCAAGTTGTAGTAAGTTTTCTCTCCGAAGTAGTTTCTTAAAATTAAAAACAAAACATTTCTTACTCCTTTACATCTCTCAACAGTCAATTTCCATTTTCCTTCAAATTTACAACAGAATATTTCAACCTACAAAGGGGGAAGAATTTCACCTAATTTATTCTATTTACTGGAATTAAACGCATCAGTGGAAAATACAAGAATTACAAAATTCGCATCAATAACTTTATTACCAAAACTGAGATCCATAGAGAAATCCATTAGAACGTAATTCATAAAAGATTACTCTCCCCAACATTGGAAAATTAGCATTAATAACTTCAAATAAAAAATGCAAAAATCATTCACATCCCTCGCTGTATAATAATTTCAATTCCCGAAGTAATCAAAATTCTGAAAGTTTGAATCAGCTCCGCCTTCGGCATCAGGAATTGATTATCTCAATTACTTTTATTCTACCGAACAAAAGCAGTATTTTCTCCATGAATTCATCTAATTGGAGTAATTTTTCCCAGGCTCGAAATTGAAATGTTACAGAGGAAAGGCCATAGGTCTGTTGGATATCAAACAGAGATGAAGCCTCAGCCTATTTACCATGAAAATGTTCCATTTCTCATAGTATTCTTCTCTTCGGTCTTATAAATCTTTTATCACTTCCAAGATATTTTGGATTTAACTTTCCTTCCTCTGGTCCTCCAGTCCTTTCTTCCTATCAATCCGGTTGTCCGACCCAATTTTGGTGTGTTGTCTTAATTAACTGCGAAAATGCCAGACTGCCAGAGGAGTACATGGGTCAGAACTTAGGATCAGGAGGACCTGGTGCCGGTTGGTACAATGAAGTGGAATTTTTACATAGCACAGAAATAAGTTTTTCTATCACACAGAGGGTGGTGGAGCTTCTGGAGCTTCCAAAAAATCCTATTAGACGCTGTGTTCTGTTTAGTTCTGCTCATTTGGGCCATTCCAATTAATTTTTTCCGCATCGATTCACAAAAACAAAATCACTTTTTCTGAAAACGCGACAGGACGGAAGGAGGAATCGCTGTTCATCAAAACTGCCTCGCGTCTGTGTATAATTATTTGTGCTAATAAATTAAATCCCATAATTACCAAAGAAGGACAAGCAGGGATGGCGCCCGCAGGAAAACAATAAAACGAGAGATCGGCCTGGAACGATAACAACTTCGAAACCACGACATTTCACTGTGTAGGGGGTCCCTTTCGTGACAGCAAGGACATTTTCGGAAAAGGAGCAGGAAAACACTGCTAGTAATAATACGGAATACGGTTTCATAGCGCCCAAATTTTGTTTTCCAACCGGCCTTTGCCTGTGTTTAGCCGTGTTCGAAGGGTTAGGCGCACCTTGAGGGAGCCGAAAAACAACAGTCTCGGCTAATAGGATCAACAGATTCGTTGTTCTCTAAACACACCCTGGGGAGAATGCTGATGAAATTGAAACTGAACGATGTGCTAAGTAGATCCTTTACGGCAGCCTCATGGTCACGTGGGAGTATTCACGAGCTCTTTAGACCCATAATTTCTCCATCTCTAGATTGGAGATAGTACGAGTCTCTGGTAACATTGCATTAGCCCAAAACACTTAAAGAGTTTGGACATTTTATTGGATCGTGATAGATGTCTCGTTTGTCACTCTGGGGCTGCACCCTCATCAAGTCAAATGGACAAATGAAATTTTTATTGAAGTTTTTCATAGCTTCAACACACTTGAAATTCAGTTTCATGTTAGGTACGAGTAATGCTGCCATACTTATAGTTTTGGTAGCGAAGCCAATCAAAAAGTTTTTCACGCAATTGAGAACTTTTGAAACGAAATTAAAAACTTTCGAGCACCGAACTCTATTGGACTGACATTTTTCAATGACGCTGACAAGGGTACAAACTCGAGATTTTTTGAGAGGTTGTGTGTGGATTGATTTTAATTCAAAAAATATTTCGTTACAGTCTAGCAGTAATTAACCCTTGGAAATATTTCTTAGCTTTAAAATGGCTGCCACTTGTAATTCTAAACAGAAGTGACCTGCTGATGATCCTTGGATTTTACATTTAAATGGCTTCTGTAAATAACCAAACCTGAACCCTTTTTCCGAAGAAATAAATTGCAAAAACCCACTTCTTCCTGAATATTCAGAATACGTTAAGTGACCTTAATAAATGTTGGGGAAAAGGAGATGTTTGGTTTTATGAAAAATTATCCTTCTGTCCGAGCAAAATCTGACGGGTCTTATCACTCTGAAGCCGGTTTAACGATTTTATAGTATTTTTATGTTTTCTGAATTATGAAATTTTTGTAGAATGTGGGAAATGCCGCTGGCTGGTTTGTTGGTAAGGATGTTGTTTTTCATTATATCATGTCAGTTTACTTTTTCTGTCAGTAAATATCAATTCAACTTACAATCTAATTTAATGAAGTTTGGTCTTGTACGATATTTTTATATAATAATTGTATGGCGTTATATGGATATCTATGAGTTTGGTCAGGTCGTGTTTGAAATCGTTCGTAATGTGTGTTTATATGAAGTGATGGAATTAATTCTTTGAAAGACCTTCAAAGTCCCTCTTAAGGTTGCGTAAATAGATGACAATTTGGCATACTTGAGCCCAATTACACATAAGTACATATATTTTAAAACCTTAAACTAACATACTTTTTAAGATGGTATAAGCTTTTGGCAACAGTCCGGTGGAAAGTGCGCAATGTATGTTTTACGGCCCGTAGTGTGTTTAATTCTCTGGGCAAACCCGAAGCCTTCTGTTTTTGCTGTGTTCCTCAAGGATTCATATTGGGTCCATAAATATTTATGAAAATGTCTTTCAAGAATCATATTGGATATGGATGGAATTATATTGAAAAAAAAATGTTTCAAAGCCCCTTCTCCCTTAATTGGGGCTGATCCTTTGATTTTAGAATGGCTGATTTCTCTGCGCTCAACAATTGGCTTTGCGCTATGTTTGGGCGAACATATTTGCCGAGCCCGACATTGACCTGGCAGTATGCTCTTTCTACGACGTTCTATATACCTGTTTTACTCAATATATTCCGGTCTTTTTTTCTTGCTCTTCTCGCTCATCTCAGCCCTGGCTGGACGGCTCCCTCAGACGCTCAGCAACCTGAAAAGCGAAGCCTGGAAAAGGTTCTGCTACTCTAGGTGTGACGCAGACTACCAGACATAACACGACCTCTGCCTTCAGATATCTGACGATCTGCAGACGTCATTCAATAGATTTCTATCTAACACGAGATCCCCTCTGCTTTCCAACCCTACACACTTCTGGAGGTCTATAAATTCTAAACGACGCAGCGGTATTCCCCTTAGCCGCGAGAGCAGTCACCCTGATGAGATGGCCAACTTCTTCGCTGACTAGGCTTCCACGCACTTCCCCTGAACTTCAAGATTTAGTTTTTTCGTGTGGTCCTGACGACATCCCTTGGTCGTTCTTGAAGAGATGCGGCCAGTCGGTTTCCGCTGTTCTCTATTTTCTGATGCGGCCAGTTCAATAGGCTCTGGACGGACCCCTTCACAAGAAGGGTGACAAATCGGACATCTCTAATTATAGACCCATCGCCAACTTTTGTCATGTCGCCAAGCTTTCGAGACGCTAATCAGCGACGTGCTCCGTTTTCATAGGCTCTTTCCAGCACGTCTTTGTGAACTGTAAGTGCACCACCACCAACCCACTCGAGCTCGTGCATCATTGCTTGCCTCCTATTGAGACAGGCCTCCATGTCGACAGCATATTCACTATGATTTCAGTAAGTTCTTTGACAGTATTCACCATGAGATTCTCATTCACAAGTTTCATCTGCTCGGGTTTCCGCCGCTTTTTATTGTTTGGCTGTCCTCCTACCTTTCTGGTCGTACTCAGCATTTCTTTTTCCGCGGTGCTCTATCTAACGAGATTTCTATTCCTTCCGGCGTTTCTCAGGGAAGTATTTTCTGCTCTCTCCTCTTTATCATTTTTATTACTGATACCTTGTTGCTTCTGACTTGCTCCACAATCTTGTGTTATGCCAATTATGCCAAAATTTTCCGCGTGGTATCTTGTGATGATGACTGTGCTTTCTTAAACTCTCACTTTCACATTTTTCATGCTTGGTGCTCCAGCAATCGCCTCCCCGTTAATTCTAATAAATGCACTGTTATGACTTTTACCCGCTGAATGAGTCCCACTCTCTATGACTTCTTTCTGGATGAAAGTATGTTGAGCAGAGTTGATCGGGTCAGGGACCTGGGTGACCACCTGCCTTTCTTTCGAGGACCACGTGGACTTCGTTGTGGGTAAAGCTAATTCTATGCTCGGCGTCGTCTAAAGGTGGTCCAGAGGGCTTGATGATCTTCACTTAAGTAGGCTCCTCTTCTGCACTTTCGTTAGACCTATTCTGGAGTATACTTGCCTGGTATGGTACTCCTATTTCGCCGTTCACCTCAACTGGATATCAAGCCTGTTCAGCGCAGTTTTTTTAGGTTCGCTCTCCGCGGGCTTTCCTGGCGCGATGCTTTCTTTCTTTCTTCCTATCCTGCTAGGCTCGCTTTAATCTCTCTCTATTAGCTTGAAAAAAGTTGCAGGATTTATAAAATAGTTTTTTTTGTACGATCTACTGCAGGGGACAATCACTCCTCTGAATTGCTGAGCGACGTGGGCATTTCCATCCCAGCCCGGTGCTTGAGAAGACGTACTTTTTCCATATTCCATACCATCGAACGCTTTATGGAATGCATGAGCCTATTACTTCTATGTCCGGTCTCTACAACGATTGCGCTGCCCGCATAGAGCTTGAGTGTTCCAGACGGCAGCTAAAGAGGTTAATTAATTATAATAATTTTCTTTTGTGGTAAAAGTATTTGTTATTACTCTGTTGGGCTACTCCATTTAATTTCTTACTCGTACGTGTACGACGTTCGAACACGTTATATTAATTTCCTTTCACTTGTTTCGGAAACAGTATTTGTTTGTTTTAAGTTCTAAAATGCAATTACTTCGATTTCAGTTTCTGTACCAGACATACTGTACTTTATAAAAAAAATGCCGAAACTATTAGGTTGAGGATACTTAAAACCCCAAAAAATGCCTCGCCTTTGACGTAAACAAGCTCGAGCAATTTAATCAGGCAATTTAAGTGAAAAGGATTTCCTTGGAATCCAATTTCAAAAGAACAAGAGCATAGGAGGGGGATAGCCTGAGGACAAACAAAAAACGCCAAAGCAATGGTACATCCTGCACTCCTCAATCTCTAAGAATATACGCTATTTTGCTGCAAGCTCTGCCCGTCTAAAAGACTTAGTGCAAAAGTTCAGAGCCAACTTCCTGTGTGCACTTAACTAACTGGCAATGGACAAAAACTTTTGTCTTTTGTCTCCAAAGGTTTAAAAACTTCAAAACTTTCCAAGAACAACGTTTAAACGCGCGATATGTTGCTGTATGCATACAATTCTACACACAACGAACAAAATAAGTTTTCCACGGCTCCCAGTCCACTTCAAATTTCTCTTTTGAATCGCTATCATGCCCACCTACTACTATTCTCAATATACTTTATGCACACCCTGTGAATTTTCATTTTCTATGCATCTGCATGCAACATCAGTGAGTAAACTGTTCCTACATAAATTTCCATTCTACTTCACTTTTGGAATTTTTGTTTTTTCCCTTTTCTCTGTGTTTGGAGGAGAAACAGATTTTGTGCAGAATCTTACTCTGTTTGGACCAAAGCTTTTTTTTAGCAATTATGAGCTTAGTAAAGTGCTTCCATTATTATAACTTGTTGTGTCCATTCAGCTGGCACACACCCATAGATATACAGTCCCGCTGGAAAGGATATTAAACGTGCAGCGTTATAAGATTGTCTTCTTACTGATTATGGGGATGAAAAGTTTACAATACAAGATCTTGACAACAAGGGTTCGGGCAACAACGTAATCCTGATTTCTTCAACAAATTTACTGAAGAAAATTTTTAACGGGATTTAACACGGATCAAAAAGTTTTCATAGTTTAGTAACTTAAAGTAAAGCGAGCAAAGACATAGACATTGCATAGAATAGTGACAGCATTTTTTTGAACCAGGTCCTGAAAACTTCCATATTGGCTCCGAGAGCCAATATGGAAGTTCAAACGTTTTCATCGATATCTTCACATATGACTGTTAAGTACACAATTTTCAATTTCTTTCTTAAATCCCTCAGTTTTAATAGGAATAAAGGGCTGGATACAGCAGTAGTTGTTAGCAGCTTCAATACTACAAAAACTGTTCTCTTCGCTCTACAAGGAATACCTTTTTTGTGTCCGCGATAATATGCATAATAACCCCCGCAATTTCTTTAAATTCGTCAATATGAAAAAGAAATCGAGCAACTATCCATATACGATGTGGTATGAGGGGTCTTCTAGTAATAACGTGTCCGACATAGCAAACAATTTTGCTTCATATTTTGATCCACGGGCGAATCATTTTGATCCTATTCTGGATAGTCCCGCTTCATCAGATTTTTTGTCGTTTATATCACGGGATCTTATTTTGGAAAAAATCAATCAAAATGGTCCTGACGGCATCCCTCCAGCCTTCGTCAAGTCCTGTTCCGATGCCCTTCTTACTCCATCAGGGATTCTCTTCAATAGGTCCCTTCAAGCATTGTGGAAGTGCTCTTTTATAGTCCCTGTTCATAAAAAGGGCCATAAGAATATTATAACTAAATATAGACCAATCGCAAAGTTATCGTGCATACCTAAATTATTTGAATCAATATTGTATTCGCAGCTTATTGAGCGTTGTATTGGCTTAATCTCTCCCAATCAGCACGGGTTTTTGCCCGGTAGATCAACGACTACTAACTTACTTGAATTTACCTCCCACGTTATTTCTGGCTTCCAGCGAGGCATGCAAATTGACTGCGTATACACGGATTTCAGTAAATCCTTAAACTCGGGAGGCTGGGTTTCACCCCCCCCCCTGTTCTTCTAGACTGGATTTCTTCCTATCTAAGAGACAGGTCTTATCGTGTGTCGCTCCGTGGCACTACCTCTAGTTTCTCCAAGGCTTCATCTGGTATACCACAAGGCAGTCATCTCGGCCCTCTACTATTCGTTCTTGCCATTGACGACATTGTCCGTCTGATCTCGTACTCTAATGTTCTAATCTACGCTGATGACATGAAGATCTTCTCTTATGTTAAAGATGGTGGTGACGCCGCACTTAGATACGTTTCATGAGTGGTGCGAGCATAATGGCTTACACCTCAATTTTGAGAAATGTGAAGCTATGGCTTTCTGCAGGAGCCCTAATCTACAAGTTTTTTACTGTCCGTAACTGACCTTGGGGTAAAACTTGAAACTAGGAAACTGGACTTTACTCTGCATATTAACTATGTCGTCTCTAGAGGCAGTTTAATTTTGGGCTTTGTTAAGCGTTGGTCTAGAGAGTTCTCGGATATACCAATATTGATTCGTATGTACTGCTCCTTAGTTAGACCTATTCTGGAGTATGCATCTCACGTCCCTTGGGACGATCCATTTAGACTCCCGTACTACACCGACCGCCACCGGTTGCTCGGATTGTCCTCGCTTGAGAAAAGGCGCAAATTCGCTGACTTGGTGTTTATTCACCAGCTCTTGAACTCTAATATAGACTCAGGTTCGCTTGTTAGCAAAGTTTCCTTCAGACGGTCCTTCGAAGACTTCCTTTGTTGCATGTTGAACCATCCAGATCAAATTATGGCATGCATTAACCAATAAATCGTTTATGTAGGGCTGTTAATGCATGTCCTAATTTTGATTTAACTCTTAGTAAGGTGTGTGCTCCCGTGTTTGCATGGTGTGTGTCTGGGTTTCCTTACTTGTTTTCTTCCTTTTACTTTTTTTTCCTCTGCATTGTGGTCTGGGAGCCTCATTTTATCGTTTTGATGGTGAAAATGATTTTTGGCTCCTTGCCAAAGAAGTGCGCCTTCTGTTAAAAAGGCTAATTCTATTTATTTTAATTACCGAACTGTCATGTTTTCCCGGATTACATATATCTGGAGTAGGCTGTGTATGACCCCAACAAATGATCGCCGAGAATGTTTGCCAACATTGTATTTTGGGCTTACATCATAAAACTTAACTCACAGAGCCAGGGACAGGGAACCACAGGCACAGACACTAAAATGTCCTGAAAAATGTACGTTTCAGTTGTGATCCCAGTAGGATAATCAGGAACTAGTGGAAAGACAAGAATAGTTGTGCCACTAGTGGAAAATTACTACTTCCACAACTATTATACACTTCGCCGACTTTCAAAATTGGTTTCCCGCTGCATTACTTTTGGAATAGTTGTGGAGGTGGTCCTTATTCACTAATTACACAACTATTTTTTCTTCCCACGAGTTCCTGATTATCCCACTGGTTTGTTTCGCTGGATCCAATTACATTTTGTTATATCTGTTCATTCGGTATCTAATCCAGCCGCACATTAAGGAGAAGATTTCCTATATTTTAAGCTCGAATTAGTGTCCTTGTTCGAAAATCGTACCGTCGTTATCGTGTTATCGTCGTGTTTCGAGACGCTCTTCTGGTTAGATTCAAGTTTTTAGAGAAGCGGTTGCCGAAATTACACCTAAGCCCATCCTAGTTTTGGTTATCAGGGATTACTATGAAAAGTATGATATGCACTTGTTGGGATCAGAAGTTGATTAAGCAACTGATGTATTTATATCGTCGCTTGCCAACCTAACTACCGCAGCTTTACATCAGTCTTTAACTATGTGGCTTTGTTAGCAGAGCTTATCCGACTCGTTTGTATAAATAGGAATTCATAACGATACTGAAATTAATTTGGGTTTAATCAAGATGTATCATTGATCGATTGAAAATATCTCGAATAATATTTCGCATGGCCGAGTTTACTTATTGAGAGGTTTAACCTAGTTGGTAATAGTTGGAAATACAAAATTAGAGAAAACCTTATCGTAAGAAGCAATAAAGCACGTTACTGGAATTGAATTCTTGTAAATCGCTTTTTTCAACAGCGGATTTATCATAGCGAAATCTTCCATAAAGATATATCTCTTAAAAGGATATACATTAAAATTATTTTGAATTCCATTAAGATGTTGATCTTAAAATATAAATTGACAAAATCTTGTTAATTTTAAATTTATTAGCTCTTGGCCTAGAAGCTATATACTGGAAAATTCTTTTTTACTGTGTACATTTCTCATAATCAAACAATCTAACACAAAATTTCATCAAAATCCTAATGAAATTCCAACCGAAATGGCTTAAGAGTAACCATATTTGCGATAAAATCTCAGAAAAAGTCAAGAAAAATTATTTGGCAAACATTTTCACATTTAAACTGTGTGGGGCATCACGTTTTTGTTTTTTTTTTATCAAGTCAAAGACGTCGTCGTCAGAGAGATTCTTCTTAACGCTTGAAGTGTCCTAAACATAAAACCATTTACTGTAATTTGGAGGGTTCTTTTCCCTAATTTTAAACAACGTTAGATAAAATTGAAGAGGGCCAAGAAGTGCCCCTCATTACAAGTCCACTTGAGTATTCTCCGGGTAGAAATATCTTCTTTACCTTGCAAAAGTCAGAGAGAGTGTTGTGATAGGGGGCTGGGAGGGTAATTAGAGATAAAGCACTCCTTTTTTTGAAGGAACCAGAAAATGAAATGGAGGCTCCTTTTCAGATGTTTTCGTATTTGAAAGATCCCAATCCCCTCAAAAGAAACCTAGAAATCGCACTTTAATTTAACTTTTTATCCCAAGGAGGCAATATACCTGTTTGCTTGCCAGAAAAGAATCCCCCTTTTTAGTGTTTTTTTTTTATTTTTTTTGTTTTTTTTTTAGAGAAAGGTAGAAACTTAATCATTTCCCTTAGAACTGGTGTGGGAGTGGGACACTTTTTCTAGAAAAAAAAAATGGAAACGTTTCTGCAAATGTCGCCTAAGAAATAACTTGGCTTGCCCGTAAATCAACTTGAGAGGCGAATGTTGGACTACTGGCAATGGCTTTTGACTGAAATATATTAGAATCGTGCAACTTCTCCCCATCCCCCATCTCCACATCCTCTTCTTTCTTTTCGTTTTACAATTGGCATGTAAATTGTTGGAAATTCTTAAGTAAGATTTGTTTTGTTTATGTTGGTTGGATGAATACACCTCATTTTCTGTGCTCTGCTTTTTGTCTGTAAACGCTTAGAAAAAGCAAGAAAAGTTATAGGCCGGAAAGTTTTTCAAGGTTTCCATTCTTAAATTTTTCTTGGTGTTTTGGTGTTCTTGGAAAGCAGCAAACCTTCATAGAAGATATGAAAGAAAATCTCGTCAAGCGTATATTGCTGGTTGGATTTTTATGAACCGTGGCTAATTTATATTTTGGGGCGAATTTTTAATACGCCCATAGACTTAGTACACTTACGTTCTTATTTTATTTTATACCTTCTGGCGGGGGATATCGTGATTTGTAACGTTTAAGATGCTGCGATTGAGTGTGATCTTATATATTTATAAATATTTTTTTCTTAGAAATTACCAAAAGAATGAAGAAGTTTACGCTGACGTCTTTGATATAAGGCTTTTCTCAAAATGTTTTCGGTCGAAAGGTTTTCAAAAATAAAGCTTAAGGCAAAGAAAGGAAGTGATGTGAAAAATGTAGAAATAATTTTCTGAAAGCAATTTTTGAGATATTTGAAAAATTCTTTCGAAAATTCGAAACACAGGTTTAAAAGCTCGAGATTATTTCTGATAAGGTAGAATTCCTATCGAGGTCACGTTCGGAACAGATAGTTATTTCCCTCACAACAACCATTACACAGTCCTATGTCTAAGCTGGTTTTATGGTTTTGTTCTAGTGTTGCAGAGCTTAACTAATTGTTTTTTAAGGTTTAATAATTTATAACAATAGCATATCTTCATAATTATACAACAATCTTAAAATCCTTGTAACGTTAAATTACAATTTAAAATTTCTTATTTTTCCAATTCGGCTAATTTTTTTTTTCAAGTATTCATTGAAGTCCGAGGAAGGTTCTTATGAAGAGAAAAATTGGAAAAATTGCACGGAAAAACGTAAAAACCACATTTTGCTTTATTACATTTAAGGCGATCTGAGATCGATTAATCGAAGAATCGATTTTTTTGGGGTCGTAAGAATCGATTTGAGCAATGTACCGATCAAGTGAATCGATCACAGATACCCTATAAACGACGCTTGCTCTTTCTACGATATACAGTTTGACTTTGACTGTTTTTCAGTAGATTCTCAATAAGTGCGTGTAATTTTCTTAGTTGTTTTTAAATCTTCGCTTCCCAATCGACAAACATGTTACGTTAGGTTAGGTTAGGGTGGCGGCTATCAGCCCTACTGCCGATCAGCCTCACATAGACCTATAAATGGTCCGTTGTGTTACCACATCCGTGGAATCGTGCCTGATTGCCGTATTTATCTAAAAGCAGCCGCAGCTGTTAATAAACCTTAGGAGCTGCTTCATCCCGATGCCGGCTATATCGCCCATGCCACCCAAGAAGTACACGCTCATTGCATTGTATCTTCTTTTTGCTAGGCCCGGGCATTCGCAGAGTAAGTGCTGAATGCTTTCCACCTCTTCCATACAGCTCCGGAAGAAGTCATTTGTGGGAACGCGCAGACGCAGAAAAGACAGTGGCCAGTAATAACTACCACAATGTTTCGGAGGCTTATCCGGCTTCCGTTTAGCAGGAACGTGGTTTTTCTCAAATCCCATTCAGGCCACAGCTGCCATGATAGTCTGCATATGGTTAAGTTACTCCATCTCTGCTTAGCGAGCTGAATAGCCTTAAGGTCAATTTCTCTCTTTACTGATTCTAGCGGCCAGCCGATCGATCTGTCAAAAGAGGAATCATCCAATTGTGATCCCTCCTTTGCCAGCTCATCAGCTGCCTCATTCCCTTGAACACCACTGTGACCAGGGACCCAGCAGAGAGTTACCTTGTGTCTCGCACCTAACGTCCGGAGACAAGCCGTGACCTGACTAAGTTTGAGTCCAGCGCCTTGATAGCTGCTTGGCTGTCGATGTACAAGCATATCGGCAAACAAGTTCCTCGATTTATCTTTGGTTGATTGGTTTATTTTGTGTGTGTTTCCATTTATACCCAGTTTAAGAGTATAACACGCGGGCGAAGCAATTTTGGGTGGAAGAAATCGAAGTGCTAAAAGCCAGTCTGATCGGACTGTCCAGCAACGTGAAGAGCTAAATGAACTTTAAAGGATTCGGATATGACAAACCCGTGCAGCGCGTCATTTAGTTAATAATCTTGAATCCGGTTTCGATAGGACTTTCACGGTAAGATTCAGTAACTTCATAGGCATAGTTTAGGCTACGTATTTCATTAGGAGGGGTGACATGTATCTTGCTCATGTAATAATCGAAACGGCCGAAATTGGTGTGAAATCCCTACTTGGGGGGGGGGGGGGGTAATCTCGGAAACAGCTAATCCGATGTGCATGGGACTTTCACGGGAAAGTTCAGTATTTTCTTAGGTATAATTTAGGATACGACGAGTGGTGATGGGGGCGGGGATGACATGCACAAATAAACGAAACGACCGATCTTATTGTCGACACTCCCGATGCCCTCTAGGTATAAGTGTGAGAAGAGCGTTACATGTACAAATAATCCTAAACGGCCGATATTAGTGTGAGAATTCATAGCGGGATCACTGAGATGAACAATCACACTCTAATTGCCGTTAGATACTATGTATGTGGTGGAATGGAGTGACATGTAAAAATAATCGACAGCGACACTTATTTATCAAAAGTCAGAGCAATGCCGAGTACACGCAGCTATTTTAATAATAAAAGTAATTTTCTACGAAATAAGTACTGATAAATATTTCTTCTCCGAATTAAAGAATGAACAGAAAAAACTTGACCATTGGGCTTTGACGAAAAAGTAGGTAAAAACATGATAAGAATGAAAAGAGATTTTAACAATCTATTAAACCGTAGTGTAACTTAGACGGAGAGACGGAGTTGCATCAATTGCTTGAGCGGAAAGACCACCGGTCCATGGTTTCCGGGTTCGAGACCAGGTCTTGTAGTGGGTTTTTAAAAATTAAGTTAACAAATACACTCCGTCTCTGGGCTGCTGTCTAGCTCGCAGCAATGCAAAAACAAGACATTCATTTTTCAAAATTCTAGAGCGGTGTTACCCCTTAAGAGGTTTTTCATATGGTCAGAATCTGCTGGGTTTAAGGATATGTTGGCATAGAGTATAATGGGTCTTTTCCCCAGAAGCCTCAATAGATGGGTTGCCGCGAGCTCTGGAGTTGTCCAAGGTTCTAACTAATTGAAAAGACTCATTTACACAATAAATATAAAATGCATTTATTCAAGGTTTCTTTCTTTCCGGTTCACAATCAATATTTCTTATTTCTAGCTCTTTGTTTTACGGATAATGATACGGGAAAGTAGGTGAAGAGAGAGCGGTTAATGTCGACACTTGTAACGAGAGAGAGAGAGAGATGAGATATGGTACGGATGGTGGTTCTTACATCAGTGTATAGATTCTGATAGATCTCCACAGACAATCTGTTAATGCAGGACCAACAGGCTAACACCACAGAAGGTCGATAAGGACAGGTTAACACCACAGACAATCTGTTAACGGATGACCAACAGGCTAAAACCACGGAAGGTCGATAAGGATATGTAGATTGGCAGGCTAACACCACAGAAAATCCGTCATCTAATGACCAAGAGGCTAACACCACAGAAGGTCAATAAGCACGGGTAGATTGACAGGCTAACACCACAAACAATCTGTTAACGGATGACCAACATGCTAACACCACAGAAGGTCGATAAGGACTGGTAGATTGACAGGCCAACACCACAGACAATCCCTAGTCAAGGATAGGTAAAATTAGCTACAGCTAACTACAGGTTCTATGGAACATTTGTAGTCAAAATTAAGCCACTAGTGCTTATCGGCGTTGAGTTTGTAGCAACTGGAACCCTTTTGAACTGGACCCCTTTCGAGATACTACTACTCAAATTCTCGCTTTTATACTTTTGGCAAGGCCCAGAATTATCTCCCACCAAGTAATTTTCTATTCTTACTTGTGGCATTTCTACATATTTCTACCGAACGGCGTGGTGCAACGGAGATACACAAATAAAACCTGCTTGACTGGTTTCATTACCATGCAACATGTACATGGTGTGCACGCTACAGGAGGGTGACGCTGCTAGTGGAAAAATCGGTTTCATCTGGTTCTTAGGCACAAGTCTCCGGATGACGTCATGCACATTTGCAAATCATGGAACTGAAGTTTTTATGGACATGTACAATGAAGAGTTTGTGCAAAAAGTTAAATGTCGAAAAAAATTACATGAGCGACGACGTAAATTTATGTACGGATCAAAATGCTTCGTTACAAGAGGGTAACGTAAAAGCCGTAAAGCCGTGTAAAGCCGTCGAGCTGGCCAAGAAAGGTTCAAATACAGATATAAACATGATCACTGATAGGGTTCACCCTCCCCTTAACGTAGCGGAAAGTCAAATCGAAAGAAATTATTCCTGTGAATGTCCAGCTTTTTAAAAGAACGACGACTCGCCTGCAAGGTTCTTTGACAGTCTGGAAGACTTAGCTGAGATAGCACTAGTGGAGTTAAATAAATTCTTATAGAGATCTGACCATGTTGTCTTATTTTATTTTAAGTGCATTCACAATGGGCCTACATTACCTGCTAGTGGACTTGGTGTTTCGTCACCTAACGCTTCGACTAACCAACTATTTGTTGGACAAGAAGTCGGTTATTGTTTGTAAACAGTGCCGCCATTGGTCATCTTTTATATTAGACAATATGGCGATAAGAAAGCGGACACCTGTTTTGTAACTACTTCTTTAGCTAAATTTAAATTATTAGCTTGTAATGTTACGTCGCTGTCTAGACCAATCTGCCAATGTAGCTGTCAATATGGTTGAAAAACAAAAGACTCCGATCAAAGATTCTCTTTCTGAAGAATTGAGGTTTAAATTTGTTGTAGTTGCCTAGATTAAGTAAAAGCCAAATATCGAAATTTGTTCCCAACAATATATGATCTGTCTTCCTACGTACAACGTGACACAAAAGGAAGGGCACCGGATCCTTCTTAATTAGTAAAATACTTGAAGTCTATTTAAATGAGCATTTATCTCTCTTTTTACGAAAACCGAAAACAAAAGCTTCATAAAAAAACGACACAAGCAAGAAAAATTCTATGTGAAAATGAAAATTTCAGTAACATTACACCAGGAAAATAAAGTAAAGCACAGAACGCTTTTAACTTGAGCTAATTTTCTCGAAGGAAATTCTTTGGCGCTCATTTAGAACATGTTCTGTATGTGCAAAGTATGCGACTTCACTAGGTATGCTTCCGCTTCTTCTGTCGAGTTTACCTACTAATGAGCAAAATAGACGTTACACGAGAAGTAATGTTTTCCCGGTAGATAATTTAGGAAAATGCTAAAGCGAAGCGTAATGAGCTTCCAGGCTTATTTGCTTTTCATTACTCTATTCTATCCCGCTTTGGAATTTACTCGAGACTTGGTGGTGAAATCTGAAGGAAAATTTTTTTATATTCTGCTTTAAAAATATTGTGTGTACTCATCCATGTTGGTCCTGTTCCTTTTTGTAATGCTTATGGAATACCGAGTGGCTCACATTTGCATATGTTCAGAATATGTTTCCGATGTAAAGAAGTCAAGGAGCTCCATGTGTTTTATATAAACATTAAGACCATATACAATTTGAAGGTAATAAATATGCATCAGATCGAAAAGAAGGTAATCTTGGGCTCCGTCCTCCACTAATATTTTATTATTTTTAAGTGGTCTAGCGGAATTTTATTAATTTAGTGCCATTGTAGTCTAACTTCGTAAAGCGTGCATTTACATATTTGGATAATACTTTTTTGTTGTTGTATAGAGTGTGTTCCCCATTGATCTCATGCCAGAAATTCATAGGGTGGGGTTGGAGAATAGGAGGAGGAGACAGAATCCACCTTCGTAATGCGTAAACCGATTTATTGATTCTGTTTTTGCTGTACGGAGTTGATGATCCTCCATTGCTACTATGAAAAAAAGGGTGAGAGTGGGGGGAGGGGTAGTCTAACTTTGTAACGCGTGGAGGAAGTTGCCACTAAATAAAAGAGACAGCAACTTGCAGAATTAGGTAAACAGGATCTTGCTGATCAGTAATCGAGGAGAGAGTAAAAATTAGACAAGAACCGGCAACATATGAAGTGAAAGAGCATATCACATGGCGAGAACTCATAATTTGGCAAGTCAAGTTAAGAGAAATTGGGATTTAAGCTGGCATGAAATCAAGTATACAGGAGCTTGTGAAAAGTCGTCGTTTATACATGGTACAACGTTTCAGGTTAACAGTTAGAAGAAAACAAATTAGATTTACTTAATCAAGTAGGTGGGTTTTTTAAAATCGATGATGATTCAGGCTGACAACATATTATTTTGGCGGAGGCGATCAGGTTGATACAGGCTGCATGTTGTAGCCAAATCACTTATTAGTGGAATTAACCCTTCTAACTCAGAAGGCGCACTTCTAAGGCAGGAGCCTAGAATCAGTTCACCCATCCACCAGAATATAATAATATATTGAATTGAATGAGGCTCCCACCCCAACATGCAAAAAACATAAATAATCAAAACTAGAATACGCACACACATAACAATCAGGTGTGCACAGAGAACAGAGATCGTTTAAGTGAATCTTTAGTAAGAGTTAGATCGAAAACAGGCACATATTCACGGCTCCACATATGCGATTTATGGGCTTATGCATACCATAGTTACGCCGAGAGTGAATGACATGTAGTAAAGGCAGTCTCCTAAAGCTATGCGGGGTATGTCTATAAGAAATCTTACCTACGAGAACACGAGAATCTATGTTCGAGTTCAATAGCTGGTGAGTAAAGACCAGGTCAGCAACTCTGCGTCGTACCACCGCTTGACATAACCGAGAACTGAATTACTTCTAGACACAACACAGTTTATGTGCAGAGTAAAGGACAGCTTTTTGTCTAGCTTCACACCAAGATCATTAACAGCTGACTGAGGTTCCTAGAGAATGACATAACTTCACATTTATCCAGGTTAAGTTGCAGGCCATTTGATCCACACCAAACCTGGAAGGTGTTTAAATCATCCTGAACGCAGGAAGAATCATAACTGTTTCTAACGCAAAGGAAAATCTTCATATCGTCAGCATATATTAAGACTTCGGAGTGTTTAGTTAGGGGGACAATGTCGTCAATGGCAAGAATGAATAGCAGCGGACCAAGATGGCTACCCTGAGGTACACCAGAAGAAGCCCTAACGACTGTAGATAAAGTATTATGAAAAGATATGTCCTATATGTTAAGTATGAGGAGATCCAGTCTAGCATCAAAGGCGGGAAACTCTATATTTATACAGGAGCTCGCTGTTTGACAGTTCATTTGAAATCAGTTAAGATAAGTGTAGAAAGGTACAAATTGGAATCGTGTGGTTTCAGCAGATCTTTGCAAGTTCACACAGTCGACATTAAGGCAGGTCATAGGAAATTGAATTTAACCAACCAAATCAGCTAGGTAGGAGCTTGTACGATGAAATTCTTTGTATCTGCACACCACTTATACTTGAGGCATGGTTGAGATAAAATTAATTTGTTATGCGGTCACGAATCAGTGCCACTTCGTTTACTATTGTTTGACATTGCATCAAATCCACTAGATGATGGGTTGCAAGATGGCACAATGCTTTATAGGAGTTTACATGAAACATCCCATTACCTAGACCGGGGATTGCATATTGTAGAAAGTTTTTGCAGGCGGCAGCTTGCTTTTTGGTACCGCATCACTTAAGTGAGAATTTTAAGTTGTAGTTAAGTAAATGCATGCAGACTCACCATTTGGACTTGCGGGATGAGGTCATGTTTTCTGGACCTCACCTTAAGGAAAGGCCCTACTTTAGCTAGACGGCAACTTATAAGTGTGCATCATGCAAAGTCTTTGGAATCACAGAAAGTGTTTATCATGGCAGTGTTAATCATCAAGTTCATGCGGTCTGTGTTACTATACAGGGTGTTTCACAGCGGGTATGCAAAAATGTAGGATCTGCTAGATCTAGATGAGAAACGATGGCGGTGGGGGGGAGGGGGGGGGGTGCTTAAGACTGTACGTTTTTTTTTACTGCTAGTAGTTTTTTTAAAATTTAAATTTTCGAACAAAAATCCATTTTTTCATTTTAAAGAGAAATGTCTCTTCTCTTTTTTTTTACTTTTGGGTTTAGAATAATGGTAAATGTGTTTTCTTTCGATGAAAACTTGAAGCTCAAAAAACTCTTTTACCATTCTCAAGTAACATCACCAAACGTACAACTGATACCTGCCCTTTTAAGAAAAACTTCTACCTGCCTTCTAAATTGTTTTAATTTTTTTTAGCAGGAGCGGTGAAGATCTTCCAAAAGACACCGAACAGCCCGTGCCCTCTAGTAGTGTGAGATTCTCACTCACTAAAAACACCTACCTGGGAATTAGCCGAAACAAACCATATAGAATCGAGTCCCTTTTCGTCCCCTCCCAGTCTCCCTTAGTGGGGGCAACTAAGTATCCAGTTATCCCATTGTCGCCACTAACTTCGATTTCCTGGGTCACTACTAGAATCCTAGCCTATCTACAGGAATCCATGTTGTCCCACCTATTCCAGTGTTCCTTCTTGGTCCATGCGTTAATTACAACCTTCACCCCTTCTCTGCCCACGGGATTGAAGGGTTCCAGGCCATAAAGTTTTAGACCAAAGCCAGGACAAGTAACCTCTTCCGGATTTAAGGGGCCGTTCAAGTATTACGTAACGCAGTTTTTGAAGGTTTCAGACCCCCCCCCCCTGCCTTATGCGTTACGTAACACTCACATGATTATTTTAACATAAAAATGTACAATATGTTGCTCAAAATACCGGAAGAAGAAGCAATGCAAATTTCAGCCCACTTTGGCCCTAATGTGTGTGCGCGAAATTCGTAAGTTGATGACTTGTAGTTTAAGTGGTTTTGCTTGACCGCAACGTCGTACTCTTATAGTCCAAACTATATATCCAACCATATATCTACTTCTGTATACTCAGGGACGCCACTCTTTTCGTATGTAAAAAAACTATGTATAGTGTAGATGTGCCATATAAACTAAGACGTAAGTCACGAGTTAAGAGCTAGGACTTTTAATTTTAACAAAACCTTAATGTTACGTAACGCGTTGCTTAACCCCCCTTCCACCTAACTTCGATACGTAACACTTAAACAGCTGCTAACGCTTCGGAAGGCAGGTCTTTATCTTCTACTGGTGGTAGCCAACTCTTAAAATTTACCATCTCGGTAGCGGAGGTAGCCAACTCGTTGCAGTGTACCATCTCTGACACCGTCGTACTTGAGGAAGTGCTAGTTACTATTTTTCCAATGACGCGCCTTCTTCCAGTACTGCTACAGCACTTTCAGCCGGCGCAAGCCAGCCTCCATAACCGCCGCTGAACCTTCGAAATGTAATTTCTTAAAGCTGCTTCTACTGTGTTGTGGGTATAGCTAACCTGCTAGGGTCTACCATACCTCTCCACTCCTACAGAAGTGCCTAAGGCGACGCCATTCGTGACACAATTCCCCGCGGTTCTGTAGAGAGGAGTACACCACTGCAGACTTCCTTAGCATGATCTACTGCAACCTTGGAGTTAGAGGATTTTTTAAGAGGTTATTTCCTTCCGCATTAGTTACTTGGCTACGTTCTAGGATGCATTGCACGGTTGCTACCGTTTGGTGGTGTAACTAACAATTGAGAATGTATCCTAGAAGGCTTCGACTATTGGTAATAGCCCTAATTTGAATGGATTAGTAGATCTGGTAGTAAAAAACTGTAGGTCACAAAATAATGGTTTTGTAAACATTCGCACGGCAAGATTCTAATGATTTGTTGTAATTGGGATGGAAATCCTATGAACTCCAGGTATAAAATGAGACTGCGTTTGCATTTTTAATAGAACGTAATATTTCAAAGTGAGAAGTTGTTTTAATAGTTAATAATGGTGCAATTTACTAGTGAAGAATACGCGAACATTATCTTCTGTTATGGATTTAGCAACGGATAGTCCCTGAAGCAGAGTGTGAATATCACCGGCGATTCACAGAAAGAATGCAACCGTCGAGAGGTGTTTTTCAAATGTTTCGAGAAACTGGAAGCGCTCATATGTTGCGCTAATTTCTTCAGAAATGGAGGAGACAATTCTCGTGCCAAGCAGAGCTGACCCTACTACAACTATAAGACACATAGCGTAGATGTTAGTGCACCCGTACAGGAACTTCAGCCGCAGGATGAAATAAGTCGGAGAGAATTCTGTTATTGGATACTTGAGGAAGGCTTTGATGACTGAACATTTTTGGATAAGATTCAATGGACGGACCAATCACAATTCACTAAATGTGGCACCCAAGAATTGCCCGGAAGACCTCGTCCCAAAATAGATTCTCTGTAAACTTGTGGACAGGAATTGTAGGTAATCGAGTTATTGGTCCATACATTTTACCGGATAGGTTGAACAGCGACATCTACTTAAACTTAGTGCAAAACGATCTAATCTACTTAATGGAGGATATACCCTGGGAAATACGAAGAAATATGTTATATAAACACGACGGGGCGCCAGCCAATTGAGGAAGACACGTACTCCAGTGGTTAAATGGTAATTACAGGTGTAGGTGGATAGGGCAGCGTGGTTCTTTTCCTTGACCAGCTCGTTCTCTTGACCAAAATCCCCTTGATTTTTATTTATAGTCCTTTTAACACATAGAGTAAAAAGATCAACAATTTAGGAGGCAGGTATAAATTTTTCTTAGGAGGGCAGGCATAAGCTGTACGTTTGGTGATCTAACTTGAGAATGGTGAAAGGTTTTTGTGCCCTTTAAGTTTCAATCGTATTTTAAACCCAAAATAAAAATTTTTCAATTTTCCAACTGAAAATTGATATTGGATTTCCGCTGAATAGGACTTTTGCTTTAATAGAATAAATATTATTATCGGAACAAAAGAATAACCGAAATCCCTGTACTCATTTTCTGAATTGTTTTGAAGTATCTCTCATTTCCACGAGTCACCAATGTTTAGCATCTATGAATGTGGATCAACTCATTATAGAATAATTCACCAACAAAGGTCAAGTCTTTTGCCATTAAGACCCCTTTACGCCTTTGGTTATATTCTAAGGCGTTCTTACCTTCTAATGGCTATCTTATCTCAATTTGGTGCTCGTACTTGCACGTAAAAGTTCACTTTATTTTCTAACAAATCTACAGCTCTTACGTGAAATCCTTAAGTACCTCACTTAACACTAATATTTACCCTAAAATGATAAAACTGATTTTATCATTTTCAAAACATCAAAACAACTTTTAGTCAAGGATAAATACACCTGGCGGCTTCTCTTGTTCTGCCTGGGAGGGGCATTTCATTCAAGGCTTCAAATTGCATCAAATCATGTTCGTCTAATTAACAATAGCCGTGCTCGCATTTGCAAACAAAAAATTCCCTGATGAGTGGCATAAAAACTTCTTTTAAATCAGCCCCGCCACTTAGAGCGATGGTAACATAACCTATATTATCGCGCTGCCACTAGGTCTAGTTGGCTTAAATGGTTTATTATCACGAACTAGAAACAATTGAAAGAAAAAGTTTTCATATTAAGAGAGCTTTTAGGATTATAGAGCCCAGAAGCCACATTATAACTGGTGCTGCATATGCGTGGCTCTTTTCAAAATGGATTTGGCACAACATTTCTGGTGCTGGCTCTTTTTAGTTTTGCCTTTAAAACTGAGAACAGTACGCACAATAGGTCGACAAAGAAGTGAGAAGAGTGAAAGGGGTACAAAATGGTTGTGAACGTTTAACAAGTTTTTTTTTTTAAATGAAACTCATTGTTTGGAGGGTTAATTAAGATTTTCTTTCTGATTTAAACGAACACAAAATCAGCGAACTAAGTCCTCTAAGGGAAGTTGTGTATGTTTGGGTGTTTTGTTTTTTTATCTTGATGCAGCAAAAATTTCCTTAAAACACAACCTCCTTTTGCTACACCCTGTACTCGACTTTCCAGACACGAACAGTCTGCTTCTGAAGCTGCTTCAAAAGATAATCAATCATTTTTCGTTTAATAAGTTCTTCAAATCGCTGCAAAGTTGCTGCTGCTGCCGTTGCAGCTAAAAGTACATCAGTCTTCAGGTGCTTATGTAATTGAAGTTGAAGTGGGGGGATATGCTGTACGAGTGGTGTTGGCACGTTTCGTATAAACACTGGGATTGTGTCGATGTGACAAACCATCAATTTTCCTGATAATGTGGAACTGATTTTGATATCTTTGTAGCTACAAATTTTCCAGAAGCGATTGAAGGAGGAACTTTTGTTTGTTTCGCTGTTTTTTGTTATTATACTTTTCCTGTATTCTGTTGCGATATTTATTGAGGGCAGTATTTTATGAATTGAGCATCATATTGGATTGAGGATTGCCCGAACTTGAAAGCTAAATTAAAGGCTTATTTTTCTTTGTAAAATATGTAGTAGCAGCAATATCTTGTTGACAGATTCTGTTTAGAGTGCCACCTTTGACACGTTGCACAGTGGCCGATTTTCCGGAAAAGCTGGCCAAAATCCAGAAAGTGATCCTATTACAGCAAAACTTCCGGTATTGTAGTTTTTTTAGTTGCTTAATTCATATATGATATTATTTTTTCAAAATTCAAAATGGCGGACTTGTACTGTTAAAATTGAAATTACGTTTTTCGATTGAAGCCAAACATCAAGTAAGTGGTTTTTTCGGTTGGTTATTCAAAAAAAAAAATTTATATTTCCGGTAAATACGATGAAAAGAAAAATACAAAGTTAATGTTTTACATGCCTACAATATAAAAGAAGCCGTCCAATTGAAGCTTAACTTATTTTCAAGAGTGGTGAAAGGCACTGAAGAAAAAAAGAGATATATAAGTCATGTAATGTATTTTATTGTACAAAATATATAAAATAAAAATATAAAAATATATAATTATAATAATTCAAGTAATCCTTAACGAGTTATAACGCTATTAAAAATTATAACGACCTAGTCTTAATCACTATCAGATGCAGAATCATCATCTGCATATGAGCTTGCCTCAGAGTTATCTGATTCCAACTCTGCACTCGAAATCTCAAAGGAGCCAATAGTTTAATCGCCTCTGATGACAGCGTGCAATTTTTTTTCGGCGGATCTAATCTTGAACTAGAAATGAGTGGGTCTGAGGACACAAGCAACCAGTGAATAAGATCCGTCATGGTACTTTCCCTGGAACATTTTCGCGAAAAAGACTCTCGATATCTTTTAATATCTTTATTGCGTGATTCCTGGGCTTCCTCAGACAGTTGTCCCATCGGCAATGGTGCCCATTCAATAATAAGGTAGGCGTGAATTAGTACTATGTGAATGGACGAAGGCATGCAGTACCATGAATATGTTTCAACTAAAATTTTTTTTGTCACAAAACGTTCATGCTTTCTGTTGCAGTCAATCCATTTTCTTTTCAAGGTGTTGATGAGATCTTTCAATGCATTTTTCTCGTCTGTATCGAATGTGAAAGATCCCCTTTTATCTTTCAATAGATGTTGTTCTAGAATTTTTATTTTGTCGCCCAGGTCCAAATGCAATTGTTTATACAATGCATCGAAAATTTCACGGCGACTACACTGTACAACACTGATTGTTTCTGAAATAATTCAAATCGTTTACAAAAATAATGGAAATGCTAAAAAAAAGATTACAGATTGGAAAATTAAAAAAAAAAATTTTCCCCGGGCCCCCGAAAAGCACTCTACGCCCCTGCTCATATAATACCTATGCAAAATGTCATATTCCTCGGGGACTTCCTGGGCATTCACCAGGGAGTCCCAAAGAGACCAAAAACTCGATTCAACTACAACTTGCTCTCAGCACGCGCTGCAGGGCCTTCAACGCACCGTGAAATAAAACAGACACCAAAAACACAGTGGTGCCCCGTGGCACGAGATTTTGCAAAATATCAATAAATTACACTGTAACCGTTATAAAAAACGTTGGTACAGCACTCATCTCAATTAATCTCATAACTTTCAACGTGGTAATAGCAAAATGTTAACAAAAAATCTGGTCGTGCATGCCTATTATTGACATTAGATATATACAGACGTTTCCTTTATTAAAAGCAGACGATTCATATAATATGTTATACATACCTTCGACAACACCTTCCATTGGACTGGGCATAGAAAAATCACTCTGGAGCACTTCACCAACACAACTGCGCAAAATGATAGACTCGAGACAACTGACAGGTGTATCTCCGAGGCGTGTCTGTTCGACCTGCTCTAACTTGGAAAATACACATGAAAACCCTTTAATTTTCCATAGCTATACACAGTAGTGCCGGAAAATCGGCCACTGTGCGTTGATAAGAAGGGCGTATTCAAGATATTCAAGATATTCTTTTAGGTGGTGGGGCTGTCAGTCGTTGGAAGGGGCGGGAGGGGGGGGGGGGGGGAATTGCTAGTGGTTCACTTTAGACTTAGTATTAGTTTCTTTACACTTTTTTTTTTGTTTTAATTTCATATATTCCATAAAAATAAAAAGTTAATAAAAATTACAAAATAATAAAATAACAAAAGTTTAATGAAATACTAAGCGCCTTGAATCTTCGGCGAATTTTCCCAACATATCAGTACCGTTCAGTATGTTTTCATTCATTGTCAACCAAAAAAATTCAGTTCATTTAAGGGGAGGTTACCGTTCATCACGTTGACATTTTTTTTTTTTACATAATTAGAATTTTTATAGTGTCTAGTGTATGTAGTTAAAAGGAATTTAAAATCTGATATAGTTTGCGAGACGACCTTTTTCAATCAAACTGATCAAATTGCTGATCCAGCAAAACGAATCTTCTGAGGAAACCCAAGGCTGCCTCTATGGTTCTGAGATAGTTGACTAGATGTAAGTTATCAAAAACAAACATTAAAAACGATTTTTTATAACTTAAAACTGCTGTTTCGAGAAAAATGCATTTTTCTCGGTACAGAATTTTTCAGCTCGCGGGGCGCTCTACAGCTTCAACGGATGAATCGATTGACTTGCAAGTTGTTCAAACGTAAAGGAAATTTAATTTCGGCGGCCTTATCGATGCGATTTTTTTTCCCGAATTAAACTTGTTTTTGCGTCCATTGAAGCTTAAATAAAAATATGACGTCTCTTTTCAAACGGCTACCATTTTGATACAACCGCCATTTTGGATTTTGTTTTAAATAAAAAAATTTGAAAGTATTCTTTATTTATGGGGAAATAAATTATATTTACTGCCGTTTCAATAAATATTCATTATATACCAAAAAAAAATTCCAAAGTTGGCGCATTTTTCATGCCTATGAACGGTAACCTCCCCTTAAGGCTTCCATTTCCTTTTTTTATATCATGTAAACGTTATAACATTTTCTTATGACGCCAAAGGTTGTATCAACGTCGTCATTGGAGTAAGTCAAAATGTGTCGGTCTATCAACCCGGAGGTCCCAGTTTCGAATCTCACCACTGGCGACACATGGTTGTTTTCAGCTGACAACAGATTATGATAAAAAGTTCACAGGGTTTGCAGAGAAAATGCGAGTGGTTCGGAATCCATTTTAAATTGTAGGTACAGTTGCAATCGTTGTCGGAATCCACTTTAAATTGTAGGTTCAGTTGCAATCGCTGTCTCGAACCGGGTGAAGTTGTTCTCCCGCTCCATGCGGAAAGGATTACGGGAAGTAGAGAGAGAGAACCGTTATACCATATTTCAGCTTCATTAATACAATATTGGTAATACTCAAGGGATCTTTGCATTTTTAAATTTATTAAATGTTATTTTAACATTATCATCCAAGATATAAATTGTTACAAGAGTTGTCGCTAGAATAAAAATCTAGAAAATTAAAAGCGTTGGCAAAAGTACTAATACTGATGAAAAGCGTATATATATATGTTTAATCATATTTCCAACAGTTTTTTACCAAAATAGTATTTGGAATTACACTTATAATTCAAATGACCAATTGTATCGCGAACGTGAACCACAAAATGAGAGAAAAGACCGTGGGTTGACGCCTTTGTTGTATAAAGGTGCAATTGGAGGCAGTTGATTGTTGTTGTATATTTTATGAAATCAATTTATTAAAAAAATTGAACTTGACGAAATTTTTGTTACCCAGAAGCTAGGGGTAGCTTTCCCATAACCCCTGATTACTTCCATGGTTGATAACATATCCATTTCATTGCTTAAGGTTTACTAAGAACAGCTACTTTTTATTGTGTGCTTGTTTTAAATCTATTTGAAGAGCTCGGAAGTATTGATAACAATGTTGGATCTCACGAGCGAGTAAGCCTCATGGCCTTGTAATATAGCGCTCGGAAACCTCGATATATAACCTATTTTGAAGTAAAACAGATTTTCAGGAATTTAGAAGAATGTTCTATGTATTGCCTCTTTTAGAACTTTAAAACCTTTTCAAGTCCGTTTGAGAACATTTGTAAGTACGTCAAATTCTATCATGCTATGACAGTATTTCGATTGAAGTTAGTTCCACTTTGTGTATATAAATCTTTCTTTGTGTATATTGTAACGTAAATGGGGCTCTTCGGGCTCGACGGATTAATTAAGACAATTATTTTTAATCACAAATGTTCACAAGTTTATTCACTTCACTAAATTAGTACGTTTCACAATTTCCTTGACAATATTTCTTCACAATATTACGTTTCACTTTAATAATTAACACTAATCACTTCACTGGTTAAAATACAACACTGTGTAAACACTGCTACTCAGCCCTATATAAACTACTTAGCTTAATTCTAGAAACGTCTGCCACTTAGTTCTAGATGTTTCCGTTACATATTTTCACCTCACATATTCACTATAGGCTCTAGTCGTCCTTGACTTTCCACGTTTGATATTTCCTTCTGGCCATCTGGGACATGAGCATTACACTGTTCAGTATTTACCTTTTCGTGACCTACCCTTTGCACGTTACACTGCCCCCCTTTTAGAACTGATCGTCCCGGACACCTTTCTTTTGTTTTAACAATCTTACATGGGCCTTAAAATCTTCTGGCAACTGCTCCTCAGATCTCAACTGCTTCTCTAGTCGTCCATCGGATTTTTCTTCTTTGAACAAACACTTAAGGTCACTTATCTCGAAGTCCTTCATGTTGGCCCTCTCTTCGCGCTTTGCTTGCATATTTGCACATTTCTCTTCTACCTTGCTAATATGTAGCTGAAGATCCTTGTAGCACCATGAAAGCCACTCCTGTTGAGAACTTGGACTTTGATTGCATTCTACCGCCTCCTTCAATTTATGTCGTAGTTGAATAATCTCGTCTTCTCCAGCATGAATCGTTGGCATGTTAGTTTTCTCGCTAACGTCACATTCTTTAACTACTACCTCCTTAGTCGTTTCAGGATCGTCTTTTAGTGAATTTTCCAGTGCGTGCTCTAAATCTTGTAATTTTTGATCAATAGTCTGTAGTTCCCGCTTTCCTGGACTCGATGTCGCCAAGACATTAAGTCTTCGTACAGGTTCAATCTTCTCCTTTGGTGATGCATTCCCATGTTTCAAATGTCCAAATTGGTCTTTTATTCGGCAATTCCGGCAAAATCTTGACTCGTTTTCACTTTGTAACACTTCTTTCTTCATTCGCTGCTCTTCGTTAGTCCTTCGCCATCGATGTCCTCTCAAAACACCTCCATCGTTTCGGGCTCCTTCTATTGGACTGTACTCCTCTGACAAGTGATCAAGGGTCTTCCTTCTGCAATCGCTTTGCAGGTGACCTTTTTTACCGTTGGACCAGCATCTGTACTTGCGAGTGGTGACTTTAGCTTCTTTGTTCCGATCGGTAACTCTCTTCAATCAAAATTCTTCTTGTTCCCGTCTGCTGCATTTTGCACAACCAGTCTTCCTTGTGTCATATCCCGGAAGGGTTGATCTCCTTTGCTTCATGCAATCTCGTCGGAGATGACCTTCCTGTCCTATACCTCCTATTATTACAATAGATGTATATGGTCAGATGTAGTATTCATACTGTCAAAACTTTCCATGCTTATCCTTTTAACGATTATAGCTGCGCTACATAGGTAGGATCAAATTAACTTTGCATGATGACCCTGGGCAGGTCTGGAGGTTTGTGAACTTAAAGTCCCTCTGATAATTACTAATCTTTTTAGTGATTGTTTTAAAGCTGCGTTCTTGGATATTAGTTTTAGTGATTTTAGTCATGTGACGAAGCCTTCGCGGCGATATCTTCAATACAAGGATGTTATTTTTGACGCCGCGGTGGTCGCTAAACATATTGTGAACTTGACTAACAGTTTCTCGAGTGGCCTGGTGGCATTTATGCTACGATTGTGAAAAAAAGTGTTACATAGTTTGTCTCTATCCTTCATTTCTTATTTAACTTACCTATCCGTAGTGGCGTTTTACCCAAATCTTGGAAACCTCCTGTTATTATTCCTACATGTAAAAAGTGCAAAAATAGTGACATCTCTTATTACAGGCTCGACGCAAACCTTTCTTTCCTATCCAAGTTCTTTGAGATCCTGGTATGTGAGATTCTTTATTTTTACTAAAAATCCTTCTTATTTTCTTTCCAGGATATAAATTGAAAATCAACAACAAATTTATTAGAATTCTCGAATTACAAGCAAGCTTCTAAACAAGTTGATTGTATCTTCACCGACTTCAGTAAGTTATCGGGTATTGGTTTTCTTTCGGGTATTATTCACTGGCTTTAAATGGTTTTGACAAATCCAAGACTTAGAGGTCTTGCTCAATACTCGTTTTTCTTTTGATGATTACATAGGCTTCATAAAGTGGTGGTCTAAGGAGTTTAATGACCCTTACATCACTAGGATCCACTGTTATGTCACTCCTTGAGTACGCTAGCCCCGTATGGTCTTCTTTCTATGGGGTCTATGTTAGGCTTATTGGGTTCGTCCAACGCAGGATTTTAAGATTTGCTCTTCCCATTTATTAAGCTTAGGCTGTCAGTTTCCGGATCATCTGGCTATATTTAAGGGTCATTACTCTCTGGTTTGAAGATAACAAAGCAATCCATCACAAGATATTTCAGGTCTACCGAAGAGTCAATTTGAACGTTTTTTGTTTTTTGTAAAAGAGCTCATAGGTTCTTGGAATTATAGTTTCCTTATCTTTCACTCTCCACCATGTGATATTAACGCGGCGGTACAGGGGTGACTTTTAATTATTCCTATTCAACAATACTATCACGACATGGTTTGCGAAGGCGAACTCTTTGGATTATTTGGGTAAGGCAGGCAACCGACCAAAATATTGCTGACTGTTTACGCAAAGTATATTCTAATCTCTGAAAGAGGAATCTACTTCCGAATAATTCTTTCATTTACTGAGCAAACTATTCTGTTAGATCTTATGTAACGTTTCGATGATGTTTCGTCTATGTTTCTGAAATAAGAATTAATTTAAAAAGCTTCTTCAATCCTTCATGTTGTAAATGCTTCCACGAAAAATTCTGAATTTTCAGAGCTAGCTCTCCTGAAAACTCCTGAATAATAATTCTGTATATATTTAAATCTTATGGATTTCTCAAATGCTTTTAACATCGTTAATTATGCAAAGCTTTTATTAAAGCTTCACAACAGGATATTGCTTATTCGACATGCTGACACTACTGCAGGGTTCTATTTGTGTTCCTATTGTATGTCACTTAACATAAATGATATGTCAGTTATCAACGAGAATTACAGCATAACAAAAGACTTTGATTCGAAAATTCTAAACGACTACGTGTACACCTGTATACATGTATTGTAACGTGTTTTCCTCGTAGATAGGCGATTACTGGTTTCTTTCAGGGGATAAGCTCGCCGGATCCAGGGTTAGTGGCTTTTGACAGAAACAAAACCTTTGCCTAAATACAATTTCGCTTTATTTAATGTCAAATTCTAGTCACATATACTTATATTCTAGTCACTTCTTACACTTATACTAGTTTCATTTCACTTTATGTCTATGCTGTTCTAGCCCCTTAAAACACTATCTTCTGTCTGACGGGTCTGTGTTCGTGGATGGTTCGTACTCCCTTGCTATGTGTTGCCGTTGGTCTGTTCTGTCCCACGATGAATACGGTTCCAGAGGAGTCCAGCTGCTTTTACTCTGATTCCGGTCGGTCGGTGCGGTATCGATGAACTCTTCTCGGCTTTGACTAGCCTTACTTTCGGGAGAAACAAGAATGTTTCCTATGAGAGAAAGAGACAAAGAAGGATCAATATGTACCGAGAAAATACGGCCTAGATTACGACGGACAATGTTGTTAGAAGGGTAGGGCGTAGGTAGGGGGCTACCTATATAACCAGGTACCCAGGGAAGCGAACTGGGTAGGCAGTAACTAGATAACCAGATAAGCACACTGGTTAGACGAGTATCTTACACCAGGGAAGCACGCTGGTGCAAGAGAGAACGGTATGAGTGACTAACACCAGGGAGTACGCTGGTGACGGTGATAACTAGATAACCAGGGAAGCGCACTGGTTAGACGAGTGTCTTGCACCAGGGAAGCACGCTGGTGCAAGAGGGAGCGGTATAGAGGCCAACACCAGGGAAGCACACAAGTTACTTAAAACTTAAATTACCTGTGTACCTCTTACCACTTGGGGACTCCCTCGCTGCTCGATGTGGTCCGGCTGGTGGCTGGTCAGGGACTCACTGGGCTTACTTATATAGCCCAAGTGCTCAGTCACCTGAAATTGAAATATTACCTTTTGACTCGGGCGGCTGTTTCTGATGGCTTCCACTCGCTGAGCTGGTTGTGGTCTCCTCGACCACCGGACTGCAACTGGCTTAGGTCCTCTGCCGGTCGGACTTATATGGCCGTGGTCCACTGTTCTGCATATCCTACAATTACCTCTGGTTGGCTTCTGGTCGGTCTGGTCTGGTCGACTGCTGGCCTGCGACTCCCTTTGGCTTCTGGTCGGCTGCTAGACGGTGAGTGCCCTTTGGCTTCTGGTCGGTCAGGTCTGGTCGACTACTAGACGGTGAATACTCCTGGTCGGTCTGGACGGGTCGGCTACCAGACACTGAATGCTTCTGGTCGGTCTGGTCTGGTCGACTACTGGACGGCGACTGCCTCTGACACTGAGCCGGTCCTCTTTATATAGCCCGGCGGAGGTCTGGCGGCGGAGGCTCTTCGAAAATTTTTACTTAGACGATGTGTCACTGTTAACAGGTTTGCTGAATTTGTAACTTCGTTACAGTATATATAATTCTTTAGTTGTCAAAAAAAAAAAAAAATTGGAATTAATAAATGTGGAAAGAAAGCGAAAGTTAAGTGCTCTTAACAAAAGTACTTACTGAAGATGTTTAAGAAAACGAGGAACACGGAATCAAAAATCAAGTCAAACATCGTAATATTTGACATTGCCGCACATAAATGTCAAAACGACGCCAGTTCAGTTTGACAGTTTTAAAAAAAGGGGAAATTAACCAACAAAAATTCAACCAATCACAAGCACGACGCGCGTGCTCTGCCGCTCATCTGAACGATGTTTACTGCACACTTACACACCCCCCAATATTTCGCCTTCGTTGTACATGCAGAATCACGATAACGATAAAGTTCGAGGTTAGACCTTTGATTAAAAGGGTTATGGTGGGCACAACGACCAAAAGGTATTTTGTGTCAAACTCCCTTCTATGTACTGTAAAAGAACGCTGAGCAACCTCCAGATAGGAAAGGAGGTCTTTAACAGAGCAGGATATAATACCAAGCGAGTTTAGAAATTCCCGACTGACGATCCTCCTTCTCAGCCATGCCCAGGTAGGACAAAAGCACATATTGGCATTGTGGTTGCATCGTTTTCCAGGCAGATGCGACACTCCGTCGTACTAAATAGATCTACCCGATGAAGATGATATCTTAGTCCATAGTGGTCAGATACTTAGCCTGATAGCACCCTGAGGTTTGTCTTATTTAAGGCGGTGGTATCATTGAAAGCTCAGGGTCTAACAAGCGCCTTACCATCGGTAAGTCTGAGGTCGTTTCTGCAGTATAACAGTTGGTGACTCCTAACACAATCTTCTTTCATAGCATTCACCGACGATCAACTGAGGCTTCAATAAGGTTCAGAGCCTTGGTACCAAGACGATTGATGCTTCCTTGCCAGCTCATCAGCGATCTCATTATTCTCGATACTAGAGTGACCAGGTATCCAACAAAGCGCGACGCTGTTATGAGCGGTTAGTTGTTGGAGGATGTGGATGTTAGTTTATGATGTGGATGTTAGTTTATGCCAATTCGATTAGTTGAGATAATGCGTCTCTTGCGTTATTAGCGAATTTTCTGGTCTAAAACCTCATAAATTGACTAGTATGTGTGATACTCGCTTCATCTGTATGCTTTCGGCCTTCAGGTAGGACTTAGTATAACAGTTAAATCTTGCAAATCCTTCGTGTACAAAACTTTGTAAATGTGGAAGGGACACCATATTCGAATTTTATTGTAGGCCCTGAGACTAATTGGAAATAGCACAAATCTCCTATACATACATCATTGTTTGTTTGTATAGTGCTCTTGTGAAGCTCTACTCCTTGTCAAGATTAGGATTCGCAGTAAAAACTAGAGAAGGATACGTTTTGATTAAATGATGTATTATCCACAATTAGTAGACTGAATACACATAGCTTTATGAGCTTCTATTTCGCAAATTGACGGGTGATATTATGCAGTGTTGCACGTCGACATAATAGCGTATTTCAATTCTACGCTTTGAAATTAGATTTTCGCACTATTATCTAAAATTCAATAAGAGACAATAAACAGAGTTTCATAATAAACCCATTTCAGCATCCTTTATTCATCCTTTTCACGCTAAATGCATCACTGTTTACTAATGTTGACCAAAACAGCCAAATAATCTCGATTTGATTCATACCAACCTCACACACTGTTCACCATACCAAACAGAAGCAATGGCGGCAATATGTGAGCCTTGCTGGTAAAACAATTTGCGCAATTTGAACACGCTGAATTATACATTAATTGCTCTTTGCACTTACCATAAAATTCAATTATTTTAATTGAAGTTGAAAATCATTAAAATGAAATTAATGTCTAACCTCCTCACTAGTTAGTATCCGAGGAAAATGAAAGTGTGACAGGGGTACTATCTCGCCATCCACTTAACTCTGCCTTCAAGTAAGGAAATCGTCCTCATTTCAAGCAGCAAGTTTTTGTCTACATTTTAGGTAGAAGTGGTGGAATGGCAGTGGTATTATGGCTCTGCCTGCCTGCAAACCCTTCTCATTTACCAATAACCGCAGTAGTGTTACTAGTTTGAGTTGGATTCTACGTAAGGCGCTCTTCTTTCAGAACTCATGGCAAAGACCCACTCTTCTACCTTCCTTAAATACCATGCTGCATTTGCCACGTTAAATTTTCTTCCTTAGCCGCACAATACTGCGCTAGTGAAACACTCGGTTTATCTGGGTACGCTTTATAATTTCTGAATGGCACTTGACATGACCAAGTTTTAGCTCTGGAGTTAACGCCCAGAAAACTTTCTGGAGGTTCCTGTTTAATGCCTCGTGCATTTTTAATGAGACCTGAATCAATAATTTTGAGCACAGTTCACAGGAACAATGATTTATTTAATTCGGTTCAGGGCAAAACAGTGTGAGTGGTGATAGATTTACCGGGTTTGGTGTAGTTTAAAATTGACCCACTTTCAATTGGAGCAAAGTGGCAGCATCTACGACCAATTTCAATACATCCGAAACCAATAAATTTTTAATAGTTTGAATGTCGACAACAGCTGGAACTAATGAATATCGTGTTTCAGAGAGTGTCAGAATTTATATTGCCCCATCCTATGCTATGTACAATCTACCGATGATTATTGACGTTAACTGGACAAATAATCCTTGGGGAGCTGGACAATATTATTATAATTAAAGTGATCTAAAGTGCTCTAAAGTTCGTATCCATATCTCTCCCACCGATTAACCTGTTCGTTTTCCAGCAATAAATCGTTCACGTCTAATAATGGAACACCCTGGAGTGACATAGACATCCAATCAAGTCTTAAGAACATTATACCGATGATAAGTGGAGACGACCATTGGGGATAATCCGTTTTATAATTAATTTCCTCAATTTCAAATGGTCATAATTGAAGGCTCCTGTTATAAGATAATTGTGGATGTATTCGTACAATCAGCGATTCTGTAGAAGGGAAAACTTGAAGTGGTATAGTCGAAAAAAATTTTTTGTTTTAAACCTCGAAGATAATTAATTATAAAAGGATTTTACCAGAGAAAAAGTTTTATGACAAACGATTTTACCAAAGTAATCAGAGATATTGAAGTGTCTTTACGGCTTAATATTCTCCTTCTTACCATGCAGTCATATAACTTAAGTAGTTAGGATTATGCCGACGCCGCACAATTGATTTACAACAGACCTACTGTAGTTGCAATATGTTTTATAAGTAAAATATAGGAAAGTATCCCTACCACAAATCGCCTTTTTTTCCTTAAGTGGGTCATCCTTTTTCATTACTACAAAAAAAAGTAATTTAAAATACTTTCTCTTGCAAAACATCTTTTGATAAAAGACAGTCAATCAGTAATTTGAAGTCATCCCATTTTTTTTCAAAATTTCGTAGGAGCTAAACTTTAAACTATAAAATGTTATTAAATAATATGTTCGCAACTTAAAAATACTTAAGTGTCCACTCTGAAACCCTTACTTTTTGGTCAACAATTTGTAATTGTGCCATTCAATTGGGAAACGAAAAGATCAGTGAAAATGGATCTATAGCACTCTGCATTGAGCGTAAATTTTGAAGAAATGTAGACCACTGATTCCAGCAGCTCATAAAGCACACCAATCAGTTATTTTTTTTTTTTTGTTTTTTTGATACAACGGCGTCTTAATAAAGATTTGCGGTTTTTCTTCACTACAAATGCGGCAATCTTGCTTGTTGACGTAGACCTTCAATCAAAAATTAGCCTCATCGTTGAACAAAATTTTGTGGTAAAAATAATGATTAAGAGCAATCTTGTTTTCGGCTCATTCATCGAACGTTCGACGCACATGATAGTCAAGCGGCTTCAATTCTTGCACAAGCTGGATCTTGTAAGCTCGTAAACTAAGATCTTTCCGCAGAATTTTCCATAAAGTGAACGGACACAGCCAATGATGCCTATTCAGTGATTTTGTCACCAAATCTGGTGTTTTCGAACGCCTTCCTAGTGACAGATTCTAGTTCTAGTTCTTTATTCTAAGTTTCCAATACCACATTCTCTGTTTCTCCTCCCTTTTTGTTGTGGATCAAATCAAAGTGCACTTAAGTTCTCAATGAGCACCAAATAAAGGTAAATACGCTTGTGATTCAGGTAAATATAGTCTTTTATTGGGTAGTAGTATTAACATTTTTGTAACTTAATTTCTTATATTATATTGGAAGCAATTTTGAAAAAAATTTATTATTTTGTATTTTTTTTTATACGATGTGGCCAAATCTTAGGGGACAACCCTTTGATGCGTTAGCATGGTTTTGGTCGGAAGGGTCTTAGAGTACGAGAAGTGGGAAAACTTGAACGTCTTGTTTTTTGCATTGCTGCGAGCTAGACAACAGCCCAGATACGGAATTAATTATTTTAATTTTTTAATAAAAACCCACGGGGAGAACTCCGTCTCTGGTTACTTTTTTTTAAGAAAAAGGTGTCCTTTTTAGTCCCTATCTAGTAACACGCTTCATCAACGACTTGGCAACACTAGACACAGCTCCAAATGCTGTACTGATGGCGATGGTGGTTTTTACAGTTTGAGGGGTGAAGTTGACATTTCCCCAGCAATTTGAAGTATTCAGGGGTCTTATTTCATGTTTTTTAACAGCAATCAATCATTTTTTCTGGGCTACATGCGTTCGCCGTTCCCTCCGATCAGCCAAATTTTAACGTTGTCCTTTGCGCAATTCGCAAGCGTTGTTCTGGGGTAAGACTACATATTCGTGGCGAAATGGCAAACTAAACTGAGCACAAATTAGTTGTCAGCTGGAAAATTGGCTATCGCTGGAAAGAATGGCGCCGATTCGAAAAGCATACCTCTAAAAAAAACCCTTACCCCCTTCACGTCTATAATTTATTTGTTCATCACACTCTACAAGGTGTTTTACATAACGTCCCATTTTTGCGTTGAGCACGTTACTGAAAACAGCGATTTTATATCCCTTCTTTCCTTGTTTTTTTTTTACACAACAGAAGTACTTAACAGTACTACTAAGTAACAACCTAAATTTTGGAAAAAATGTAGTTAGGAGGTTAACGTAGAAAGGGCCAAAATTAGTGGGTTGGTAGATCTCGCCTAGGCCAATAAAATATTGGCTGTCGGAGGTGGTTCATAAATTTGCGATTTTCACGGTGTCCACATCATTATTTTAGTTTTATCTTTTTGGCATGTCTGAGCCTGATACGACCGAGGGCTTCACAATTACAGAGGATGTGTTCCTCTGTCTCCTGCTTCTTGAAACAGAAGCGGGAGGTATCTATTTCAGCTGGCCCCATCTTTTTTAGGTGGTAGCCTAGGGGGCAATGACCAGTCCTGTTATAAGCCTTAAATCTGATCTGCTGAGTGAGAGCAGCGCTTCCGTTCTTTGTTTTGAGTAGGATATAAACCTCTTTGCTTCTCTTAACCCTGGAGTATTTATCCAGCGTGAGTGCTAACGTCTGTCCTCCCATGGCCTGATACACATTGCCAGCTGGCCAGTAGCCTCAAAACGGCTGAAGTCCGATGAATTAGGAACCCGCGTCTTGTTTTGCCAAGCGATGAGATGGTGCAATTGTCTTCAGTGTCCTCGAGACCTGAACCAGTTCTGTGAGTGTATTGAAACATCGGAGACGGAGTTGGATCAATCATGGTTCCCGGGTTCGAGTCCAGGTATCCCCGTGAGTTTTTATTAAAAAATTAAAATAATTCACTCCGTCGCTGGGCTGTTGTCTAGCTCGCAGCAATCCAAAAACAAGACATTCCAGTTTCCCACTTCCCTTAACCTTATTTCCTTCCGGGAAAATCCATGCTAAAGCATCAGTTCCAAACAATTCTAGACTCAAAGATATTAGTCCCTAAAGCCGAGCCTCGAGCCACCAAACACATCACATAGGTGACTTCGCATCTTATTATCGCTTGATATGCCCATAGGGCCATTTTAGTCTTAAGGCCCCAGTAAGTTTTTTTAGAATGTTTACTTAGGCTAATTGTTTATTGTTAGCACGTAAGAAGTTTTTATGTTCAATTTTGGCTCAATAAACCTTTCAAAAAGCAAAGCCCCAGGTGTTACCGAAGGGTCTTCGACAGGACCAGAGGGCAGTCATAGTCTTTCCTGTAACTCTTTTAAGATGAGGATTCCATGTGCGTCTTTGATCTAGAAGCACACCTAGATATTTTACCTCATTTGGGAATTCTATTCGTGTTTCTTCAAGGGTAGGAGCTTGTAAAGGGTACAATGGTTGTTTTGCTAGGGTTGACTTTGCGTCGAGGGAATTTTGCAGTCTTTCAAATATAGTTCTGTTATGCTTGTCGATAGCCGCTCCTTCAATGGATGTTTACTACTTATATTGTCAAATGCACCTTCAATATCAAGAAACGCGCAGAGAGCCCTTATGGATATTGAACCATGTCTTCTATATATGTCTATTGAAATATATATTTTGTACTGACCTTGTATTTATTTTAATTTCACCATTTCACAAAGGAATTACTTGCAGATACAATAGCCCTTTCGCACATTCAAGTATAATGTTTTTCAAGTAACTTTTATATGTCAGCATAAATTTTTTATTACGATATTTCCCAATTTGCTGCCAATTTTAACTAAGTCATTTTATCAGATAGTCGGTCATCACCTACTTGCAATAACTTACTGGCAGGGCCGTCTTTGACCTATTGGGGGCCCAGGGCACTTTCAATCGATGGGGCCCCAAGAAGATTAAAAAATTATTCATTGATGATATTAAATTTATATAGCAAGGAACTATTTCAATAACGAATCACAATAGATAAAAGGAGTGAATAAGGAAAATTAAGGATTTGATTAATTATTATATTTATTTGTTTACATAATTATTTTGAATGCATATATGAAAATCTAGTATTACTGAAGTGGTACTTTTCTAAATTTTAACTGTGCAAAATGGTCAATGACTTCATCGAAGTTGATGTCTTTTAAAAACTCGCACTCTATGGACATTAATGACAAACTATTCAATCTTTCTTGACGCATAGTACTCCTTACTTCATTTTTAATTCTTTTTAATTTTGAAAAAGAGCGTTCCCCGCTGCAGTTCGTAACCATCAAACTTAAAAATATTCGCAATGCAATTTCGATGTTTGGAAACATATCCTCAATTTTGTGTTTCTTTAATAAATTATATAATTCTGAATGACTATTTGTTTTTGTTGATTCATCAGATTCGACAACTTTTAAATACTCAGAAAAATGCAGGCATTCACCCTCCAATTCTTTTTCGCTAACGTCTTCATGGTAAAATTCAGCAAATTCTTTGCATTTTTGTGTCAATTCTTCCGAACTCAAATTTTTTAAACACGTCAAAAATCCAAACTTGTGGTTTATAATTTCGTATGATTTCATTCGCTGGTTTAATTGCACGCTTAGAATGTCAATTATTGGAAGAAAAGTTTCTATTTTAAATTTTTCGCTCCCGTTTACCTGAACTGATGGAGCAGAGCCATCAAAAAATGTCTGGCGTGAACTTCTACTTCTTATCCTTTGAGTTTTGTCTTTGTAATCAGATTCAGGATTTTTTTCTTTGGCAGATGATTCGAAACTTTCAAATTTATCTCGGAGACTAGTAATAAAATTATTTAAAGATATAAATAAATTATTTACAACGTCCATAGTCATTAATTCTTTTTGCAGACTTTTACTAGTAGTGTTGATTCTATCTAATATAGTGCTCCAAATTTCTGTGAGTACAGTGAATTCTAAATTTTCCATTTTTTTAAATAGGCTTAGAGCTTCGTGCCTAGTCTCTCGAGGCTGATCAATGTCTTCTGAAATAAATGTCAATGCCTCTATAATTTGTTGCCGACCTTCTTGTAAAGCGCATACTGCATCAGCTCGTGCAGACCATCTAGTTTGTGAAAGGCTTTTAATAACTTTTTTTGAGCCCAAATAATCGGTTAATTTACTCCATCTGTACGTAGAGCTAGAAAAAAAATTATATAATTTTTGCACTGTTTCGAAGTAGCTATTTGCCTCTGTTACGTTGGTTGCAGCATGAACACCAACCAAGTTCAATGTATGTCCTGCACATGGCACAAAAGTAGCAAATTTACATTTTTCTTTTATTTTTGCTAGAAGGCCAGCATACTTTCCTGCCATATTTGAAGCATTATCGTAGCTTTGCCCTCTGCAATCTTTTATTGAAATATTTCGTTTTTGTAAAAAATCAATAATGGTGTCCGCCAAATATTCTGATCTATGCTGCGCGATCGGTATAAATTCTAAGAACCTTTCAACTGGAGTATGATCCCTTACATATCGAATTATAAAAGTCAATTGATCGACATGCGATAGATCGGGCGTGCTGTCAACGCTTATCGAAAAATATTTAGCAGTATTAATTTCCTCGATAATTTTTTTTAAAACCTGTTTTCCCATCGCATCTATGAATTCATTGCAAATATTCGCCGATAAATATGAAACTTTATCTTTTCCAGGGTTTCCGAATTTAATTAGATGATCTTCAAGCAATGGATCAAACTTACTTAATAATTCTATACATCCTAAATAATTTCCATTGTTTGGAGATCCTATTATTTCATTATCTTCACGAAAAGGTAGTCCTCTTGCAGCCAAAAATTGGATGACTGCAACGATCCGTTTGAGTATATTTTTCCAGTAATTTACCTGTTGTTGGTGTTGAGAAAGCAAGTCCATATCTACTCTACCGCTCACTTTACTGCGGGAAAAATACGTTATAATGGATTGTCTGTGAGCAGCGCTATTTTCATGTTTTGTGATAATGTCATTTATATGCTTCCAGTCATTGCATCCACTTGGAGAGCTTAGATTTGTATTTGAAGGGCAAAATAAACTGCAAGAAAAACAAAATAAAGATTTTTTTGAGGGTGAATATAATAACCATTTTCTCTCAACGCTTTCATTGTTTTTCAATTTTCGAGAAAATACTGATTTATTGAGGCATCTTAGAACTGTTTTTCCATTTACTTCGCTGTAAGTTCTAGATGCCTCAGAGAAGTCAAAATCTTTGTTTTGAAAATATTTTGGCCCTTTATGAATGCACATTTCGCGTTTTTCTTCAGTAAATCCTTCATGAAAAAAATCAGCTACATCGTGTGAAATGATTTCTGGGATCAATGTGGAAAGCTGCTGTTCTTTAACCATGTCAGTAGTTGGTGATATTGCCAAAGTTTCTGCATTCTCAATATCTTCTTCTGGAATAATCGAGACTATGGTTGAATGCGAATGATAAGATTCTGAAGTTTTCACGATTTGTTGCTGACACGACTCATCAGATGACAATTTGCTACTCGTAGAAGCTTCCTGCGTGAAAAAGGATGTAACTTTTGGCAACTTCTCAATAACTTCTTTTTGCAGTGCAGCTTTTTTCCTTTTCTGCGAGCCACTAGGATATGACCGTTTTGACATATTGTACTATAAATTATTTTAGTGGGTCGCGTCCTTAGAATTGCATTCAATCTATGAAGTAATAAACATATATTTATGACTTTAATGTGTCACCATATGGGATGTGTTTAAAATAAGGAAATAATGAGCGTACTCATATACAGATATACTATTAAAGAGAAAAAAATTTAAGTTATCTAGAAAACGTGTTTGTAAGCATTTGATCGATCAATTTGCTGTAAACTTATTTTTCACGTACATTTTTTAAAACATATAATAGTATACTTCAATACTTATGCGATACAGTGATTTTCTCAAGTGTGATGGTTTACACTTGAGCAAAGTGAGAGCAAAAAGGTCACCTGAAGAGAAAATCACTGTCTCACACTTGTTTCGAACCATATTTTTTAATAGAAATTATAAGAAGTTCGATTTTTACATATGTAATATCAAAAATATATATTTATATTACATTAATAAAGATTTAGCTATGGATATTCTAAACAATTTAAACAATTGTATCAATACATGGACTTTTTGATAAAATGTTGCGGTTTGTTTAAAGAAGCTTGTAGCTTGGAAGTATAAAGCTCAACAAATGTATTTATTATAATATAAGATTTTTTATACTATGGAAAATCATTAAAATAAAGAGTATAAAAGTTAAAAAAAACTTAAAATAAACTCTCGCCACTAAAAGGTTATAGTATGCTTTGCACGTTTAAATTATAATATACGTGTGGACAGTGGAATCACTGATAAATTATTTTCATAGTATTTTCATGTCTCAATAAGTCATGACATATTAATTAATCAATTGTTTAAATAATTGGATTTGCTATTCGATTACGAATATTAGATATTTTTAATCGCAAATATCGAAAAATTATTTCTCAAAAATTTAATAAAATACAACGAAATTTGAAATTTTTTGATACTTACTACATTACTTGATTTACATTATTGAAAATGTGTTATATCGCTTAGTTAACTACGAGTTCTGAGCTTTTTTGAAGTAGCATCCTACATTTTTGCAATTTTTTTTGCGAATTTTTTTCTCTTTAATAGTAATTTTAGAAAAACTGAATTTTTTTAACTCGCAAATAAGTAATTATTATAAAAAATGAAATTTATAAATTTACCTAATGACTTGATATGCAGCTTAGAGTAACCAATACTTTATATAAAACAAATGTTCAATTCACTTAGTTTGTAAATATTAAATCACTGGTCAAATCAACATTCAACAGTATACAACTGATGCACAATTACATACGAGCAAATACGTATCACACTGAATAGTCAAAATACTTATTCACGCTATAAAATAATTTAATTCATACACTTCGATAATAACTCAATTTTAGAACTTAAGGAAAAAGATTGAGCTAACAGGATAGTCACTACTAGAATGAGTTGAGATGCAATGTTCCTTGGCTTATTACCTATGTGTGGGTGCATTTCGACAAAAATTTGATAACGAAATTAAGTAGGGGTGTTCACTGACCTATGAAATTGAAGAATTTCCTCCTTCAAACCTCTTTTCTTTACCAGTTTGTTTTATGGCTTTTTCAATTTTGGTTTTATGAAGAAAAATAGTATACCATTGTATTGGCATGCATTTCACTTAGAAAGATGAGCCTTAGTTTATTTTGTACTTATGTCATAAAAATAAAGAATGGCACCGATCAAATCTAAATCGTCTCACAAGGTTGAACTGAGTAAGACATACTATGTGATTTCCGCATTGCATGAAAGATGCATTATACCTGGGTATTCATTGACATGAACTGCATATGTATTTACACATGCACAGACATCGTAGTTTCTAATACATATTATATGTTGTCCTACCGCGTTTTTCTTCCTTATTTTTAAAACTATTTTACGAGCTACTTATTAAAATGACATGGGTATTTTACATCGTAAAAGCATAAGCGTATTACATTGAGTCGCTTAGTTTTCAATTGTAAGTATAAAAGTTCATCTTTATATTGTATTCATGTATAATAACTAATTAAATGACATCACGTTGGGAATTTTGATTTATGCTATACCGAAACTGTATTGTTTTATGTATATATATAAAATATCGTTATTTTATCGATTTCTCTCATTAAAAATTGTTGAATTTTTTATGTATCAGCAAATCCAATGATACAAATAAAGTATAGAAAGTTCTTCACAATTCTAATTTAAAAATAAACGATATTTCACCAATCTCTGACCCACGTAGCCCCCCTGAATGTAAATTGTAAACCCCTAATACTTAACAGGTATATAAAAGGCACTTTAGATAAACGTGCATAACATATAATATATTGTATACATTGTACGTGTACTTTTACAGTATAAAATACATGTTTTACATTTTAATATCTACCTACTTTTAAAGATAAAAATTGGATAGATATAAGAAAATGAAAATAATAACGAATAATCTTTATTTAAATTCTACTAACATCAATTTTAGTGGAAATCAAATAAAGATTATTCATTATTGTCTGGTTTTTTAATTCGATATACCTAGATATTTTTAAAAGTAGATGAATGAATGAGTGATTCTAAAATTAACATTTCATCATTTTCTAAGGAATTTGTATAATAATTTGGCAAAAGCCAAGATAATCTCTTGACTCATTTTTATTGAGAGATATTAAAAGTCGTGTAGTCTGTACCTCTATAGTTGAAATCATTATCAATTGATTAATATATCATAAAAGCCACAGCCCACAACTTAATTATTAAAATCTATGAGAATTAAATCACGAATTTAACAAATTTGAAAGCGTGAAAATCGAATAATATTGTAAAATTTGAAAAATAAAATTGTGTATTCATTGTTGAAATAATAATTACTTGATTTTTGTCGTTCAAAGTTTGTTACATGCGTTATTTAATAGTGAATTTAATACAAGTTTTAATTTGGATTATATTTATATTATTGTACACCTATACCTAAATATATATTTATTATTCATATACATAATATCTCTATTATTTAATTAATTATCTTGTGAGTTTTCACCAAGTATACTTAATGAATACAAAAAAAAGTACGAAATGGTACTATGAGTGTACTATGCACGACTAACCGTACTGCGGTGCAGCAGTTTACTTTTCGGAAAATATATTTTATATTATTATTTTTTAATGATCGATTAGGGGGCCCCTCTGATTAGGGGGCCCCCGGCATTTGCCCGAAGTGCCCAATGGTAAAGAGGGGCCTGCTTACTGGAAATATTGGTGTCGCCACCTCTCGAATGAGCTGTCATATTTGTTCTTGAGAGAATCTTTCCTAGGGTGATTATAGGCAATGTTTGGCGAAACTCTCTACTGAATACAAAAATGACACCACCCATTGCTTTGTTTGAATTTCTAAGGCTCTTCATAGCTAGCCTAGAAGATCATTGGGATCGGTGTTTTTCACACACATTATTGAACAAAAGTTAAATTGTTACAACTCCGAAACTACTAAACTTATGTAAGAAAGCCTACGATATGTGTAACAATTTGCTTACAAAACAAATTCAAAAGTCGATGAAAAGTCCTACCACCGTTCTCACGAAATCTACAGTAAAGTAATTTAGTAGATACAAAAATTTAGCATAAGTTCAGAATTAACGATTCTCGGAATTATCTCGATTCAAGGGACGATCTGTGTTTCGCAAGGTTTTAAGCTCATTTTATTTAAGGGGCAATATTCAGAAAATAACCATTGGTCGCCGCCGGTGGAATTCAAACCTGGTACCTCCGGATTGGTAGGCCAACACGTTACCACTTACTCCACGGACGACTTACATTCAGATAGTTAGCCAAAAAAATTGTAGAAAGAAATAGACTGCAATTCTATAATTAAACTTTCAAAAATTTATTTATTTTAGCTGCGTTCCATTGGGCCATGTAGAGTACTCTTCGGCGTACACCCAACTACACTCAGCTATCTAGATAATAAGTAGATGTAGTTTGCAAGGGTAAGTACGTCGAGTTTTCCGCTAGGGTTTTTCTGCTTCAGAATCTCTCAAAAGGTGGATTTTTGCTGTATTATGTTATGACAATTATTAAAGGTGTTTAAAAAAAACATCTGCTTCTTCCAAATATCGAAAGCGTTAAAACATTTTCCAAAATTATTATAACTATCGCATAACATACCATATTTTTCACAGCACATCAAAAAACCGCCAGTACAATATATAAAATGCTAAACTTGACAGCTGCTAAACATACTCGTCTTAAGAAAATCCTTTCCATTAATTAAATACGCCGGATTACTCTGTATAGCCCCAATGAAACTCAAGCCTATGACTTCATACAATTCGTTTTTGGAGGAGAGCGGTCATCGCAGAAGAGTGCGAAATAAAGGTCGTCGCTTGAATAGTGAAAGTTCTGAGAATTGTTAGTTTTAAACTTATGCAATATTTCCGTACGTACGGAACCGATTTTATCCTAAAACCTATAGATAACATAAATCAGTTAATAATATAATAATAATTCTTTATTGATTGTGCCTATTTCATGCAAAGTTTAATAACTACGATTTCTTCAAAAGAACTTTAACATGGTATTACACCGTCTGTCAGGTTGGCTAGCTTTAAACTTAATTACACATTAGTTAAAAAATACTACTTTCAATTCTACACACTCGAACTTGTACTAATAACTAATATTACTTGAACTAATAAATTACTAAACAAATAGAACCTTAGAAATACGATGTTGTCAAAATGCATACATTTATAAACTAATAAGCTAAAAAGTAAAATAAGAAAATATAGCTCAAGAGTGACTTCATATAAGTTTGCAAACCTTTCATCAGAACAATTCAGGATCATAAGGATCTTCACATTCAGCAGCATGGGCATACTTTAACTATTTTTAATCACTCCTTCACTCCAACTAAAATTGATTGCAAGTAGCAACATCATAGGGGGCAATACCAAGCAAAACTGCATAGTTCCAACAAACTAGTTGAGCTCCGTCTCCTGACATTATAGACCAAACACTTTTCCGTTTTTTTCCACAAGTTTTTACAATATACGAAAGAATAACACTCCACCCTCGCAATATTATTTAATAAACAAAATGATAACATGCAAAGGATTTAAACTGACATTCTCCCTATTTATTTCGAATAATCTAAAGACATCTATTTCGGATGGAGAACACTGCTAAAGCTATTTTATCCCATATTCTATGCCTAAAAAAAAATAAAGAAAGATATAAAGCGCGCTGATGATGAATAAAACATTTTGCTTGAGTCCAGAAAATCATGACGAAAATTTTAACAAGAATCTCAAAAATTGAGATTTGAGCTATGCTTTCACTAAAGGATACCGGAACTCTCCCCAGTGTGCCATATTTCTTGATATACACATGGCACGTGTTAACAATTTTTTATGCTTGTTTATTGCGGGACGACTACCGCCATCCAATACCCAGTCCAACCATACGAATAGACATATGTGCTCCCTTTGATGGTTTATGGTAAATCAGGGATAAGTGGTGAATGCTTGTAATGACCATTACTAACAAAGAAGATACTTTTCCTTCAGGGGATACGTGATCCAGAAATATAATTTGTAGCATTTAATAAGGGTAGCTGTAGTCAGATAAGGAAGGTGAAGAGGAGTGGTTGAATTTAGAATTTGCTTGCGCATATACAATAGATTTCTGGATTGGGGCAACTTAATGAAGATATACCATAGAAATGTCGGAAGACAGAAGATGGTCGGAGCAAAGCACTACTAACTCTCCACTTAAGGCTAGCCTTGTGGAATATTAGTGTGGAGGACATTTTGTGATTACAAAGATCATAAATTTTTGGATAAACTTTATTGGAACGTGCTCATGCATGAAAATGAAACCTATTTGTTTTGCTAGCCTTGACACAGCCCCAGTAGACAGGGAATAAAGTATGATTATTGCATTCATTCCGTAAGCATACTTAAATTGACTTTATCGAAATACGTGTAAATCTGCTCGCCGAATAAATACCAGTTTAAGCTTAAACTGGTATTTACTCGGTGCCTTTCCTCATCTATGGCCTTATTACCAATAAATAAAGTTCTCCCCTCCCTTTCCACCAATGTATTCGGGTTCATATTTACGAGATATTTGGTAGCAAAAAAAGTAGACGACGTGCGTTTTTAGGATATAAATGGCACGATAATGAATAAATGCAGAGCAGGTTACAGGATAAATATAGTCGAGTTGAGAATTTTGGAATATTCTTCTAAGGTTTTCGAATACACCATAAAAGCGAACTGGTCGTAAAACACTTAACACATAAAAAGATAAAGTTATCAATATTGTATCTCTCATTTCTAGAAAAGCTCTCTTATTTCGTACCCGAACAAAACTGGCGCAAAAGATTGCAATGCTTGAGTTTCATTCTCAACCAAATCCCCCTCCAACACCTCTTGCTCAGCATACAAACTTAAAAAAGTAATATCGCATGCAAATGAATCACAAATACACTAAAACCGAGTTTTAAAAGACTCAAAATAACAAAGAAAAATTTTTTCTATTAAGTCGAGCAGATTTTTTTCCGTTTCTCTTTTAACTTTTCCTCATTTTGCTCATACACCCTGTGGTCCTTTGTGAAAAAAAAAATTCCATTGATACGAAAAAGGATCAAACTTTGAAAAGCTGGTATATAATCTATCTATTTGAAATTCTGGGCATATGAACGGTGTGCCCCAGCAACAATGAGAAAATGGTTTCAAGTCCTCTGGTCGCCTAGTCTTGGTCTCTTGATTCAAGGGTTCGGGTTCAGATTCCTTTTCTGGGTTCTAAGAAAGAAGTGAAATAATACGTTCCATGAACTATATCCCACCAACTAGGTACTTGTTCATAGCATAAAAATCAGTTGGGCGGACATCTTATAGGCATTCTTTGGAATGTAATTTTCTCTGTCAGTGCAGCGTTTAGGTATTAAATTGCAGGTTCGTCCCTTACATTTAGTAGCTTTGGGATCGTTCTATGGTATATTTGGAATTATTTGTGGATGAGTGTGTGCTGTTGAAAATTGTAGGGTATATGACAGAAAAATGTTACGTTCATCATTCATCAGATGCAGTTTATCGTAGATATGAACGAGTTTGACCTGTTAAGGGTAGAGTACAAAAACTATGTGCACGTGAGTACTTACCATTGGAATGATTGTATACAATAGAAAGTATGGTAACGAGGTAATAGTTAGAATTTTTTACTACGTATACAGTTTGCTTTTTGTACTAGTAATTAATTAAATAGAAAGACGAATTATTTCCACCTATTTTATTATAAACTTTCAATATCTAAACAATTTTACTATTCATATGTAGTTTCACCGACGACAGCATCCTTGATGTCGCGTACTCTTTTTATGCTGTAATGAATTCTCGTCGGAAGGCTATAGAAATCAACTGAGAATGCATGTATAGATCACTAAACAACGAAATTTGTATTATGCTCGTTTGGGGCAAAGCAAATCGTCTTATGTTTAATGCATTTAAATTTAATGCTGTTTAATGACCACTAACTAAGAAACGTCCATTCCACACTCATCCTGTTTCAGTCGCCGCAATAAATATACCCAATTCACCCTCCCTAAAAATCTTGTGTATTGAGATATTCACCAATCTTAGCTGGACCGAACATATGCAAATGCGATTAAATGCTTAGGTTTTCTAGAGAGATGTCTGAAATATTCCACTCCATCTGACTTAGCGCTGATCTACAAGTCCCACATCAGGCCTAGAATATAATTCCCATATTTGACACATCGCATTGTCCGCATTAGACATGGTCTAACGTAAGGCTATTAAACTTATTGGCGATCCCTCAATCTCTGAGAGCATTGACGGAATGTCGGTTGTCTCTCATTCTTTTATCGCTCTTTCCACGGCCATTATTTCAACGAAATTGCTAGCCCAATTTCTTGTAGACACATGACAACGCGCAATACAAGAGCTTTAATTTGGTCCCACCCGAATACACCCTTTTTCATAATTTCCGAATGTGGTACAGTTTACCATCTTCTCTTCTCCCTCATCCTATGAGCCCAAATCTTTCAAAGGAGGCGTATATCGGCACCTCCTTCACTCAACCTATTAACCCATTTCCCTCACCCTTAATTCCTTTCTTGTTAAGGTTGCGCTTTGGCAGAATAGGGCAGCCCCTAGGCTTTGGCAATATCACATAAAAAAATTTTAATTCGATGATGACATTTCACTACTATCTGTTCGGTCTAGGGGACAACGAGAACCATACAAATTAGTGGAGTTGGTAATGTAATTTAAAACTTCAAAGTTATGTTGAGTTACGTTGGATCCTGGTTCTGGCTTTTCGACAAATCCGGAGCTCGTAGTTGAAATCGTTGCGGACATTATAATATTTGCGGCTCACCACTTGTGTGTGGATCACATTGCTACTGTGATTCCCTTCTTACGGTCGTCTTGTGGGTTAATGCTGTGAAGTCCAATAATCATCAATCTAACAATCACGTAGACTCTTCTTAGTGTCGTTCCACCTCAGTCAGGTGTGGTGTCAAGTGTTTCTCATGTATTCTCCCTTCGACACAACTACTTCCAAATTAGCTGCTTCTGTTGCTTTGGCGCCTAATATATACCTGACACTAAAGAGGAGGAGATTATTCACTACATATCGTTGTGGATTTTTTTTTTTGAGGGGGGAAAATGCTTATGCACCGTTAGGGCGGTGCCTTGCCCTGGTGTGTTATAATAGCACCCACTAAAAAACATCCTCCTCTCAGGCACGTCTCCATCAGGGACTACTTTTCGTATTACTTCAGGTTGGTGCCTATTACGCCATCGTTGGCTTCTTATGTTCTTATCCTACTACAGTCCGTCCAGTTCTTCTGGGGTTTCCTTTTACTTTTGTTGCAGGATCTTCTGGATAAATACTGCAACTCGGCCCCATTCCATTTTACCTCGCAGCATGCTGTTTACCATGTCCTCGGGCGTGAATCCGCCGAGCTCTTCTTCTAGCTCCTGTCCCTCTGCGGTCCACCTTCTGCATTCGAAGAAGGTGTGTTGGGCGTGGTTCTTCTGTGAGTCGCCGTACTGGTAGGCTGGGATTTATGTTTTTCACATTTTATGGAGGTAAGCGTTAAAGTACCTGTGTTCAGTCAAACACTGCGTCAGGTAGTAGTTTACCTCTCCGTGTTCTCGCTTTAGCCACTTCTTCCGATCTGGTATTAGTCTAGCGGTCCATCTTTCTCTGGTCTCTCTATCCCAGCGGTCTTGCCATCTCGTAAGGGTGTATTCGTTAGCTTCGACTTTCGTTGCCTCTTTTCCGATTGTGGCCTGTCTGTCATGACGCTGTTTCCGCTCTTGTTTCCGATTGTGGCCTGTCTGTCATGACGCTGTTTCCGCTCTTGTGCCAATAGATCTATGGGAGTCACGGCTGCCACAACCAAAATCGCTGGCTCCGACATCGTTCTGTAGCCGGAGGTAACTCTTAAGGCTCCTCTCCTCTGTACTGCCGCCGTCCGTTGTGGATTAGTGTATCACGTGATGAAAATCATCATTGAAAAAAATTAATACATCAAACTTTTGGTTGCCGACGAGTTGTTGGCGATAACTTCACCAGATACACCAGATACTTGGCCACACACTTTATTGTTTGTGAGGCCTGCCTATGAGATAATGACCCGTGATGATAGCAACGACAACGCTTAAGCGAGACGGGTATGGTCAATCTGATTTTTAAGTGTAATGCCAATATTATAATTTATAAATTGAGCCATTTAAAAGCCAACGAGAATAAGTCATTTTTAGTCATCTAATGGGTCAACGAAGCTCTATTGTTGTGGCAACGTTGTCCGTCCATGCGTCTGACAGAGGCGTCTTACCATTAAACTATTTTTTGAGGTGCATAAATGTAAAAAAGAGAAAGTCCTCGGTGGAGTAAGTGATAACGTGTCGGCCTATCAATCCGGTGGTTCCAAGTTCGCATCCCACCGACGGGGATAATAGTTGTTTTCTGCTGACAACAGATTGCGATAAAAAGGCCATCGGGGTTGCAGAGACAATATCAGTGGTTCAGTATCCACTTTAAATTTTAGGTCCCCTTGCAACCGTTATCTCGAATCGGAATCGGGTGAAGTTGTTCTCTCCCCCCCTGCCCACAAAAGGTTACAAGAACTAGAGAGAGACAGATAAATGTAAAGATAAGGGGTGGGGGGGGGGGGGGGGGGTATCATCACAGTTTTTAGGCATATTTTGTTACCAGGTCTATCACAAAAGCAGCTTTATACAACGAGAGCTGATGAAAAGTGTTCAAAGTGTTTTATATTGGTTCAAATTCTTCATAAATTCAATATGTCTACATACGAACCAGATATCGACAACCTGATAGAACAACTTCAGTCTTACAAACACCCTGATAATTTTTTTAATTAAAGTATAATGTTCGAAACCGTTATACACTTAATTACCAGGCGTGGTTAGGTTTAAGTCATTGCTAGGTGATTATAAACTTGCATTATGGGCAATTCCATGCATTCCAAGAGCTGGAAGTAGTTGAGTATTCATAATGTGAGGACCGGCAAGTATGTTTAGATTCTCATACCCGAGATCCTTAATAATGGAAAAACCCATCTTGCCGGCAGCTGTGATGGTGCCTTATAATTTCCTGGCGCCCCTCTTTACGCCCTATGGTAAACATAGCGCGCCTAGCCGTAACTGTAGCGCAACTAGCCGTTCAGTGTGTTTCGGTAGCTATTTACTAACTTTCACTCAAAATTACTTTGCTCTCGGTTTTATGTAGATTGCGAAATGATCAATCGGTGAACAATTTATGTCAACCATTAAAGAACTCTCTCTCTCTCTATCGCTCTATCTCTCTCTCTCTCTCTAGTTACCGTAACCCCTTGTGGGCATAGGGCGGGAAAAGATAACGATTGCAAGTGGACCTACGGGTTCGAACCGAGCACCTTCGAATTCGTAGACTGACAAGTTATCACTTACTCCACCGACGACTTAGTATATATAGGTAATATAGGTACTTATCAGAATTTGATATATTTGAATAATAACAAAGAATGAAAAGGAAAAATTTGGATAAAATTTTTTAATTTCATGTTCTCAATCTGTCCTCCTTAATTATTAATTGCAATTTGTATTTATTAGACATTAGTCGTCGGTGGAGTAAGTGATTAGGTGTGGCCTTCCATGCCAGAGATCACCTTACCGGTGACAGGCCATGATTGTTTTCTGCCGGTGCGCAAGGGGGGGTTCAACCAAAACCAGGAGGGTTTTTAAATTTTTTTGAACTTCTTGATTAGGAAAAATAAAATTTAACTGAAATACTAAAAAATAACTTAGCGCATAAGCATAATATATCATCTTTTATGATTTGTTGATAGTTTTCTTTGTAAAATTAGTTAACCAGCCCCCCCCCCCCCCCCCCCCATGAGCAAATCCTCCGCACGGCCCTGGTTTTCTGCTGACAAAAGATCATGATAAAAGGACGTTGGGGTTTGTTGCTTAATGTCGGTGATTCGAAATACAACTTTTATTTTTACGAGCACATGCAATCGTTGCCCCCCCCCCATAGGGGCCACACAAGTGGATATGGGAAATAGAGAGAGAAAGGCATTAACAATCCAACAGATCCAACCGTAATGACTATGTTAGTAAGCCTCTCTTGCACATTTCTCTTTGTTTCTGAAAAATATTAATTATAGTCACGTGCTTATCGACGATGAAAATCACCAACACATCCTAAGTTCTTTTAAAAATATTTTGTACGTATATCCTTCGACTACAGTCCAAGCAAACATCGTCCACATAAAGAGAAAAATTTTCGTTTATTTTTTTTACGAAATTTAATTTAAGACTGAAACATGCTTCAAAATTTAATACGTCAGATGGCGGCAATTTCTGACTTCTTTATCCCTTTTCCGCAGGGGGTTGTCAATAACATTAACAAACTCCTAAAGGACATTTTTTTTTACCTTCGTCCCTTTCAGTGTTTTAACTTAACATCTTAAATTTACCGAAAACTCCTTAGAATTCATCAATTCAAATTCCCTGGTCTCATATACTTACAAATCACTGTTGATTAAAGGAAAACATTTTTTGACGAAATTTTCATGTTAATCTTCTTTCATTCGAGCACTCCCACATTCCTCTAAATTATTCCCCAAAGCATTATGCTTTGCCTTTCATTCCTAAAAAAAATAAGCTGAATTCCCCCAATGAATTTTTCCCCACTACACGATGTTGGACAAAAAAGCAGCAGAAAGAAAAGGAAAGTTCAAGGATGCGACACGTTCCATCTTAATGACATAAGCAAACAAGCTAAGAGGATCAGGTAATTTGGACTGCCAGGTGAGGGAGAAACTTCAATCAAATTCTGAATAAAAGATGTTAATTACAAACTAACCTGATTCAGTACATCGTTCTTGACGTGCTTATTCTCACACCTTAATTAGAGTCATGAAAGCCTGATATCTCTGAGGACAGCATATTCCCTTGGGAACCAGCACTGTTTTGGGGCACCGGGACGAACAACGGAGGATAAGAGGATCTCAATTCATTTCTTCTCTGGCAAATTCAGATATAAGTCACTGCGAACGAAGCAAAGAAATTTGTCAGAACTTTCTGGCAATTTGTTTTATGCCCCTCCAGCTCAAAGTTGTATTAGGAACGTGATGAAGTTGTTCGAATCGTTCGTGATGCTGCAAAGTGAATGCTTCTCGAAATGTGTTTAATTCGGCCGATCTTAATTATATCAGGCAGTTCAAATAGCGAATGAGATGATAAATTGGATATCAAAAGGGCGGTCTTTTCAACGTGTTCAAATGGAGAAACCGGAAGAAAAACCTCAGCAGGCTTAAGTTTTTCTGATTAATGTCCTTGACGAATGAGCTGAGCTGCACGTAGAGAAAACGGCTATCCTTATCGTAGCTCCATATTTGTTGAATTTGCGTGGAACAGTTGAGAAGGAAAATAATTTTTCTCTAGTTAAATCAAAATCAGAAAGTAATTATCGTAACAAATTTATATTGTTTTGATTGCTTTTACTGCTCTGATGGTTCACCCTCCCAAGAATATTAAAGAGAGATCATTCTATACTGTGTTACATTGAGGAGATAAAGATGCAAAGATTTTAGTACAGTTTGAAAGGTTTAAATTTTGGACAAACAAATGACAGGCTAAGAGTAAAAGTGACCTATTTATAGGGTTCGGGCAAAAGTGGCTCAGAAAATGTTCCGAAGAGCGAATCGCGTGAGATTCCGGGCAAAAACGAATCGTAGAAAATTTCCGGGCAAAAACGACTTAACTACTTAACTGCATTAACTTTGCATTAATTTTGTAGTTAAATCGTTTTTGCCCGGACATTTTTTACGATCCGTTTTTGCCCGGAATCTCACGCGATTTGTTTTTGCGCGGAACATTTTTTAAGCCACTTTTGCCCAAACCTTATAAATAGGTCACTTTTACTCTCAGCCTGTCAAATGTAATAGCTCTTTAATAACGCTCAACAGACGCTAATTCACATTTAAGTTGAAGAATTCCAGTTGAGTCAGGTTGCCTCCTCATTTTGAGTCTGGTCAATTCTCTCAGAAAAGTATGGTATTGACATTGTCCTTGTAATTGGTCTTTTATGACTGGAAGGATGACAAATGATTCTTTTGGTGCTTACTTTTCCTTACAATATTTTTTTACTGAGTTTCTCCACTTCTCCACCCTCATCATAATTCCGGTGGTTATCACAATCATATATTGGCAGATCACTGTGCCAAGCTTATCTGCTCAATGCCATTGTTTCTTTAGTTTCATTGAATTTCTGCTGAAATGCTAGCAGTGTATATCTCTTGCTTGCTAAAGCAAGTCATTGGCGCACTATACGTACCGCCGTCCCCTCATTTCAAAGGCATAGCCTTGTAACAGCTATCGCCGTTCCACGAAATAACTAAAGAAGAAAATAGGAAATATAGTAGTATTGTGAAAGTAGGAAATAGTAATGTGAAATAGTAATAAATAATAGCGAATAATAAATTAAGTATTCGATTTTAATATAAGATAAAATGCAGATAAATGTGTCGTTATGTTAGCAAGTAGATATATTAGTACTATTTATATAAGGCTTGAGAAATATTAGTGCAATAGTACGCCATACCATCATATATAACAACACACATTCACATTCACGCACTCGCGCTTAGTCACACTTTTAAGAAAACACATTTACACTTTACACATAAACATTCACGAACTCGCATCACTCGCCCTTTTTTTTTGCGGGAGAGGTGAAAATCTTCCAAGACACCAGACAGCCCGTGCCCTCCGGTAGTGTGAGATTCTTACTCACTAAAAACACCTCTCTGGGGATTAGCCGAAACAGACCACATAACCGGGTCCCTTTTCGTCAATTCCCAGTCTCCCTTAGTGGGGGCAACTGAGTATTCAGTTATCCCACTGTCGCCACTAACCTGGGTCCTGGGTCACTGCTAGAATCCTAGCCTATCTGCATAAATCCATATTTTCCTACCGTGTTCCTTCTTGGTTCATGCTTTAGTTACATCATTCACCCCGGGTTTCAGGCCGTAACGCTTTAGTCCTGAGCCAGGACAAGGAACCCCCTCCTGGTTAACCGCAGCTAACCCTTTGGAAGGCAGATTTGCATCTTCTACTGGTGTGCGTATCGCGCAGATAGCCAACTCGTTAGAGTCTCCCGTCTCTGCACCGCCGCACCTGAGGAAGTGCTAGTTATTATTATGCCAATGGCACCCTCTTCCAGGACTGCTACAGCAGTTTCAGCCGGTGGGAGCGAGCCAGCCTCCATAGCCGCCACAGTTCCTGCGAAAGGTAATTCTCCCAAAGCTGCTACTGTTGTGTTGTGGGTACCGTGGGTATAGCCAACCAGTTGGGGTCTCCCATACAATCCACCTCCACTACCACAGAAGCGCCCGAGGAAAACGCCATTCGCGACCCAATTACCCCTGGGTCCTGCAGAGGGGACGACGACACTGCAGACTCCCTTGGAGTTTAGGGGATTTTTCAAGAGGTTATCTCCTCCCGCATTAGTTACTTGGCTGCATTCTAGGATGCATTGCCCGGTTGCTACCACTTGGAGGCGTAACTAACACTTGAGAATATCCAGATGAGGATCACCATATCCTAGAAGGCTTCAACTCGTCCATCCGTTCTCCAGCAACCATCACTCGCCCTTAGTCCCACTATTAATAACCTAAATTCAAACTCTTCACCATACACAGCATATGCAGTCACATTATTCATTACGATCAGATTTTTTATCGCATTCAAAGCTACACTCTTTACGGCACTACACATCTGCGTCTATCTTCATTTTTATATATACACCCTTTGCATGGCACAATATAGGAACATTCTTATACAGACATTCGTACTCAGGGCCCGATCTAGCTATTTAGCCGCTCCGGGCAAAAATAATATTCGCCGTCCTTTACACTAACAAAATATAAGTCATGGGCTGGCTATTCCAAAGATGGGATGTTATATGTGTGGTATTGTTGGAATTGTATACTATTCACATAATATTAGTCTACTGGGGCTTCAGAACCAGTATACAAAAGTTCAGTAGTTTTCTGAAACTACACAATAGATTGAAATAATTTTTTTATCGACATATATATCTTTCAACTTCATCATCACCATCAACCTGTTTCGACTCACTGCTGGGTACAGTCATCTTTTCCCTTGTGCCATTTTTCCTAGTGTCGGGCTAATGTTGCCTACGTATGATCCTTTTACTTAGGGAACAATAAACATCTTTCATCAAAATCGTTTCAGAATCTAAAAAGATTAGGACCAAACTGTTAAAATTATAACGTCGGTTCACACGTATTTAAGTTAAGGTTCATTCGTCCGTTGTAGGAATGTGGGATAAAAGGGTATTCCCAAAAAATTGTATAGAACTTATATACAAACTACTGGAAATAATTACTTATCACAACGTTTTGGGAATCCCCGTCAAACATAAACGGAACGCAAAAGGGTTGCCAGAAATGTAAAATCGGTAAAAATTCGGGCGAATTTCTGTGTATTCTCAATTCAGAAATCATTACATGTCGAAAAAGTTGGTTCCTTCTTTCCTATTTAGGTATTTCTTCTTCTTTCTTTCGGCTTGGCTTGCTTAAGTGCTGTCTTATAATTTTCTTCGGAGACAGCATTAAGAAAATTATAAGACAAGACAGCACTTTAAAATATGTTGGTCCTTCTAAGGATTTACAGCCGCTAAAGTAGCATTTTTTAAAATACTTTTTTGTCAGGTTGCTAATAATATTTATAAGAGAACAATCGCCCGGCGCGTTAAATTTCTCATTTTCCACGGGGGAGAATTTGCCCCCCCCCCCCCCCCCCCTACATCGGGCTCTGTTCGTACTCTTCATAACAGAAATACAAGTACTCTTAGCAGAAAATGTCTTGCTCGTCATTGACTGTAGCTACAATCTTCAGTAGTGCAAGACGAATCTACGATTTACATTTATTATTGATATTATTTATTTCAAAACGCACGTCCAGCTCCAAGCAATCATGGTCATGCAAAGGTCATGGTCATGCCTTAAATGTGAACCACAGAAATGGAACACCTGGCAACGCTGTAAAAAAAAGAGTATTTTTTGAACATCGCGGAACATGAGTTCGGGAAGATGGCGGCATCCTTGAAGAACTATAATATCTGGCCTGCAAAGAAGAAAAAAGGGGAGCGAAGATGGTGAGGCTGGCCAGTAAGGAGGTCAAAGAAATATAAAAAAGGACGTGAAATGTAAAACTGAAGGTGTGTAAGTGCGAAAAAACGATTAAAGGCATCAAGAAAAGAAGAAATTAGCCAGAATAACCAGGTTAGCCCAATAAGCATAGGAAATTAGGTAATACAGGAATTATTAAGTTTTCATAGTTCGTAAGTTTTAAGATAGATTTAAGAAATGAATTAATCTGTTAGTTCATAGAAGAAACCCTAGTAATTTAAAATTTAAAAGAAAAATTTATAATACATTTCAAACTTATTAAAGTCTACAGTTGTGGTTTGTAATGATCCCAACTTTGTCAGAAGACATCCGAAATTACAATGTCCTGTCAAGAGTGCCGTCAACCACCTTAGAGTTCTCCGAGTCAGATTCACTTTATCCTACTGTCTAAAGTGTTCCTCTATAAACCACTTCTCAACTACGCTTTAATATTACCCCTTCTTCAGGCAATATATGACTCCGAGCCTTAAAAGTTTGAGTCAGTTCCTCACTTAGCTAGGCTACCGGCCTTATCGTCGCCTTTAATCACTCTATGTTCCTTTACCCAAACCAGTGTAAACCAGTTTATAAGGGAACACTCAGTAAGTTTTAGACTAACCTGTGCCAATTTGGATCATGTAGCAATGTTATGCATGTCAACTTATTAATGTATAAAGCTAACGGCAGTGGTCGTGATACCAATACACTTTCCATTACACACACGCCATATTTGACGGGCTGAGAGTAAAAGTGACCTATTTATAAGGTTCGGGCAAAAGTGGCTTAGAAAATGTTCCACACAAAAACGAAACGCGTGAGATTCCCGGAAATAACGAATCGTAGAAAATTTCCGGCCAAAAACGACTTAACTACTTAACTGCATTAACTTTGCATTACTTTTTGTAGTTAAATCGTTTTTGCCCGGAAATTTCCTACGATTCGCTTTTGACCGGAGCTTCACGCGATTCGTTTTTGCTCGGAATATTTTCTAAGCCACTTCTGCGCGAACCTTATAAATATGTCACTTTTACTCTCAGCCCGTCATTTCATCTTGTCTCTGGTTTTTATTTGATATCCGTCCTAGAATGAGACTAAATGGCGGATTCTGTTTAGTCTAAGGCCAAGCCTTATTTGAATAACTTTTAGTATATAGTCTAAGAAATGTCGTAAGAATTCTCCGATGAAATAAATATAAATTTATATCTGCCAGCCAATGTTACAGCACACACACAGTGCATTCCAAAACTAAAATTTTCTTTTTTCAATTTCAGGTTACCGTTGGGCGACCGGAATTTTCGTCTGCCATCATAATAGAGGTATGTGAAGTACATATGCAAACTAACTATACTTACAGATATCAGTAACCATTCGATTAAGCTCCCCCCCGCTCCTTCTATCCGACCACTATTCCAAAAATTTCCGAAGAGAAAAAAGTTTGTTATTTGTATGTTTTCTTCGATCACCCACTGGCAGGTGGTAACCGAATTCGCACTTTGGTTCCGCCACTATAACCGGATTTTTACTTGGCTTCTGGATAGCTCTGTTATTTAGTCTGCCTGCTTTTTCAAAGTTGGTATAGTTTCTGGTCTTTCTTTACTACTTTTTCATGTTAGATTCCGATCGAGGCTATTTGTTTGTCTTTGCTATTAAATTCGATCTTTCTTTTTGTCTAGTCTACCTTTATTCCTTAGTGTTGGTCTATTTCCTTCTTTGTGGTGTAAGCTTTGATTGATTAGATTTGGTTAATACTTTTACCATAATGTAAATTCTACTACTAGTTTTATGTAGCTTCTAGTCTGTTTAGCCTAGCTTTAATTGACGGGCTGAGAGTAATAGTGACCTATTTATAAGGTTCGGGCAAAAGTGGCTTAGAAAATGTTCCGCGTAAAAATGAATCGCGTGAGATTCCTGGCAAAAACGAATCGTAGAAAATTTCTGGGCAAAAACGATTTAACTACAAAAAGTAATGCAAAGTTAATGCAGTTAAGTAGTTTTGGCCGGACATTTTCTACGATTCGTTTTTGCCCGGAATCTCACGCGATTCGTTTTTGCGCGGAACATTTTCTAAGCCACTTTTGCCCGAACCTTTTAAATAGGTCACTTTTACTCTCAGCCCGTCGATTATTGATTGGTTTAGTCGTAATGTAGCTTCTACTCTTGCTTAACGTAACGCTTGTTCAAACCTGAGTTTCAATTTAGTTTGCCTTAGATGTTAGTTTTGTTTAGGGATTGTGGTCTGAACTATTTCGAGCAGGCACAGGAAGAAGAAGCGTTCCTTTTCAATAATGTATTATGGAAAAAAACTTGAACTTGCCTAAATATGCACTTTCTGTTTGTTCTAATATAAAAGCAAATGAAACACATATTGTTTTCTTAATTTTTATGTTAAAACTATTAAATTACTTTCGAGAAATTGATGCAGTTCTGTATGCTTAAATTTTGACTAGACCACTACGACTTGGGTCGCAGAAGACATCACACTATCACAGTATCCAGTGGGCTACAGCTTTTCTTTTCTTCGCATGTAGCCTTTCGGCAAATTCGTGGAGATTCTGGCCATGAGCAAAAGTGCTCCCACTTCGTCATTGCCGTGTTGCGGTATCTGGGGAAGAGTCCTGGGATATTGATTCCATCTGCACCCTAGTGCCTGACACGGCGAGACTTATCCGCCACTGGAGGTTCCATGAGCACCATGCGGGTACTCCAGGTAGACATACATATCATGCCGAAGGAGCAACACCCACAATATGTACGAGTTTTGCCGACCAACAGTTAACCCTGGTGCTAATTGAGGAACCCTGGGTTTTCAGTGGCCAAGCTCAAGGACTCAATGTCAACTCACGTAAGTTAATTGCCACGGGCGGCAACTTTATTTCCAGCGACCTTGTGACGATTGTGGCTGAGATCCCCACAGTAAAATTTGTACTGGCCTACTTTCCTACTGTTAAACTACCTAATCGATAATCGATGACAGCACCATCTCAATCTCAGCCTAACTAATACGTAGGGTACCTGAAGATGGAGTGAACGATTATCTGAAATTCGTAGGCAAGTGGGACTTTTATGTAAGAGAGTTAAACGTTCCCAACTGTTGAATGAATACAGGTTCGCGTTCACTGACTATAATGAAAAAATAAGACGCTCCAAACGCAAGTCCTGGAGAAGGCACTGTGAAAGCATTGCCAAAGCCAGCTCGCCTTCAAAAAATACAAGCAAAGAATAGGGCTTATCAAGAAGCAGGATGGTACCTATATCGAAATGCAAAGGAAAACACTGAAATATATGTTGCAGGTGCACTTCCCTGAATCGTCTCTAGTACCAGAATCAGTTCACCATGTGGCCTGTGATGAATGGTCCCCTTTGAGCCGTAGGTCTTCAAGCTTGTCTGGTGTCATTTTTGACAATGACAAGGTTAGGTGGGATGTTAGCATCCTTTTAAACCTTTAAATTCCCCGGGGGCGATGGTATTTTCTCAGCCCACCTCCAGAACTTCTTAGATACCGTTCTTGTCCCTTTGGTCAATTTGTTTAGAACCAGCTATGATTTCGGCTACATACCGCTCTCATGATGTAGAGTAGTGTTTATCCCCAAACAAGATTTTTCGTCCCAAATATTCCTTTAGAGCTACCGAAATCTTTTAGAACAATCAGTCTCACAGCCTTTCTACCTAAACGATGGAAACACTACTAGACCTCCATATCAGGTGTAAACTGGGCCAATCATCTTCCCTTCACTCTATTCAGTTTACCTACATGAAATTGATTAATGGAGACCGCCATACATAATCACCATAAAAAAAATAGCTCTATGTGCTTTTCTTGAAATAGAAGGTGCTTTCGACAACATAAGGAATAGGTCTATATCTAGAGCACTCGCATGGCGAGATCTGGATACTCATACTGTTAAGTGATTGTATGCTACACTAAAGGAGCGAGAAATTACATCTACCCTTGGTAATACCTCTTCGTGTATTAGGGCAGCTAAGAGGGTGCACACAAGGCGGAGTACTCTCGCCGCTGCTTTGGGAACTTGAAGTAGACGACCTCTTAGACCAGCTTAGTGAGATTGGTTTCAATTAGTGGGATACGTGGATGACCTTGCAATCATTATTATGGGGAAGTTCGATTCGCCTGTCAGTGATTTAATGAGGTCAGCTCTGCGTAGGGTTACCCAACTGGTGTGATGAGGAAGGGCTCGCCATTTACCCTGCCAAGGCTATTCCTGTGCTCTTATCTCTTGTCTTTTTCTAGAAGCTTACGATGGAGTTCTTCGGCACCCCCAACAACTGCCCATAACAGGGTTTGGAAGGTAACGAAATCGCTGATGAGCTGGCCAGGAAAGGCTCTTCCTCTCGTGTCAAGGACCCGATCCTTTTGAAGCTTCAGCTGGTCATCCGCAAGAGCTGTGATTGAAGATTAGGGTAGGAGTCAGCAGCTGTTATACTAAGGCAATTGTTAGACCCAATACTTACAATGATACCATTGGCATCTAAGGTTGCTTTCAGTCTTCTTATATGGCCACTGTGAGCTGAGATATCATCTACACCGGTTAGGTCTATCCAGTGAGACTGGAGCGGAGTCGTAGGCTCTGTCTAGAAGACGACGAAACCACTATCTTTTGTCGGGAATTCTTGAGCCCATCTGATATTAGGTCCCCCAGTGTTAAAGATGTAATTGCCTATCTAAGGGTGGCTGAGCGTCTTTTGCATTAGGAGTAGGGTTGTGACACAAAGTGCCCAACATTTGGGTAGCCCAAATAATAATAATTATTGTTGTAGAATTGTTATAGTAGAGAGGACACCTTACAGAATTTTTTAAACATAAAGATCCACTTATAATTTTATAGTATTTAACGGGGCATCTAGTCTTCTTACATTACGGGTTTACTTTTAATTTTTTATTTGATGTATTTTTTTTTCTAGTCTAAATTTTGGTCTGAATTGGTAAAGATCTAGGAAGACAAATCACACTGATATTTAAATACTGTAAAGTTTCTTTTCTAGAAAAACATGTTACGTTTTTAGTTAGCGATTCTTCCTTCACTGCAATTTTTAAAAGTCGGTGGTGCCTTATAAGGTTCAAGTCTGTCACCAATATTGTTTATATATATATGTTTCTAGTGTTTGATCTGTTTTTAACTATTCGAATAGGTGTTGTGGACTATTTGTAGAACAAGGTTTTGCTACAAGTAAGATTATAAGCTCCTTTCAGGGAGTATAGTTAAAATCAGTGTTGCTTTTATTGGCTAATAAACTTGTTATATTTAAGATTTATTTTGTTACAAAATTCCAAATTTTTCTTTCGTTTAGTTTCGCAATACGCGGAAGGTTCAATTTAACCAAATTTCAACGATAAATATTTGTCATATCCTTACTACGATTGGGATATCTCCCTCCGGATAGTACAGAATATTCCAAGTTACATCACTGAATGAATATTGGCCTTTCATAAAGTCGTACATGAAGGTAAAATTCTGAAATCTCTCAAAATGTCTGTTTCCGGTGGTTTTTATCCCAAAACGCGACCATTTAGTATTTTCGATGGACGGGGTCGACAGTTGGCGATTCTTTTCATATGTAAATTTTTCAAAAACGGCTGAGCTGTGCTCTTTTGAAAACATTTTCACGTCAAAATCCATTGTGAAAACTTCGACATGTCGTAATCTGAGCATTCCATCTAAATCTGTTGATAAAGTTAGTACGTCCATGATACTATATGTACCCGTTCGGCTGTTTTTCGTCCGTTCCCTCATCTCCTATATTGCGCGCTTCATTGTCAGGTGACCTACTATGAAATGCTACAAATATCTAAAAATAGGTTTCATCTGCTGGCCGAAGGCCATTTCAAACAGTTTTCATGAATATACATGGAATAGTGGATCCCGTTTTGATTTAGGTGGGATTATACGAACGGGGAGGTGTATTTTCCTAGATTTGCACTATGCAAATTTCATGAGCTCGCGTACAGATACAGCCTCCAAACTCTAATTACCTCAGTTACACCTCTGACGCGGGGTTGCTCGTTGTTTATGATCAATTCTAGCAATTTCACGATTTCGCGATTTTCAAGTGGAAACCGTTTATATTTGTGTTTATGTTCTTCGCTTCGTATATTTGTGCAGCGTTAGAGAAAAACCTCAGCCCGCTTATTTACGGGGGCCAAATCGTTTGTAAAATTCTCACGAGAAAAACTTAAATCATGAGGAAATCCGAGATTTGTCGGATGCTTAGTGCTCCGTAATAAAATTGTTTAACTAACGAGAAATCACAAAAAAGACAAGCTCTGAACCACCATTCCCTGTTCACCATTTCGATTAACATCGAACATCCAGGACAGATTAAGTCACTGGAAGGACTCATTTTGAACATTAGAAATGGTTTACGGCACTTGGCTCCAATTTCAGATTCCTTTTCAAGCGCGTCGCCATGCCATGGGATTTATACCGCAGTCAGATAATCAGGCTTGTATAGCTTCGTCATTAGATCCAAGTGATGGGGCTTAGGTTTGAATTTCAAGTTTACAGCCCTGAGTGGGGGGGGGGGGGGGGGGGGGGTGCTTGTGTTCCTTTAATGTAAAATCCTCATACGCTACTGTTGGGAAGACATGAGCTGAAAATGAAGTCGGGAGTTGTGTGACAGTGATGAATTTTACATTTTTTTACATGGCAGTGATAAATAGGGTCTTCACCTAGTAGAATAGGAGGATGGGAATACAATATCCTCGATATGTTAGAGCAAAGCGAACCACAATGTGAGAAGGCATTAGGATGTGGACCCTTTTCCCTTAGCGAAACATAAAATCGTTAATTCCTTGGAATTATATGTGAAATTATTTTGTATTCTATCGTAAGATTTATCATCGTTGGAAGAATTACAAGAGCTACTTAAAAACCAGTCATGCGTTCATTGAATTGCTGCTGAAATGTCCCTTGTTCGACCGTGTAATGGATATTTTCGGTAATTAGGATTTCTGTCGAGGCTTAAAGTGGATTGACGAGGATTTTATGTATTTTTTTAATTGGCTTGTGTATCCACCACCTGGGAGATACATGTTTGTATGTAACTATTAAAGTGTGCTGTTGAATTATTGGAATTACCAATTTATAGCGGAATTGTTCGCAAATTTGTTAATGCGTTGGTGTGAGACCATTTTTTGTGAGGTGTGTAAATAGCTAGTTATTCCATGCTTTTTTTTATCACTGATGCATTGCTATGCGTCATTGAGAATATCATTCATTCTGAAGAAGACAATTCCGAAAATATAGTCTTATTAAGCTAATGAGGTGAGTTCATATATTTGGACTATCGACATTTCGATTAAATTTTAAATAAATTTTATGTCTATGTAGACCTATACGGATTTACTCGACAGTTAGAAACGCTACAGATTTTCGTCATGTTCATTGAAGTGAGCGAACTACCGGCGTTATTACATTTCGCTGAGTTGTGGGGAAATAAAGAAACCGTTTTGTGTGGCAGACAAACAAAAACAACAAATATCTTAAATGTCAATGTCGTACGGAATTGTGATTAAAAGAAAAACTCTTGTCTGTCAATTAATCAACAGTGTCAACGTGAGGTGCTGAAACGTCAAAAGAAGTAATTGTGCAACACTTAAGAAAGTCGATTTTGCATGACGACAACGAACCTTGTCACACTAACATATTTGTGAGTGATTTTTTGACAAAGAAAAACGTACAAGTCGGAGCGGTGCTGCCGAATTTTGGTTAGTTTTAACTAGTAAATGACAAAGGTTTTGTAGCATCGCACGTAGTTCATTGATGAGTACGTCTAAGATTTTATAGCGATAGGTACCATATAATATGTCAGTAGTTTTTCGTTTCACTGTGGTGCAGGCGTGATCGTTGGGAAAGCGTATTTTCCTTAGTATGTTTTTACACACTTAGTAAAAACTTATAACCTGCCAGTTGCGGTTACCCCGTTTCAACCAAATTCGCAATATAATATTTTCGTTTTTACAGTATCAATATTTATTAGTAACTTATCAACCTAGATCCAAACTTCACCGGTAGCAAACAATGGCCTTTATCTCATGAAAACCGGATCAGTGTGAGTGTTGTCCATGCGCCAAGGGCTCCATACTATAACTTTTCTCTCTCTCTCTATCTGGGTCCTTTAACACATTGTGGTGCATAGGCCGTCTATTAAGCCGACTCTCCTCCTGGGCCGGTTTTGCACCGACGCCTTTAACTGTGGCTACAATTTGTTGATCTCGGTGCCTTCCTTCTCTACGGATTTTCTCCAGGTGTTACGCTGTCGTCCAATTCTACATCTTCTTTGAGTCCCGTGCGGGTTCCAATCTAGAGACTGTTGAGCGATGTTGTTTGGCCCTTTTCTTAGTGTGTGGCCTATCTATGGCCGCTTTCGCCTGCGCAAACTAGCACTTATCCTATTTGGCCTTTAAGGCTATGTAGGTCTTCGTTGGTAATGAATGTTAAGGATGCAACAGAGACACCAGTTGACAAACGCTTGTACAGCTTATATTTTATTTGACACTTTCCATGTTAAACAGCCGTACAATAGAACAGATTTTACGTTCGACTCGAAGATCCGGAGTTTTCTGCGTCTGGAGATTTCAGCAAGAGTATTAAATGCAACTCGAGCCTTATTGATGCGAGTCTATACATCAGCTTCGGCTCCGCCATCTGCTGTAACTATACTTCCAAGATAGTAAAATGTGTTCATTTGTTCTATTTGCTGCTCTTCAAGATAAATTTCGTTTTGTCTCCTGGAGTCCAAGATCATAAGGTTGGTTTTAGCAGCATTGATCTTAAGCCCTGCTCTGCGACCTTTTCTATACAGGGCTTCGGATATTAGAGCTACATGACTCTGTTTGTTGGATAGGAGGCTAACATCGTCGGCATAGTAGAGGTGATTAAGCTTTTTAAAAAGTTTCCATCTAATCTCTCGCGATGGGTGGTCATCTAGGGCGCTACACAATTTGTCATTAATGACGAGGAGGAGGAAAAGCAAAGGTGTCTCACTCCGTCCAGCACTTGAAAGGGCTCCGACAATTTTCCTTTGTGTACGACATGACAGTGGGGCTTATGATGGTGATAATTAACGCTGTCAAACGCCTTCTTGAAATCGACGAGCATTAGATGTATAGGGATTGCTTGATGATAATTCGGAGGGTGTTGATGTGATCGCTGCAGGAGAGAAACCCTCGCGAAAGCCTGCTTGTTCACTATTTAGAGTGCGCTCGACAATTTGTTTGATTCGCATTATAATGATTTTTGCCATCAATTTGTAGACTGTAGTCAAAAGATAGATACCGCGTTAACTAACTCCTCCGCCTTTTTTGAGAATATTCACAATTAAGTACATCTGTTTTCCCAACATTCCTGGATTGCGGGAAGAATAATATCAGCCACAATAACAATAGAATATTTATTCGGTTTTAGCATAACGTAACGTCTTTTTTGTTTTTATTCTACAAATTAGAATAAAATATGTTGGCATTACTGTTTTTTATCGTTTATGTTCAGGCAAAAGGTATCAAACCTACTTCTTTCAAATTCAAGATAATAGGTGGTTGGTATTCAAAAACTATTCTTCAGAGATGTCTAACGAAACAATAAAGAAAAAACTATTACAATGATCATAAGTTGCATAGTTTTTTATAAATTCACATCGAAAAATTCTTTTTTTTATTTCAAATTATGATTCTCGATGAAATAACAAACAATTCGAACATGTAATGAAAGATTCTGCTTCATACATGAATAACACTGTCGCCCATGTCATTTTCCCGTCATTACACTTTTCTCTTAAAATCTTTGTTGTCATATGCATAAAAACTCCAGCCACCATGGACTGAAATCTGCATTAGGTAGTGGCAGCATACCATAGAAATAAGGCCGAAAGCTGACTCGAACAGCTGAGCATTGGTGGTGCAAACAAACCAAAATTCGCTACAGTAAAGAATAGGAAAAGGTTGGGGAAGTAATATTTTTCGCAGTATTTTTAAAGTCTCAAATTGGATTTTACTTAAGGTTAACCTACAAATGTTATGAACATGATAAATAGTGTTTCTCTTTCAGTTTTAAAGAGAGAACTCTGTTGTGCTCGTTTTGTTGAAGTATTGAGCTTAAAATTCGTCAATAACATCAGCGTTTCTCTTTGGTTTTAGTTGTGAGAGTGCGCAGTTTTATTTACTGCAAGGATTGGTTAATCTGTGGTGCAACAAAAATGAAATAATGACGAAACGCTTGGTGGTGAAATGGCCGAACTGTCATGTTTTCCGCGCTTGTATTTAGAGTAGGGTGTGGGCACAGCCATAAGAGATTGTGCTCAATAACCAGGTAAAACCGGTTTTTTTTGACATATCGTCGTTATCCAGTAGCATGCACACTACTTGGTCGGTAAACCACTCAAATAGGTTTTTTTGTGTGTAACTCCGTTTTACCACGTGGGACAATAACTCTGAGTCTTGCTAAAAGTATAGAAGCGAGCGCGACAAAGTAGAATTCGAGCACTTGTACCACGAAAGCGAATGAGTTAAGTTCTGCCAATACTGCGGTATAGCAAGCTAAAAATTGAGCTCCTTTTGGAAAGATAAAGCTATTGTCGGTTTTGAAATGACTCTAGTAGTCAGACGTACCTGGAAACTTTCTGTGGTGTCATTTCTTTCATATAGACCTTCTGTGGTGCTCGCCTTTTGGTCATCCCGTCCTATAGACATTCTGAAATATCAGCCTGTCAATCTATCCTTTAATTTTCTCATATATTTTCATAAATACACCAACGAACTGCAGGCATAATCTCTCAAATTACCAATAGGAAGCTCGAGATTTACCTCATACTCCTTGTATAGTTTAGTTACTATACCTCATGGTTTTTAGCCTCTGGTTTTAAAAAACTTTGGCTAAACTCCTGCGCAAACTTCCATGTAGTCATAGACGGAATTTCATCTGATTCATACGAAATAAATGCTTGTGTACCTCAGGAATCAGTTCTTTCACCAACTTTATTTCTTATTTTTATTAGTAACCTTTTATCTTTCACTCTAAATCCTATTAATAGTTTCGCCGATGACTGCACCATTGATTTCGCGTAGTCTTTTTTTTCTGTAATAAATTCTCGTGGGAGTTCTACAGAAATCAAACGCCAACGGATATTTGGACGACTAAACAACGACATATATACGATCCTCGTTTGGAGCAAAGCAAATCGTGTTTTAGTGTCTCTTAAAAAATACCTTGTCGCCCTCAACCTATTTCAAAATCCATAATTATCCGAATTAATTATTCATATCTAAACCACAATAGGCCATAACAAGCTTAATCTATGCCTGACCCCAATTAGTTCTCGGCAACAGATTTTTGAGACATCGATCGCTCGTCTATTCCCGAGTAAAAATAAAACTCGCTCATTCCTAGCTTGAAACAGGCACGCACAGCGTCAAAACGTCTGAATGACACTCAAATGGGTCATGTAATGCCTGAGTAAAATTTACACTTTTCCAAATGCCAGGTCGCTGCATGCACGTATCAAAAAAAGGCGCACGAAATAGCCCAAACCAAGCACGGTATGCTCTCTAGACTAAACTCTAAAATGAAAACAATGAAATTATTTTCGATTAACTCATTAGATACCGACGTCTAAAATAACAAATCTACTTCCGCAGTAGCTGCAACGTTTGTGCAGTTGAGTCTTATTTTTACTCGGGTTAATAAAAATTATAACTGAAACTGAAAAATATATAAGAATAAAAATAGCAAATTTCAGTTAATTGTTATCATTATTATTGTGAGTCTTCGGCTAATATCAGGTGGCTAATGATCCACACCGTGAACACGCGTCTATTTCGGTGAGATTTTACATAGCTCGTACGGTGAGTCACAAGTCTCGATTGTGTTAAAACCAAAACGCAGTAACAGAAGAGTGCATTTATGGCGGGCGTATTTTTAGATTTTTGTGCCTGTAACGGGGACGTGCATGCCCGGGTAGCAGGTGTGTTGCTTCGCAATGCGTGCTCGCAACGGGCGCATATATTCATTTAAAAATATTAACGTCTGTACTTGCTTTGGGCGTGAACATACTAACTCAATTATTTTTACTCGGGTTTGTTGAATATTAAATTCTACCCATGACATATTTTAAGTTTATAGCAGTTATTCCCTCCATGTTTCTCAATCCCTTATTTCTTTCCTGATAGGGCTGTGCTTTTGCAACAACATAATATATTTTTTTCCTTTTATAAGAAAAGGAGCTCTTAAAGTAGCCATTGAGAATTTCTGTTTAATATCTGGTGGTTAAAAATCAATTCTAAAGTGAAGATTTACTAATAGTCCTTTTCAGTGAATAGATAGAAAGTTCATCTTTCGCTTGCCCACCTAAATGAAGTTTTCGAAAACCATAGATATCGTACACAGTTCCAATTGCATAGCAATAATCAGCTTCATCATTGTAACGTTTATTTGGAGTTTCGTTAAAAAATAAGTATCCAAAAGGCAAGCGATACTCTGCATGTTCACGTAAAATTCATTTAAACCATTCCCAGTTAAATCAATTAAGTTTAATGGGAATGCCTCATTTATTACGCCAACATGCTACAAAATCATTCTCATTATAGCAAGAAATACATTTCGAAAACATTTTCAGTAAATATGTTTTCCTGCCCGACTCCGACTGCGATACAACGATGACTAAGGGTACTCCTCCAATTATGGATTGCAATGAGAGCCTCAATAAATGCAAAATCACGTTTTGTGAAAATTTACAAAAAGAATGTAATTTACTCACATTTTCCTCTGAATTTTTGATACAGACTTCGAATAGCAGCATCAATAAATAATCATAAATAATTGCATATTGTTGTTATAAATTGTATGTCGTGTAGCTCCCTCTTTTCAACTCTATCCCCTGCTGTTGAGTGCACATACAACACATTACTTCTGAAAGCTTTTGAAAAAGGCACGTAAACAGTATCACTTCAATAAAATATGAAATTTTCGTCTGAATTCAGAATTTATAGGTTATATCCTCGCTAATAGTGTTCGTACTTAACGGAAAATTGCCCATCTCTCGATTTTGTAGCGATTAAGTATAAGAGCTTAAATAAACGGAAATATTTCATTTAATATGTTTGGTAATAATTTTCGGGTTAGCACAAACAAAAGGATAAATTTACTGAAGGCAAAAATGATTTATTTTGAAAATTTCTCAACCAAAGGAGCATATTCTGGGTAATACTGGGGCTTTCCAGTAGTTTGGTTATATATTTGGGTAACAAAATATACAAAAACCAACATATACAAAGATATAGTTTAAGATTTGGGTCTTGATTGATTGGATTTCATTATTCTAGTAATTTCCAGAACATTATTTTTTCTAGAACTATTTGCTTAAGCTATTAGAGCATACATGCATATCTAGATTAGGTTAGGTTAAAGTGGCCGCCTAATATGGCACACTTAGGCCAAGGAGGCCCATTGTGATACCACAGTTGAGGTTGCATTTTAGACCTCATATATACCCCTAGAAAAGAAGAGAGTCTATCTATTACTCTCTGTGCATCGAGCCAGTTCTCTGTCTCCAGTGGAATCTAGTTCTCAAGGAGTCAATATAAATATTGGCTGGGCTGGGGGAAAGGGTTTAGTTTAAACACGTTTCCGGGAACCATTTGGAGCTCCTGATAAGTCGAACTAGGTGTGGAGCCTAATTCGGTAAGGTCTTCAAAAAAGAGGAGCCCAAAAACCGGTTCCTACTGTTGGGCTGGGGCCAGGCACTTGTAGAGGGATGATGTATGGTTTTCTCTTCTCCTTCGTCATGGCAACTCCTACAGAAGCCGTTTGAAGGTGCGCTGAGTCTATCTGTGTGTATACCTATGGGACAGTGGCCCGTAATAACGGCCACGGTAATGCTAACTAATTTGCGTCCGAGTAAGATGAGCTCTCTTACTGCTCAGTGTCAAGCTTCGGCCATATCTGTCGGATGATCAGGTAGATGTTTTCCTCCTGCCAGCTAACATTTGCAATTCTGACAGATGTCTATGAAATCTCCGGTTTACAAGTGTCCAGCTGGTGGTCGGGACTAGTAGAACCGATTATCGCTAGTTCGTCGGCTCTACGGTTGCCCGGAAATCACTATGTCCAGGCACCCAGATGAGCCGTACTTTCAGATGCTCAGCTATGTTATTCAGAGCTGAGCGACATGCTACAACCGTTTTGGAAGTAGTATATGGTATATTCCCGTGAGGGATTTAATAGCGGTCGGACTGCCTGTAATCCACCGGTTGAAGGTGGAGAATATTGTTCAGGGCTTTAGAAGGTGTAGTTCTAAGGGCACCCGTTATCAGGAGTGTTGCCAGCCTCTGAACCTTATCCAGACCACCAAATGATCAACCCATAAGTGAGTATAGGTCGTATGACACTTGTGTAAAGCCAATGTACAATGCGTCGAATCTTTTCCCTATTACCTCTTTATACGAGCACAGCGCCACTGTAGCGTTTGTAAATGTAAATATTAGCTCGGTAGCTGTTTAATATTTCTTCAAGGATTATAGATTGTATAATTTCTCTTCCAGTTTTTTAGATAGTGTAACAAACTTATCGGGAACCTAGCATAAAATAAAATAGTTTTTAAAGAAAAGTTGAACTGACTTCACAAAAAGCGCTTAAAAGCGTAAAATAATTTTTAATTTTACGTCTATTACGACATTTTGAAGTCGGTGCAAATTAAACAAACAAAACAACTGCCCAACGACAATTGAAGATCATGTATTATCTTCAATTGTGGTTGGGTAGTTGTTTTGTTTGTTTCAACTCACGGGATCATAAGGAAGAAATATTTCATACTGTTGTTGTAGTTGTTTGGTTTGTTTGATGTGCACCGACTTAAAAATGTCGCAAAACATATAAAAATAAAAATTTGTTTATGCTTTTTAGCGCTTTTTGTGAAGTCGGTTCAACTTTTTTTTTAAAAACTATTTTATTTTTCACTTTTTAGTGTCTTCTACTCTGTACGACAAAAAAAGAACCATCCAAATCGGTCCATGCGTTATGAAGTTAAATTTAACCCCCAACCCCATCCCACCAACATTTTTTTTTCTAATGGTATCAATCACAGAACATACTCCACCCAACAGAAAAAGAATCATCGAAATCGGTCCACGCGTTACTACCCCACCCCCTCCCCCACCTAAATCTTAGAACCAAATTATACGCCTATTAGCAATAGCGGATCACACTCTATACACCAGAAAAAGAATTATCCAAATTGGTCCACGCGGTCCACTAGGCCAAATTTTTTTCTCCTATTAGCAATGGGGGATCATACTCTGTACAACAAAAAATTAACCATCCGAATCGCTCCACGCGTTACAAGGTTAGATTCCACTACCACCCCACCCTCCAAATTTTTTTTTCTCGTGGGAGCAACCAGGAAACATACTCTCTCCAACAGAAAAAGAATTTTCGAAATCGGTATACGTGTTACGCCCCCCCCCCCCCCCACCCCACCCTACACTAAATTTTATTCTCCTATTAGAAATGGGAGTTTGTACTCTGTCCAAAAAAAAAACGACCCGTCAATATCGGTCCACGCGTTACAAAGTTAGGCTTCACCACCACAACCCACCCCCGCCAACCACCCGCACCCTCCCACCCTCACGCCACCTACAAAATTTTTTTGATGTGATACCAATTGGTGAACATGCTCTACCCAACAGAAAAAAGAATCATCAAAATGGGTCAACGCGTTACGAAGTTATGACCGGTCAGACATAAAAACCTTAATTACTTTTCATTCTTGGATAAATGCACTCAAACGTCGTTTACTTCTTTCGACCCTGATCTCGAACTAATCGCCCCCAGTATTAACGGGCTTGAGAACAACTTTCACCCAGGTCCAGATGGCATTCCGGCCATCGTTCTGAAAAAGTGTGCCATGCATCTAGTTCAACCCCTTACTTTGCTTTTACGCCTCTCGTTCACTCAAGGGGTTTTCCCCAATTATGGAAAAACTCATATTATTCCTATCTTCAAAAAAAGCTGCAAGAACGATATATCCAACTACAGACCCATTGCTAAATTATCATCCATACCTAAACTATTCGAAAAATTGGTCTATGATTCCATATTCTTCCACTGTAACTCTATCTTCTCCCTTTCAAAGGAGGATCTATAACCACCAACCTTACCGACTTCGTTTCCAAAAAACTATGTGCCCTGGAAAACAGTAAAAAACAGTAAAGCTGTTGATGTTATCGGTAAAGCCTTTGACATGATCTCCCATAATGTTATCCTGTTCAAACTTAATCGCCTAGTGCCCCCCCCCCCCCCCATTCATCTCCAGGATTCAATCCTACTTCAACAACCGTCAGTACAATGTTCTTTTTATCTCATCAATGTCTAACCCTATTGTCACTCGTTCCGGTGTTCCTCAGGGCAGTCACGTCGGTCCATTGATTTTTATCCTTACATTAAATGATGTCGATTATGTCATCAAACACTCAGAGCTGTCTATTTATGCTGATGACATGAAAATAATTAACCATATCTCCTCCACAACCGACTCTCTTCTTCTGTAAAAAGACCTCGATTCTTTCACCACATGGTGCATGAAAAGCTTTCTTGAGCTCAATTTCTCCAAATGCCAGTCCATCTCTTATTCCCGCAAGCGTCTTACCACCACTCCGAGAGTCTACATGTTAACCGACGTACCAGTCCCTATCGTTACCTCTTTGTGTGACCTAGGAATAATCTGTGATAGCAAACTCAATTTCCGTTCGCATATTGATAGGATAATTAACAGATCTAACTCTAACTGGTCTAGAGAGCTCTCCAATCTTTATGTTTCCAAATCTCTCTATATGTCCTTCGTTAGACCTCTCCTTGAATATGCCTGCCAGGTATGGTCGCCTACACAAACAAGCCACATTAACGGGATTGAATCTGTCCAGCGTAGGTTTATTCACTTTGCTCTACGTGATCTTCCGTGGGTAGGCAGATTCAACCTTCCACCTTATGAAAATCGTCTGAACCTGATCGACTTACTTTCCATTCCTAAGTAAACGTCGTGATGTTTCCGACATTCTCTTCATTCATCAGCTATTAACTGGTGCCATAGACTGCCCTTCAATCCTGCAATCTTTACCCATCTATACCAATCCCCGCAACCTTAGGTCCATTCTCCTTTCACGACTCGACCTACGGTAAACGCGAACCAATTACCAGGATGCTACGAAAAGTCAACGACCTTTCCTCCTTTGGTTTCCTTTGGTTTTATATCATCGATTTCGCCGCTTGAGAACTAACGCAGTCCGAACACTGTATAAGGCCGCGCGAAACAGGGCGCCGCTGTCAATTAGGTCTGCTCAAAGACAATACTACAGTGTTAAACTTAACACCAAACCTAAAAATAAAGATCTTTGGTGTAATTTGAAACGCGCTGGTGTATACGGGTCCGATAATGCTTCCTGTGGCCTGAATCCAGACCAACTCAATTCACACTTTTTGTCCGCAGGTATTCCGTCAGGGAGCAACAATTCAGATCCATTTACAGACCCGATTGTACAAAACAGCGCTATGGATCTATTGTACTTTCGGGGTATCCGTCTTGAGGAGCTGACACTTGCAATTATGTCTGTAAAGTCCGAGGCTATTGGCCCCGACTTTTTGCCGCATCGCTTTATCAAGCTGTTATTTCCGCTAATTGACAGGTACCTCCTGCATATAATGAACACTTGTTTGACCACATCCACTTTTCCTAATACTTGGAAAACCGCTACCGTCCTGCCAATCCCCAAGAAAGCCAAAGCAACTGATCCCAGCGACTTTCGCCCAATAACTATTTTGTCATTCTTATCTAAGATTCTTCAGAAGCTCTTGTATAGGCAGATATTGGATCGGGTGGAATCAAATGACTTGCTGACATCCTGGCAGTCCGGATTCCGAACTTCCTGCAGCTGTGAGACAGCAATATTGAAAGTCTCCACTGACATTAGGACTGCATTGTACCCTAGTACTGCTTGATTTCTCGAAGGCTTTCGACTCTATTGACCATAACATCCTTCTCCACAAACTTGATAATAATCACGAATTCAGTTTCACCGCTATTACGCTGATCGAATCTTTCATTTCTTGTCGTCAACAGCAAGTTAAAGTAGGTGAAAATTGTTCGGGTAAAATGCCAGTTCTTTCCGGTGTTCCTCAGGGTTCCGTGCTTGGTCCCTTATTGTTCAGCCTCTTTATAAATGACCTTCCTCAAGTTGTTAAGAATTCACGTATTCACATGTATGCTGATGACGTGCAGATATATTTAGACAGACCGAGGATTGTATCGAAGGCATTAATGACGACCTGAACAAAATATCTGAGTGGTCTGCGGGTAACTGTTTATTTCTTAATCCTGTGAAATCGCAGTGCATTTCCTTTTATAATGGCACACTGGAAGGTATTGAAATTCCTCCTGTTTCTCTGAATGGCTTTATCCTTCCTGTTCTTAGAAGGGTTACTAGTCTGGGAATCGTGCTGAACCCCGAAATGAAGTGCTGTGATAATGTCCGCTTAATGCTTGGTAAGGTGTATGCTGGGTTAAGGCGTTGATAGTAAGTACCCTTTTTCAATTTTGAGTTGTCTATTTATCCCAGATTGGATAGAACCTGTGCTCGTAAGGTGCAGGTGGCCTTCAACGACTGCACACGTTTCATTTTTGGACTTCGCCGATTTGACCATGTTTCCCAATACAGTTCGGTGTTGTTAGGCTGTTCTCTGGATACATACATAAAGCGCATATTGATGATCTTTCTTTTTGGGATACTAAGTAGTAATACGCCGGAGTATCTCAGAGAATTTTTCACGTTTATGACATCGCAACGCAACCGTAATATCTTAATTCCTCGATTCAATAGGTCAATTAGGGTTCTTTCACTGTCCAGGCTGCCCGACTATGGAATAATCTTCCTACTAACATCCAGAGTGCTTGTACAGTCAATGCATTTAAGACGCTTATTGGTGATTATATATTTTGAGATTAAACTTCTTTTTTTTATGACGCGTTATCATCTTTGCAGTACATACTTTTATAGCTTAGTTTTTAGATATCAATTAATTAATTTTTCATTATTTTTGTTTATCTATGATTGTTATCTTTTTTTGATGCTTGAAATTGTGTAATTGTGTTTGCAAATCTTGTGTACTTTTTCCTTGAATAAAGTATTGTATTGTATTGTTTCCATCTGATCAATCATCCTTTCACAAAGCCTTATATCTTGATCCTGCCCATCTTGATCGCCTTTCTTAATTCTTCTTCCTCGCAGTTTGTATTTACCATAATTATAGCTCATATTGTAGCTTATACTATTTATTATGACTTATCATTTAGTATTAGTATTATGTTATAGCTTGTATATTTTATTACTATGTTATAGCTTGTATTAAACTTAAATAAATAAAGACAAAAAAAATACACGTCGAACTCAGGACCTCTTTGTTTTTGGGAAGTCGGTTAAAAATATTAAGAGCACGAAGAAATTTCACAGACTGAATTTTCACGAAGTCGTCTTTCTGTTGTTGGCTTCAACTGTTGGAAGCATTACTATGTCTCTCCGTAAAATCTTACTTTATTTCTACTTATATTTTTCTGGGTGTCGATTGCTTAAAAATGTCAGGAATTGAGATTGAGAGAAGGGTGCATTTTCATGATGAATCATGGCAAGAATTTCTTGTAAATAGAAAGAATGCTTCTAAATATGGACAAGTATTCGAGAGCGTCTGTTACAATACAATCCATCAAACCAACTTCATTATAGAACTAACGAAGTGTTATGTTCACAGGGAATAATCTTATGAAAACTATGTCAAAGTGCACTGAAAGTTTTCTGTGAAAATTTACGTAGAACAGAATGTGTACATATGAGCGCAAGGAACGCATCAATCATTTGCGGTTATTTAGCTTGTGCTGGAAAACTTCACTTCTTTTATAGTTTGATAAAAGTTCGTCTATGAAATAAACTTTCAAGTGTATGCTTTTCTATAGAAACTTTCGATCCACAACATTTGATACTTTTACACACATCATTATTTCCTGCATAATTTTGACTTCTTCCAGCTTTTCGAAATCATATTCAATGAAAGCAAATGAACCGTTTGAATTTATTCCAGCTCATGAATTATTATAATTTCGTAAGTTTTCGCTTAAATGATGAAAGCAATATAATGACGAGAGCCAGCCATCCAGCCTACAAGCAAACCAAATCAAGAGACTTCGGGCCTTTTCGTTTAGAACAGATTACCAAAAAGGCAAGTCAGCTTCTCCGCTAATAGCATTCGCAAAGGGAAACTTATTAATCATTCGATTAGTCTTTTTATGCTATACCAATAAAGAACAAAATGATAAATATAGAACATGCCGGGAAGCTTTTTATTAGGCTTATATCCTTGTCCTAAATTATTGCCGAAATCATCGCTCAGAGGCATGTTTCTGCCAAGAACAAGTAAACTGACAAGAATCTTTGTGCAAAGAGGTGTATTAGTGCGTGCCTATATCGGGAAGGTCCTTATACTCAATATTGATGCCCAAGTTATTATAGAACAGCAATAATTACACGACGACTTTATGATATTAATTGCTGTTGATGATTTTCTTGAAATATTGATTAATTACAGCTCGAAGCAGTATTGAACTCTGTAAGTCAGCGTACATCCATTCCCTGCTGAATTTCTCCAATTAATTGTTGTTAATAATAGACGGTAGGAGTAGAATCCATAACGTTCTAATTGGAAGGATTACTTAAACTTTTCATGGTTTCATTTAGAAAAGTTCGATGTCTTTTATATAATCACTTAGTTCTTTAAGGTATTTTTTTTTCTTAATCAGCTTTATAAAATTTTAGTTGGCATTCTCAGAGTAATTCTCTCCAGTTCCTGTAATCTCTTGGGGGCGTAAGAAGAACTTCACCCGATTCGAGACAATGATTGTAAGGGACGGTTTACATTTGGAATTTTTTCGCGAACTTCTCTCTCAGTTAGTGAATGAACATTATTCAACCGCTTGACTTTTTATTCAAACAAGATATTCAAAAAGGTGATGTAAACCTCGCTGATGTACAAGTGAATTTAATTCCTGAAATTTTGTATCAAGAATATTCAAACCGAAAAGAGAATAAGTTCTAGGCACATGCAGAATATTGCCCTTATATGAGGAGAGTGAACAAAATTCCAAGTGTAAACGATCATTCCAATTATTCGCGGTCGAAATATTCGTGCGCTGCACGAGAAGTGAATAAAATTCAAAAACTGACGGAACTACAGTACAGTGCCATTGAATTATAACCACCACTTCGATAACTGGTTTTAAGAATTTTATCAAATATATTTTGAATATGGCCAGTGTTACTCTCATTATTCTTGGAATTTTTAAGTGTTTCACTCAGAGATGGGCATTTTTTATTCGAATAAATAAAATAGTTTTTAAAAAAAAAGTTGAACCGACTTCACTTTTTGTGAAGTCGGTTCAACTTTTTTTTTAAAAACTATTTTATTTTTCACTCTTTAGTGTCTCCGACTCTATACAACGAAGAAAGGACCATCCAAATCGGTCCACGCGTTAAAAGTTAGTTTTAACCCCCTACCCCACCCCCATTCCACTAAACTTTTTTTCTCATGGCATCAATCAAGAAACATACTCTACCGAACAGAAAAGGAATCATCGAAATCGGTCCACGCGTTACGAAGTTACTACCCCTCCCCCTCCCCCACCTTCACCATAGGACCAAATTATTCTCCTATTAGCAATGGGGGATCACACTCTATACAACAGCAAAAGAACCATCCAAATCGGTCCACGTGTTACAAAGTTAGGTTCCATCCTCCCCCTCCCCCTCCCCCACCCCAGCAACATTTGTTTTATCGTAGAATCTAGGATCATATTCTACTCAATAGAAAAAGAATTATCCAAATCGGTCCACGCGTTACGAAGTTAGACTACCCCTCCCCTCCCCACCCACACCTTTCACCATAGGACCAAAATATTTTCCTATTAGCAATGGGGGATCATACTCTATACAACAGAAAAAGAACCATCGAAATCGGACCACGCGTTACAAAGTTAGGTTCCACCCCCACCCCCACCCCACTCCGCCCCAAAATTTTTTTCTCCTGGTATCAACTACGGAACATACTCTATCGAACAGAAAAAGAATTATCCAAATCGGTCCACGCGTTACAAAGTTAGACTACCCCTCCCCCCTCCCTAGGCCAAAATTTTTTTCTCCTATTAGCAATGGGGGATCATACTCTGTACAACAAAAAAAGAACCATCCAAATCGGACCACGCGTTACAAAGTTGGGTTTCACCCCCACCCCCCACCCCCTCCCTACCAAAAATTTTTTTGACATGGTACCAATCGGGGAACATACTCTATCCAACAAAAAAAGAATCATCAAAATCGGTCGACGCGTTACGAAGATATGCCCGGTCAGACATAAAAAAAAAAAAAAAAATAAATAAAAAAAAATAAAATACGCGTCGAACTTAGAACCTCTTTGTTTTTGGGAAGTCGGTTAATAAAAGCTCAAATAAATTGAAAAATCGAATAAAAATTTATTTGATTACAAAAAATATTTGTTATTTGGTGCTTTTTATTTGAATTTCAAATAATTATTTGTTATTCGATCGTGCGTTATTCGATAATCAAATAATTATTCGTTATTTGATGACTTATTTGCAAACTATTATCTGTTATTTGGTGCCTTTTTTTCGAATTTCAAATAATTATTTGTTATTGGATTATCAAGTAATTATTCTATAGTTAATGTCTCTTTATGGAATACTTCTTTGTTTTATGGTATCATTTACTAAAATCTTTACTGTAAACATCGAAACATAACAAGGCAGTTTTAATTTCCTAAGTACGAGACACCTTGTGATATGAAATGCGTGTACCAAGAAATAATTTTTTGAAATTGAACTAATGGACACCAACAACGAATAATTATTTCATAAACAAACATGAACTATCGAATAATTATTTAATAATCGAATAACAAATAATTATTTGAAATTCGTATAAAAAGCACCAAATAACATATAATTATTTGCGAATAAGTCATCAAATAACGAATAATCAATTGATTATCGAATAGCGAACGATTGAATAACAAATAATTATTTGAAATTGGATTAAAGAGCACCAAATAACAAATAATTATTTGCGAATAACTTAAAATAAATTGAAAATCGAATAAAAATTTATTCGAATAATTTTTTATTCGATTTTTAAAAAAAATCGTTATTTGATTGAAAATTTATTCGAATAATGCCCATCACTGGTTTCACGCCGAAAATTTACCGTTCATTGTGATGTGCTTAGTTAAAAAATAATTATTTGAAGTCATTTCCAGATAGTCCTTTGAAGAGTGCGAGTTTAACTGAATTTTTATACGAAGAATATTTTAGTGAAGTGAATTTTTGAAGTGATTTTTCGTCGGAAATTTTTATTTTGTTTTAAAATAAGGTTCAGAGACATTCTTAGAGGTAAATAATATATAACAAAACTAATAACTTCTCAAATAATTTTATTTTCTATAAAAAAAAAATCAAAACTTTCCAGAATGGGGAAAAAATCTGATATTTCTTCCGAAAAAAAGCGGCTATTCTTGCTCTAATCAGTGGCAAAAGGCATAGCTACAGGGAAGTTTCTCGTTTAGAGGGCGTAAGTTACTGTAGTGTGGTTCAATATGCGAAAAAAACAGCCCAGGGGAAGCATTAACTTTGCATTACTTTTTGTAGTTAAATCGTTTTTTCCCCGGAAATTTTTTACGATTCGTTTTTGCCCGAAATCTCACGCGATTCGTTTTTGCGCGGAACATTTTCTAAGCCACTCGAACCTTATAAATAGGTCACTTTTACTGTCAGCCCGTCATATATAATTAATAAATATTTTGTGACTATACAAACGGAGTTTATATAATTTTACAACCGAAGTTTAAACATTTGAAAATTCTTGCAGTGGTTATTATTCAATGGCACTGTACTGTACAACTGTGTTTGTGGATTTTTCTTATATGTGCTGTGCTTCAAAAATAACTTGCTGGTTTAGGATTGCGTTCAACTTTCAGAATATTTTAAGTGAATATTTTATAGTGTGGTGATTCACCCCTTAACTGCTGGTTAATGCATATACAGGGTGTTCGGAAAATGTGTAGGAAACGCTATACCAATGGATTCTGTGAAGTGTCCTGATCAAAATTTTCTTCCATTCTCCCTCTCTCACCTAAAATTAACCCGTCAAAATTGCGTTTGAAATCGCTGTTTTTCGATTTTGGATTTTGGATACGGATTACGATTTTGAATTTAACATAATGGCTAACAATTCCTTCTCAAATGAAGAGTATGTGGACATGCTGCTCATTTATGGTGAGGCTGGAAGGCATACTTCTTTAGCCCGACAATTGTATCGAGAAAGATACCCCGGCAGACGCGTTCCACATAGAACAACATTTCAGTTTAGCGAAGGCACCAGTATCACCCATACCGTTTCCAACCGGCCTTGCATGGCCTTGAGCAAAGAGACTATGCAAGTAGAAATCTCTTTTGTGAATGGTTGCCGAATCGTCAAGAAAGTGATAGAGAATTTATCTCAAAAATTCTTTTCACTGGCGAGGCAACATTTACAAAAGATGGGGTTGTCTACTTCCATAATCTCCATTTATGGGCGGATGAAAATCCTAGGGCAAGCCTCCCAAATACTCACCAATATTCCTTTAAAATAAATATTTGGTGTGGAATTATTGGTGGCCGAATATTGGGACCAATTCAGTTACCCGTTATTAATGGGAATACTCATTTGCAGTTCTTACGTGGCCCCCGTGAAGAAGAATTAGACGAGCATATTCCACTGGCCTTGCGAAGACATATGTGGTTTATGCACGATGGCGCTCCTGTCCATTTCTCGGTTCAGGCGGACAGTACCTGAACTAAGCTTATGGAACGAGATGGATTGGTTGCGGGAGACCCAGTGTTTGGCCAGCAAGATCTCCTGATCTAAATCCATTCGAGTTTTATCTATGGGGTCATTTAAAAGACCTTGTCTAGAGCTTGCGACCAAATTAGAAATAAACCTAGACTTGGAGGTGTCATCAAAAGGTCTCTTATTTCGAGAGCATAAATGTGTCAATAACTTTTGAATGGCTGCAGATGTGGAGTTAATCATTTTTTTGTTGCAAAGAGCTTCCTGCGAACCTCTTAAGGAAAGAAAAAAATGCTATCCTTGGTGTAAGAATTTTACAGGATCAAGGATAATATACCAACATTTTGTGCAAAATTTTCCAATATTCATGTTTGAGGTCCAATAACCTCGAAAATTTTTTTAGTGAATTATGGCATGTTGGGTACCATTAGAAAGGATAAAGTGTTCTCTTTCAACAAAGCTTTAAATGTTGGTCTTGCGAGTCCTTGAAAGGACTTACAAGAATTTAAGTAAGTTCCTTCGAAGGAACCAAACGCGATTTGGAAAGGGGAGAGTTCATTTTGTGGGTGGGGGGGGGTGGAATGGAAAATTTTTTTGAACAATTATGGGACAGGAAGGATATTAAAAAACTCATTATCGAATATGAAAGGTTTCCAACGCTTTGGCATACTAGTTCTCCGAAATATCATGATAGAGTAGAAAGGAATGATCCTCTAAATTTACTGGCAGAAAAATTTGGAACTAATAAAAATGAAATTTTCGGTCATTAGCAAGAAATTCCGCATTCGTATGGGATCTTAAATTTTTCATTCACTCATAATTTGTTTAAATGCTCCACACGCTGCCCTTTTTAATATCCACTTTCGAATCCACAGACGTTTCGTCCGAGTACTGATAATATCTTTATATTCTTCACTATTTAATAAAACTGCCGCAGCAGCTGCTTTTTTCTTTGGCGGTCTCATATTTTATGATACGCTATCGAGTGCTATCTGTACATATAAGTACTGCAGAGTTTGGATTTTCTTTTTCAAGTGTAAACCGTGTCGATAGTTACTAACTTCTGACTTTTTCTCAAACTTAAGTAAGAAATAGTGTGAATTTTGGTTGCAGATGTAAACATTTTTCAAAGATGAATATTCTTCAGAGAATATTATTCACGAATAAAATGTCAGATGTGCCTAAGTGAACTTACAATTTGGATTTTGAATCACTAGCATTTTTTCTGCAACCCCGGTGGTTTTTTTATCGTAAGATGTTGTCAGCAGAAAACAATCATGGGTCGCCGTCGGTGGGATTCGAACCTGGGATCTCTCCGGGTTTGTAGGCCGACACGTTATCACTCCACCGATGACTTTTCAGAGTAATTGACAATTTTGTCAATCTTGCCAATTTAATTGCAGACAGCAACAGTTTGGCAAGTTTTATAACCAGAACTATGTAAATTATTAATATTTTTTATTTAAATCTCTCAAACAAAAATTATTCAATTGTGTACAAAAATTAATTAAATATACAACATAACTCCACTCATTATAATTTAAGGTATCATTTGTCCATTTTGAGGTTATGTTCATGAATTTCCTCACGAATGTTTTTAAATATTGAAACAAACTGTTCATATTCATTATAAATACCAGATTTTGTTTTCAATTATATTAACTTTTGGTTAATTAATTAGCTTGGCTGTTCATTTTATAAGTGCATATGCATTCATGTATTCTTTCTCGTGGAAAACACGCTTGAGGAATTTCTGTGTTATTTTCGCTTCATTGGAATTTTCGATTTGTGTTGTACAACCGAATGGCGTATACTGCTATGCATACTCACCTATTGCCGTAGGGTTTTTAATTTTTATTTTTTAACATATTTTTGAAATTTGTGATAATATAAAGAGCCTTAACGGCCGAACCAATGAAAAGTCTGTAAAGTGATTTTGGTTGCGCTAAAAATGTAAGATAGCTGTCAGTACTATCTCTCGGTCTACATTTCTAGAACTCTTTTGTTTCGGTTCAGGTGCCTGTTCATTGAATTGGTCTCATGTTCCATTAGCAGGCTCCAAAAAAAATCACAGCCACGCTGGTGGAAAAACGATCTAACTGAAAACCGCTGGAGATTTCACACTATATTCAGACTCGCAAGAGCGTGAAATGAACCAATAGAGTATAGAGTAGAATACTACAGGGCGGTCCTAAGCCCAGAAACGAGAACAGCCAAAAGGAAGAGCTGGATCTCCTTGTGTGAAAAAATCGAAAAATCTCGGAAACACCATGGTTGAGGGTCTTTCACATATTACGTAACGCAGTTTTTGAAGGTTTCTGACTCCCCCCCTCCCTTGTAACGCGCCGTCAAGTGTCTGTTATTTCCTTAAATAGAGTGTGAATATTTTTACTTCATTCGAAATTCGAGATTGTTTTGTGTATTTCAAGTAGAAACAAATAATGTTTTCATAGAAGTTGTAGTTTACGCACTAGGACGAGCATAAGAAGCAATGTAAATTAAACGAAATTTCAGCCCACTTTGGTCCTAATGTTTGTGCATGAAATTCGTAAGTTCATGGCTTGTAGTTTAGGTATTTTGCTTGACCGCAACGGTCAGACTCTTAAGAGTCCAAACTATGAACTCGTGGTACACGGCTACTTTGGGTTATTTGCCATATATATACTTCTGTATACTCAGTGACGCGACTCTCTTCGTATGTAAAATAAATATTTGTAGTGTAGATATACCATATAAACGAAGCCGTGAGTCATGAGTTAAAAGTTAGAACTTTTAATTTTAACAAAAACTTAATGTTACGTAACGCGTTGCCTGACCTCCCCCCCCCCCCCCCAAACACACCGTAACGTTTCACAAGACCCCCTTCCCCCTAACTGCGTTACGTAATACTTGAACGGCCCCGCAAACGGGTCATAAACACCTTTGATACACCCAAGTCGCCGGGGCCAGACGGGTTGATGCCAGTAATGCTTCAGAAAATACTTGATCTGGTAGTCCCCTAGTTGGCGGCTATTTTCAAAGGATGACTTAAGCTGAACCTGTTGAATATCTTTGCTTTTGAACAATGCAATACTATTATACATTTATTCTATAGTTACATTTTTATGGATGAGTAATACAGCAAATTTACTTGAAAATTTACAAACTGCTAGACGTTTTGGTCTCTCAGGCATCGTAGTCACTAGCGGAATATTGATTGATTGGTTGATTAAATTGGAGGTGTGAGGGGCCTATTGCGCTAACCCTCTCAACTCCTTATAACAAGCCGGTCCCTCTGAAGAGGTTCAACAGCTCCCGCAGCCCGCTCGGTACCAGGGTTGGTTTCCCGAATAGGCTAAATCTGCGCCTGTCCACTGCAGGGCATTCACATAGTACGTGTAATGGGGTCTCATCATCCTCCAGACAGAGTCTATCCTTACCAAGTGCTTCCTTAGCTGACAGTGGCCTGTAAGCAGGCCAGCCAAAGCTCTAACATCCGACTTGCTCAGCTTGAGGAGCTCCCTGGATCTACCCGGCGACTGTGAGGGCATAAGGCTCCTTGAGTGAACGTGCACCTTTGTTCCAATACAACCTGTGCTCCTGTTTTGCACGGTTTGCTATTAGCCTTTTAGCCCCACAGAGAGGAATTTCACAGACCGGCTCCGGCAGTATGAAAGGGATATTGTACCCCTACCTAGCAAGTTCATCTGCCTTTTCATTCCCCGTATAGCCCTGATGTCCCGGTATCCAAATTAAGTTGACTATTATACATAGTTCATCTAGGCTCCTTTGGCATTCCCACACCAGCTTAGATCTGGTGGAAGATGAAGCAATTGCTTTGATTGCAGCTTGACTATCCGAGAAGATTGAGATGCTTTTATTTTTATAAGCTCTTCTTAGGTTCTCGTAAGCACATGTCAGTATAGCGAAGATCTCAGCTTGGAATACCGTGGTGTACTTTCCCAGGGCCAGTGATACACTGAATTGAGGGGAGTTACTCCAGACCACTGTCCCAACGCCCTATTCAGTCTTAGATCCATCCGTATACCATACTAGTTCCCCTGGACGGACAGCTGGAAACGTCCAGGTCTCACGATTCTCCACCCGTATTATGGGTGGTTGGAATGGTGAGAATCTTGCCGGCATCTGATCAGCTAACATGGCGGAATATTACTGTAAGTTGAAGTTCAGTCCTTGGAATAAATTTGTTGAGTAAAGACATTTCTTTCTCGATTGAACCTCCTAACAAAGGTTATGGGCCCAGGGACCAAATTTTATCGGGCGGAAATTGTTAAATTGTGAGTTTTACAATAAGTTCTGCGCTGTACCAGATCAATAAGATGGATGATCACAATTACGATGCATGGAAATTACAAATGAATGAATTATGGGCATATGCAGGTGGGACTCCAGTGAAAACGGAAGCTATGTCGTCAACTGAAAATTCTATTAGGTATGTTCAGTTTTTTGGTAAAAATAAATCTTTATTAATAAAATATTTGTCCATCTTTCCCGCAACTTGCGGATTCCAATTCTAAAGAATTGCTGGTCCTTCGAGGCGATCCAATTATTGAGCCAAATTTGCATAGCTAGTACTGGGCCTGATGGTTTCTCTCCCCTGGTTTTAAAATGCTGCGCCTCTGCTTTGGCTAAACCTTTGCGCAAACTTTTTCACCTGTCATATTCAACAGGATTGTTTCCAAGTGCATTGAAATTTGCTCATGTCCAGCCGATACTTAAAAAAGCAGAGGCATGCGACCCCTCTAACTACAGACCAATTGCACTAACTTCGATCATATCTAAAGCTTTTGAATCGCTCATCAGCTCTCAATTGATGAAATATCTAGAAAATAACCATCTTATCAACGATTGCCAGTACGGTTTCCGCGCTGGCCGCTCAACCGGAGACTTACTAACGACTCTAAAGGAGCGTTGGAATCATTGTATCCATAATTTAAGTGAGTCCGAAATCGGCGCTCTTGATATTTCAAAGGCTTTTCATAGAGTCTGGTATGCTGTCCTTTATCCAAACTTCAATCATTTGGTCTGCACGCTACCCTCGTTAAATGGATAGAGTGTTTCTTGTCATACCGTTTAATCCGTGTAGTAATTGACGGAGTTACATCTAATTCCTAATTCAGTTCTTTCACCAAACTTATTTCTTCTTTTTATTAATGATCTTTTATCCCTTACTCTCGATCCTACCCATAGTTTCGCCGACGACAGCACCCTTGATTTTGCGTATTACTCATTTAATTCTGTAATGAATGCACGTGGCAATGCTACAGAAGTCAATCGAGAGCGCATGTTTATATTATTAAAAAACGATATTTCTATGGTACTCGCTTGGGGCTAAGCAAAAGGATTTGATGAAGGAAAAGGAGTGCTCTGCGTTTTAAGTCGATTTCGAATGAGCAATCTAGAATTTTATATCGGAAGGAAGAGAGGTGCAACGTGAGTCGAGTCTGGGATAAATAATGGAGCCATGTGTAATATGTGGCAATATTAACGTTTTGACTAACTTTATGGTATGCGAAGGTCAGTAGAGAGCACATAAGCATACAGCCACAGTCGACGTAGTACGCTATAAATTTCACCCAGTTTAATATTGACGTGATCACGGCAACTCATACGAGCGTTAAGCATAATTCCCAGATTTATAGCTTTTGAGACATAGGGTATGATAAACCGGCCGAGATCTAAAGGAGGAAAATAGGTTAGGTCATAACTTTCTCTGCCCATCACTAATGCTTGCGCATTTTTTGGGTTAAGAATGACATTATTGATTGCTGACCATTGTAAGATGCTCTGAAGATCTTCATTTATTCTGCTGACAAAATCCTCCAGAAGACCAATTGGGCGATCTAGATATCATCAGCATACAAGTGCACAGAACAATTTTTAATGACAGACGGCAAATCACTAATAAAAAGACTGAACAGCAAAGGTCCTAATATTGATCCTTGGGGGACACCAGTATACAGCAAAAGCTTTGGCGAGATGGTTTCGTCGATTTTAACCCGCTGTGAGCGATGTGTCAGAAAGCCTTTAAGTAATTTCAGAGCAGATGAGCCAAATCCAAAAGAATCTTTCAGCTTGAGAAGGAGTTTAGCGTGATCGACACTGTCAAAAGCTTTCGTGAAGTCTAAAAGCAGCAATTCTTATATCTAAAAGGACTAAAAACACTACTCGATCATTATCCAAAGCAGTTCTAATATCAGTTGTGATTTTTAGGAGAGCCGTATCGCAACTATGTTTAGGACGAAATCCCGATTGCCAACAACTTAAAGAGTCAGTTAGATTTAAGTGCTCCGATATCTGTTTTGCCATTATCTTCTCCAAGGTCTTCGCTAAAAAACATAATAAACTTATCGGTCTAAGATCTGACCGGGCATTGGGACGATAATTCTTAGCTATAGGGACTACTAAAGCCTCCTTCCAAGGAGATGGAAACACGCTGAATGTTAGGCGGCTGTTGTAAATTTTAGTGATGGCTCCAATGATGAAAGGTAAAATTAGCTTTACAAAGCGTTGGGAGATATCATCTGGCCCAGTTGCATTAGACCGAATAGAATTAATAGCGTTCGCAGCCTCAACCTCAGCAATGCAGCGAAAGCTAAACTGTGATCCAGAGTGATCTACGGATAAATTCAGTGGAGAGGATGCAGTCTTGGAGTTTATGGAACTGCCAGTATTTGAAGTAAAGAACTCATTAAGCTCGCTGGCAGCTAGATCACATGGTAAGGAATCTTTTTCACTGACACCCAGTCTACGCAGGGAGTCCCAAAGCTTCTTGGGCGCAGCATAGCAGTCCAGCTTAGACGCATAATATGTTGACTATGCTTCTCGAATCCTTTTGTTTACAAGGTTCCGCGATTCCCTGAAAAGGAGGCGACTATTTGAGGATCTGAGTATTTTATGCTGGCGGAATAAAAATTCACGTTCAGCAATTAACTTCATGATTTCAGACGAAAACCACGGGCAGTCATTTATTTTTATAACTCTGTACTGCAGGGGAGTGTATTTATTCATCAGGTCCAACAAGACGTTACTAAAAGCCAGTACACCTGTGTCAAGAGAATGCGAAGAAGGGGTTATATTCAAATCCAAGAATAGATTACAGTTAGTGCCGCTGCACTCATCAAAAAGAAGATCAGTGTTAATACCTGCAAAATCCCTAAATTTCAGACGTATTACACTTGCAGAATCAGTAGTTAGTAAAAGATCCAATTGAGAGGGAGAAGCAGTGTTGAAGTATGTTGGAGAATCATTAATCACTCGAAGATGAGCAGGAAGTCTTCTGATTTATTGTTGTTACTAAGAATATTGACATTAAAGTCGCCTGCCACAATAATGTTGGAATACCTATGAGAGAGCGCGGATAAGGCGCTGATCCACAAGTCCTACATTAGACCTAGACTTGAATATAATTCCCATATTTGGGCAGCGGCCGGACACACCGCATTGTCCGCGTTGACTATTAAACTTATTGGTGATTCCTAAATCTAGGAGGGCCTTGACTCTCTGGAGCATCGACGGAATGCCGATTGCCTCTCACTCTTTTATCGCTATTTCCATGGCCATTGTTCTAACGAAATTGCTAGCCTGATTCCTTCTAGACACATGACAACGCGCGATAAAAGAGCTACAAGTCGCTCCCACCCCTATACTCTCCAGGTCAAATTTGGACGTACCGTCAAATTTCGGGAATATTTTCTAAGCCGAACAACACGAATCGACGCGAATGTGAAAACGTTTACCATCATCTGTTTTTCCCTCGTCATATGATCCCGAAACTTTCAAGCGGGGCGTACATCGACACCTCCTTCACTCAACCTCCTAACCCATATCCCTCATCATTAATTCCTTTCCTGCTAAGGCTGTGCTTTAGCATATTTTTTTTTTTTTTTTGCGTGAGGGGTGAAAATCTTTCAAAGACACCAGGAGACCCGATTATCTCTGGTAGTTTGAGATTTTTACTCACTTAAAACACCCCTCTAGGGATTTGCCGAAACTGACCACTTTATCCGGGTCCCTTTTTGTCCCTACCAACTGTGATCTCAGCGAGAGATCTGATCTCACCTCGATTCCTCAGGTCAGCGCAAGCATTTGCTTATAGGACACCTCTGCCATTCTTCCTCTTCCATCCAGTGGTGTCCCATCAGCTTCCTTCTTCTACTTGCCAGTGCAGGGCACTGGCACATTATGTGTGCCGCCATCTCCTGCTTCTCCAGGCACAGCCTGCAGATATCATCCTCGAGAATTTTCATCCTCTTTAGATGACACCTGAAGTTACCATGTCCTGTAAGTAGTGCCGTCAGCCATCTCACACACGTCACTACAATTGCCATCTTAGCCTGTCTGCGCGAGTCCACGACATTCCACCGTTCCCAGTGCTCCGTCGTGGCCCACTTTCCTAACAGGCCCTCCGCCGTACCCGTGCCAAGTGCAGTGAACGGCTCCGGACCTTGTAAACTCGAAGCAGCCCCTATCTTTGCCAGCACGTCTGCCTTTTCATTACCTTCGGTCCCGACGTGTCCTCGGACCCACGCCAGTGTCAACTCATTTGATGAGGCACACGCGTTTAGTTTGCGGACACACTCCAGTGACAGAGCTGTGTTGAAATCTGTACCATCCATACACCTGATCACCGCCTGATTATCGAGTGCCACCACTATCTTCTTATCCCTCACCCGACTCTCTTACATGTAATCCAGTGCATAGACCAGAGCCAACATCTCCGCCTGAAATACTGAGGTGTATGTCCCCAGGTAAAGATGGGTGTTCAGGTTCAGGTCATCACTGAAGATACCTGCGCCCGCTCTCCCATCAATTCTGGATCCATCCGTGAATATTGTAACGTCGGTTATACGGCTTTCAGGTAGGGACCCATCCCGTATAAGCGTTTCGTGGTGCCTATCAATTACCCTTACTTTGCTTATACCATCAACAGGCATTTCCAATTCCGGTATCTCATCTTTGACAAGTTCCAGTATTTTCCTATGCCCTCGGTTATCACGAGATCTGCACCAGTTTGCCCCCCGCTCCATGCGAAGAGCCGCTGAAGCAGCAGTTCTCTTCACATATATATCTAAAGGTAGCAAACCCAGTATCATCTCTAACGCCATTGTCGGCGTTGTTCGAAAGGCCCCTGTTATCGTCACACACGCTAACCTCTGGACCTTGCTCAATTGCCTCTTTACTGTGGGCTTAGAAGCGCTTGGCCACCATACCACAGAGGCATAGGATATAATCGCTCTCACCATCATAGTGTAGATCCAGTACAGTGTTGCCAAGTCGTCGATGAAGAATGTCACTAGATAGCGACTAGAAAGGACACCTTTTTTTAAAAAAAAGTCACCAGATATAAAATAATAAATTTTTTTTCAAAATTTTTTCCAATATAATATAAGAAATTTCTAACTTACGAAAATGTAAATACTACTACTCAATAAAAGACTGTATTTACCTGAATCACAAGCATATTTACCTTTAATTGGTGCTCATAAACTTAAGCGCCGTGTAGTTTCTCCCTTTTAAATTGGAAAGGTAGGAGAAATAGGGAACTATTAGAATGTGATAAAGTTCTAATTTTGTGGGCGATCCTCTTATCGCAAGCGACTTAAAATGAATATCGTTTCAGGGTCCCGCTGGAAAGTCATGAAGTCTCGCAGGAAATTGTTCTAGTTGTCTTACACATGCGTTTAGCTTAGCAACAAAAGCATTAAATGGGCCCACTAGAATGTGTGGTGCAACACCGGTTAGTTACAACCGTGGTAACCCAGCAAATATGTAAGTACAAAAATAGTCAAAAACAATGAGAAATGCCGAATGTTTACGTTAAAACATTCAAGAGTCGGAGAACATTTGATGTCATCAGAAGAGGTTCAAAATCACAGTGTCGCTAAAAAAATATCATTCACTAGAAAGGTATTTGAAAATACCAGATTTGGTGACAAAATCACTGAATTGGCATCACTGATCCAGTATGCGGCCTTTGGCGAGATACCCCACCTCCGCCCACACACCCTCCCACATTGATGTAGAGCCCTGTTCGCTCTTTGGATTTTCTCCTCAACATGTCGTTGCCAGGTGAGTCTTGAATCTAGGAATACCCCCAGATACTTGATCGAGCCCGAGACCGTGAGTTCTTCCACAAAGAGTTCAATTGGTCTAAAGTCTAGATTCTTCCTTTTCCTAGTGAAAACAATTAGATCAGACTTCTTTGCATTTATGAAGAGTCCCTGTTCCACACACCATTGCTCCACCACCCTCGTACCTCTTCTTATTGTGTCTGCTACGGCGCGTATGAACTTGCCACTTGCCATAATCGCTATGTCGTCAGCATACCCAACATTATGTATGCCTTTCTCCTCATGTCTGCGAAGTAATGAGTCAACGGTAATGTTCCACAGAATGGGGGATAGTACTCCACCCTGTGGACAACCTCTGTCCAGCCTCCCTCGCAGTCTCGATTCACCGCACTGGATGTTTACTGCTCTTGTCTTTAACATGTTGCCAATCCATCTCCTAACAGTAGAATTGGTTCCACGTTCAGCAAGAGTATCTTCAAGCCTTCCGAAGTCTATATTGTCAAAGGCTCCTTCAATGTCCATTATTGCGACCATTGCTATACCTTTGCTATTAATCTCTTCTTCTGCTACTCGCACCAGCTGATGGAGTGCCGTTTCGGTAGATCTCCCAGGACAATAGGCGTGCGGTTCCTACTTTTTTTAGCATCATAGGGCATCCCCTGAGTTTTGGCATACAAAACAATGATGAATACAGCAAGAGCACGTAATCACTATATTGCTATATTTTCAACGGCGGTTATTAAATTTTGTAAAATGTTTATAATCAACGGATCTACCATACTTGCAACTGTAAGCTATAAGAGTATATGTACTTTATGGACAAAATGTTATACATTCACACCTACAAGAAGCTACTTATATTAAAAATTTAAAGAACGAAAAAGATTAGAGCTAAGTACTTCAAACTTTTAAAAGCTAAAGATTTCACCAAACCGTATAAGCGTTTTACATACTTTGCTCGAAAATAGAAAATCCTCAGAACTTTTACATTGCACTTTTTCACTTTCCACCTAATTCTGATATTCCCTTCAATTTTCACCCCCGACACTCGATATAATACAAATCCGTAGACTTCATGTTTTATGTAGCACATTGGATAACTGAATTTTCCATTGGTACTAAAGTTACAATCTTACTAGTTGGCGAAGGGCTGGGAAGTATTTATTCTCCTGGCAAAAAGTTCATCGTGTTATTCGCGAACAAAATCTTTTTTTTTTTAACAAAAGTAACCTATCTGCAGCAAATCGGATTTATTTCGCGTGTGGAATGAAATGTAAGCTGTTTTCAAAAGAGCTGTGAATCGCGTGCTCCTCCTTTTTGATGCCCCCTTGTTTTACTAACAGGGTGTGCAGTTACTGCTGCACAGATATACCTTTTAATTGGAATGGATTTGCATGGCTTTGATTGGGTATGAAGAATATAAACGTTTTACTTAATTTTTTGAAATATTGTTTTTGAGGGTAGGTAACTACTAAAACTGCGATAAAAATTTTGTAATCCTTGAAGTATATTTTGGGTTTATTGAATCTTTTCTGATTAAAAGAGGTTTTTGTAGCACGTTTGATGCTGATCCTAATAAAACATCGTATCGGATTGCTTTATTCATTTTTCAGAACCGTTTCACATGAGATACATACATACAAATATGCAGAGCTTATTCAACATGGCAGGAAGGTCTCAGTATCATCCCTCTTTTTACAATCCCTTTTTCATTAAAGCTTTTTTTTTACTGAAATCTCAACGTGAATACTCGCAAATCCGTAGAAATCACATAAAAAAAATTATTTTTCAATTTGATGTAGGAAACATTTATCTTCTTTTCAGCATAAAGCCTTCTTTAGAATAGTGGAAAGAATTTTTTTGAATTTATGATGACCCCAATAACAAGAATATGCTTCTCTTGATGTACGAAAATCAGTTATGCTTCAAAAGCATCAGCGAATTTATTTGTATTGTTGAAGCCCTTTACATTGTGTTTGAGTATTTTGATTAATCGTAAGTGGACATTATACGTAGGTATTTACTTGATTTCTTCTAATGTTGTATCAGAATTGTGAGTCTTATCTTGTAAACTCTAATTACTGTAAAGTGTAAAAGAAATCTTAAACAGTCGAACGTTTTTCATTGACTAGGTTAGGTTAGGATAAAGTGGATGCCTAAGAAGGCACACTTAGGCCTAAGAGGCCCTTTGAATTACCTAAGGAATAAGAGGGTTAACATGTTGCTCCCTGTGCACCGAAACAGTTTATTGTATCCAGTGGAACCAGTTCACGGGAAGTCAAAATAATTTTGACTGGGTTTTGAAGGGTGTTCATCCTTAATTCGTCGTCGGGACCAATTTTGAACTCCTGATAAATCGAATCAGGTCTCTGACATTCGTGGAGCCTAGCTCGGTTAACTCTTCAAAGAAGGGGGAGCCCAAAAACCGGTTCCTACGGTTGGCTAGGGCCGGGCAGTTACCGAGGAGGTGAAGTATGGTTTCCTCTTCCTCTTCGTCGTGGCAACTCCTACAGAAGTCGTTTGAAGGTACGCCCAGCCTATCGGCGTGTCTACCTATGAGGCAGTGACCCGTGATTACGGCTACTATAGTGCTAATCATTTTGCGTCCGAGTAGGGTGAGCCCTCTTGACTGCTTAGAGTCAAGCTTTGGCCATATCTGTCGGGTAATCAGGCAGGTGTTTTCCTCTTGCCAGTTAGTGTTAGCAATCTTGAGAGCCTCCTGTGAGAGTTCCAGTTTGCATGTAGCTAGCGGTTTACCCGGTTGGTGGTTAATGTCCGAATCAGGACGTGTGGTACCGATTCTCGCTAGTTCGTCGGCCCTGCAATTGCCCGGAATATCACTATGTCCAGGCACCCAGATGAGCCGTACTTTTAGATGCTCAGCTATGTCATTTAGTGTTGAGCGACATGTTATGACCGTTTTGGAGGTCGTGTATACTCCCGAAAGGGATTTAATAGTGGCCTCACTATCTGTGAAAATACATACGCTGTCTGTAGGTAGCGTTAGTTGATTCAGGCGGTCTGCAGCTACCTTTATAGCCATGATTTCTGCTTGAAACACGCTGCAGTAGTCAGGTAAGCGGGATAAGACATCGAGGTCCAAATGTTCCGAGAATATTCCTCCACCCACTTTGCTCTCCAATTTAGAGCCGTCAGTGTAGAGATGCACTTAGTTCCCCAATTGGGGAGGACCTTTCTACCATTCCGATCTGGTGGGAAAGAAGGAATTGAATTTTGTTCCAAAGAAAGGCTTGGGCGAGGTGTAGTCGATATTGCTGGCAGTTCTACTGTGCAATATTTTGGAGTGACCGAAACCAGTTCGCTTCCAGGTCTGGATTGAGTTAAGCCTAATGGCGGTTGATGATGCGGTTTGCTTACCAAAGAGATCCAACGGTAGAAGGTGGAGAATAGTGTTCTGGGCTTTAGAAGGTGTGGTTCTCAGGGCACCTGTTATCAGCAGTGCTGCCATCCTCTGAACTTTGTCCATACCTTTGAGATGGGTTGCTATATTTCGTGCCAGACAATCACCCCATACATAAGTATAGGCCCTATGACAATTTGCATAGAGCCAATTCACAATGCGTGGTTCCATACCCCAGCTTTTCCCTGTAGCCTTCTTACACGAGTACAGCGCTACTGTAGTTTTCCGTACTCTTTCTTGGATATTAGGCTTCCAGGTAAGTTTTCTATCTAGGACTAGACCAAGATACTTAACCTGATTACACAGTTCCAGCTTAACCCCGTCTAGTGTATGGCAATTAATAGGAGGTGTTTTATGCCTCCGAGAGAAGAGTATTAACTCTGTTTTGCTTGGGTTTATACCCAGACCACAGCCATCACTCCATGATGAAATCTTGGAGAGGGCTTGTTGTAACACCTCAACCAGTGTATTGGGGTGCTTACCTGAACATATCATGACAATATCATCGGCGTATGCAATAACCTTGTGACCGGACAACTCCAGGTCTATGAGTAACTCATTCAGAGTTAAGTTCCATAAGAGTGGTGAAAGGATTCCTCCCTGAGGGGTACCTCTAGTTACCACTCTTTGGATATTGGATCCTCCTAAGCTGGAGATAATGACCCTGCTTTTTAGCATGAGTTCAATAAGTTTGATGAGAGGGTCGATGATTTCAAGCCTCCTCAAGGATGCCATTATCGCCTCTGCTCTAATATTGTTAAAAGCACCCTCAATATCAAGGAAGACTGCAAGTGAATATTCTTTCTGTAGTAGCGAATGCTCTATGATTGTGGTAAGTTCGTGTAGGGCTGTCTCTACGGACTTACCTTTAGTGTAGGCATGTTGCGAGGGAGACAACTTGGAATGATTGATTGTTTCATTAATAACATAATATAATATATAATATAATATCTTAGAGCCTCTCCAAGGTTTTGAGCAGGAAGGAGGGGAGACTAATGGGCCTAAATTCATTGGGCTTATAATGTGAGGCTTTTCCTCCTTTAGGGATAAAGATCCCCTTCACCTTCGTCCATAAGGATGGAATATAGGTGAGGTTAAGGCAAGCCTCATAGATGACCATCAGCCACGGAATAAGTATCTCGGAAGCTAGTTGTAGTTCAGCTGGGATGATATTATCTAATCCCGGTGATTTATAGGGCTTGAAACTTCGTATCGCCCATTTCAGTTTTCTCACATCAAGTATCTTGTGAACCAGTTCATGGTCGCTTGGAGTATCCGGCAACTCAACACCGCTGGTTGCAGAGCATCCTGGAAATTGCGTGTTTACAAGTAACTCCAGCGACTCAAGACTTGATAAAGTCCAACTACCATCACTTTTGGTCAGGAGGCTTGGGGTGATGGGCGTTGTTGAGAGGATTTTCCGCAAACGACTCACTTCAGAGGAGCCTTCGATTTTAATACAGAAGCCCTCCCATGAGGATCGTTTTGCTTTCCTAATCAGTTTCTTAAATTTTTTGAGGCATTCTTTATAAGAAGTCCAGACATTAGTTTTCTGCGCTTGGTTAAAAAACTTACGACACTCCTTTCTTAGGGTCATGATCTCACTCGACCACCACAGAGGTTTGGGCTTGCCTCTAGGGACCCTGTCGGGGCAGGAAATTTGTGTCGCCTCATTACACGCAAGCGTCAAAGTGTCCACCACCTTGTCAATGGTTTGTTTACTGTCAATTACGGGTGGACCTGTAGTAGGCAGGCTATTACTGAGGACCATCCTGTAGAGGTCCCAGTTTGTCCTTAGCCTGTTTTTATATGGAAGGCAAATCATCTTGTGAAGTGTTTTACCAAATTCAATATAGGCATGATCGGAGAAGGATGGTTCCTTGGATACCTTCCACTCCGTTATTAAGTTGGTGGATTGTTCTGAGACTAAGGTAATGTCTAGAACTTCCCGCCTAATTGAGTTAGTAAAAGTGTGTTCTGCATCCACATTACAAATCTGGAGGTTAGTTCCGAGAATAAAATCAAAAAGTAACTCACTTCTTTCGTTGACGTCCGAGCTGCTCCAGACTACATGATGAGCGTTGGCGTCTGCTCCGATCACCAGCGTCTTCTTTTGTCTAGTGGCTTCCTTGATCGCATTCCTGAGTATTGTAAGAGGAATGTCCGCAACATCGTGCGCCATGTAACTGGAGTTTATCCAGATATTGTTGTTTTGTAACTCCAGTATGGCTGTTGTTGTGTCCTTATCACTGAACTGTGTGAGAATAAATGCATTAATAATATTGTTAATGAGGATAGATGACCTTGGTTTACTTGTACCTTGTAAATAGAGGAGTTTATAACCCTTCATGTTGAGTCCGCAAACCTTGTCTCTGATGATCCAAAGTTCTTGGACAAGGATGAGCTCTTCTCCTTTTAGCGCAAGACGAAGGAGAAGGGCTGCGGATACTGCTTTCGAATGATGGAGGTTAATTTGGACCACTCTAAACATCACTGTGTCCAGGTGAGGATACCACTATCACAGTGATGTCAGCAGTCTCCCCTTCATTGCTGGCATCTTCGTCAGTGAAAGAACCAAGGAGTTGGTCCTCCATTTCTGGTCCGGGATCCGGGAGGGTGTCAACTACCATAATAGCGTCGACCATCGCCTCACCATCTTCCGGTCAGGGAGTGACAACGGCAGAAACTGTCGTTACACTCTGTACTCCTTTCTTTTCCCCGGTGTTGCTTGAGGAGGCTGCTGAATCCTGCTCTTGCTTACTAGCATTTAGCGCCTTTAGGTCCTTTTCATAAACTTTCAGGCTGATAGAGCTGAAGCCATAGCAAATAATGCCATTGCATTCAGCAAGTGGGGCAAGGGACTGCTCATTTAGGATCACAATGACCTGCCTTGAGTTTCCCTTGACTTCGCCCACCTGGGCTACTTTCCAATCATGGGTAGGTAGTTCAGGGTTGGCCATTTGGATGAACTTTAGGATCTCTGCAGGATCCGAAGGTTCAGCTGGTATCCACGCCCGTGACCTAGGTCTGCAGGGGATTTTATCCCTGGGATCGGCTTCGATTCTTGCGCCAGTCCAGATTTCGCCAAGACTGGAAACTGCCTGGCCAAGAAGCTCCACCGACCTCTGGTCCGGGCAGGCAAGTAGCTTAATGTAGCCCTGATGCCAACCAGCATCAAGACAACGTGGAGGAGGGCCAGGGTTCAACGAGAGAACTTCCCTGTACACGTTCAGCAACGCGATCTCCACCATTTTCCATTTGTCTGGTGTGATGGAGCCGTCCGCGTTGCTGCGATCTATAATCGCCCTTACTAAGCTGTCCTTCGCTATCTCGCTGAAGGACTTAGCAGTGGAGGAAAGGGGGCCTATCGCCTTAATCCTTTTGGAAGATGGCAGCTGCTCGTTAGGCGAGCGCAACCTCTTCGGGGTAGCTTGCAAAGCGTTAACGGGCCCATATACAATCAAATGAATGACTTTCAATTTAAAATCTTTCTAGTATTACACTTTTTCGATGGTGAAATATTTTTTTATATACATAATTAAAATTTTCTCTTGATGACTTAGATGACGGGCCCCTTTTAAAAGCCCGGGCCCGGGGGTTACCCCCCCCCCCTGTCGGCGGCCCTGCTCCCACCTCTATACTATACCAGGTCAAATTTGAACGTGCCGTACAATTTTAGGAACCTTTTCTAAGCCGAACAACACGAATTCGTTTTTCCCTCGTCACATGAGTCCGAAACTTTCAAACGGGGCGTACATCGACACTTCCTTCACTCAACCTCCAAACCCATTTATCTCACCCTTAATTCCTTTCCTGCCAAGGCTGTGCTTTAGCATCATAGGGCATCCCCTGAGCCTAGCCAAAAGCTCCCAGCATGTACTAACCTTGACTGGATTTCGACATATTGATATTTAATATTTGTCAGAAATAAACAGAAATAAAAGAAATATGAACGCTTTTAAAGATGTTTTCCCTTTACTTATTCAAAGAGAAAAACAATTATCAATAAATTTCGTTTTATCTAAACTTCAAGACTTGATGAAAACGGCTTAAACCACATTAATCCAACTGCACATGTATTCAATAACAGTCAACTTCCAATTATTTGCTCTACATTACCCGAAATGGTGTGCGTCAGTACTAAATTGATCGAAGATTCAGTAGTTTACCGCTTAAACGCAGGGGCAATTTCGTTCAATTCGTCAAGTTATGTATTTTCCGATCACGCCACAACGTTGAGTTTAGTTGTAGTGGTATAGTGCGGAAGTTTAGCTGCAAATTTGACTTCTTTGTTCTTTGCTCTGTCATTTGCAAACTTTAAATTTTTTAAATTTGTGTTAAATTGCGAAGTGCTAGTGTTTCGAGTTAATTACAAAATGTTTTGGCTGCAACAGAGGTGTCTAACTAAAAATGACAAAGGGTAAGTTCTTTTATTCTCCAGCCTTTTGGTTAATTTCACCATAACCTCTGTTTCGGCACACTTTAGTGTCATTGATTTGTAAAATTTTGTCCATATTTTCGTGGTATTTTGATAATATTTATAGATAATTTAGGAATACAAATACGTGGCAGTAAAATAAAACTGAAACTTTTCATTTCCTCTTGGAATTGTTCAAATCCATACAAATGCGTCTCAGTTGAGAGCAATTTTGCTTCGATTCCTGGCTTTCCTGATTGTCACACGAGGGAAGCCTTCTTGAATTGTCGTGTCATTTCAATTTCCAAATAAAATGAACACAAAAATGTTGTACTTTTTAAATAAGTTAAACTACTGCACCTAAAAATCTACTCTTGTCCAGGGAATGGTTTTCAAGGGTTTTGTTTAGTTTTCTGGCTTTTAATCCATGCTAAAATATTGAGCCACAGTAAAGCTAATGTTTCCACATACATGACTCTATGTCGAGGCTTACTAAAAAGGAAATTAATGGAACTCGCTGGTATCCAGAACATACAGGCACGCCGGTAAGTTGACGCAAATGTTTCTCTCCATTCAAGGAATGGATCTTCTTTCCTTTCCAACGTAGACAGCGCTGCAATTATAGTGAGTTATTAAAGGATTCTGTTTTCGTAATAAAGTCGGTGAGACAAACAAATGAAGAAACCCGACAACAAAATAGGCGTATAAACTAATTGATCCAGTAACTATTACCAGGATAGTGGGTTCAATGATTTGTCTCTCATTCTTCTATCGCTATTTCCATGGCCATTGTTCTAACGAAATTGCTAGTCTGATTCCTTGTAGACACATGACAACGCGTGATACAAGAGCTACAAATCGCTCCCATCCCTATACTCTCCAGGTAAAATTTGGATGTACCGTCAAATTTCGGGAATCTTTTCTAAGCATAACAACACGAATGTGAAACAGTTTATCATCTTCTGTTTTTCCCTCGTCATATGATCCCGAAACTTTTAAACGGGGCGTACATGAACACCTCCTTCACTCAACCTCCTAACCCATTTTCCTCATTCTTAATTCCTTTCCGGCCAAAGCTGTGCTTTAGCATCATAGGGCATTCCCTGAGCTTTGGCAGAGTTTTACTTCTTCCAGACAACTCGACGTCGTACCGCTTCTTGTGAAGTAGACTCGATTCTTGCCGAATCGGGCCAGATCCTATACGGAGAGGAACTTGCGAATTATATTCGCAACTACTACACGCGGCTTTATGCTGCATCGACGTTGCCAACATTCTCGTCCAACGATGAATTCTTTCATCATGGTCCTACTTTCTCTGATGAAAGTAGAGAATTCCTGGACAGAACGCTTACTCTCGATGATATGCTTACCCCAACGAAGGATCTTCGACGTCATACTTCTCCTGGTTATGATGGTCTAACTCCAGAATTCTTTGTTCGTTTACGGAATCTTTTGATTCCGGACCTTTTGGATGTCTCTAATTCTAAGACATACCGAATTTCCCTCAAGTTGGCGGAGATCCGTTATGCGTCTAATCAGGGTCGCCGACAGGGGGGGGGGGGGGCGAAGGGGGTAAACCCCCCGGGCCCAGGCTTTCAAAGGGGGCCCCGTCAAAATGTTTCACGATCGAAAAAGTGTAATATACTAGACAGATTTTAAATTGAAAGTCTGTCATTCGATTGTATATGGGCCCGTAAACGCTTAGTGCCGGGCCAGATATTGCTTTCGCGGGGGCCCGTATGTGGTACCCCCCGGGCCCGAATTTTGTCTCTACGGGCCTGCGTCTAATACCTCAGAAGGGGGATCTTCAGAGGATGGGAAACTGGAGGCCAGTTGCTCTGTGTAATGTCGACTACAAAATAGTTTGCAAAACACTGGGAACTCAACTTCGCTGTGATTGCCTCAGTAATACACCCGTCACAGTCCTGCTGCATTCCAGGTCGTAGTATCTACGACAACATCGCCGTAGCAAAGCATCTTTTCGCCTACCATGAAAAAACTGGTTCGCAAATGGCCATGATCTCTTTGGATCAAGAAAAGGCGTCTGATAGCGTCTCGCATGAGTATCTACTGTGAGTGCTCGATAAATTTGGGCTTCCGTCCAGATGGATTGAGATCATCAGTTGTCTGTATAGAGATTCAGTGATTCTCATAAAGCATAATGGGCATATATTGTCTCCTATTCCGTTTCGTCGGGGTATCAGGCAGGGATGCCCGTTGTCAGGAATGATTTATGACTTTTCACTGGAGCCGCTGTTAGTAAATCTTCGTCAATCGTTGAGACAATATTCAATTCACTTACCATACACTACTATAAGGCCACTTATTCTAGCGTATGCGGATGACCTGTCTATATTTGTAACGAAAGCTGATGCATTTCCAGTCGCTCGTAGGGTTTTCGAACAATATGAGCGATTAGCGGGCGCTAGGGTTAACCTAAGCAAAAGCCAAGGCCTATGGTGTGGGAGGTGGCGGAATCGTTCAGATTCTCCCCTCGGCATACAATGGACGAATACTTGCCTGAAATATTAAGGTGTATATGTGGGGCTCGATGGTAAAACATCTAATAGCCGCATGGTTCTAAAGAAACTCTCTGGAGCTGTGAATTCGTGGCGGACTAGACTGCACCCACTTTCGCTGAAAGGACGTGCAGTCGTTGTCAATTATTTGATTACCTCGTCCATCGTTCATCTGTTAAAATCGGAGTGCTTCGAAGAAACCTCCGTGAAACTTTTACAGGCGAAGGTCGTTGACGCCTTCTGGGGGGGAAGAAGGTGGGTCGCTGAAAGCACGCTCTGCCGACCAGTAGCGGAGGGTGGTTTGGGTCTTACAGACATGGTCGTGAAATTTCGTTGTCTTCAGGTACGCGCATTCCAACGAGTGTTCTGTCAAAGAGATAACTTAATTTCGCAGCTGTGGGCAGGTTCTATATGGGGTAGCGGCTCAGGGGAGCACTACTATCTGCTCTCGGTTCGCCCACCATATCCGCATGACTGGTCCCAGGATATGATCTCCAACATTTCATTTGCGATGGAATGAACTTGGGTACGGGGATTTCTCAGCAATTCCGATCAGGTTGAACCCTGAGTTAGTAGATTCGGTGTTCAGTAATGCTCGAGGTGTAACGGCCGATACAGGACAACTCACAGTTCTTGGAGACATCATTGATGCTTCTGGGAACACACTTATACACCCCCACACAACACAATTAAACGAATTGGTGGATACAGCACGAGAGCGTTTTAGTCGTCTCTCTACTAGGGAACCTATCACTGAGGTGATAAACGCTTTCGTTATTAATCAACCGACGCACACGACATTCAGTACACTCACTTCACGTAGGCTGCGCGAGCTCTTCGTAGGAGTAAATCCTACGGATACCTTAGGGGTTAATAGATGGCGCGCACATCTTGGGGTAGAATTGGGAGTAATGGGGACTATAACTAGCAGAGTCATCTATAGTTATCCGTCCAATTACAGAGACTCTGATGTGGCATTCAAACTGCTCCATCACAGCCTCGTGCATCCAAACCAGCTGTCGCATATCGATCGGCGAATTCAAAAAGCCTGCACGGTTTGTGGTGGTGAAGGAACCCTGTTCCACAGATACTTAACATGCCCGACCTTGTGCGACATTAATAATCTTGTTCGCGATATGTGCCAGCATATCTGCCCGACATTCAGTATTACAAGAACGTCGTTTTTACTGGGGCCAAGGACATGTAACCAGGTAAATTGCTTGATAAGCTTTATTTTTACACTTGCTAAATCGACAATTCATCTGTACTGCATGCGGATCGAGCCTGGGCAACAGCCCACTAACCCACAGCTTCACAAACATGCACTAAAGAACCACTTCATTGCCAGATTGAAGAGGCGATTACGTTTAGAGTTCATGGCAACGAAGGCCGACACATTCAACTGCACCTGGCAACCTTTATCGTCGGTGCGGAACGGAAGCCTCGTCTTTCACTGGGAATAACAGGCCGCAGACTTGCAGCAGCTTGTCCACGAAGCTTCTCTTCGCTTTGGTATTGCTGGAAGTGCTGCGGGAAGGACAAATCTCACGTTGGAATCGTAGAACTGGGAGGATGATGGGAGCAGTTTGCAGACGTCAATGACTCTGCAGACTGGTCCCGCGGGACTCTAATCGGTTCGAAATTTTTGTGCGTTCGTTTAGAACATGTTTGGATGAGTGCTCCCGGAGGACTAGAAAAGTGGCGAACGGCTCTACGGAGAGGGCATTTGCTTGGGAGCAGAGGTTCCCGAAGTAGGAACTTCGCCCGGTGCTGCATCTACCCTCTCGGAACACTCAGACAATCATGTTCTTGTTTAAGTTTCTGCACGGTGTTTAGTGCTAGGATCAGTTTTGGAATTTTTTCAAAATTTTTGAGAATTTTTCTTAGAGCTGGCACTCGCTTGGAGGCATTTTAAAATTTCTTGTATTTTCTTTTTTACAGGTTTTTTACTATTTTTTTTGCCTTCAAGTTTTAGAGTCGTTTTGACGAAACATTTTTAAGAGTAACGTAGCGTGTCATTTCATATGTTCTTTTTGATCGTTTACTATTGTGTCTTTTGTTTTGAATATTGTACATTTTTTAGGGTAGCTAGAGTTTTGTAGGATTTTTTGTTTATAACGATTGTGCCGAATAAAGTGCCATTATATACATAAAAAAAAATTATGAAGGATTGGATCAAGGACTAACCGCATCCTTAGTCACTGCGACCAATTTGATCTTTTGTGACCTGATCCAGGTTCAGTATTAGGAAGCCTCGTCAATCTTTAGTTCCCTTATCAGACCTAAAATTTTTCTGGGGGCTGCCTTGGCTATATCTGATGTTGATGGGAAAGCTCCACCAAGGTGTCTAAGCCTGATACGGCTGAGGGCCTCACAGTGACAGAGGATATGTTCCGCTGTCTCTTCCTCTTCTAGACAGAATCGACAGGTGTCATCATCAGCCAGCCCTAACTTTTTTAGGTGGTAGCCCAGGTGACAGTGACCAGTTAGAAGTCCAGTTATCAGCCTTAAATCTGGTCTGCTGAGTGAGAGCAGCTCCTTCGTTTTCTGTTTTGAGTAGGTTATAAACCTCTTTGCTTGCCTTGACCCTGGTATATTTACCCAGTGTGAGTGCTTGCGTTCGTCCTCCCATGACTGGATACGCATTGCTATTCGGCTTTTTAAGTAGCCACAGAATGGCTTCGGTCCAATAAACTGAGAATCCGCGCCTTTTTTTTGCTAGGAAATCCGCCTTCTCGTTGCCTTCAATGCCCTCGTGCCCTGGTACCCATGCTAGCGTGATGCTGTTGCTCTGGGCCAGTTCTTTAAGAGCAGGGAGACAGTCCGAGATGGTTTTAGACTCAAAGGTGTAGGATCCCAGAGCCTTAAGTGCCGCCTGACTGTCGGACATGATATATATTTTAGCACCGCGTATTCCTCTCTTGGTAATTTCACGTGCGCAGATTTCGATGGCATGTACATATCTCTGCTTGAAAGATGGTTGGTGTAGAACTGAGCGATTTGTACAGCCTTAATCTTGGTCCATAGAACCCAATGCCCGTTCTGTCTTCCATCTTGGATCCGTCCGTGTACCAGACCAGAGATCCCCTTTCAAAGATATGTCTACTATTGAGCCAATAATCTCTGCTCTCAAGGATCAGCTTGAATGGTATATCAAAAGACCACCTCCAAGTTAAGCAGCAAACTGCATTACACATAAGTAGGTATCTTATTTTGGACAAAATATAGACCCAAATAATCAAAATTAAATTTTAAATCCTTTGCTAAAAAAGTACAAATCCTTTCATATTTTTGATACTTAAATCAAAAACTCCATTCATCTCTGCTGTTGCGTGAAAAATGAATTTAAATGCCACCCGCAATGCTCGAATAGAAGCAAATCAATCTCCAACATTAAGGAAGTTCCAAAAAGTTTTCTCGATTCGAAGGAGCTCGAAATATCCCATAACCTGAAATTAGTCAAGCGAAAGGAAATTGATTTTTATCGCTTCATTATTGAAAGCGATCTGAACGTTTTTCTTTCCTATTGCGATTTGGCAGTGAATTTAAAAACAAACAAACAAAATGCCAACCAGCGTGTACCCAATGAGAAATTTATTATCTGCGAAAAATTGAGAGTAACACCTTATAACAAGCATGAAATCGATTTTCCGCACTATTGGGATTCGAATCCTATTTCGATAAATAGGGAAGAAACACAATATCCTGTCCTATATCGATTCAAATATATTTTTTTCTATACATTTGCCGTAGCCATCGCTTATCCTCGCCAATGTTCAATAATGATGAATTTATCGCTGAACTCGTAATTTTATGTAGTCGTACCAAACCTACCTCGACGCACATATTTCAGCTTCTTCATCACCATGTCGGCCTTGGTGGTTGGTAAATCCTCGCCGATAGAAGTGTCTTGGCATCCTTAGATTGTCGGATCGGAAATATCTTAAACATCGCTTAACATTTTTATGACTTCTCTCTCCCAGGCGGGAAGTAATTCCGAATCGAAGATGGAACAAGAAATGAGATTCTTCAGACAGACGGACGGTGTACCTTCGTGGCGTATCCAAGCCATAGAAGTCTACCAGGAACAAGACTTCATTTTCGCTTAGAAATTCAACTTCTCGTGTTCGCAGGCCTTCTAAGGTAGCTAAAGTGGTACTCTAGCAACCAGAGAGCCAGGATGGACGAGGGTTTTACCATGGGTTGGTACTACGATGAAATTAAATATAAATCCATAAATCTTGAGCAGTTGGTTTTTTATCGTGAAATTGGATAAATTCTCGTTACTATAAACTGATATCCAGCGCAAAGCATTCATCATCTCGTGACTGCTGGTAGAGGAGTTTTACGCAAATAGATCATACCTCGACAGAAGAGTGGGGTGCGAAGTATACCATTTTACACCTGATATCATCCTTTGCAAACTTCTGTTTAATAGCACATTTAAATTTCTACAGGAGTTTTCCCAAATGACGTGTTTTTGTTACTCGCCATTTTATTTTATTTCAAGCTGCACTTGACGCTACTTGTACTTCAACGAATCTCTCGTATTTCTTCAAATAAAATCTGCGAAAAATTACTCAGTGAAATGTCGGAGTTTTCGTGCTTGTTATGGCGCCTCAGGGACACAATATCAAGTCAAAAATATTTTAAATTTGCTTTAGAAAAGGGATTTACCTGGAAATTTCGTTGTTTTAATAAACGTTTTCGGAGAATGAAGCACATACAGCGGGAGAAGTACCTGTCAGCAATGGTAGATAGCTGCCAGTATTATCACGTATGCATTTATCGATTAGGATATGAAGTGTGTTTATCAATGGCAGATTATATCTGAAGCTTATTCCAATATTTGCCTGAGTTAAGAGAATTTTCCATATTGTCAGAAGCATACAAACACAGCTATTGTGGAAATTGGATCAAAATCTGTAAATCCAAATGAGACGAGGTGAAATCAACTTAGTAAAACGTACTAATCCCCTCATTTCCTTGTAAAACCCATTCAATCTCTGTTCTCTATGTTGTTCCAGTATGTTCGTTTTCAAACGAATCTCTATAATATTCTTATGCTTTCGTTCACTAAATTCTTGACCTCGATTTAGAGTTTTGCCGGGCTGCTGGTCATTTAAAACTTGAATGAACTTAAGTGGTAGTTTTTCAGTTTTAAGCCTTTCTGTAGACTTCTGAACTCGCAAAAAAAAATTAATTAATTAAATTTAGTGAAAGGTACACTTTTCGATGTCTTTATTTGTCGATGCAATGTAAGTCCCAGAAGAATGTGCACCACTACTGGTGACTTACACAGGCCTGCGAAATTTTGAAAATTATGCTACATAACCTCACATATGTCAAAAAACAGTGTTTTGCACTTTTAAGTTAGAATATCTCAAAAACCTGACTTGATAGAGCTGAACTCGGATTCGATTTCAGCGAGAAAAATTACCACGGAAACAACAATTCATTGTCCAGGAGGAGCAATACGCTGCGTATTGGCTGATAAATGATTGCACGAACAAAGTAAGAATCCTCCATGATTGAAGAACGAAAACCAGGTATCCGCAGGTCAGAGCGCCTTGGGGAGTTCAAAAAAATCAATTTTTCATGTAAGTAACCAGGATTTTTTGACGTAATAATTTGGTAAAGGGATGTCACAAGCCTACGCAATTAAAACTGCTCCGACGTACAGCCCAGCAGATGGTTACTATATCTCGACACATGATCAAATCTCCTCAAACGAAATATGGATCTTATACAATGACAACAAAAGATGTCGAAGCCCACTATAAATCTTACCCATCATATCAGTCATATGGTCACAACATGTCATTCTAGCGTTGAGGAATACTCCAAGACTTTTTACCCGATTATCAAATGGGAGCATTGTGTTATTCAGAAAAACAGGAGGGATATGAAACACGTCAATGTCCCGACGATAGAATGCAATGCAGTGCGACTTACGCGGATTTAGAAGCAAGTGGTTATCAGCTGCCCATGTCGTAATGTTATTCAGGTACGAGTGCAGCCTGTCAATGTAGTCCTCCATAAGCCCAATACGTCGACTAAGATATAATTGTACATCATCAGCATACAGCTGCACCCTGCAATCCTTAAGTACCTCCGGGAGGTCATTTATATACAGGCAGAAGAGCAAAGGTCCGAGGATAGAACCCTGTGGGACGCCACACGTAAGGGACAGAGGAAGGGAAAAGCTGTTTTTCACTCGAACCCGCTGCAGTCTATCCGTAAAAAAGCTATTTATTAAGGAGACAGCGGTTCAACTGAAATTTAGTAGCCAGCTTCTCTAGCAAATTGGAGTGATTGACCATATCAAATGCTTTGGAGAAGTCGAGCAATGCAAGAACACACAAATGATTCATATCCAAGGAACAGCGAACGTGACTGTTGACACCCAGAAGAGCTGTTTCACAACTATGAGCCTTTCGCAATTTAGGAATGGAAGTAGACTAATTGGTCTGAAATCATTTGGGACCTTGGTCTGATTTATCTTCGCTATAGGCACAACAGTAGCAATTTTTCAAGCAGAGAGGAACTGAGAAGTGGTAAGCCACATGTTAAAAATATCTAAAATAGAGTGAACTAGCCAGCGTCTGGTCCAACAACGTCAGATTTGATCGCTGCGATACCTACGACAACTTCACCGGCATAAACACACCTAAAACTAAAGCAGGCCTGCCGATTATCCGAGGTACCCTCGGAATGACCGGCAATCCGGCGTCCAATACCATATGATGAAAGCGCAGGCAACGTAGTAAAATAAGTATTCAACATGTTTGGATCAAGACTGCATTCAACAGAGTCTTCGAAGGAAGCTTTGGATCAAACTTCATTTTATAGTACCGCCTTTTGGCCGCACGGATTTTTGAAGTAACCATATTTCTAATCGACTTTTAATGAGTTCAGCTTCCAACAGTATTAGACCTTAAATATCTTCGATATAGAATAGCGCGTTCGACAATTAGAGGCCGAATCTTAGCTGTAAAGCAGGGGCAACCGTTGTTTTAGATCCTACCTGTCTGAAGAGGGGCAATACTTATCTTGAAGATATTCTACTATTTTATAAAACGGTTCAACTTTATCATCTAGTGATAAATGCGATGTTGAACCGTACCATGGTAGGGAATTACACTCATCACCCGATTGGGACAAATTAATGCCATCATAATTCCTGTAAGATATCGTTCTATACTTAAGATAGTTATTCTTACTCCTTTCTCGATTTTAGAATACTTGCAAACTTAGCTAAACCTATTATGTTTGATATCATTGTTGTCTTAGAGTGAGCAGAATTCAGAATTGCGTTTTAAATCGTTTACTATCTTCAATAATTTTGAAAGATCACAATGTTGTAAGAGCAAATATATAAAAAACAGTTCTACCTAGTTTGTTTCCAAGCAATTTTTGGTAAGCGAATAAAATAAATTGAGTAAGAGCTTATCACTCAAAACACTCCCAGAAATTATGTTAAGGAGCAAGAAATGTAATAAATGCTTGTCCATAAATACTCCACAGAATACCAAAAATTGTTTAAGATCTTCCCTTAAACAGTGCTTGGCAGGTGAGTAGAAATAAACGTAGCAATATTTCAGGAATGAAGTGCCTTTCTCAGTTTCCTTGTTTTGTATGGAATTCGAGATTCTTGAGAGGAGCAACGTAACGAAATAAAATTCCCAAACCCAAACTTGATCTACGAAAATACGAGGAGTAAGTCGGTTTTGCTGTAATCTCGAATTTCATGAAATTTAAATCTTTGCTTGGTACGTACTTCATTATCTGAAAAGTTTCTGGTGCCGCCACTGCTGCTCTTGTTGGTGATGCTTATTGTCTCGAATTTCGGTCCCACTTAGCCCTGTTACGTTCTCACGAACGTGCAATGCGGTGACGTTAGGAGAACGAATGGTTTTCCTCCTGCGAGACGTCCTCAAGGGAATTTCCGTTCTTATAAACCATCAGGAAATAGAATAGGAAAGTGAGAATAATTTTTTCATTTTGTATCTCCTACGCTACGATGGATTTCTTTATCCAATTTGGAAATATCTTCTTTTTCGGAGTGCCGCTTCCGTTTTCGTGGATGGTAATGATGTCTTGGATTCACTGGAAAAGGCGCGGCATAAATTTCAATTTACTTTGCATTTCGCGATAAAGAAAATTGTGCGAGAACCATAAAATGCGGTTGTAAGACAATTGACAAGACCTTGTACGGTAACCATAAGCAACCACGTATGTGCGTCACATACAACCGAACAAAAGTTCCATTTTTCGCAGAAAGTTGGGATGTTCTGAGAGCAGCTTTTATCTTGTCCTGTTTAATCCTTGGCCCGTCAGTGTCTAGAGGTTTACAAGTTATCTTTGGAATGGAAGGCAGTTCTATGTATGCTTTGAACTTTGAAATCTGCTTCATTTCGACTCACCAAATTCCAGACGAAATTTCGGAAATTCTTGAAGCAAGTCTGTTTTGTATAAGAAGCTTGTCTTATTTGCATGTTGGGGGAGAGGTGGATGCGGCACCTACTATAGGCTCATTCGTTGAAATTCCCTTTATCTTGTCACTCCTGTGTGGGTTGGCATTCAGTGACAACTTGGTTACGGGACCTTTTTTGGCGTTTTGGCTTCTCATTGATTCCCACAAACTCTCTGTGAGTTTCTGTAAAGATTTATTATGTCCCCGTGATTGAGGGTAGGTCTGAAATTTCCATACATTCCAGACGATATATAACAATTTTCATTTTAACATTTCAGTTCCGACCAGTTACCTATCCTTCGACGTCGACTTTGTTACCTACCTTTTCCTTTTGCAACAAGTTACCTACCTCGAGGAAGAATTTTTTAATGCATAGAAAAGTACCTTTTTTCTCCTCAACCTTTTTTTTAAATTTTTTCTTTGGTAGTATTCCATACGTAGATATTCATCCTCATGTATGACGAAACTATTGCCGAAGCAGCTAGTGCTCCTTTAATACAAACTTTGAAAAAATTGCCATTTCGTAAAAGATGGTTATATAAAGTTTGCTCACGAAAAACTTCATCCTTTGAGTAGCTGGATCTTGTTAGGTGAATTCTTTTTTCCTCGTCCTCGGACCCCGTCGGAAATTGTAGCAAATCCGGCTTCTAAACCGAGGAACAGCTCCGTGCAGTGCCTTTCAAAGGACCTGAGGTTTTACAATTTAATTTTAATGAACATACACAGGGTAGCATATCACTTAGAAAATTTTTGATGCAATAACATTTTTGTGGTATCTTTTGACGGGTTTTATGATGTGTTGGCAGATTTCTCTATTCATCACTCCTTTGTTAAGCTCGAAAATTGCAGTACATGATTGGTCCATTTTACGCCTTTATGTTGTGGCGTAAAATGAATGCTTTTATCCATTATTCAAGTTAGGTGGAAGTTGGAAATTTTCACTAATTTTTTGTTTTCTGCTGTGAATCTGAGTTTAGCAGAATTACTTTTTGAAGTCGTGAAATCAGAAAAATTGATTTCTCATGGGGTTCAGGTATGAAATGAAATTTTTACATGTCCTTCATCCAGAATGGCAAAGATACATTTTGTAGTCGTCGAAATTAAACCCTTATTATTGATATTAAATTTCATGTTATGATTGGTAGACTTACGTTTTTAAGAAAGATTGCACGTCTATGAGCTTAGCTCAGAAAAGCTAAGAAGTCAAATCGGTACGGGCTGCTTACATCCATATCAAGCATAACCATAGTAGAGCGGCCTGAAGACCTTCTTGCGGAGACATATTGTTGAAAACCTGTTCATCAAGAAATCAAGAAGGATGAACGTTTTGATTCTTGAATGAGAAAATTCTCTCCAACTTTTCTACAAGCTCGAACCACATAGACCAAGGGCGTGTATTGTGTTATAAAATATTAACTTAATTACTACGTGGCGAGGGGTGATCACTGGTCACTGCGTTATTGGTATAAACGCGAGGAGATTGGGACTATTCTCAAATGACCTCTGCAGATACTGTAGGGACAAGGAGGAGGAGACTATGTCTCACCTTCTCTACTTGTGACGGACATAAGAGTGCTGCGCGCTTCATCGGCAGATGCAGATGGTTTCAGTAAAGAGTTGTGGGTATCTTACTCCCATGGCATCACAACGAACCGATTCGGGTTTTAATTGTGTTCCTTTCTTCGACGGCCACTCATACCTGCCTCCCTACTTATTACGCGACGGATGGCTCTTTGTAATATGAAGGAAGTGGAAAAAGCAGAGCAAGACGATATTCCTGTCGTTACAGTTACGAAGAAGTACTTACAGTTTCACTCAGTCTTCGGGGGAGTAAGTGATAAGATGTTGGCCTTATACCATGATGGTCCCGGATTTAAACCCTACCAGTTGTAAATCATAGTCTTTCCTGCTGCACATAGATTATACTAAAAAGGCCATTGCGGGTTGGTGGTTTGGAATCTACCTTATGTTAGATCAGGTTATAGTGGTGCTGCAAAAATTTATTTCGGAAGTGACACCGGAAGGGAATTAGGTTAAGAGTAGTGAGGAAACTTGAGTCTTGTTTTTGCATTGCTGCGAGCTAGACAACAGCTCAGAGACGGAGTGGATTATTTTTTAATTTCTTAATAAAAGCTCACGGAGAGACCTGGTCTCAAACCCAGGACACATGGCATGGTGGTCGTGTTGCTCAACGAACTGATCCAATTCATCCATGGTTCAAGACTCAGACTCCCCGTAAGTTTTCATTATGAAATAAAAAAATCTACTTAATTTCTGGGCTGTTGTCTAGCTCGCAAAAGCAAGACATTCAATTTCCCTCATTCCCTTTACCTTAATTCCCTCCAGTCAAAAGTCATGCTAAGCGAATCAGTGTTGTCTCCTGGGCTTTGGATATATCATAAAAAAAGCAACATGTCGCAGGCTTCTTGCGTGAGTCTACCCATTAAAGTTCTGGTATCACTACTATTTCTACTGAGGGCTGTACTTCATTTCTTCATATTATATACAGGCCGCATTTTGCCACCATATGTCAGCTTTTCTGTATCTTTATAGATGTCTTCCTTTAGGGTTCCGATTGGAGTCCTCACGTAGTTCACTACCACGGAGATATTCAATACAGAACCCCTTCCAGCTAACTCACTCGCTCTTTCATTCCCTGGAATACTGCTGTGCCCCGGTACCCAGCAAAGAAGCAACTCGTTACAGTTAGATATTAACTGTTAAGTATTTACACTATTTGGAGACGGAGTTGGATCAATGCGTTGAGCCGCATGACCACCATGCCATGGGCCCCGGGTTCGAGTCCAGATCTCCCCGTGAGCTTTTATTAAGAAATTAAAAAATAATCCACTCTGTCTCTGGGCTGTTGTCTAGCTCGCAGCAATGCAAAAACAAGACTCAAGCTTCCTCACTCCCCTCACCCTAGTTCCTTTCCGGCCAAAACCATGCTAACGAACGCATCAAGCGTTGTCCCCTAGGATTTGGCCACATCGTATAAAAAAAAAATCCAAAAAACAAATCCAGCATAACCTCTAGTGCCGCCGTTGGCATCGTACATAGAGATCCCGTTATACAAACGCCTGATAACCTCTAGACCTTATACAGCAGATCCAGATTGCATTTATTCTGCAATCCTGTTCACCAGGCCAACGATCCATGGCAGAGGATAGGTCTAACTACAGCACTATAGATCCACTGCGCCATTTTCGGTTTTAGTCCCCAGCTAATTCTGAATGTTCTTTTATAGGTATAGAATGCCACACTGGCTTTTTTTACAGGTTCTGTTATGTTACTCCTTTAGTCAATCCAATCCTCAAGTCTAGTATCAAGCCCCCCTCCCACCCCTTCCATTGGGGTGCTAAACTCTGGTATTTTTCTTTTTCTGGTAGAAAGTACGAGCTATGTCTTTGAAGGATTTACACCTAGTGTATTGCTTGAGGCTCAGCTATGAAGATTACAAAAAAAGAAAGGGGCGAGTCAACTTTTTCCTATTAGGAAAAGACTGCTGATTTTCTGGCTAGCCAGTCCGTTAAAATTGAAGTCTTTTTTACGGTGAGGAGGTTCGTTGCTCAGTCTAGAGAGGACTTGTTCTTCTCTGTGACCTTCTCCGGAGAGACGGTGCCAAGTCTACAGAGTATCGTATAAGGAGTCCGTCTCTCTGTATAGGCCGCCATTACGGTAGACTGAGATGTCCTGAAATGCGCACTGGTGGAGATTGATCCAGGTTTGTTGGGCAATTACATATTGCCATGAGCAGGCTTCGTGGCTGTGGGAGGAGCCGAACAGCTGCGTATGGGTTTGCAGGGGTTGTACTAGAATTTGCAGCGAGAATGACCTGATGAGCTTTTAAGCGGATCTTACCCGAAGAAAGTTTCCCACTTACCCCGTGGGTGAGCTACCTCCTTTTCCGAGTGGTAGAGGAGATTGTAGCCTCAGTTTTATCCGAGACAAGGTTATATTCATGCAGACTATTTTTTCGACAATGCGGTACTCGTGGTCTAAAGATAGTAGGGGAGATGGAGATCACTTATGGTAATGCCCCGTGCCATGGAAAGTTCAGATTACTCTTTGAGGTGGACAGGTATTAAAAGGGCTCTATTAGAATACAGCCGGTTACCTTTGCCTGCCAACCATTCAATAGGCACGGAATCACATAACCTCAGTATGCATAAATGTCGGTACTACATAAGCCTGTTACTCAGCCGTTCTACGTGGAGCGTGAAGTCAGACTTCCTACAGTACTCACAATTATGGCACGCACACCGATGTTACGAGATAGTCGCCCCGGGAGTCTGAAGGCATATGAACTGTCTCTAATGAATTTTTCTGGTCCACTTATCACGACAGAGGGAACGGGGTGGTATCGTATTTAATTAGTGCGTTAATCTAAAAGAATTTACAGCATATTCCACAACATTCCAGTTACATTCGCTCCTAATTAACTAAATTTGGGAAATTCTGCAAAATTCCAAAGGGTAAAAGAGCATCTGCCACGGGGTGACATGTTTTCCTATCATTTCTATTTGTTTCTCTATATTTTGCACTTATACACTCTACGCTTCAAAGGCATCAACAATACCTATTATGTCATTTAAAATTGACAGTAATTGCATTTCATGCAGTAAAGCGTGAAATTCGTTGATGTTTGTCTTCCAACTGTTTAGTTTTACTACAATAAAAATGACGTTCCTAATTATACGTTAATATTTCACTGTTAAAATGGCGAAAGTAGTTTATTCACATTTAATTGCAAAGTACTCGTTGTTGAAATGAATGAAAAAGTTACATTATGTTTTCTATGTCCCCAAGTTGTAAATTGTTATGAATTATGTGAACTATGAGTTTCGTATGGGATTTTTCCCTAAATAATCCTGTTTGGAAAATCGTCCCCTTGCTCCTAGGCCAATTGTGTTATGAGTTATAGTTGAACTTGTTGAATTTGTCAGTTTATTTAATTTAGAGGTAATTATTCAAATGTAGCGAGGTTTAATTAAGGACTGCACTTTGTGTGGACATCGGCAGGAGTTGTATGCAATTAGATTTTGATGGTAATTACGAATTAACCGACGGTGCTATGTTTTTTTTAGTTGATTTGTAGTTGCGAATAAAACTAATTATCCGCTTTCCTAATTAGAATTTTAAAAGCCTCATTTCCAAAAACATCAGTAGTGTAAAGGAGAACTTTAAATATTTTTACTTTGTTATGCTAATGTGACTGTACATTTCAACGTTAACGTGTCAACATTTTTAATTGAAATTTCTTTAGAAGAGATACCATATTCTACCACATTCCAGTAGCATCGGTGATCTTGGTGAATTTTAACCCTCAAGCGCTAAAGGGCAAAAATTGCCCTACTTTTTTTAATTTTTCTGAGTGCAATTTTTAACGATTATACGTGCGTGCCTGAAAATCAAATTATATATTTTTTCTGTTGAAAAGCATGTAATGACAGTCTGATATGACAACACTTTCACAGGAGTCCTGAATCTGACGCGGGGAAATATTGCCATGCATTTTCTGGACGGAACTCAATTCTAATAAAAAACTGTAATAAAAATTTGAGTAAGAACTGAATAGTGCAACGTAGACTGTTATTTTAGGCTTTTTTACAATGATGTTTACATATGATCAATGAGAAAGGAATCTTACAATAACATTTTCCTTGTAGTAGACACTACTTGGTGAGAAAGTTTCTAGTCTTGAGTGGATAATTGTCGAGATGTGTGATTCCGTTTTGTATTGGCTACTATGTCATAAAATGCATTTTTGTTTTTTTTTATGGAAGCGGGGAAATGCATTTACGCATGCGTTTACTCTTCAGCGGACTGATACCATTAATGTGTGGAGAGCTGAGTGCGATGAGGAGCCGCAGTATACACAGCACGAGTAATCCACCTCGCCGTGCCGACGGTTCAGCCAAGTGTCCAGCTGAGGAATCACCGAACTGTCCACCGGCCCCGCGACTCCCCATGCCATCTTTGTTGCCAGAACGGCCGCCCGAGCCACTCTCGCAGCATCTCCCCCCAGGATGGGTTTCTCCTGGTGGACGAACTGCCACTCCCTGGCTAAGAGGTAAGTGGGTACGACCCCCGCGACCACTAGCACTGCCGGTTTCGAGACCGTGCGGTAGGAGCTCGCGATGCGGAGTGCTGCACGGCGTTGCACAGCAAGTTAACGCTTGAGGTACCTTTCCCACCACATTGCGTCGGCCCAGACTTCTGCTCCGTAGAGCATTATGGCCTCGACGGTGTGGAGAAACAGGCGCCATTTACGAGGTCTGGGTCCACCAATGTGGGCCATAACCCTGCTCAGCGCGGCTGTCACAACAGCGTCTGAATCGACATGTCCCCGATTCCGATCAGCAACGGAATGCACTTCTTTGTCGGAAGGACGATCTCGGTCTTGGCAAGCGCCAACTCCAGTCCGTGGTCGCGCAGTCAGGAGCTTACCCGGCGCATTACCTGGTTGAGCCTCATCTAGCGGTGATGACCGCCGCAATGTCGTCAGCATACCCAACCAGTAGAGACCCTTCAGGCATCTCCATACGGAGAATGCCATCATCTGTGTAATTCCATATGTCGGGTCCCTGTATTCTGTAGACCTGGGCTGCCCTTGCCGAAAGAATCCTCGTTTCGTCATAAAATTCATAGGCAATGCCATTCCTAGGCAGTGTCCAGCACACATAACCCCTAATTTATGTTTTCAATGTTCGCAGCAAACTAGTTACAAATAATTTGTCGATTTAATAAAATGTTTTTACTCATTTATACTTATTTCATTTTGATGAGTTAAAATTGAGTTTTTAAAATGACTATTTCCATTCTTTTATTAATTATATCATTTGATTAAAAAAAAATAAGTAACAAAAAGTAAAAGGGTAAAAAATTTCCTAAACGTCGGATTAGGACCACTCCAAAAACAGCGTTTAAGGGTTAAAACAATTGGAAAAAAAACTATTTAAATTTTGATAAGGCCAAACTTTTACGGTCTTCTGGGTTCGCGAATTGAAGGTTTAACATCGTTGTTAAGTGTGATCTGTACATGAGCTATCATCTTGTTTTTGCGAATAGCATCCTATTCGTTTTTTTTACTGAATTAAAATAGAATCTAACTTTGTTTAAAGTGATTTGCGGAAATATGGTCTCAATCACATTTTAAGCTAGTGCTACTTAAAGTTGCGTAATATCACTCGTTGTCATTGAGTGCACATGAATCGCTTAATAAAGTGTTAACTAATCTAATATCTCTCAAACGTGCCCAATATCGTCCTCCACCTTTATTCATCAGCGGGTATTTTCAACTTAATTTCGTTCATCAGATAGAAAGTATTTCAGAAATATGCGATATTGTTTTTTCTTTAAGCAATAAACCACAGTTTTTCATCGTCGTCTCCCCACAACCCTAGAGTTCCTTTGCTCTCTTTTACTTTTCGCCAAAGCTGTTCTAAACCCTCACAGAATGTGCCACAAACTTTGGCTCCACCTTAAAAAAATGAGGGGCAGCTTCGGCAGGGCGCTGATTTTCGATGGTACCCATTGTCATAAAGGCTTCTATCGTCGGTATAGGTGATAATGCACTGAGAGCTTCTCTACTTCTTTCTAGAAATCTGCAGATATAACTTCCGGACCGTGTAGAAGATTTAAATCTCGTGACTGATGGGAAAACATATTTTCATTCAGTTGAGATATAACTATCACCTGAAGATTCATTTTCAGGAGGTCATTGCGATCGAAAAACATCCATACGATGGACGGCATTCCACTATCCGAGCAGGATAGTGCTGCCGCTATCCGTTTTTGGAATGGAATAAAAGGAGATTATATGAAAATGTATAATTATAATGGTGGCCCTAAGCTGGAATTACAGTGAAAGCATCGCATGCTTTGCATCTAGTGCAGCGATTCTTCACTGAACGCATTAAAAAGTACGTTCCCGACCTCTGCGCTGGTATCATCGCTTTTGTCATCGCTTCAATAAAAGGCCAGATAATTAAAAAAAAATGTTGCTCCTGTTCGCTTCCCCCTTCATCCATATAGAAGATTCGCATTCGTGACACCCGGGGGGGGGGGGGGGGGGCTTAAACCACATAGAAAACATTAGCGAGGTGGCTTTACCTGCCGCCCGTATAACGATTCTGTATGTCGCCTTATGAAATCATAGTCGTCTCCGCAGTATTGAGATAATTGCATTATAGGCTATATAAAATGGGCAATTAGAGGCTAGTAATGCCATGCACCGTAGATTACAAGTATGTAGTTTTCTAGTAATTAGTGTCAATAGCTCTCTCTCTAATTGCTTTGATAATACTAACGAAATAGGTCTACTGCATTCCTAGTATCACATTATTGACATTGTTGCGGCAGTACTATAGTATACTCTTTTTCTTGGGATAAACGAAAGTCGTCGTAGAGTAAGGGATATGCTGGCCTTTCATCATAATTTTTTTTGTAAAAGCAGGTCACGCTGCAATCGTTGGAAATAAATCGGATGAAGTTCATCTTTCACCCTATGCCCCACAAGGGGTTACAGGAACTAGATAGCGAAGAACAGTAAGATAAACCGAACTAGGCAAAACAGTTTGGATCCACATTAAGCTTTTGTAACCTGCTCGCATGAGTTCCTTCTTAAATTTTTGATTTTTGGAGTGTAACTTTAGACATATATCAACTGGATTGGGAACATTGTTTGTGCTTGCGCACATCGTATTTTTTAATTTTTTTTTAAAGCGGGAGAGGTGAAAATGTTTCAAAAGACACCGGACTACCCGCGCCCTTCGGTAGTGTGAGATTCTTAGCTTTGTGGTCTGTGTAATGTAAGTATCTTTGTGTCCTTACCAATAACACAAAAAACATTGATATCTAGGAAAACCTTTTTATAAACCCATTATCAAGCCGATAACATACATCATCACACTTGATTAACTCCAGTACAAGCTTGAAATTGTCGTAGTTTCTCTAAATCCTGTGGCATGTAAAATTGGCAGCGATGGATATTTGTTTCCAATATGAAGCAGTACAGCTTTTAGACTGCTTACGGAAACATCAATAAACAGGCGCCACTCGTTACGAATATGAGGATGTCCTAAGCTTTCAAACAAACCATCAATATTGTTGCAATAAGCAATGTTAGTACCTTTTTCTTCATGTATAGTCAAAGACGGAGTTGGATCAATACGTTGAGCGGCAAGACCAACATGCCATGGGTCCCGGGTTCGAGACCAGATGACCCCGTGAGCTTTTATTAAGAAATTAAAATAGTCCACTCCGTCTCTGGGCTGTTGTCTAGCTCGCAGCAATGCAAAAACAAGACTCAAGTTTCCTCACTTCCCTTACCATAATTCCCTCCCGGCCAAAACCATGCTAACGCATCAAAGGGTTGTCCCCTAGGATTTGGCCACATCGTATAAAAAAAAAACATTTATCGTATTGTTTTTGATTTTTACGTTAAAATTTTCGACTACCAAATTCCATTGTTTCAAGAGAGATCAAAGTTGGGCAGCTGTTTTTTTCTGGATAACTTGAAATCTCGTCTTATATCTTCAAAATCAGCTTGGGTCTTTGAATGATCCTGATGGTGGAACGTAAAATGATCCGGACGATGTTAAAGGTGGTGCACATGATTGAACTTGTATGTCCATTTTCAGTATTTCATTCGGTACTTCTTCAGAAGGTGCCTATGGATATTCTTTTGAACGTTTAACCGCTGGGTCCATGGAATCCATCTGAGAATACGACAAAATTCTACATTTTAGTCCCTTTAATAATCCCTCTTGGAATTTCTCATGTGTGGGGCAAAAACTTTAATTTTGTCGAACGGTGAATCATTTCTTTTAATAAACAATACTAAATATGGCGTAGAAATACTTGAAAGTAAAAAAAGTGGGTGCCTTCACATACAGGAAATCGAGTGTCTCAACATGCATTACCTATAAGCGCCATGTTCAGATACCAGAAAAAAATTGTGTACTATAACATGAGCTGAAAAGTCCCCTGCCTAACACATAGATGGCGCTAGTCTTATTGCATTCACCGCTTTTTAAGTTAGTACTAAACTTCAAAAGAAAGCTGTTAAAATTTCATGATATTCTACTTGTAAGTTTCTGAGTTATTGTGCTAAGAGTAATACTACTTTTGTTATTTTCGGAACAATGCATCAAAAACAATTTCGTGTTTTAATTTTACACTGCTTCTTTATGGAAAAAAATAGCGTTCAAGCGAAGCAATGGCTTAAAAAATGTTATAAGGACTCCGCTCCATCAGAAACAACAATAAAACGTTGGTTTGCTGGCTTCAAACGTGGTCGTAGAGACACCGATGATGCAGAACGCAGTGGACGTCCAAATGAGGCGGTTACACCAGAAAATGTTTGGCTATGAGAAAGCTCTGTTCAGAGTGGGTGCCACGTTTGCTCACTGTTAACCAAAAACAAGAACGTGTTGATGATTCTGAGCAGTGTTTGGGCATGTTTTTTAAACGTAACAAACCGGAATTTTTGCGTCGATATGTGTCAATGGATGAAACATGGATCCATCACTTCACTCCGGAATCAAAACGATCGTCATCTGAGTGGAGAGCAACTGGTGAACCTCGTCCAAAGCGCCCGAAAGCACAACAATCGGCTGGAAAGGTTATGGCCTCGGTATTTTGGGATTTGCGTGGTGTAATATTCATCGACTATCTTGAGAAGGGTAATACCATCAACAGTGAATATTATATAGCGTTATTGGAGCGTTTGAAGGCCGAAATTGCAAAGAAACGACCGCATATGGCAAAGAAAAAAATTGTGTTTCATGAAGACAACGCACCGTGTCACAAGTCAATCAAAACAATGGCAAAACTACATGAATTAAACTTCGAATTGCTCTCACATCCACCGTTTTCGCCAGATTTGGCTCCCAGCGACTACTGGCTGTTCCTCACTCACAAAAATGCTCACCGGTAAGAAATTTCGCTCGAATGAAGAGGTTATCGCTGAAACTGAGGCCTATTTTGAGGCAAAGGATAAATCGTTCTACAAAAGTGGTATTGAAATGTTAGAGCGGCCTCGGAATGATTGTGTGGCTCTTGATGGAGATTACGTTGATGAATAAAGCCAATTTTGAACAAAAAAAAACCGCGTTTTCTTTGTTAGGCCCGGGGCTTTTTAACCCATGTGATATAAAAATATGCCCAAAATTCTTTTTTGCACCTTAAAGGATACTAAAAATTTCCATAAAAACACATATATCGCTTTTAACGATCGATGGAAAATATTCTCTTAATCTGAACTTCAAAAAACCTCCAGAAAACTGTTTGAATTTTTTTAATAATTTTAGCTGAGCAATGATTAGATATCAATGATGTGCAGGCAACTTTGGCAGTTTAAACGTTGGTGCTATCGTAACGCTTTTACGAAATATTGAAAGTGTCCGAACATGAAGGCTGTCACAACATGCAGTACTCTACCCTACTAATTTTTCAATTTTCATCAAGTTCTTACCTTTAATGACATTTAGCTTCCATTTAACCTTTATGACATGTTCTCTAACTTTAATTCTTGACAAGAAAACTCTTTAACTTTTCCATCTTCCTTACCTTCTTCTCTCCTTTCTGGGAAATTCGAGACAAGTTGTCAAGAGTTTTATCGAAGTTTCCCAGTACCTTATAATATTTACTGAAAAGATTGGCAAGCGTTCCCACGACAGGTCACAAAAACAGACAACAGTAACTTTTGTGCGTTAAAGAAAACTCTTCATCATGAGAATTGAATTACCTTTCCTCGAAATTTCTGCTACCATTAGCATTTGTGTAAATTGCCCAAATGTCGGCACATTACCAAACAAAAAAAATTTTGTTTTCCCTCTTCTTTTCCTAGATTTCCGAAAACTTTCCAAATTTCCAGGGATCTGTCAACATTAAAAGAATTTGTCTGTTCTGAGAAGGCAAGAAAATAGAATCGGATAACAGTAATTTTCAGGTGTGATAACCTAATTTGTACTCCATCATCATCATCTCATTTGGAGGCTTCTTTTTATGTGCACACCTTCAGGAATCGTACGGTGCTATTGCTTGAAGGCTTGCCCTTCAACAACGGATCCAGCAAACTGAAGAAATATTTTAGAATTCAGAGTGATTTCAGCTCCATCGCAAACGTCAACGTTTTTGTTACATTTCCCAGTTTTAACCTTATTCACATGTTTTTTGTCAAGTGAAAATGATGAATTACAGGAAGAAGGGTGGAGCAGGAGGTAGAGAAACGTAGGCAACAGTAGAAGGACCTAAAAATGTGCAGCTAAAGTTTTGTGGGCTTTAGCTTTACGCTGGGATTCAGTGACGGGACCCGCTACTGTTCGAAAGTTTAAAAGTTTTTTGCTCCTCGGAATTATTGCTCTGGAGCCAAGTTCAGAATAGATTTAAGGATTGGAAGAATTCAATAAATCAGTTTTAAGCGGAAATCAAGTTGAATTTAAACGAACACCTGTGGGATGGATTTCACTTGCATAAGTTGGAGAATTTTTTTCTTTCAGTTTTTTCCTACTTAATTTTAAAAATATTTCTAAAATTTGTCGCTCCAGGTTGCATTAAGTTAGCATCTTGTCAGGTGTTAGTATTTCAATTATTTTTTACAATTAAAAAAATAAGTGAAGGTAATAAAACTTTCTTGTTAAATTGTATTAAACCACTGTGTTTCATATGTCTTCTATCCCTTTCTAAGTTGACTTGTTGTTTGGTTAAAGTCGCGACCGTAAGCTTTTATGTTGAAGGGAAACTGAAGAGTTTACATCACCCAGGAAGAATTAGAAACACACCACATGGCACATGTATTATTGTTGCTAACTAGCTTAACCACCTATCACCACTGGATAGGGCACCAATATCCGACCGAAGAATTGTCGCCATTTTTGTTATCTCAATGATTCTGTTCTATGCGTCAACTGAGGATGTAAAAACTTAAGGGGCCTTCTACCACCTCCTTGACAAAGCCTTTGGTAAGACTTCTAAAGGTGATATCAAAATAGCTATGGGGGATCTCAACACTGTGATTGTCTCAAACACCACCAGCCTGAAACATGTTATGGGGAGGTCTGGACTAGGAGACAGCAAAGCAAATGGGAAGTTGTTTAAACACAATATTCAAGCCATAAGCGACTTAAGTGAAGAAAGGAGGTGACGGTCAAAAAATGACCACAATTGAAAAAAAACTGCGAAAAAAACTGTTTGAAAAACAACTGTTGAAAATGTAATGTATGTATTCACATCTCTCATCTCTAGTTCCCGTAACCCGTTGTAAGGCATGGGGCGAGAGAAGAACTTCACCAGATTCGAGACAATGGTTGCAAGTGGACCTACAGTTTGAAGTAAATTCCGAACCATTAACATTTTCTCTGTAATCTCCATGACCTTTTCATCGTAATCAGTTGTCAGCAGAAAACAACCATGGATCGCTGTCGGTGGGATTCGAACCTCAAAATTTTTTTTTATATACGATGTGGCCAAAGCCTAGGGGACAAACCTTTAATGCGTTAGCATGATTTTGGCTGGAAGGTAATTTAGTGTAAAGGAAGTGAGGAAACTTGAGTGTCTTGTTTTTGCATTGCTGCGAGCTAGACAACAGCCCAGAAACGGAGTGGATTATTTTAACTTCTAAAACTAACTAAACTCTAACTCTAAAAACTCACGGGGAGACCGGGTCTCGAACCCGGGACCCATGGCATGGTGGCCGTGCGACTCTACAAATGAATCCATAATATAAAATGAAGGCTGCATAAGTGTATGTTCGCGCTAATCTCAGGAGCCAATGTATAAATTTTAAAGGGCTTTCACTATCTCATTAAGCATCGTTCGAGGAAGGTTTAGGTGTATCTACGTTAATAATCGTCGATAGGGAGTCGAATAATTAGCGGAATATAAGAATGCAATTTGTAGGTTCTATGGTGAGTCCCACGCATTGCTCCAATATACCTGCGGATGCCATTAAATACTGTGTGTGGGCGTGGGTGGGGGGGGGATACACTGTTAGAGGTAGGGGTGACCAAAATCATGTAAAAATAATTTAAAATTACATGCACTTAACAAAAGTCCGAGCAACGCCGGGCAGATACATATGGATGTGTATCTATGTATGTTCCAGCATAGAGCAACGTACACCAAACACCCCTACAGGTGGTGTTGGGAAGAAAGGGACAGGTAAAAATAACCAAAAGTGGTCAATATAATTGCCGAATTTATAGTTTTCAGGGTCGTTGGGATGAATAATGACACTCCCGATGCCGCTAAATACTGCGAGGTCGTGGTGGAAGGAAATGACATGTAAAAATATTAGAAAACGGCCAATATTAGTATCGAATCCATAGCTTTCGGGGTCGCTTAAATGAATACTGGCCATCCCGATGCTATTAGATAGTGTGGTTGTAAGACACCCCTGGGTGGTGGTAAGTAGGGCGTGACGTCTAAAAATAATTTGAAACTACTAACAATAGTGTAAAATCCATAGTTCGCGAAGTCCCTGAGATGAATACTGATACTCGTGATGCCGGTTGACACTGTGAGGGAACTGTGTTTTGGGGGGGGGGGGGGCAAAATTCAGTGCCCCCACTTTTAGAATTTTTTACCAAAAAATTTTATGTTCCAAATAAAAAGATGCAAGCAATTTTATTATTGTACCCATCTTACTTTTCCCCCCAAAACCAGTCGAGCGAAGTTAAAAATCAAAAACAGGCCATCACAGTAGAAATCCCCCTTAACCAATTTTTAAAGTTATTTGAAACAATAAGTCACGTGCATTTTTCCTCGCAGTGTTGTGCAAACACAATCAATGGACAACTATTTCCGACCATGGGTAATCTACAACTCAATTCAAGCATTCAAGTTTTGTCGACATTATACGTTCGCTATTAATTTTTCCCCGTGAAGGCAGTCATTAAAGAGTGTCCAACCTTAATTTCGCCTATTTAGTCGTATAAGGTCGATGGTGACGACAATCCTTCTTAAACCATTTCTGGTGGTCATTTTGTGGCTCTTATAGGATTAAATAAGTCCAACGGCAAAATCCGGGCACATTTTTATGGCAAATTTAATTGACTAAAGAAGTGCTTTCAAAGCGCGGAAATGTGTTTTAGATCTCGAGGAGTTTAAATAACTTTCAAGCGGGCAGCTAAGTGTGGGGACATTTTCGACGAAGTGATAGTACACACATTTATCAAGAACTGGATAAAGAGGGAGCCTTCGAATGAATTTTGAGCACTTTCGAAATCAAAATCAATTTAATATGACCGCATATGGACTCACACAAGGAGCGCTGAAAACACTTTCTCATCAACTTTCCGACATGAATCGGTAACAAAACAAAATGCTTTTAGCAATGTGAAAATCATACACAAGGTGAGTCTGTATAAAATGATGAAGCCTAAGGGGGGGGGGGGGGGGTGTTAGCTCATATTCAAGCTACCTCGTGCAATTTTTTATAATGCATTCACGGCTTTCTGTTGTCGGTGCTGGAAGGCCGCGATGTTTTAACCATATTATATCGGCTTATGGCAAGCAGCCTACCTTGTGAGCTCGTTACATGTATAGTTCGATGTGAGGTGCTATAAACGTCAAAGGGTATTCCCCCCGCAAACATTTAACACAATTGACATGAATACTGGCGAGCTGTTGTTCCTCTTTTCCTGTCTGTCTTGCCGGCATGAGATGCTGATATACTTAAAAAGTGACGCCTGTTCCCATTAAGTTGAAATATGTATTCCCGGGTGCCGAGCAATATGCTCGCCTTTGGTACATATGTAGCAGCATAAAAAGCTCAACATAAAACATAAACGGCACGACAGCATAAATTACCGTTAGCATATGAAGAACAAACAATGGCCCATTTGTTTTTGTACATTCACCAGTAAGAAACCGGAGGCAAATATGAACCCTGTGATTTTTCAATTCCTGTGATGTGGGGTTTTGTGGCACCTCGTATCCACCTGATATACCCAGATCTACCTGTTAGGAGGTAAATGGTGTTCTCTTGCATAGTCTTGTTGGTATTTTGGATTAAAATTGACGGTAACGACAAAGTGCTTTTCACTTGTGTTTCAAGTCTCTATGAGCCGGTGTAATACACTCCGCCAAGTGGGAGGAAGCGAATGTTGAAAGTTCAAGAATATTAAAATCCGTTCTTTGGGATAAAAAAAAAATCATTGCTCTGAAAGAAATTTTATGAGTTAAAAAAGGCAGTGGCAGAAGGTTAGGGAGGGTGGAGAAATAGTGAAAGCCGGAAATATATCTTGCGTAGAAATAGCTGTTGAAAAGCATTTTTAAGCCTTTATCTACCCGCGTAAGCTAACTACGGAAAGTGTGTGTGCAGCTCACCCATAGATAAAGTAAAAAGATTTGAAAAGGATCTGAATTGACAGTGCTGTAATAGTGTTTTGACAGACAAGAATAGTTGTTTAATTTACGTCAGCATTTTTACGTTGCTTTAAATGATTGATGTGCCGTTTGGCAAATACCGAAGCGATTGATATGGTATTTTATCGCTCATCCTTTTTTGGTATCGGTAGTTCCTAAAACTAAAAGAGCTTCTTAAACTACAAAGTGCATAGAAAGGAGAAACTACAGCTCTTTACATATCTTATATCGCGTCATTTTAAAACTGGTCCAAGGAAGCCACCTTATAAGCTTTGACATTTTACTTAATCACTGATGAAAGTCAACCAGTGAGACCGTTCTCGACGTGACGCTTTTAATGGAGACGGGTAATTGTGAACTGGTAGATTGGGCCTTCGCTATCAGATCACAGCTCCGAAAGAAACTTAAGGAATACAGAAATGTGGCAAAAACAGATTGGGGAAAATTTGGTAGGCTCGTACAGGAGAAGCTGGGAAGTCGTTCCTCAGTAAAGCTGTATATATACCGGGGCGGAAGATTTACTGTAGTGCGTATCCCTCGTCCTTTCGTGCCTCCAAATCTGTAGCTTCCTTTTATATCTAGAATTATGATAGAAGTATGTGTATTGCGAAATGCAAATTTTTTTTATTAGAACAGTCTGAACGAACAATATAAATGAAGTTAAAACATACATAGAATCCGCAGTAAGCCTCGTCATAGAATGTTTAAATGAAGTCTTTGAACTAGCCTGTCCTGTGAGCATGCCTCGAAAAAAATTTGTGGGACAAGAGTCTAAGTGAAATTTGCCCAAGAGGCTGTCGAAAACGTTCAGGACCACGTAGCGTGGCAAACTATAGAGCTGCTCTAAAGGAGTTCAAGAAGAAGTTAAGAGCAGCTATGAGAAAGAGCTAGGTGTTCTTCTGTGAGCAAATCTATAAAAACCTCAGAAAAGGTTAGTTTGAGAAAAGTGATTTTGAAAAATCCAACACAACCTATGCTACTTTTTATAAATAGCGGCATTTGGGCAAAGAACATCAAGGAGACGCTGGCGGTCTTGATAAACACTCACCCTGCTTGAATAAAAATCAAATGACTACTCCAGGTTATAACGATGTTGCAAATTGGATATACATCCCCAAAATTATCTGTCAGGATAGGGTTAGATTTGCGACCAAATCCTTTGATCCAGAAAAGTCGCCGGATGTGGACGGCATACTGTTGCAGAAGGTGCTTGAGCTTATTACTTCCTGGTGATTTTCAGAAATTGTTTGAAGCTGAACCGTGCAAAAAAATGTATAAAAATGTTTTTCTAACTCAGAAGGCGTACTTCTCCGCAGCAGCCAAGAAACAGTTGACCTACTCAGCAGAATGTAACCATATATTTAGGTAGAATGAGGCTCCCAAACCAGGATACATCAAACATCAAAAGCAAAAACCAGAAAATGTCAACACACAACAAATAGGGGAGAGGATACACATAAGGACGAAGTGTTAGCGGATTGCTCCACCAAGAGCGACAGCTCCGCTCTACCAACTCACTGCGTCTAGAATGAATAACTTAGTAAGGTGACTAAACCTGAGTTGCAAACTCGAGAATTAGTCTAATCAAAGAAGTGAATCAAGGTCTGCCTATCTGAAAAATCTGAAAAATGCCTTCAGAGCTGACTTACTCCTAAAAACATTATAGTTTACGTGCAGTGTGAAATCGAGTTTTCGCAAGCTTCACCACCAATATCAGTCACGCAGTGCACACGACGGATAGTAGTTTCGCAAAGGTATACTCAAAAACAAGCTGATTGGGGTTCCTAAGAATGACATTACTTCACATTTTTCAAAGTTAAAATACATGCCATTAGGTCCACACCAGTCCTTGAAGGCATCCTGACTGGAATACGAATCAAAACTGTTTCTAACGCAAGAGAAAATCTAGTAGATAAGATTATAGATTAAGACTTTGGAGTGCCTAATCAGGGTGATAATGTCGTCAATGTCAAGGATAAACAGCAGCGGACCCATATGGCTACTCTGCGGTATAAACGATGTCGCCCTAATTATAGATATAGTGTTACGGAAAGATGTACAAAGCCATATATATCACCATGATGCATAGCAATAGAGTGATAACCTCGGAGTGGGGCGGCTTACTTCATCAAACTTGTTGACCCCGAAAAGTCCTTTCACCTCTTTTGTGGCTGCTGGTTATAAACGACATTCTCATGACGCTTGAGAGGAGGGGTTTAAAGGTCATCGCTTACGCCGATGAAGTAGTTATATTAGTGCCAGGCAAGTATCTAAATACGATTAGCGAAATCATAGAAGAAGTACTAAATGAGAAGCGAAAACCAGGTGGCTTGGCATCAGCTCACGCAAATCCAAAATGACCCTATTCACTAGGAAGTATATGACACCAACTTTTAGCGTACCGCGCTGCTGGAACTCAAACCATAGGATAAAACATCCGGGACTAATTTAAGACAGCACAACTGATTCCTCTGAATTCCTGGTTCTCGTGGTAATGAATCATTTCCAATATAAGCATTTGTTCGATTAAAAACAATTGGAAGTTTTCCCTCCTCAGTGATCTGACGGTCTTCTTTGTCATAGCAGAGCTTTTGACTTGTGAAGTAGTCATTAATAAGCCTCCAAACATACAATTGAACATTTAGCTTTTGCAGGGATGTCATTATATGCCTCCAGTTAGTAGAGTTGAAAACATTTTTTACATAGAGAATGATGACAGAGCAATACTTCTCCAAAATCCATATTGATGTAGTTTGTTGTATATGATGCTCTCAAGCAGTTTCCCCATTGTGAGGACGGTTCCCTTAGTGGGTTTTCTTTTCGGGAACAGCACCAACAACTGGGTTTTCCATGGCTGGAAGAATACTCCTCCTTCCAGACATAAGTTAAAAGTAGAGACAAACATATCTGACTTCATCCTAATTGGTACTTGTAGCACTATGTTTGGAACACCTTTCAGCCCTGGTGCTTTATTGTTTCCAACTCCTGCGCCGAGTAGTTCTTGCTTTGATCTTCATAGTTACACATCTGTAGGCTTCGCCCCACGGGTCGGCGTCTGCCTTAGTAAACAGCTGCTTTAAACATTCACGCTTGCTATTGCGGATTGCTTCCCGCAATTTATTCCTTGCTGTTCTATAATATGACAACAAATCTGAGAGTTGTCTCTGACTTTGGCTCGCTGATATTGCCGCCTGGATTGCAGGCATTCAGCTTGTAGTTGCCTCATTTTATCGCCCCACCAGAAGTTTCGCATCACAGGCCCTGCTGATGTTTTTGGCTATATCAACCGAGTTTTCCAGTGTGGTTCCCGTTGGCATTCAGTTTTCCCTCAGCACTTCTGAAAATACCTCCCAGTCACACATTGCGGAGCCTCACTGTGTTTTGCTGCCCTTTTTGATGTGACTTTATCTCTTTCGAACTTCCATAACATATAAAATAGCCTAGTGCTCGCGAACCTTCCAAATTAATTCTTTCATCCTAGCGCTGCTTACCAAGGTTATATCTACTACTGATCCCGAATCTGTCCCACGAAAGATAGAAGTATTGTCGACATCCGCTACTACGATGTCTAGTGATGAAAAGGCTTCCAACTGCACATATATTCTGTGGTTTGTGTCCGGATTCACCACTGAGTGGACCACACATTAAAGTCTCCCGCAATAAGTGGAGTTCTCAAACCCCCATCTGCCCCTAACTTGTATAGCATGAGCTTATACTGTACACTGGAGGTGCTTGGAGGAGAGTCCGCTCATATTGACATTGATAAAGCCTTAACGTCGGTATAATATCTTGGAATAGCTACCTTACACTTGTTCGTATACCAGATTTTCCAGCTAAATCTGTCCATACCGTATTGCTTAGGCGCTTATATGGCTCGCTGATGATAGCAACTTCTATGTTCAACTCGTGTACTGTGTTAGAAAGTCATTTGCAGCTTAACAGTGGTTTAAGTATATTTGGATGAACGCTACTACTACTAATACTATCGTATTTAGTGCTTTCTTAAATAGCGGACACCTGCTGCTCACGGCAATGTGTCCACTGCTGCTAAAAGCCGAACTCTTGCAGAGCATGTACTCCGGCTCTTTTGTGCAGCTTTTTGGCATGTGGACCTTTTCACCGCATTTTCTGCATTAGTCTGTCCTGTTCCACTTACTCTTGCAAGACCTCGCCAGATGCTCATATTCCAGACTTCTAAAGCATATCAGGAGCTTCTTTTTTCAGCCTACAGACAACCCAACCTATTTTTTCCTTGCAAGCTTTGTTTACCCATTCCGCTGGTAGACTGATAATCGCTGTATGTGTGCCTTTGTTAGGCTTTTGATTGCCGTGTCCTCAGTCAGTGAATCTTTAAATAAGGCAATTGAAACTATTCAACAAATTCCCTAATAATATCCTCTTAGGTCACTATCTTGTCAAAATCCCTGTATTGAACCCCCAGCGTGCTTTCAACAGAGTTGTGATATTTTAGAGTTCTCTCTTCTGCTGCTCTCTCAATTTCCAGCATGACGCCTTCCTTCTGCGTTCTCTTTATCCTTGTGACGTTCGCCCCCAGGTTTTTAGGTTCCGTGTCACCTTTTACCTTCTGCAATATGTACGCATAGGAGAGGTTTCCCTTCTTCGAAATCAGAATTCTGATTCGTTCTTTCGAGCTTGTCGACTTACAGACTTCTTACTACTCACTTGCCTTAGCCAGTGTGTTTAGAGTGGGTTAGCCCACCTCTCGCTTCTTGACACTGTTTTTGGCGAAGGTAGCCCACTAATCGTTTATTTCACCACTTTTCGCCCCCTTTTACCTCCTTTAGCAGCTTTCCATACCGGACTGGTTTTCGTGCCCCTCTTATTGCTATTGACAGCCATCCTTTCCTGTCTATGACCGTTTCTAGAGTACCACTTCTTCAATTTTCGCCTCTACCTCTCTATCTGTGGTGTCGATCTGAGACCCTCCAATGCCTTCTTTCAGGGTCCTCTGAGTTTTCCCACTGTGACCTTGATATACCGGTGAATGTTATTCTTTGGATTGGAAAACCCGAAGAGCGTATGCAAGGTCTCTCTTATCTCCATTAAACTTGTTCCTGCCTTCTGCAGTTTTGCTTCTAACATAGAAACCGTCGGGCCGTCCCCACGCTGAGTCTGCTGCTGGTCTTAACAATTTTGCGAAGCCATTAGCGGTGATTGCACGATAATTGCGCTGCATTTAAAAGTATCTCTTCTCTCATGCGCAATGAAGTTTTCTCGTGTTATTGTCGTAGCTGTGGTCTATGCGGGGCCTTTTAAACCCAAACCGAAACATAGCCTAACCTAAGCTTCTTTATAATTCCTATAGTTCATATAATTCCATTCAAAATCTAATGTAGCATAAACCAGTGCAACGAAACATAACCAATTACTAAATAAGTTAAAGTATCGGTACCTACTTTGATAAACTTAAAGGACAGGGATTACAACATCCGTATCCCATTTTTCTATTTTTCATAAGAAATTGGTTCGCATGCCACCCTAATATCTAACTTAAAATTAATTTTACGTATTATCACACCGAGTGGTCTTATATTCAATTTTATACTCTATTTTTCGTTAATCCAGTTCATCTGAAGGTCCTTTATTGAAATCAGGACTAGTTCTGTAACTTGAGGCACACTCAAATCTCTAGAAAACTCATTCAAAAATTTTACGTAATATGAAAAGTCAATCAGGTATTTAGGTCAAAAAGCTTTTTATATGTTCTATATTCAACAAGCGTTCCACGAAAACTCAACCTATTTGGAAGGTCCTTACATGTAATTATATTTCAAATTGAATACCTGCGAAGGATATTTCCGTGAAATTTTATTTTAAATTCATCTAAAGAGTGAAAACGCAAAGAACCCACAACTTGTTAAACATTTCATAACAAACTCAACTACACTACTCTAGCGCCTCTCATCAATTTTAGTTTAAAGATAAGAGAATTCATTAATTGCAACACTCTTAAAGCATAACATCAGTAGTCGGCTCCGCACGTACATATAATACAACTCCTTACCACTTTTTCTCCACGACACTTAAACGGAAACATTGAAAAACTCTATGAATTAAGTCATATAAAAACGGCAAAAAAATAGAGGGATCAGAAAAGAGCAACTTAGCTTTTAATTGGTATTTGCCTAGATCGAATACAAAACCGAGATTTAGAAAGACGAGGGCTGCTTTTCTCCGCCTGCTTTACTATTTCGCATTTCATTTTCCACTTGTCTTAAATGCAATATCTCAAAACTCCTTAAAACTTTCATTCATTGCTACCTGTACCATTGTGGAAATCTCCAGTTGATGCCTCCAACTTCACTACTATCTATTCATCTCTTCATCGTTGGCAAAGACTCCGCTCCGGAACACTTTAATTAAACGCACATAAGAGGAGCCCGAACAAAGGTAAATTGACATAGTTGAATCTCTGCAAATATCACCCCAGTGAAATTGAAATGCTATAGTAGTCCCCCTGTGCTTGCACACTCAATATCCGTCTGAATAGACGACGATAAACAAGCGTCATTCATTTGTTGTTCGTAATTCAGCCCTTGTCTACCACCGACATCTCTGCATGAGGAGCAGCCACTAGTCTCAGTGGCATCACATTCAGCAGACGAGCAGGGATGATGATGCATGGTTTGACATGGTATTAGTTCCATGAATGAACGCATGGATGCATCCTTGGAGCACCCTTTTCTATTCATCATCATCGCCCACCGCCTCCAAATCATGCATGTCTAGGCTTGGTTGTAGGTGAACTGCCGTAGTTACACATGTCGCATTGCAAGACCTATTCCTGCTTTAGCCAAGTCACCCGAGGGAAATTCCCACCTGTCTTACCTGAGGTGCTTCACGACAACATGCCGCTTGAGAAGTGAGCGACGAGCCGTGACAAAACGCGATTCCCATGCTTGCACTCGTACGTCATGCCCTAGTCTTATCTGCCAACAACAAGTTCTTGTCGGTGTCGGTTGTGCCCACGTATTCGCCTCAGTTTCAATTGCACCTTCTCACAATTCAGATCACCTCGGCTCGGAACCCCAATTCACTTCTTACTCAATAACGGCCGGGTACGTTATTTGTCCATCGATCGTTTAAGGAATTTTTCAAAAGTTTGTTTTGCTCGTTTTACTGCTGGTGTCGGTCTACTACACTAAAGAAACGCGTTTAGTGCTCCTGTCAAATTTGAATTTCAAAGGATTCGAGTGATTGCGGACATTGCATCCGCTTAATCAAATGCCAGATCCTGCGGTCCCGTCCGATACCACGGATAAATGCATTTGAATTGTGAATTTATTCCGGTACAGTGTAATTAGCCTAACGAAGCTCCTTCAGCTCTTGTCGCGTTTAATTTTGCCAATTTGTGCACTACCCGCTCTCCGGATAAATAAATCTAAAATTTTGCCTCCCCGAGGGCGGAGATGCTTGGCGGGCTCTCCTGCCCAGAATCGTAGTGCTGTTGTGTTCTGGAAATTCTGGAGATCCCTTCATGTTTCGGGATTTTAAGGGTTTTGGACTTAAGTGCTTCCAGCAAATTGAATTAAGAATCTTCCGGAGCGTCGACTACAACAACGACGAGGACGTCGAAAATGCGTTGTCACTGGAAATACTGCCAAAAAGTAATGCGAGGGTTGATGCTATTTCAAAGGAATCTCGACAGTTTTCAGGTTAGTTGATGAAAAGTTTGCAAGACGATTTTAATTTTGTACCGGAGAAATGGTGGAAAGTTTCTGAGGTATTCAGGAGTTTTTAATTGTTTTAAAAAGTATTGTATTTCCTGTGCTTTTTGTATTATTTAAAAGAAAAAAGTTTGACTTATGCAGGACGATTGTGAAGTATTTACTGTGGCTTGCAAAGTTTAGAAAAAGGAAAAAAATCATTTGAAATTTTAATTAGGCTTGCTGATATCGACTGAAGTTAATTAGTTGAAAAAATCGAAATTTTTAGGACCTCTACTGTCAGTTAGTAAGCTATTGTTGTCATGTCAGCCGTGAATGATCAAAAGTTTTTTCCATGCATAAACGTTCGTCCTTACATCCCTTCATATATTGTGCTCGTACAATTTCATGACAACGGAATATAATATGCTAGACACACGATAAGCATGAATGATCATTCGAGGAGGAATGATCATTGCATAGCCTGTGTGTCATCACGTCATAGGAACAATTATCATTCCTAGCGTCATTGAATGAATTACGTCCCTGCAAGCTCATTCAATGCCAATGAGCATTCCTAATTGATGAGTATTATCCTGATGAAAGTACTCCAGTACTTACTCGAAACAATTAATAAACGAAGTTTCGTTAATTGTTTCTAGCGTTAAATTTAAAATGTTCTAAAACTGAAAATAATTAAAATTAAATGAACCTTTCTAACAGAAATCTTCATGTGGAGAAGCATTATACAGGGTGTTTCAGATCTGACGTGCCAAAGTGAGTGGGGTGATAGATCTCATCTAGACAAACAAAAAATTGTATGGCAGGGGGTGGGCAATCTCAACCGTTTGGGAGTTACAGGGTGATTCATAAATTTCAGTTTTTCATGGTATGCACATTACTCTTTTATTTTTATCTTTTGATCTACCCAACATAGCGACATCAAACAAACGCTAAAAAACAATTATTCTAATGACCTTTCCAAAACTGTCAACAATATTGATCTAACTCCTAGCATTGCAGGTACAGTCACTTCCAAAAGTGAAAAAATGGTTTCCGATAACCTTAAATTCAGCATTTTTCCAAATGTTCTCGGAAATTCATGTTATTAGTACAACTCTCTTTTATTTTTATTGAATTGCCCATCTTATTACCTTTCCAAAAAGATGCAACATGTCCTTGTAGAAAAAATATGTAGAAATTTATTCGTAGAAATCCTATCGGAGAAGATTATAAAAATCAACAAATTAAAGAAATTAAACTCAAATTAATTCTAAAATGCTTTTTATTGAATTTAAAAATAATTTAAATTAATCTAGATAAGTTACAAAAGCCGTTCAAAATGTCCACCGCCACTTTGGATGCATTTCAACAATCTCCTTCTAAGTGCTTGTTTAAGGCGTATTGCAGCTAGCCTCTCCCGTATTTTTGTCGCTACATTCACAATTTGGTTAACTTAATCCTCCCTATTGTTAACTGGGCTTGAATAAACCTCATCCTTTATTGTTCCCCATAAGAAAATGTCCAATGGGGTAAGGTCTGGAGATCCAGCAGGCCAAGGTATCCGTGCACCTCGTCGAATCCAGCGGTTAGGAAATTTTTCACTTAGTATTACCTTCAAACTGTTAGCCATATGCGCTGGTACTCCATCGTGTTGGTGAAACATTCCCGTAAGATTATCTAAAGGGTTCTCTTCTATTAGATCTGGCAGTGTATTTTCCAAAAAGTTCACATAAATTTCACTATTAAGCACTTGTGGCAAAATGAATGGTCCTACCAAATAGTTGCGGATGATACCAGCCCAAACATTGAAACTGAATCTCTGCTGGAGTGAGGTTTTCGACCAGGTATGAAGGTTATGGAAGTTCGTGATACTGTCTCTGGTGAATTGAGATTCATCCGTCCACAGAATTAGGTCCAGAAATGCCCTGTCGTCAATGTCGCGTTCCAGAAGCCGAGTACTAAATTAATCTCTTCTCTCGTAACGTGACATGGACGTAATCCCTCCGAATATTAGTTAAAGACACTCCTAATCGCCTTGCGACTCGTGTCGTGCTCGTCCAGGGTCCTGCCTCACGATGGTGATTATTTGCTGCTCGACGTCGGCAGAAGTTCCTGAAGTTTCGGGTCCTGTCTCCATGTCGTGTGAAGTTACACTTCCTGTTTCTCTTAACCTTTGGAAAGTCCGTGTAAATACTTCTCTTTGGGGTGCTCGCCGGTTAGGGAATCTCCTTTGATATTCCAGTAGAGCCATCCGCTCTCTCTTTTCCGTCTACTACACCATAAATGTAAATAATATCAGCGTATTCCTTTAATGTAAATTCTACAATTTTTAATAATTTTTGTTCAAAAACACCCGAACTTATTGATTTTTTTTTCAACTATGATAGGTATTCTTGCTGAATGACCCTTTTTTATAGCAAAATTTTTATCAGGTAGTTATGTGCATACCATGAAAAACTGAAATTTATGAATCACCCTGTAACTCCCAAACGCTTGAGATTGCCCCCCCCCCCCTCCCCTTCCATACAATTTTTTGTTTGTCTAGTTGAGATCTATCACCCCATTCATTTTGGCACGTCAGATCTTAAACACCCTGTATATCTGGTATTCTTTTGGATATCAACTGTTTTCTAACAGCAATCTGATTTTCATACTGGTCATAGTTGTGGAACTTCTGCACATATATCCGTTGTACTTCCTAATGTAATATCAAAACAGTTCTAGTTGTGTTAACTTGAAGTTTCATTAAATGTATAAGTTTGCTAGGTTTGCTATTCAATTAGTCAGCAATTAAAACAGATTGTCACAGAGCATGCGGTACTCCCTGAGGCAAGCCTAAGCAAGACTACGCACTGGACTAATACAACTACGATTAGACCCAGGATTACATACGGGACGATAATATGTTGGCATAGTTTAGGTGAGGCTAGAGGGGCCCCGCTGAACTACCTTAATCCCTCTTTGCCTAGACCGCTGGATGGATCCGTTGTGACTCATAGATTCAGTGTAATACAATATTTACTCCGCTCTCATAGTTATCTCACATCCCTCAGAAATCTCAGCTGTATGCTCTGTAGCTTCGTAAGTCCCGAGAAGAAGTAACGACCTAGTAGCCAACATCCTTTTGTCGCCTTGGCAGGGCACTCACCGATTATATGGTGAACTGATTTGGTTGCCTATGGTCCAGTAACCCGTTATAACCCCTACTGGATTCCTGGGGTTGGTTCTACTACCACTTATTAGTACTCTGGTTCTCCTCTAACTGCTGTCAGGCCACATTTGTCTTGTAATACAACCTGGGTCCTTGTTAGTTCACCGATAAATTACATTACTACATGCGTTGATGGTAATATCTGCATTAAGGACGTAAACGTGTTTTTCTCAAAACTACGTTTTTTGGAAATTAAATCTAGGTTTGGAGGGATACAAATGAACCGATTTTAATGATGAATTGTCGCTATTATCGTGCATCATTGGATTTTTTTTATATTGCAAAACTTTGATTTTTATTAGTAATAATTTAAACCTGAATAAATCACGTGAAATAAAAAATTTAGAAAACCTGCAGTTAATGTAGGTACGTCTGCCATAATAGGCTTGACAGGGGAGGGGCTCACCGGTCGCCCTTTTGTTCTTTTGAAGTATAAACCTTTTTCCTTTGTTGAATAATTGTTTTATAATACAAACAAAAATATTACAATGCGTTGAACAGTTAATTCAAAGTAATTTGAAAAAAAAAACCAACAAGATGCTGATTGGGATTTTCACATATGTGATCGCTTCAGATCTATCCATATCAGCAGCCTCTTTACCGCAGCACCCGCTCTCTAATGTCCTGGGCTATGTCTACATATGTCCTTACACCCGGGAAATATCGCCCAAGCTGTTCTTGGACAGATGCACTTTGACTGCATAACCACAGCTTCCAGCACCTTATTGGCCACCTGACTGTAAGTATATAAATATATATCCATATTGGACTCAGTTTGCCTATCTAGGCGTAGCATAGCCGTTTGGTGAATCGACGTTATTTTCACCTGAAAGTCTTTATCCGGCAGCCGGTACAATTCAGTGCTATTTGCTTTAGTCGACTCCCTCTCTTGTGCCGGCAATTGATTTAGATCCGTCCGTAAATATGGAAACCTCTGACGTTTCCACCACTTTATTACTGTCTCATTCCTTTGTAGCAGGTAGCTTAGAACTTAAGTTTCTGTTGAAAGTTATTTCTAGGACTCGGAAGTCCATATTGCCTACACCTGTCAGTCTGACTGCACACGTCGCTACCAGAATTTTGCAGTGTAAGACCAGTGGCAACATGTCTAGCATGACCTCCAAAGCCGCTGTGGGCGTGGTACTCAGACAACCAGTTATTTTCAGACGGGCCGCTCTCTATACTCGCGATAGCATCTCTACGTTTCACCTCTCTGTCGACTAGACTATTGAGCCGTAACAAAGAATCGGTCTGACAAGGGCGGTGTACATAAAATGTCAAAATGGTAGAGTCCCCATTTTACATCAAAATTCCTTTAACAGGTATAGTAGGACACGTTTACTTTTGCTATGCGTTCCTCTTTATTTCACTTGCCACCTAGTGAAAAGCACAAGCCCCATCTTTGACGGGTTAACGCTATTATAGGCCAAGTTTTCCAGCTTTTCTATCGCGAATTGGAACTTCTTGTCCAGAATAGGCCGGATACCAATATCGCCAGGTCATCCGCATATACAGATATCACGAAACATGGATTTCGTCCATAAACACTAACCACAGAAGTGGTGATATGATCTCCTCACCACTGAGTCGTCCATACACGAGCTTACCGTTCTACTGAGAATAGAATTAATTCAGTCACATAGACCCTTATGACTGTTCATCCTGCTCAGTCAGTTATAAATGACTTCCGTCTTCAAATTGTGGAAGGCACCAAGGGTGTATTTCTTGAACTCCATAGATTCTTCAATCACCGATACGACATGCAGCGCTGTCTCTGCTGACTTTCCTGGTTTTCTGAGATGCTTTAGCCCTTACCTCACTTATAAATGCGTCAAGTAGCTGAGAAATTGGTTTAAAAAATCTTTTCCTGCCACTTCACGCCATGCTGTGGGTATGTATGACCAGAGACAGCATCTGTATACTGTCACCAGCCATGGTTTATCCTGTCGACCTAAGGGGATTTTAGGAGATTAAATGAAGTTACTGTCTATGCTATGCTTTTTCACTTTATAAGTTTTTTTCACCTTATAAGGCCGCAATCCCCATCAACTTCAAAGTCTACCAAAGGCATTCTCTTGTTCTGTACAACGTCCCCGCTCGCCGGGAAGTGATAATGAAGACGAAATAGTCCTGAGTCTGGATGCCTCAGCAATTTTTTCAATAGATCCGCAAAACTTGCTCTACGACATGACATTTTCACCGATTTTACGGCTCTAAAGCTCTCTTTATATCTGGACCAGTCTATTTGGTATCTGCTATGCTTAGCCGCATTAAACAGTCTTCACGATTGCACCCTAAACTTTATCAAATTCGCATTTCACCAGGTGGCCTAGATTTTTTTTGTGTTCAGATTATGTCGTGGCATTCCAGGAATGCTTCATTTAGCTTGGTGACAGTATTCAGCACAGAGACAACTGTCATTTTTTATGGCAATCTGCTGTTAGCCATGGCAATCTGCTGAAGACATCCAGCATTTTTGCGGCTAGAAATCCGTGCGACTTCAAGTTTCTCAGAACTGAAATTCTAAAGCATTTAGTCCTGTACGTGTTTCCTAACAAGTGTGCAAACTCTTACCTTACCTGTTGCTTGACAATCAAATAGTCTAAATTGCCGTGACTAACAACCCTTGAATTATAGTCTTATTGATCTATAGTTCTTGGATGAGGGCTACAGAAGGAACAGCAGAAGGTTCGTTTTGGAAGATTTTCTGTCATATTGGTGGCACAACCTTCATGTATATTTTCCTCACCACTTTCGCTTTCTCACCACCAGTGCGAGTTACTTAAAACGGATGGTGTCCCTGAGTAACCCTGGAGTAGTGCGCCATCGTGGTGGAGTATGTGGCAATAATGCCTATAGGTAAGAGCAGGCAGGGCTCCTTGTTGTGAACTTAGGATAGGACCATTCCTTGACTAAGACCTTTCGGCTAGGTTTTCAGCACTACAACCATCCACAATAAGGGTCGAGAAAAGTGAATCCTGGAAATTTTAGACCATTCCCAGGTGAGTATTTTTCATTTATACGGACACTTCGAAAACCTATACTGTGTTAAAGGCGGGTGTCTGGAGCGCGTCTACTAAATTCATCCCATATAATCCTAAGAATGACTTGCTACTGTGTTTCAATCGAAAGCTTATTGCCCTTAGAGAGACTTGCCATTGTCTTATAATTTGAAGTGTACACCGTACTAGCGATCAAAGCAATCGGCTCTACCGTGACCAAGTCAAAGTTGGTCTGGGAAATGTTATAAAACTCTGGATGAACTGGGAGAAAAAAATTCGAGTAAGCTAGATTTGAATACCAAGGCATCGGAGTTTTCCTGGTAACGAAAGGAAGGGTGAATTGGCCAGACAGTGCTTTGCAATGAAAGTGCGCTCCGACCGAACGTGCGCGATTTCAAACTGCATTTCTTAAATGTTAATACATAATTGTATATTCGAGAAGCACAAAAGCTATTGCGGACCAAGTTCATTCTAAAAGCTTGATGTTAGATACATCAGGAGCTCCCTAAGTTTAACAGACCAGATGTGAGACTTTTCACCACTCCGGGTAATGTCAACTAAGATAATACTTGGCAAAAGTCAACAGAGCAACTGATTCCACCTGTAGATTGAGTCTGAAACGTTAGTTCTTATCATATGCGAGTGCCCGGTCATTGCCTGCACAGAATATCGATCTTTGGGAAGCCCTTGTAGGATAACAGAGAGTTTGAGAGCGACTTGGAGTTATTGTGCCTTTTAAAGTAGTAGGTTGAAGGAACAGCGAAGGTCGGGATAGTAGGCATTATTGGCCGCCGCGTTTCAGCTTCTCACTCTTCCACTCCAACATAACATAAGCCAATATCCGCTTAAGACATTATGTTGATATAAAGTCATTATTGTTCTTACATAAGTTAATGATATTATATTACGAACGCATTCTTATTTTTATAATCGTTTGCATTTCTTGCACTCTACATTGCATTTTTCTGTTATTTCTCATCTCATGTGGTAGTTTTAGACGCTCTGAGAGGAGTTTACTTTCGCCTTTTTTTTTACTTTACTTTTACCTTTCGCCGTCCAGGCGAATAAATCTCTGGAGGTCCTCTAGCTGCAAACAGCTTTTAGTGTACTTTGCAGAAAAATGTTAAAAATAATTGTGGAATGATTAATCATACAAACATTATATCGCTCTTGCAATATCGCATTTTTTTTATTTATAGTTTTATGAGAAGCAAACAAAATATAGTCACAACAGTTTCTATAAGATTAACAGCTTTTCGTAGTCGACATGATTTCCACATTAAAAGCAAAGTGCAATGGCAAATTTTAAGTGAAGGGTTTCCACTTTTTGATTGCACTTGGCTTTTTCAACATAAACTTTTAATAAAAACAGAAACAAATAAAAATAAATAAACTGAGAAAAAAAGTGCAAAGGTATTTTCTTTTCTGTAAAAGCAAAAATTGCTTTCAATTCAGAGTTGAATGTCTTTAAGTAGTCTTCTTTTCTACTTCTTGTCCGGTTTGTTTAAAACGACCCCCATCCAAACTAAGCAAACTCAATGAAACAATTGAAGTTAGTTTCCCACAAGAACTAGACAAAAAAGACAGAAATGCTGTGCAATTAAAGATTTCTCCAATGTATCAACTCTGGGAAGTTCGATGTACCACAAGATAGTAGAGTAATGAGTTCCTTGGCGCTATATACTTGTATCTCCACAACATTGGTTCTTTCACTCAATAACAATGAGAAAAGCTGAAGCTGAAATGTTTGTGCTGAAGGAAATTATATGAGTAAGTCGATCGTTAATTTTTAAGTTGACATTGTTTCGTCCATTTTGAATTGATATTTACCTGAATTTTTATAGAAAAAAATAATTTTTTTTGAATTCTTGTTAATTCAATTATCGACAGAATCTAGTTCAGCATATATTTTTTTTATGACTTTAGTTTACCTTTGAAGCCGTGTCTAGACTTTCAAAGATGGAGGAAGTCAAATACTGCTTATAACGTTTTATGCGATTTAATATTTTGGGGGCATAGAGTACCATCTTCCTATAGCCGATTTGTTTCACGCACTAATTGCAATCTGGGCGATTTAATTTGCACAAAAAAATTTCTAAGAGTGTATTGGTCATGCATATGATAATGTAAATTTTTCATAGCTCGAGTAAAAATAATTTGAGTTGGCATATTCACGTCCAAAGCAAGTACAGACGTTAATATCTTTAAAAGTATATACGCGCCCGTTGCGAGCACGCATATCGAACAATTGCGCTCGGTAGTATTATGCACGCCCCCGTTACAGGCCCAACAATTTATAAATACGCCCGCCACATGGGTATGCACGCTTCCGCAACAGGTACGAAAATCTAAAAATACTGGTGACTCATCGCTTGGGCTATGTGCAATCTCACCAGTATAGACGTGTACTCACTAGGTGAGTCCTGACAATAATAATGGTAACAATTACGTGAAATTTCTTATTTTTATTCGTATACTATATTTTCCAGTTTTAGTTATGATCTGTATTAACTCGAGTAAAAATAAGATTTAACTGCACAAATGTTGCCGACTACTGCAGAGATAGTTTTGTTATTTCAGATGTAGGTCTGGAATGAGTAAATCCACAAAAATAATTTTATTGTTTCATTTTTAATTGGCGGGCTGCCATATGGAAAAGTATAATTTTTGCTCTGGCGTATTGTGCCCCATTTGTGTGTCAGTCCGGCGTTTTGGCGCTGTGTGTGACTGTTTCAGGCTAGGAATGATCGAGTCTTATTTTTACTCTGGAGGCTATTTTTGTTACAGTGTTCGTTATAATTTGCATTAAGAGTACTTCGGGAATTTAAATATTTTCGAAACTGTAACGAGTCCTAGTTGCTACAGAACCCTAAAATCGACATGCTGCTTAGCACTAGTTAAGAGACATACTGGACCGTAGGAGACAGGATGAGGGGTTTTCGGGGTCGAACGGGTTTTTCCCTATTTTTGTAGTTATGCGTGGTTTCGATAGATGGCGCAAAAGGAAATTGGCGTGTTTTATTTGAATTTTCATGTTTTACAGTCGACAGTGGGCAAGCGGTCATTTCTCGACCAAAAAATCTTGCGGTAATTAAGCACTTTCCTCGCATGCCTGGTAAAAAGGAACAGTCGCGAAAATTTTGGAGATACAGTAAAAATTGGCAGTAGAACTGTACTTATAAATTTCGAATTTCTCACCTTTTTTGTAAAGAGGAATAATAAAGAAGATCTTCCAAGCTTTCGGAAAGACACGACAACCAGTTGACAGGTTTAATAATCAATATAGAACAGGAGGAAAAGAAAAACCACATCTTTCCACAAATGAGATGGAGATACCATCTGGACCAATTGAAAACTATCATCCAAGGTCAGTCTAGTAAACTGTCTTTGGATTGGATAGAAGTCAGTGGAACCTCGTCGAAGGGGTAAAGTTCTTAAAGCTGATGTCGTCCAAAAACAGTTCATGGCTTTTACTGTCTCCAAAAGGCAAAAATGATGGATAAAAGACCGCCAAAATTGTTTGGGATCGGCGCGTAGGGATGCCTGCTTTTCGTTTATATTGTTACTATAAGACGACGCTATCTCGGGTGTAAATTGGCTCTGTAAGTTGGCATAATTTAAATAGTGAGAAATAAAAAAGCTTTTACAGGAATTATTTTTAACAGTCTTTAAACGTTTAAACAAGCAACTGAACTAAGGCTGATTAGATAGCGTAGTATTCGAAATAGAAAATACAGTAAGTAAAACAGATATACAACAGATAAAATTACGGCCTTGTCAATGTCTTGTTCTTTGGGGACGCTACTCCAATCGCAAGTTGAAAGCCAATTGGTTGTCAAGATGAGATGTCAGCTTTATTAAACTTAGAATAGACTGTATCAGAATAAACTATATAGGAACAATATGATGCGCAGGATGATAAGTAAGTTCAGGAACAAGGGGGCTAAGGATCGCCTTACCAGTGTACTAGCAGGATCAGTATAAAAGACAAGAGCAGTGAACATTCCATGATCATTAGATATACTGCAGGTCTGTGTTAAGCCCAAGGAAACGAAGCTATCAAAAAAAGAGACAGCAAAAAGAAGCAATCAAGCCGTTGTCTGAATGAAAGACTCCAAGCATGTCAAGGTCGCGGAAAAGCAATAACTCATTGGAAGGAGTTGGATAGGTCATTCCGGAAGGAGGAAAAGAAAACAAGAAGAAATATAAAGGGAAGCAATATAAACAGTTTTACCAGGCAGTTTAATAGCGATGAACAAAACATTCAATTCTTCGGAGTTAGGGACATCCACAACCCTACTCGGAATGCCGCGGCGTACAGCGTAGAGAACAACCCTCCAACGGTCCAACCAGGCTTGAGTGGGATGGGGACACCATTCCCTGTGAGATATCCATTCAGATTTATACGTATGGTTCTAAACTACAGGGCAGGGTGGGGGGTGGTGTTTTCTCAGAGGCACTGAACATTAGCTTATCCTTCCGTCTTTCAGACTACTGCAGTGTATTTCAGGCGGAAGTCATGGCTATTCAGGAAGCTTTGAATTGGTTGAAGGGAAACGAAGTTCCAAAGGACATTTGTATCCTTACATATAGCCAGGCTTTGCTATCCCTTGATTCTGTCCTATCGACCTCTAGGGCTGTTAATAGCTATCGCTCACACTTAAATGAGTTGGTTGAGCGGTATCAAATTCACCTGTACATGGGTCCCGGGGCACAGGGATATTCCAGGAAACTTCGTGGCAGACGAGCTTGCAAGACGTGGTACCACCCTGGAGATCCAACCGGATAAGACTACTCTTGGTAGGCCTCTGGCCACCTGTAAGATCCAGCTTAGGCCTAAGCTGGATCTTAGGCGCTCGAAATGTCTGCTTCCGAGGGGCAGATATGACCTTGGTATAGCTATTAGGGTAATCACAGGCCATTGCCCTATTGGCTTACACGCGAAGAGACTGAGTATCTTCTGAAACGATTTCTGCAGAAGCTGCATGGACGAGGAGGAGGAGGAAACTATTTTCCACTACCTCTGCCGGTGGCCTGCATTGGCACGCAGGCGGAAGTCCTTCTTGGGCAACTATTTCTTTGATAGTCTCTTCAATCTGGCGGCGAGTGACGCTGCAGATCTCTGGCGCTTCATCGACAGCTTCGGATGGTTCCAATGAGGAGGTGGTGCGAATTCTTGGATTCCCGTGGCATCACAATGGACCTATTGAGGTCTAAGTGTGCCCTTTAAGGCAGCCACACGAACCTAACCTAACCTTTATATACAATACATAGAGAAAAAGCGATGCAGTATAAAATAATAATATATAGATTAGTGTGTTGCGACAGTGCTGATTACGATTTGTCCTCAAACTATCGTGGGATAGTATGTTTCCAACATATTGATCTGAAGTTTATCATTTCTTTCTTTTGCTATTAACCGCATTTCTTGACTCCATTTACGTCAATACCAACACTGCAATTAAATTCCTATTCAACTCTGGTCAAGCAATAAATCGAACAATTCTCGTGTGTTTTCTTGACATAAAATGTCCGCAAATTCTATCTGATTGAAATTTCAACAGTTTTCTAATTTCGTTAAATTTTCTATTTTTCTTATTCTTTGCAGACGCCCGGAATTGAATGACCAAAGAAGCAGTAGCAGAAATCGTCTAACAACTAGGAAAAACGTATCCATACAAAATCTAAAGGGAGCAAGCATACCTTCAAAGGAGTAAATTTGCCACACACGGCACTCGGCACATAACGAATTTCCTTGAAACTGTAATCAACAAAGTGAAGTGATACCGAAAATACCGAAAAGTCTCAATACCCCCATTAGGAAGCAACTTCAGCAATTTTATCGTACATACCCAGTTCCAGATTCAGAATCCAGATCCAAATCCACCCGGTGAACTCTGAGATAAGCTGACTGTAGAGTATACTATATCAGTTCAGTTCGCAGGCAAAGGGTGGCTATTAATATTTATGAGCCATTCTACATCCTGGCCTACAAGGAAAATTCGAATTTTCCCCAAATAGAGGAAAAGGCTAAGAAAAAAAGGCCCCCAGAACCGGAATAGGAGTATTCTGCAGTTTCCTGCTCGCCTATGCAGCAGCTGAGATCCCTCCGGAACACACAAATCATCGCTCTCAATATTCAGCACAGCTCAAAATGAATATTTAATCGCAACAGAATCGGGATTCCGGATAAAACGGGTGTTACACAAGTGTTCGTTTGTGGTTCGTGTTTTTATGACCACTGCGATTGTGAAAAAATTAATTAAGAATAAAATTAGAATAGAATAAGAAAGAGTGTGAATTCAAAGTGAAAAAAACTCTGTCAGACCATCTAACATCCAGTGGCGTCTGTCTAAACGTCAACTTGGCGAAGGGGGCTAAAGGAAAATCTCCTCGAAAGCCAATTTTAATATTTTTCGCATGCATGTGATGCTTTTATTTAGGAGGTAATACATGTGGATACATTTTCCGAATTACTTCTGAAATTGAGGGCAGTTGTAATCGGAATTCAGCCAAAATGCTTATATACGAATACTTGCTGGGATTCTTATTCCTTGCGGCCGGATTCCAGGGAAGCTTTGCAACAAAAAGTAAGTTAATTTCTCATTTATTTGACTACATGTTTTTACTAGCACCAAAATGTAAATTAAATACAGACCTCCCTCTAACCATCCTTTTCGTTGCTTCGTAATACTACAGTCATGTTCTGTTATATTTTTCCCCTCTGTAACATTTTCATATTGTTGTAATTATAGCTGAAAGAAAAACACAAGAAATGCCCCACCATACCTTGAACTCAGAAGCGACGATTTTTGTTCTGTACGAATACAAAACGAGAAACGAAGAGCGGCAGGCAGCTGACGCCAGATTATGGAATTATTTTTATTAAAAAAGGAACTCGCAAGTAGTCATAAATCTTTCGGAGTGGAATTTGGAAAAAGCCCTGGAATTTTAAGAAATATGCTCACGTCGCTTTGTCTTACTTTAGTCTTCTTGATGTTGTAGAGATTTCGAGTTTCTTGAATTATTTACGGCAAAATAATAGGGGAAAGCCTGCGTTTGAAAGACATATATATATTTCTTTTCGATTTTTCGTTGTAACGTAGTGTGTTGCTGTTGTATTAAATTACAGAAAATCGGGTAAAAACGTAGCACTCCCGTAATATGTTTTTGCTCATTAGCTTTTAAATCGTTGTAAAAAGGGCGGGTGTCCTGGTCTTATGCCAGCAGGCAATCTAATCTATTAAATAAAATGCTTTCGATTCTCAGAACGTACACTCTTTTAACAATTGTGGACTAGTTCGACGCATTGGTTAGAGTTGCCAAATTAATAGAAGCCTACCACTGTTGGGGGGTTGGATTTTAACATCGAAACTTATGATTAAGACAACTATTCGCTTCACTACAACAATAATAAAGTACCTACTTCTATTTTGGTAGATGCTATGAATTATTTGAATATGTGACGAGTTTAGTTTCTTTCCCGATTTTGAAAATTGCGCGCCTTGAAGAGTGAAAATGTCTCGAGTGCGGTCAGCCAGGCGCTTGCTATTACTTCTTAAAAAACAAATTATGGAAAAGTGCCTCTTTGGCGGTAAGTTACAATATTGTTGTTGATGTAAAATTTAGGTATACGTTCCATATTTTGAATAAAATACTTTCACCGATGAATCTCTTTCGAAGTTTCATTAAAAAAAGTCACGTCTGTAAGATGGCGAAAAGGGAAAAAAGCCAACATCACCAACTAAAGTTGATATAGATCCAAATGTTCTTAACAGTAGCTTTGTGACGAATAGATCAAATTTAATGAGTGGCTGGGTCAATTCGCGCAACATGGATTATTCTACTGACGGCTTTGCTTTTCGATGCATCGATGCATTGACTCAGATGAAATGCTTTCAGCTCTTCTATCTATAAAATCGAATGCTACAGGACCTGATAACTTGTCTCCTAAATTCGTCAAAATAATAGCCCCAACTATTAGCACAACTCTACTCCATATATTCAATTATTACCTTACCACTTCTCAATTACCTAAGCAATGGAAACAAGCCACGGTTATTCCTATTCCTAAAAAATCGATTGTTTTGCAGCCTACTGACTGCCGTCCAATTAGTTTATTATGTTTTAAAGCAAAAGTAATAGAAAAAATAATCTCTGATCAAATATTAAGCTATATTACAGCAAATAAGCTATTAAATACATGGCAGTTTGCTTTAAGACATCATCACTGCTGTGAAACAGCACTACTAAAGTTGATATCCGACATTAATGAAGCTTTGGACAGCGACCAGATGACAGTATTGGTCTTGCTCGATTTCAGTAAAGCTTTTGATTCGGTTAAACATTCGAACTTAATTCGGAAGCTTTGTAGTCAGTTTGAGGTCACATGGACGGCAGTTAATCTGATTAGGAATTTTCTGTTAAATCGTACTCAGTTTGTGAAGGTTAATGACAGGATTTCTGTTCCTTTATGCATCGAAAGTGGTGTACCACAGGGTTCAATAATGGACCCCTCCTTTTCGCCTTTACATTAATGACCATATAGATCAAGTATATGACTCAACCATTCATCTTTAAGCCGATGATGTGCAAATATATTTGAGTAAACCAATTGGGCAGATAGAAGACTGTATAAGTTGTTTGAATGATGATTTGCATCTTGACACTGAACCCGAGCAAATCTACGTGTATAGCAATTTACAGGAGTAAATTGGATAAAAACACTTTACCACCAATTACCCTAAACAATTGCATTCTGGAATATGTTGACTGTGTGAAAAGCTTGGGTATAATGATCAACTACATCCTAAGTTGTTGTGACTACATTAAAAATGTAATGGGAAAAATGTATAGTGGCTTGAGACAACTATGGCTTAACACTAAACTGTTGTCCCATGAAATGCGTATAAACTTGGCTAAATCTCTTGTCATTCCAAACTTTTTATATGGCAGCATAATTTATCCAAAGCTTGATTACATTTGCCGTTATAAGCTAAATGTTGCTTATAATGACACTATTCGTTTCATTTTCCGCTTACCCCGACATGCTCACATCTCTCCTTATATTTCTTCACTATTGGGCTACTCCTTAGAGACACATCTTGTCTTCAAGCAATTAAACTTTTTACATAAATTAATTTACCAAAAGGGTCCTGAATATTTATATAATAAATTAGTATTCTTGAAGTCAAATAGGCAAGTAAATATTCGCATACCCCGTTTTAACTCCAGATTTGGTAAGAGGTCTTATTTTGTCCAAGCAATCAGAAATTGGAATCGTTTAGATAACAATCTTCAACGCACTTCCTCCTACAGAAATTTTTGACATCTCTTAAATAAGTCCAATATATTTTAACTTTTTATCTGTAATTGCACATCTCATCTTTTAATTAATATAATTTATGTTTTTATTTAAAATTTCTTTTACTGTGAACCGTACATAATGAATTCATTAGTTTAATTTATTAATCTTTCTTATTATTATTGAAATTTGTTATCAGTTTTTTTTTTTTCTTTTTTGTTGAAAATTTTTTTTTACCAATTCACTTTTGTACAATCAAAGATAATTTAATCTACAGTACAGATCCAATAAATTATTTATTATTTAACCTGATCTCATTAACAAGACTTTATTGAATGACTCGACACCATCGATAGCGATAGAAAAAACGGTAAGCTGCAATAAGCTATAACAGGAATATACAGGCTCTTTTAGATCTGGCGTGGGAATAGATCTTCCTTAGGCAAAAAAATGGGGGTGGGGGGGGGGTGGTCAATCTCAATAATTTGGGAACAATTTTCATGCGTAAATCACTATTTTACTTTTATATTTTGATCTTCTCTACGCACAAACATCAAACAAACGTCAAGAAACTGCAAGCCCACTGGCCTTTCCAAATGAATTTGACTTCTACCATTGCGGTTACATTCACTTCCAAAAGTGAATAAAATGTTTTGCGATTACCTAAAATTCAGCATTTTCCCAAATTGTCTCTTAAACTCATGTAATTAATACACTTGTTTTTTTTTTTTATTAAATTGTCTATCTTATTATCTTTCCAAAAAGGGGCAACATGTCCAGGTAGAGGAAGGCTGCAGAAATTTAAACGTAAAGAACCTTTTGGTGAATATTGTAAAAATCTACAATTTAAAGAAATTAAACTCAAATTAATCCTAAATTGTTTTTTATTGAATTCGAAACTTATTACAATGAATCTTTGTATGTTACAAAAGCTGTTCGAAATGTACTCCGCCACTTTCGATCCATGCCAATAACCCTTTTGTAATTCCCCATTTAAAGTTTGTTGTAGCTAGCCTCTCCCGTATTTTCGTCGATGCAGTCCCAATTCTTCGTCTCGATTGTTAACTGGCCCTGAGTAAACTTCATCCTACATTACTCCTCATAAAATAGAAGTGCAATGGGCGTAAGATCTAGCAGGCCAAGGAATCGGTACATCTCGTCCAAGCCATCGGTCATGAAATTTTTCATTCAGTATTTCCTTTACAACGATACCAGAATGAACTGGTGCTCTATCATGTTGGTAAAACATTTCCTTAAAATTATTCACAGGGATGTCCTCTAGTAAATCTGGCAGTGTATTCTTCAAAAAGTCCGTATAAATTTGGCTTGCAGCAAAATGAATGGTCCTATTAAATGGGTGTCGATGATATCATTGGCACACATTGGCACAGAATTTGTGCTGGAATTCCCTTGTCCTATATCGGTTAGCAAGCATTCAACCAGGTATGGAGGTAGTTAAAGCTTGGGATACTATATCTGTTGAAATACGATTCATCTGTTGACAGAATTTTATCCAGAAACACCCTGTTCTCCATGTTGCTCCTTCCAATAGTCCTTGGACTAAGATATGATGATATGAACGTGACTCTGCTGAATGAATAACCTTCCCAGCTTTAACTGAAGACATCCTCCTTACAGGGTCTCGCCCGACGAGGGTGATTATTTGGCGTTCGACTTTTCCGATGTTTTTCGATGTTTCAATCCGAAATTCTGTGCTATTTGAAGTTAGACTTCCGGTTTCTCTTAACTTTCCGAAAGTTCGCGATAATACCACTCTTTGGGGTGCACGTCGGTTACGCAATCTCCTTTCATATTCAGGATACTAGAGTACTGGCTACCGGCAATAAAACAAAATTACACTATCATTCTTAATAAGTTTTTTGCTGCAATAATTAAAATTAATTACCTTTGTACCCTAAGCAAACATTTTTGACTCTTTGCCTTTCTTTATTTAGATAATTTCCTACCTAAAGTGCAATAAAGTAATTAGGGAGGCAGCGATTTCTATGGAAGCGGTTTTTCTAATCCGTTTTCTACCTGGCCATGTTGTATATTTTTGCAGAGAAAACGTCGGTGGTTCAGAATCCACTTTAAATTGTTGGTTAATTGGTAATCGTTGTCTCTAATCGGATGAAGTTGTTCTCCCGTCGCATGCCCCGCAAGAGGTTACTGAATTCAATAGAGGGAACGAGATGTATAATTAAATTATTAAAATTAATCAGAATCACAATCACCCGTGCTCAACTCAGGATCCTCTGAAAAATCAATATATGGTTTCAGGACTGGCTGCTCCTCTATATGATATTCTGTTTACTTGTATGCCGTCGATATCCTGAACCATGTAACTTTCATTACCAGGGCAAATTCATAAGATCTACGATAGCTGCGTGGTTTCATATGTTCTTTATTAAAGTAAGATTCATTATACTCTTGGCCGTACTTAATATTCTCAGACGGTTCCTCTCTCATCTTAACCAGACCTCTATCAATGTCACTACACTTATCATCCTCTAAAGATTCCATAATTTTATCAAAGACGTTGCCCGTTTGTTTCAGCCTGAACAACAGCATTCTAAGCGTTTCTCTTGTATTTCGGTTTAATGTATTATTTATAGCAAAATAAATTTTTATAAAAAAGTTATACCAATTATCCAAATCGCATTCTCTGGAGGATGTCGGTACTACTATATAATGGTTAACGCGCTCTGCTTGACTGTTAGATTGAGTTGACATTTTAGCGACTTTTGTATATTGAACGTTGTTATCGCGCATAAAGTCAGAGAACTGCTTTCATGTAAAACAAGAGCCTCGATCAGATATTCTTTTCGTTGGCCTATTATAGGTGTTGTTTCTTAAGTGTTAGACGCATAACGGATCTCCGCCTACTAACAGGAAATGAAAAAAAGACCTATACAGAATTTTGAAGTTCAATCATTACTTCGAAGACCCTTCATTTCGGTAAGCATATCATAAAGAGTTACGCGCTTTGTTCAGGAATTCTCCACTTTCATCAGAGAAAGTAGGAATAGTTCTTAGGTAGTTGAGAATGTTGACAACGTCGATGCAGTATAAAGCTGCGAGGGACCTTGCGAATTATATTCGCAACTACGTATCTTTGTAGGACGTGGTCCGATTCTGCATCAATCGTGTCTACTTCACAAGAATTACTCAGATGGAGACCCGCCGTCTTGCAACCAGCGTGCCTGGTTTCGGAGCAGCAGTAGTAGTAGTAATTTTGTGGTGTGAGTATTTCATAAAGTTTTTAGTATTGCGAGAGCAGCTCTGGTTGCGCGATCAAAAGTGTACCAACCTGGACGACTTCGCCCTTCAAACTCGATGCATGATATCTGCTTCTATAGAATTTTGTCTCAATAAATGAGCGAATCTAAAACTTTCGAACATCCTACCAATGGCTAAGGTTTGAATAACTATTCTTATTTTCACACTGCTCCGAATTCAACAAATTGTTGTTGAAAATCCAATCACCACAACAAGAAGGTGATCACTAAAGGAAAACACTTCACGAGTGATAGTAATGAAGTATATAAGAAGGCTAGACGAGACGTAAAGTCTATCTATCCTCGACCCCGAAAAGTTTTTATTGACATTTCGAGAAACTATTGTGTATGACCTATAATCTGTTCCAAAAAGATTGGCAGTACACGCTCTTATGGACTTTTTCTGTCTGCTTTATTATCCCATCATCGAAAAGATGGCTGTACATGGTTTTTGGCGAGTTTGGGAAATTTGGCATCATAACTTGTCATTTACCGTGTTCTGTCAATCTTTTTGGAACAGAGTATAGTCCTTGGCTTGAAATCACCCCAAGGATAACCTCACAACCGAAGTTCGTACTCTGCAACACGATTCATTCATTTGTCTTACAGTATCCTGGTCATGCGACAGATACACACTGAGATTTCGTTTTGAAATCTAATTTTTTTACACTTTTCCTATCTACATACTCTTATGTCTACCTTAAATCTTACTGCCTACACTTATTAAGTTGCAATATTAAGTGAAAAAAAAATCAACAAAAGGAAATTTAAAAAAAGGGTGTTGATATGAAAACTAGAACGATGGGGACTAAAAAAAAATTCATTAAATATTGACCTGATCGAAGTCAACTATTCCTAACTAAGGTCTTTCGATATCTACACATAGAATTTGAGTAATTAAAGTACACAAAAAATTCATGAACAAACAGGAAATCAAGAAAATGAACGCTTTACATAATACCATTATAATATCCCATATGTACATTTTCCTTGGCAGTTTTAATAGTTTTTTCAACTACATTTTATTAAGATCATATTTACCAGCCGTTTCAGTAAAAAGTTTACATAACCTTTGCTATTGTCTACCTGAAATAAATTTGTTATGCAGTTTGTATCCAAGGCTGATAATGTCAATTACCCTAAAAGATCATAAAAGGTCAGTTCTTTACTTTATAATTATTCATGCATGTCAGTGTGATCGTCTACAAGAAGCTTTCTGTGAAGAAAGTGCTTGAACTTCTTTATTTTGGATATTACGCGAAATACGTGTACCTCAAGGTTCTATCATATGTCCCTTACTATTCTACAATTTTATCTGTCATGATAGTCGTTTTCATACGTACGCAGATGATGTGCAAATATATAAAACTGGCGGTTGTTAAGGATACTGTCTGTCCATTAAATAACGGAGACTGAGTTGTATCAATTCGTTGAGCGGCACGAACACCATGCCATGGGTATCGGGATCGACACCACCTTCATGAGCTTTTATTTAAAAATTCAAAATAATCCACTCCGTCTCTAGGCTGTAGTCTAGCTCGCAGCAATGCAAAAAAAACAAGACTCAAGTTTCCTCACTTCCCTTACCCTAATTACTTTCCGGACAGGCAATAAATAGGCAAATAATAATTAATTTCGCTTAAATGGCCAAAATCGGTAAAAACAGTAAAAACGTTAAATAGAAATATTTTCTTTTCCAAGCTTAATGGTAAACAATGGAGTCGTCTCCTACGGCAATCGTTCATAAATCTTTTTTCAGTGATCGATTAAAGCTGTATTCAATCACAAACATTGAAACCTTCTGATAATATCACTAGTCAAAAACCAATCGCTTTTAATAGGATTGAAATAAATTATTCACAAGAAACATACGGAAGCATTAACATCGAGGCCACCAAGTAATCACCACATATAACGTTATTAACAGACATCAAACAGATTCCAAATAATATTTTCTTGCCTTTCCAAAAATCCCTGTATCGTCTTACCGGTGAGCCTGGTATATTCCGTACCAAAAGCCATAGACCAAGTGTTGCCTCAATGTTCAATTCCCATCTATCAAAGAACTCATACGAATAATTCTTCACTCCCCGTATTCCCCTGGCGAGCATATTCAAAATTGCTATGCTATGCGTCCGAAAAAAAGAATCCGCCCCATCCAATTGCTGTCAATCTTGCTGCTGAATCCAGGATCACAGGCAGTACCGCATAATCCTCCCGAAAAGTAAAACACCGTTCAAAAGGAAACTTTAATCTTGCATATCTTATTTGTATGCCGAAAGAGATATAATCTGAAGAACGTGTATCTGAAATTTCAAATTGCGTACGTGATGCTTTCAACTTTATTTACATTTTACGCGTATTTTGCAAAGCTTTTCGGCTCGTGCGAAAAAGAATGTGTTTGAGTATTAAGGGGTGGCTGTATAGAAGGTGGGGGTAGAAAGGCTCGATGCCCCCGAATGGGAAATGCCTAAGAGACGAGAGAAAACAACGTGAAAAAAGGTATTCTCGACATCATCACACCCTTCATGATGGTGGATATTTTTCAGAGGATTTTTCATGTTGGCATCCATCCAGCAACCACCATTCAATTACACTCATAAGTCTCGGTGGTAAATTAAGCGAATTTCTTCAAACAAGTAATCGACCCGGGGGTTCCCCTCATAATTAAATTACTGCGTTATTTAACGTTGAGCAACGTGAGACCTGAAATATGACACTATGTGTGTGGGACATAATAATGTTAAAGAATGTGAGGAGCGAAGTAAACTTGCTAAGGTCGGAAGGCCTATTGTGCGTATGCAATTAAGTTGACACGAAACGGTTAGGTAAGCTTAAAAAAAGCTTCATCAATGATATTATTATAGTGGGCAAATATGTAATAAAAGGTAATTTTTCGGTTTCAATATGGAAGCAAGCAAACTAACGGACTTTATTGTACTTGGTTTAAATCGCTCTGTCTATTGAAGACTAACAAATTTCTGATACTCTCCTCGACTTCCTGGCTGTTATGTCTTTCTAAGAAATTTTCCACAAAACTCATATTATTCCATGACCGATTCTAAATTACTCGTGGTTGTATGGCACTTCAAAAGTCTTATCCGGCAGTGTTCTAAAATTTTGCAACATGCCGCGTAATTAAAACCAGTGTCCTTCCTAACGATGAAGTCGTTGCTCTAAAGTTCAGCTAATAAGGTCCTTAAGACTTTCCAAGGTGTTTCCGGCAAGCCAACTTGGTCCACTACATCTTATCATTTGGATAAAATTAATAATTCTGCGTTGTACTATCGATGCCAGAATAGTACGTCCTGTATCAAATAGAAGAAAGATTTCTCTTAGCAAAGAATGAAATCCCTCACGGAGTGTTACAACCTCCAAAATAGTTATAGCATACCACTCAGTTTTGAATGACATGGCTGAGCGACTGAACGTACGCCCCATTTGGATACCTGGGCATAGTCACAATCCTGGTAACTGTAGAGCCGACGAGCTAGCGAGAATCGGTAATACTTGTCCCGGCTCGGACATTAATCATCAGCTTGGCAAGGCGTTAGCCACATCCAAACTGAAAATTTCACAAGCATCCCTCAGGATTGCAAATTATAGATGGCATAGGGAAAACATCTTACCTTATTACTTGTTAGATATGGCCAAATCTTGACCCAAAGCGCTCAAGAGAGCTGAAGTCATGAGAGGGATAATATGCGTTGTCGTGGCCATCATTTCGGGGCATTGTCTCGTATAGGAGTTGCTCAACCTCCTCTGCAATTGCCCGGCTTTAGTCAACCGAAGGAACCGGTTTTTGGGCTTCCCTATTTTTAAAGAGTAAACCGAATTAGGCTTCACTGATGTTCATGTTAGGGATCTAGTTTGGTTTATCAGGAGCTCTTAATGGTTAGGGCTACAACCTTTTTCCTCCAGCCAACAATATCTGCTGGCTCCCGGAGAATTAGATTCCGCTGATGACAGGGATCTAGCTCGGCCTCCTAGAGTGCTAAAGGAAGTATCTCATCTCTCCTTAGGGGTTTATAGGGTTTAGTGCACAGCCTCAACTGATATTACAATCGGCTTTTTTGGCCTAAGTATGCAAGGGTGGATTTAGGAGGGAGGGGACACGGGCACGTGCCCCCCCAGACGGTCACAACCGACCATTCAAAAAACACAAGGAGATTAATTAGGTCCCGCTAGAATTGGGTTTGTTTCGTTTTGCGTATACATAAATAGGCGCATATTATCGCGAGTTGGAAAATCTCCGTAAACTACAAGCCATGAAGTAAGAAATTGTACGCACACACATTAGGGCCCGACAAATTTACATTGCTTCTTATAGCATCCGGGAGTGATTTTTCTTTAAACTCATCCTAGCGCCTAAACTATTGCTTATATGAAAAAAATATTTCCGGCTTATCACGGAATATGGAATGTTAAAAATAAATAAAGGTAAGGTGATGCCTTGTATTATCTTCTATCGGTGTGGGTAGCCTATAGTAGGGTTGAAAAGGGATGCAGCTCAATCGTAAAGTGTCGAGGAGAGCGATCTTTCTACACCAAACGCCGACTATAGACATATCTTCGTAGTAGGATGACAGAAAATCGTTTGAATGGACTGGCTTTAATGCATATCTAATCTTATGAGGACACTCCTTGCCCGTCTGGCCCTTGTGCCCCTCCCAGAAAAAAATCCTGGATCCGCCCCTGTAAGTGTGACTTTATAGTCTGCTATCCTAACCTAGTGAAGCCTTTTGTTATTATGTGCCTGAAGCAAGAAAATGTGTAAGAAAGAGATTTTTTATGGAAAAATACAGTATGGCTGCATGTCCAAAACTCTGTGGTGTCCACTGGCTGTTTTCTCTTAGTCTGAGAGCTGCCAAGGTTGCCACTCTTTTTGTGTGGAGTTCTATGGGTTGAAGTTGTAAAATGGCTTCTAAACCAGCTTGTGGTGTGGATTTGATTGCACTCGTTGTTCTCAAGCAAGCGAGCCTTTGCACCTTTACTAAAGAGTTAATGTGAGACTGCTTGTTAACTGCATCCCACCAAACAATTGACCCATGGGTAAGAGTAGGCCTGACGACCGCTGTGTACATCAAGTGTAGAAAATGCGGCTTCATGCCCCATTTCTTACCAAAGGTTTTCTTGAACGCATAGAATGTATTAAGTCCTTTCTTCATCCTCTCTTCCATATTCCGTCTCCAATTCAATTTGGAATTGAATATGACGCCAGAAACTTGGCTTCCTAGGAGAGCTCGAGGACATTACCTTTAAGTTTTGGTGGTTTCCATATAAGTAGTTTATATTTCCTTGTGAACAGGGCCAATTCGGTCTTACGGGGGTTAACCGTAAGACCGTTGTCCTCTGCCCATCTTGATATATCTGTCAAAGCAGAGCTCATGACATCACTGACCGTTTGTAGGAACTTTCCTTTTGTCAGCAAGACTATGTCGTCTGCGTACGCTACCGTTTTAATACTTTTGTTGACGAGGGATTTGAGGATTTTGTTTAGAGAGATGCTCCAAAGCAAGGGTGACAATACTCCTCCCTTTGGTGAACTGTTTTCCTGATGGAGAAGTCCCCTAAACTGGCATTACGACACTGCTGTTTAGCATTGTCTGTATCCAGTTTGTCAGAAATATCTCATTGCCAGATTACCACAGAGAGGAAGTAATGGATCCTGTTTTTAGGTTCTTGAAGGCTCCTTTAATATCAAGGAAGGCAGACAAAGTATATTCTTTGCCAAGGAGAGAGTTCTCAATCGTTCTCGTAACCTCATGTAATGCTGTGTCCACAGATTTATCTTTAATGTACGCATGTTGTGTATTACATCGGTACTTGGTTAACTCGCGATGTTGCTGAGATGTAGATCTAGTAGCCTCTCTGGTGTTTTCAATAGAAACGATGAGAGGCAGATTGGTCTATAATCTTTGGCTGTTGTGTGGCTTGGATTTCCTGCTTTGGGAATAAAGGCCACACGCACCTCTCTCCATATTTCCGGTACGTATCCGGTGATAAGGAATGCTTCAAAAACTGCTTTAAGCCAAGGAGTGATACTCTTTACAGTATTTTGTAGCTTAGCGGGGATAATTCTATCTGGCCCTGCAGATTTGTAGGGATGGAAGGATATCACCGCCCGCACCACCTTGTCCTCGCTTATGCAGTCCGTGATGGCTGCCAAGTCTTCTACGGGAAGTGGAATTGCCGAAACATCTTGTTGTTGACAAGATCTGTTGAAAGCGGCCGTTAGCGTATTCGTGATCAGGCTGACCGATTCATCGATTTGTGTTTTGTTCGAAATGTAACGCTCTGGTGAGGACTTTAAGCGAATTACTACAAAATCAGAGAATTTAGCCCAGTCAGTCTTAACAGGGTTTCCAAAGGGTTTACCTATCCGCGTTTCAAGGTTGATGCTGGGATATCCTAAAATGATCCGAAAAGGAGAATTTAGGTGATACGCTCCAGTTACCAACACAGTCCTCTGTTGCAGATACTTAGTTTGGAAAGTAGAATAAATTCAAAAATTCGATTATATTCTATTCATTATATTTTTTATAATTTTATATTTTGTTTTCACTTCTGTTTATTTTTATAATTGTTTTGCTTGTGAATTTCACGTATTTATGATGGCTTACCACACAATCTCCGCTAATAAGATTGAGTCAAGTAGAGATAAAATGCCAAATTTTGTAAACTTGTGAAAAAGTTATTCCCCACCTTAATTTTTCAAATATAGAAGTTTTTCCCCAAAATTCGTCGATTTTTAATTTGTTTTTGCCGCTTTCGAATTTGTGAAGTCGGTAGTCGACGTGATTCATCGTCTATTTTTTTATAGCCATCAATTTGAAAATCCTAGTTGAATTGCGGAGTCAGTGGATGAGTAAAGGCGCATAATCTTTGGTCGATAAAGATAATTCATTTGCATACATACAGAATTTTATTTATTTTATTTTTATTTTTATTTTATTTTTAAGAATGGGATTGTTCAATTTGTATCGAATTTTAATTTCGACACATCCTTTGGTGAAAAATTCACAACCAATATTGAACTAAACCCGGCAAGTACATTTGACGTTTTAATTTAAACTGGGAATGGTTTGCCGGATCCACTTCAAATCTGTTGAACATGTTTCCTGCAGCAACGAGTTTTTGCAACATCCACTTTTTGGTAAAATACAACTTGAGAGCTTCTTACTGTTCTAAGATCCTTCCCACGATAGCTGATAAGATTAATCATCGGATTTGAGAGAGATGCAGCAATTTGTAAACGTAAGACTCACTCGAAATTTTCAAACTGCTTGTAAAACGGAAGAAGTTGTAAAAATTGCGTGCGAAATCTTTTGCAGAAGAGGGCAATTTTTTTGCAGTGTTCCTTCGTCGTGAATCAAAGAATTGTGGTAGTGCTCCGAAGTAGGCCTCGCAACGGATTCATCTTCCTTGAAACTTGCGCTAGACCTCAAAACTGGCTGATGATTCATTCTGCTCTTGATCAAAAAATCGCACCAAAATGCAACTTGATTTTGGTGCAGAAATGTCTATAGTCTGTAGTAAATACTGAATTTGTTAATATATCAATTTCGGATTCGCCTATGATATTTTTACTATAGCTGTTCCTTTTGTCCGTTTAAATGCCATATTTTGTGCGATCTCACTGTTTGGAAATATACTTTTCAAAATGTCAGGTATGTGTTGATTTCTGCAGTTTTATATAATTTTAATTTTATGGTATTTTTGTCCAAAATAAATTTTTACAGCTGACTTTTTGTTCTCTTCTTTGCTTTTTTCAGCTCATTATGCTTTTTTTGACACAAAATGAGACTGAAATGTCAGCAGCATACTTTTATATGATACTGTCAAAGCTCAGGGGACACCCTATGATGTTAAAGCACAGACTTGTCAGGAAAGGAATTAAAAGTAAGGGAAATGGGTTAAGAGGTTGAGTGAAGGAGGTATTGATGTGCATCTCGTTTGAAAGTTTCGGTCTCATAAAGTGAGGGAACAATGGAAGATGATATACTGTTCCATACTAAAATTTTGGGCTACGTTCAGATATGTTGTTTGAAGCTTAGCTCGCATGAAACCACACGTGCGACACGTTAGAAATCTACACACGAAATGCGTGTTAAACGTGTCACATGTTCACACACATAGGCACTTTCGATTTAAAATTGTCGCCACGAAAGTTCTCCGTATCGTACCCGATTCTTTTCCCAAAACACGCTTCTATTGCACTATGTCTTTGCAGTCGTCGTAATTGTGTCCGTCAGCATTTGCAAACAGCTGTTCGGCCAAAATGGCAATAACAGGTTTCTTTACGATATTTTAATTTAATTCTTAATTTAAAACAAACCAAAAAAACGTGACAAAAAGCCACGAAAATCCCAAAAATGCAAACTGATGGCCACGAAAATCCCAAAAATGCAAACTGATGGCTGAAAATGCGACAGTGTAATCGGAAGCCGCAAATATTGGCGGACTTGTCCGTCTACTACCTAAATTTCGTCATTTGCAAGCGCACTGAATTCGCAACCAATTTGGAAGAAATTCGCAACCTTTTCTCTTAATGTCGTGGTCGTAAATGTTTGCAAACTTTCATTTGCCATGTAAAGGTACGGATACACGTTGTAACTCTTACTGCGGTTCAGCACAAAATAAAAACTGCGTGTTATGTGTAAACACGTGTGCAACCTTTCTCAAAAAGTTGCAGCTGCTAAGTTGCACACAGCAAAAACTGCGGCTTGTACGCTACTTTTTTCCACTGCGTGTAAACGCTGCTGCAGCTTTTACTGCTGCAACATTAAAGTAGCGCAGCAAAAGTTGCAACGTGTAACCGTACCTTTATATAGGCTTAACTATTTCTCCGTTTATTAGTTCCGGTATTTGTGCTGGTTTCCGAGTTTAAGAATGTTTACTTTACCGTAATTTTTTAATATACGGCGGATTAGGCCAGTCCACATTTCAAGCACTTTCCAACCCATTTGTCTTCTCTATTGGCAATAACATTTATAACTAAAATTAAAAATGATTCAAGAAATAGCACTGGTCCTCTTCTGAAATGAAAACAATATGACGCAATAAAGTTTTCTGGAGTAGATCATTAATAACTTCCGTGCAACTAGAGGAGATTTAAAATATAGAACAATAAAGAATCCTGGAAGTTAGGAGTCTGGAGTGAAATTATGATTTGGGTATGTCGAAGTAAGGGATAATGTGTTCGCCTTATATCACGGTAATGCTAGGTTCGAATCCCTCTAGCAGCAACCCATGGTATCTTTGTGCTTACAATTTACTCTAAAAAGCGATAAATGGAGGTTGCAAAGTAACGTCTGCGGTTGAGAGTCCACCATAAGTTGTAGTTCCACTAACAAATGTTGTCGCTACATCAGTTGAAGTTCTTCTCCCACCCAATGCCCAACAATGGATTAGGAGATTTAATATTCCGGACGCGCTACATCTGAGGCCACTCTTCTGTTGCTCGATAAGGATGAAGGAAAATGTTTTATTTATTAAATATTTGGTGCCGGCTTTTAATCTTAATTTTATAGTAACTAGCCTACCCTGAAATGGCTATGAGAATACTCACCAACCTATGGCAGTAATAATAACTTATTTTAAATAAATTCATTTTCTTTACTCATCTTCTTCTTGACAGACTTTGGTTGTCCTTGGCTTATTCATGGCTTAAATACCAAAGTTTTTTTTGTCCAACACGAACGAACCTACTGGCCACTTTAGAGAATTAGCGTATACGGATACCCCTACGGGCTTTATTCATAAATAATTCCCAAAACCCAACCATGTTTTTCCAAAAATACTCCGTAATAAAAATTCATTTTCATTTGATGGCAACAACTAGGTCAACACAATCTTAATCTACCGTGTCGACTAAAGAAACTAATTTGTTTACATTACGTACGTCATAATTAATTAAAAAAACACTTTTAGCAACGTTCTCATCATTCACTACCAAACCTATTTATGTGGACTATGTACGTAAATTCGATGTACGTATAGTATGCCTTTGGGAACTGAAAAAGTAATTTCAAGAGATAGCCACATCCTGGCACGCAAGGAAACGTACTAAGACCAAATTTGACCACATCCCAGATTAAATTTTTCCGTGGTTATTGGTGAGGCACGACACATAACAGGTATGGGTAAGGTAAAGGTACATATATCCACTAAGCAGATAACAAAAAAAAAAACCGCAAAAACGGATGGGAGAGAACATACTCAACGCCAGCCAGTTTTCATCCAAGAAAGACCTCTTATCTTGCAAGGGAGAGAAATTCGATCGAGATTGAGTCGTATTCACACCGGAAGGGAATTAACACATATCTAAGCTCCTTTACCTTGGTAAAAAAAAAATGAATGTCACACCTGAGTGCAAACAACTTTTTTTTCCCCTAGTTTCCTTTCCTCGATGTTATTCTATTCACCTATTCAACGATGTGTAAATTTAGTTTTGTGTTCCTTCTTCCCTTTCACTTTATACCCGTTAAAGGATAGTATTCACCTTAGCACTATTGCTGCCCACCTTTTTTGAACATGAGGGCGCAATGGTCCGTTGGTTTTCGGGTAGGAAAGCAATGCCAATTCTGGTCACGACAAGTGAACATAGAGAAGCGTTAGATACCAACTGGCACTCAACCCCAAACCAATTGCACTAAGGAATTGATGGGGGAAAAGAAAGCCAGGTCAGTTACCCAATTTGACGATAGGTCAGCAACAGATGCTTTTCATTACGGTCTGATGAGCTTAAGGGTCTGGGAAGGAAATTAGTGACTACTGGGAAACATTCCTCGAAAGGGTCCTCCTTTGTTACCGAATAATTTACACAAAATTTCTGCTAAAAGGCCGCTGAACTGAAAGTTTAATTTTTTTTTTGTACTGTGCGGTTCATGGGCTCATGATACACAGAAGAACCCACGTAAGTACTTCTAGCTAAGAGGCAGTTAGCTTTATGGAACAACTTTCAAGGAAGGGCCCTTTTATAGCATGGAAAAGGTCAATTGAAAATATTTTCCTGGAAATGTTAACAGAACAGCCAAGGAAATTAGCTCTTCAAATTGAATTGGGGACACACTGAAAAGGGAGAGCAAATAGGTAAAATTAAATTATCGACACCGTCTACATTATGTGGCTTGGTGGTGCTACCAAAGGAAATTGGAAACAAATTTTTATTGCAGGAAAAAGTTTAAATAACTCCCGCAAAAAAATAGATCTGAATGTCTCCAGCGAAATGCCATAAGTAATTCTCCCACAACGATAGACAGTAAACGAATCTAGTGGCAATCTTAGAAATCTGCCCAGATTCTTGCAAAAAAATTTGATTGAAAAAAAATCGTCCCATAACCACCACTATTTCAATCATTCTCTTGATACTCAGATAAAATTGAGGAAATACAATGAATTTATATTCCGGCCACGTTTCTAAATATACATAAAAAAATGAATAAATTATTGTGGTAATAAAATTTTTGTAAGATTTCAGATTTACCTAAAAACCCTGGAATAATTCAAAAAACTTTTCCTTTCATAAAGTTTATTAAATATTCTGTGAAATTGCCTCCAACTCGAACTCTATTAATAATTTATGTATGTTTGCTTCTTGAACTTTGGAAATTGATCTCGGAAACGAAAATATTATTTATCCCGTCCGGTTCCCATTACTTTTCTACTCCTCTGGGTTTCATATAACATCTGACGAAGCAGGGAAAAAAAATAAGAAATAATAAAAAGAGAGAAAACTTCAATCGAACATACATTTTCGCCACTCAAATATTTTATTGCCATTGCCAACCCCGAAATGATGTTTGGGGGTGCTCTTTAGATTTCGAACAATTCCCTAAAAAGCTTTTACAAAACTTGAAACGAAAGCACTTAAGGAACTTGGTCTATAGTCTAAAAGATAAATAAATCTTCGGCAAATAAGAGATTTCCTATTTTCAGCAGCCGTGCAACTTTTCAGTGCAATCTCCTATGGTAAATACTGGCACAGAACTTTTCCACCTACCACAAAAGGCGAATTGAAATTTTTCAACAATGCACTTCGGTTGAACAGTTTTTGATGCGATTGTAATAGCAGCACCCGGCTCCGCTGTCGAGGGTAACTTTGGATCCGGATCTCTGGCAGTAGTGCCAGTATACTAGCTCTCCTGTGTATTATCGACTAACTTAACTATCGATAGACCTGAAATCTGACGAAAACTTAGTAAGAAAAAGTTTTCCATTTAAGCGGATGCTGACGATAATGAAATGAAAAAGGCACCGCTAAAATATTCTTCGTCGATGGAAGGTGGTATTGTAAGGATGTCGTCTATAGACTTTGTACACATAGGTAGTATGAAAACCACCCCCTCACAAAAGGATGAGGTAAATTTAAAAATAATTGAAAGGGGTTTACGACGGATTTATATACTCAACTCAATTTTTCTTTGTTGGTGCTGCTGCAAGAGAAAAGAAACCTTAACAATTGTATATAAAGGAAGCGAGAATAATGGAAGGTCCTTTAAGTAGCAGAGCAATGAAGGAGTTGTTCAAATATTTGTAGTACCAGAAATGACGGTTCATTGAAATTTTCCTTCTGTTTTCATTCAGAGAAGAATACTTGATTGGTGGCTTTCATTCAGTTCCTTTTTGTGTTGAAGTCAAATTTAATTAAATTTTTGATAAAGCATTTTCTTGAAAAAAAAGCAGAAGTGGAAGATAAAATAATTTCTGTGGTATTTATAATTCAATTTTCCTGTGATTTGTATTAGAAATTATAATAAGAAGACTTTTGAAGAAAACTACAAATTCGGATTTCAATGATTCTCTAATTAAACCGCTGAAATTGTAACGGTTGCCGATAGACTTCCGAGGACAACTATGGTAGGACATTTTTTTTAGAACGTCTACTTTTATGTCAACAAATTCTTTTAATTTTTGATTTCAGTAAAAAAGAGTAAGAGATTCGACCAACAATTTTGGATTCTTTCTTTATGTTGGCTATCGAAAATATTAAACGAGTTTGGTTTTAGACGATTTTTTACTTTGAAATGGAATAAAGTACAAACCCCTGTTTCACCACCACTTATGATTTCTTTGAGCAGTTTTGGATGTCATTTAGCAACTCCTGAGCAATGTACATGTGACACGGGTTTCATTCGAAATTCGACAATTACGGAACAATTTTTCTTCCCCACGTTTCATATCCAAAACATCAAAATAATAGCCTGGCATGAGCGAAATTATATGCAAAAAAAAAAAAATATTGAACATTTCTTTATACCACTCGTAAAGAAAAATTTACTACAAATTCTTTGTTCTGTCAAAACACAGCCAATAATAAAGTAAGCAACCAGTATATAGTACCTGCTAATGGAATTTATGGAAATGCTTCGTTGAATCAACAATAGCCAACAGTTCATTCCTCGTAACACAGTAATTTCTTTCTTGTTTTGATAGAGCTCTTCTACAGTATGCCACCACTTTTCGTGCCCGTTTACTTCTTGTGATAGCACAGCATTAATTCCAACATTACTTGCATCGATATCCGATAGAAGAAGCGCTTGCTTTAGTGCTATAAAGCTATTTTCAGCTTTTACCTGTCCAAACTAAGGCATCCGTTTCCTTTTCCAAGTAAGTAGTATAGGATTAGAAGCTATTGAAGAAGTTCTGAGCAGCCATTGAAAACATCTATTACTACGTCTACGGCTACTACGAAAATGTAACTTTAGAGCCCCACAAATGATGATCATCGCTAAATCTATGATACTTGATAGATAGACATGGACAGAGATTCACCCTTCGAACAGATTTCTAAAGTGGTTGGTGCAATTAAAAAACTCTGAAGGACAGGTGGTAAAATGGCTGGAAGGACTGCAATCCTACGATTTCGAAATTAGTCATAGGAAGGGTAGATCTATTGGAAAAACAGATGCACTTTCACGACGATCATGTAAGCCGAAAGGAAAATTTAACCATGCGATTGTGCAAAGAACAACTGTCGTACCATACAACAACCAAATAAATGTGCTGGAGGAATTCCGTAATAGTGCTTCGGGAGCATATTCAAACCACTCCCCCCCCCCACCCACACACACAGTTTTCTATACTTTTTAAGTCCCGCGGGGCGGAGGTTGATTCGAGCGGGTGTAACATTTGTGTTTCAATTATCTCGGTTTCTATTGAAACAACGACAAAAACAATGATACCAGCGTATAGGGTGCTTGGAGTGGAGCACTACAACTTTCCCTCTATGACTTTCGTCGTAACTGCATCGCGTGTCGATTGGGGGTCGGGCAAACTTTTTTATAAATATTTTTTATGCAACGTGTTTTTACTATTTTAACCAACATGTTGTTTGGTAATTGTAATGTCGTATAAAATAGTAAATACACTTTGTGAATGAGCGATTTTATTAAAAAAATGTTTACTCCGAAAAAGTTTGCCGTAACCCCAATGGATAACCGTTATAGGTACGTCAAATGTCATAAGGAGCAAAGTTGTAGTTCTCGAAGCGCCCTCTGTGATTTATAATAGCCAAGATAAGAAAAAGAGAAAGAGAGAAAAAGAGAGAAAAACAAGTTTTACACCTGTTCGCCTCTCCCTCCGACCACGCGGAATTAAAAAATATAGAAAGCTGTGCAGTTAAGGGGGGGGGGGGGGGGGGGGGGGGCACGTACAAAAAATCAGCGGGATAGGTGAGCTCGTTACAATACCATAGGGAAAATCACGCTGTCGATTGTACAATATAAAAATAATATCCAGGAAGTTTTTTTACCAAAATATGAAGAAAAAACAGTCTAAGTAGATTCAATATACCTACCAATATCGCCTTAATTCATAACATCATCATTTACCTCTTACATTTCTTGCAACTTCTGTATCTCTAGCACTCTCTTCATTTCTAGAATCTCCTGCATTTCTAGTGCATCCTGTTTCTGCAGCGTCTTCAATACATCTAATAAGTAATTCACCTCTGTAGAAGTCTGAAAATTTACGATCTTAAGCACCGGACTTTTAATTCGGTTAGCACATCCAGCGCTATCAAAACTTTTAACAACTTTGCCACACCAAGAGTTTCGTTCTGTAACTTCTCCTGAATTTTTTGTAATTCCTGTTATTCTCACACACCCCGCAGCTTCAGCAGCAGCTGGTATTTCTTACAATTCCAGTTCCTTACCACAGTATTTCCTACACATCCAACTCTTTCAATGCCTTCAGTACTATCCCAGTACCCCTAGCACTTCTTCAATTGACTCTTGCAACTATACCTGCAGCACAACTTGGACTTCTAGCCCCTTTTGGTATGCCTGGCATCTGTCTCACTCACTTCATGTCTTCTTCAACCCTCTAGCTTTTTTACATGTTTAATATCTGCAACAATTTTGTATCTTTAGCAACTTCTATATCTTCAGTAACTTTCGATTCACCCCGCAATTCCAGCATTGCCGGCACCATCTGCACTTAGTTCGCCCTCGATAACTTCAGTATTTTTAGCATTCTAGTATCTGCAACAACTTAATCTCCAGAGCCATGAGGGGGGGGGGGGGGATTTGGATTTATACGTCGAAACTTATTATTATGACAATGTCTGTGTGTCAGGCGCGGTTCTGGCTTTTTGTCGAAGGGCTGGTGGGGGGGTTACATTTTAATGAGATTTACCCCGATAAGATCTGTTATTAACATAAATACTGGTAGCCTTGTCAGGATTGTCTAAACATCTTTAAAAAATCGATCAAAAAAGCCAAGGGAGAGGCTTAGATGGAGTATTGTCACTCGATAGAAAGTACCAGAGAATCAGCCAGACTCGGCAGAATTCTATCCTAAGAGCAAACTAAACCGTCTTTTCTAAAATGGACAGACTGCTCTTGGATGCAATCTTCCGCTGAAATCTTGGAGCGGCTAATGAATATTCATTTCCTCAGCTACAATGATGCCGTTGTGTAACACAACGATTCTAAGTACATCATGGATTGAGGTCGAAATTATTTTCCCTGCGCAAAAAAACCGCTTGGGCGATAAATAATTTTGATCCCTACAAATCACCAAATCTGAACGGCATCTACTCGATAATGCTACAGAAGACGTCAGACATTGTGGTGCAAACTTTTTGTCGTGCAACGGTGTCAAAATCCCAATACAAGTACTATAAGGGATAATCCGTGGAGATAGCCTTCCACGAGGTAGTACGCACAGTTGAATATTAACTAAATTATAAATAATATACCCTGGCTACATTCCTAGTCATAGAATTACCCTTTAAAAATGTATGCATTGAAACTATCCAAGCATCTCTTGCCGAGCTCGGTGTAGAGCAATTTGTTGGTCAATGAATAACTACTTTGTCAAAGGCAAGGATAATCCAGACCAAATTCCGTCTGTTAGACACGTTTCCCGCGGTACCCCCCAAGGTGAAGTTCTTTCTCCCTTGTTATGGCTTATGGTCATAAACAAGGTCCTGTTGAGACTTGAGCAAGGGGGTTTTAAGGCCGTCGCTTACTTGGACGATGTGGTGATCCTCGTATCAGGGTTATTTCTCTATTTTATCAGCGAGATAATGGAGGATGCCGTGAAGAAGGTGAGCACTTGGTCTAAGAACGGTGGTGTGAATCCAGGGAAAACTGAAAGAGAAAGGCTATGACGCAGTAACTACTTCGTTGAAATCCTGAATCCAATCTCGGTCTTTATCACCTTCATTGCCTTCAAGTTCAGAAGGAAATAGTCAGTTTCTTAAATTCCTCCGGTTGGTTTTAGTTCCTTTTTCCCATAATAAACTCAACCGACCTTAGCCATGATTTCAGATAAGAATCATGGTTGCGAGTGAACTAAATCCAACAAAAACCCGGGCATTACTGGTTGTGGCATCAGAATGGCTATAATAGTGCTAATTGAAATGTTACCATGATGGCGACGCTCACCCGTTAAACCAACCAACCAACCCGATAAGAATTTAGTTGAATATCCATCTTATATTACAAAGCAAAGATATTGATAATAGGCAAGGTGCTGGCCGTCCAAACCATAGACTTTTACCAGATATCTACAAACAGTAAATACACCAATATTTGTAATGCACTTTAGTTACCATAAACCATTATTAACCGTCGTAAATTTTAAAGTTCAATGTTTTGCATTACTCTTTTTCACCTGCTTAATTTAAATTTATTAATTGACACAGATGAAAGAAGTTCATCCGTGGGCTTATATAGGTGAAGTTTAGGTTTTATGGTTCCGCAGCAACTAGGAATCTTTACAGTTATTGTCTGCCGTTCGACCGTCTATCTGTATGTCATATCCCTCCCATCCTTTCATTTAAAAACCTCTAAGATCCGCTACTGTCTTATATATATTCACATCCAGAGGAATAAATGGAATTCTTTATTTATAAAAGCACAAAACAAGGAGAAAAATTATAGTTAATTCGTGATACACAAACAAACATTTATGTTGGTGTTTTATTCAAAGTGAAATAGTTACAAAATTTAAAGTATATTTAAGTGTCTAAAATATTGTTTTCATCAATGGCAAATAAAAAGTAAAAAGTACACAAAGTAAAAAGCAAAAAGTAACCTCAACAAAGCTGACTCCTCACATTACGCGATAGATGAAAATCAATGTATCAAAAGAGGAATTAAAAAATCGCGACATCGATGTGATAGGCTCATTTAATCCATAATTAGTGCGATGAAAAGGTAACTGAAGAAAGTCGTGATTCCGCAGGGAGCCGGAACCGATATGCCAAAACAAGCCAAGAGATCAGAAGAGTCGATGGACCCCCGAATGCAGTCGAAAGCAGAAAGGATCCTGGCGTTACGGTGTCTCTTCTCAAGTGTGTCCAAGTGCTAGCGTACAAGTCCATCAACATAAGGAGGTAATATAAGGGAGTTATTCCAAGGAAGGCCTCGAAGAGCGAACCTAACGAACCTCCGTTGAACAGCTTCAATGCGATTGATATGTGACACATAGAGCGGTGACCAGACTGGAGAGGCATATTCCAGAATAGGCTGGAAAAAAGTGCAATATAAGAGCTTTGTAATATAAGTGTCATCAAATTCCTTTGACCACCTCTTCACGAAACTAAGAATCATATTAGCCTTGTTGACTATGGCATCAAAATGATCCTCGAAAGTAAATTGGGAATTGAGCCAGACACCTAGGTCCTTAGTATTAGTAACTCTTGTTAAAGGACAACCCTCTATGGTAAAGTTATTGAAGGGTAGACCTTTTTGGTGAGAAAGACATAGATGTACACTTGCCGATATTTAGGGGAAGATCGTTAATGGAACACCAATTCTGAAAGGCGTCCAAGTCAGAATTTAAAAGTAGGCAATCGGCTTTGTTAGACACAGTGCAAAATATCTTAGCGTCCTCGGCATAACAAAGAATATTTGAGTGAGACAGAATCGTAGATACATCGTTGATGTAGAAGTGCTGAAAATAGCATCAGATAGAGCTCCATGAAAAGAAAGCCGCTGAGTGCATTCAGACAAGTACGAATGAATCCAATTTACAAAAACTCGCGGAAACCCAAGAAGGGAGAGTTTGAGAACAAGAATTCTATGATTTATTCTATCGAAAGCTTTGCTGAAGTCAGTAAAAATACAGTCAACTTGCTTATCACCTTCAATTGCAGAAATACAGAAGTTTGAAAATTCCAATAAATTGCTGGTAGTTGACTTACCCCTAATGAAGCCATGTTGAAACGGATGCAAAAACGGCTTGCAGTGGAAGTATAGAACATCGCATATGAGTGCCTCAAAAATCTTTATGGTGATGCCATAGGCCAGGCCTATTATAGTCATTTCAGCAACTTTCGTGCTCTTTCATTTTAATTACCTTGGACACTACCAGGACCTCATGCTTCTACTATAGCTCCTCTAAATTCTGTAATTTCTGTCATTTCCTAACATTCAGGTACCATTTGCGTTGCCAATATATCCGGTACCTTCGGCGCCACCAGTTTCATTGGCGTCTACAGCAATTGTAATTTCAGCCTCATAGCTTTTATGATATTGTTATCTCGCTCTCACATTCAACAACAAAACTATCATTCTCTTCTTCTTATCACTTGTAGATGCAAGCAACGCATTATTCGTGTGTTACTTATTACTCCACAGGATCCCTTAAAAATTAGTCTTGGACGTTCTCGGCGTCTACTATATCTCTGCAGCATCAAATCAGATTCAGGACGAGAAAAGTTTGAGGTTGAATAGTAAATGATTGTATAATTTAATCTAACGTTATAATAAAGATGATTAATTGTATACATTTCTGTATAACCGAGAAAAAATAATCAGATTCTTGTGAGCTGAAAATTTGTGGCAACTCAAGAGACGATTTGAGTTAAACAATTTCTAACAATTTTTGAAAGTCTCAAAAAATTCGAAAAGCTTAAGTAAACTCTAACTGAAAATTTTTCGTCTACCACAATAAGGCCTGATTTCAACTCATAAACTTTTACCATAACTGCCGTTGTTTATGAAAAAGTTCGTCCCCTCCGAAAAGCTACTCCCACGAAAATGATCTTCAAGAGATAATACTTTTCTTTGCCTGCAAATAAGCCAACAGCCGAAGTTGTGTTTAAATATTAATTTACCTGGGGGATCAAGTGCTTCTACATTCATGTATAGAAGACGTGTGTGCTCTATACATCTTCATTTTCCAAAACTTTGTTAAGATGAAACTTGAATCCTATTTTAACTTCATAATTGAGTTTCGTGATTCGCCTGCAATCTTGCAGACTCAGCATTGGGGCTAGTATCTTTAAGATGTTTACGGATAATAACGTTAAAGGGACTTCTTGCGATACAATTACAAATTTGACTTAATACAAAGTAATACACCATCATAAACGCCTCTCTTCAAGCCCTGGAACTCTTTGAAAATATTTTTTTTAAGTTGCTATCCTCCAGCAAAACTTGATAACATCAAAAACCCTTCAAACGTAAATATTCAATCAGAACGTTAATAGAATTTGCTGGTGAACTTTCCAGGTCTTCTAGCTGCTAGTAATACTGAGCACGTCTTCCGCATGGGTGAAATATAGAGAGAATCAGCAAAGCCATAGATAAATAATTTCCAGGGCTCCTATCCTTGACAGAAAAGGTGAAATTTTCGTATAAAATATGTGACACAAGATATGAAAAACAAATTTTTGGAAAAGGTGTAACCTCCGAAAAAATATTTCTTTTTTTACCCTTTCGATAGGATATAAAAGTTTTTGGCTGATGATACCCTGGCCTGGGCTTTCTATATACTCGCACGACTGATACCTGAAAAGGGTCTTGTCATGATTGATTTCTTCCTTAGCATTACCCTCTCCTATTTAAATGCCTGAATTGATGCTCATTTAACGGAAGGTTGAGTATTTTAATATCGGCAAATTAAATTTCTTTTCCTAAGGAGATAAAAAGGAGAAGAATAAAAGAGTTTCATCCTGCTACCCAGGGGAAAATAGCGACGTTTGTGAACGCATTGGAAATTTGTATGCGTGAAAAAAGGAGTGAGCCTGTAACAAAGAAACATCCGAAAAAAGGGCATCAATGAGACGTTCACGTAAATATACTTACGCGTCGGATAGCGTGAAATGGGACTCCTGCTATTCGTATTAGCTTCCACAACAGGGAGAAGATCTCCAAAGTATTGATGTTGGTTATATTTATAACATGCATAGCAGTGTTTCTTACCGGTTCACTTGCAAATTCAAGGAAATTTAGAGCTATGTGATATAAGAGGATCCTGTGGAAGCGCAAAAGGAGATTATCGGAAAGAGTATGAGAACATATTATATTGTAAAACCTACGAAAGCTATTTATGGCTTTCGTTTCGAACTACCAAAATGTCATCCTTCCATGAATTGAGTGGCAGCTATAAAATTAGATTGAGACATCTGTTTGATGTAATGGTACACGTGTCTATCAGAGATAGTATTGAGTGATAAGTTACATTTATTTGCTTTTAGTAATACGCCACGAGTTTTGTTAAAATAAGTAAAATTTTTCTTTCAATTTCCTTTTACGTAGCGAATAATTTATTTTTGGATCCCATTTAGCATTGTGTGGAACTTATTTCTGCTTTGAAATTTTTTTTTGGAATAATTAGGTGAATTTTGATTAATATATAGCGTCTAGCGTGCTGGAGGAGTGCGACGTCGACCTGGCTGTGAGCGCTTTTTACGATGTCCTTTACGCTTGTTTTACCCGATTTGTTCCCATGAGCACTTCTCGATCGGGTTCACCACATTTGTTTCGTCCCTGGCTTGACGGTACCTCACGACATCTGAGGAACTTAAAGGGCAAAGCTTGGAAGAGGTTTTGTGCTTCTGGATGCTACGATGACTACTTGGTTTATTCTGATCTCTGCCAACGTTTTTCCGCTCGGATACAGGACTTCTACGCCGAATACTTTTCTAACATGAGAGCCACGCTGCGTTATGATCATAAACAATTCTGGAGGTTCATCAATTCGAAGCTTAATTTTGACGGTTGTCCTTCATCCTTGAGGTATCGGGACTGTGAGAGCGATGACTCGTTTACAATTGCTAATTTCCTCGCGGAATTTTTCCGAACTTCTTTCTGTGATCCCAACTGTGATATTTCTAATTTTGCCTACTTGACGCGGCTCCCGCCTAATTCCCTTCAGTCTAAGTACTTGGTGTTTGACGACGTATGTGAACATCTATCTAATTTGGCAGACGGCTTCTCGAGTGGTCAGGATGGTATTCCCGCTTTGTTCTTGAAGAAATGTCAACTGCCTCTTGCTGGTGTTCTCTGTTATCTGTAGAATTTGTCCTTGCGTTCCGGTCGCATCCCCGAACTTTGGACTACTTCTGTTTTGATCCCGCTCCATAAGATAGAAAGTAAGTCTGACGTTTCCAACTATCGACCGATTCCCAGCCTGTGCCATGCTGCGAAGGTTTTTGAGTCCCTTGTCAGCGACGTACTCCGATTTCACTGTAATCCTTTTTTTGCGGTCTTTCCAGCATGGATTTCTTAAGGGAAAATCGACGACTACAAACCTTCTTGAATTCGTTAACTATTTTCTGCCGACCATCGAAACGGGTAAGCAGGTTGACTGTGTGTTTACGGATTTTAGTAAGGCCTTCGATAGGATTGACCATGGAATCCTAATCTGTAAACTGTCTATTCTGGGGTATCCTCATTGCTTTCTCGATGAGCTGTCCTCTTACCTGTCTGGTTATATATAGTGAATCCTATTTCTTGGTGCTCTTTCCAACCAAATCATTGTCACCTCGGGGGTGCCTCAGGGTAGTATTTTTGGCCCGCTCCTGTTTATCATATATATTAATGATGTTTCGCTTCTGCTATCCAAAAGTAAAATTCTGTGTTATGCTAAGATTTTTGGTACTGTTACCCGTAAATCAGACTGCGGTCTCCTGAACTCTGACTTGGCTTCGTTCTGTGATTGGTGTTCACGCAACCGCCTCCCTTTAAACACCGGCAAGTGCACCGTTATGACCTCTTCCCGTAGAAGATCTCCTTTTCTCTTCGACTACACTGTCGATGCTGTTGTCTTGGGTATGGTCGACAGGATGAAGGATTTGGGCGTGGTCCTTAACTCTCGTCTTTCTTTCGGGGATCATGTGGACTCGACCGTTGCTAGGGCTAGTTCGATGTTGGGTTTTGCTAAAAGATGGTCTAAGGAGCTTGATGATCCCTACTTAACCAAACTTCTCTACTGCACCTTCGTTTGGCCATTTTTGGAAAACGCTAGCCCTGTGTGTTCCCTCTACTTTGCCGTTCACTTCAACCGCGTCGAGGCAGTGCAGCGCAGCTTTCTTAGGTTCTTACAGTTCTTACTCCTGAGATTTCCATTGTGCGTGAATTTGTTCCAAGAACTCGATTTGGGTTTGCCGATGTTACCTCACAAATTGGATTACGAATATGTCGATCTAATAACCAAAAGTAACTGGTCTTCGTTCCAAAATGACAAGGCTCGATTCCAGTGGTTTTATTGACAGAAATTAGGCTGTGTTGTTTAGCTCTGAGTACATTGTTTTTCGCCGTGATTATTACGTATGTTGGAGGTTTTGTGCATCCCTATAAAACTGTGCAAATTTTAACTGTCTAAATTTCTCCTTGTTCACCTTCTAATATTTATTAGCGATTTGCCTCTTGCCAGGTTGACGTCTCGAATGCTTTCCTACTTTTCTATCTACAAAATCAATTTGCTTTTTCTTTTATTACCTTGCTCCGCTTTCTCAGGTTTAACACAGATCTGCCACATATCAAATGATCATGTGAGGATTCTCGACCTTGTCTTTTCTCCTAATCCTGCTGGTACAGTGGTAAGATCATGCTTGGTGTCCCTTTTTCGTCACGAATCAAATCATCACAATGCGATTCATATTGTTCTCATCCTGGATGCGGTTACGGTGGCTTCTTGTATACCTGATGACGTTTTCTGTAACGTTAGTAAGGCTGATTTCTCCTTGATAAACAACTGACTCTCAACTTGTGGCTGGAGTAGCGTCGTCAACGTACCAGACAATAATTAGGCCATAAAATCTTTCTATGATTTATTTCTGTTTGTTTTTCTGACTGTGTCTCTCTATCTAAATGTAATAACTCATGTTCTAACCAGTCTTCATTCGATTGCTCTTTAAAACGTCTAAAGAATATTAAAGATAAGCCCTGGAAGAGTTGTTACTCTTTTAAGACTAACGATGACTATTTAACATATGTCAAGTTACGTAGTCAATTTTTTATGTAGTTAGTGTTTTTTATAAAAGCTACATGAACAGAATGCAAGCATCCTTGCACGACAACTCTAAACGATTTTTGCGGTTCGTTAATTTGAAGCGTAATTCTGATGGCTACCCATTTGTCTTTCGGAGACACTGAAAGCAATGTGCCCTTGACGATAGCAAATTTTTTTAAACTGCGTCTTTGGAGACACCTGTGATATTAGATTTAAGGAGTTTAGCCATTTGACGGAATCTCCACCGACTTTTTTCGAATTCAGAAAACATTTTACTTGGCGAAGATACTTTTTTAAAGAACATTTTTACCTGTGAACTCGTTAAATTCTCTTTCTTTTTCTAGAACTCTCCCTCCTCGGATTTCCGCGGGATTCTCTAAAGTGGATTCTTTCGTACTTATTTCAGCGGGTTTCTTTTCTTTGGGGTCTGTCTGACGCTATTTTCAATACTTCTGGGTTACCACAGGGCTCTCACCGAGGGCCATTCTTATTTATAATTTACATCAATGATGTATCACGATTCTGTCTCACTTAAATATGCCTTGTTACGCCGACGACACGAAGAATTTCTCCACTGTTTTAGATAATGCCGATTGCCTACTTTGAAATTCCTACACTTGGATTCCTTTCAAAATTGATGTTCCATTAACGACTTTCCCCTAAGAGAGACGGAATTGGTTCAATTCGTTGAGCGGCACGACCACCATGCCATGGATCTCGGGTTCGAGTTTTTATTAAGAAATCAAAATAATCCACTCCATCTCTGAGCTGTTGTCTAGCTCGCAGCAATGCAAAAACAAGACATTCCAGTTTCCTCACTTCCCTTACAATAATTCCCTTCCGACCAAAACCATGCTACCGCATTTAGGCTTTGGCCTCATCGTATAAAAAAAAGTGCACATCTATGTGATTCCGTCCATAGATGGATGTGTTTTAATTAGATTTACAAAGATGAAGGACCTGGTCGTCTGTCTTTATTCCTAATTTACTTTCGGAGATCATTTTATTCCACAGCTACGTCACGAAGCATCTCTATTGCACTTTTATCAGGACTATTCTGAAATAAGCCTCTTCAGTCTGATCACCCCTCTATGCGACACATATAAACTGCATTGAAGTTGATTAACGAAGATTGATTGGGTTCGATTTTCCCGGCTATTCTTGGAATAACTCCCTTATATTACCACCTTATGTCGATAGGATTAGTCTGTTACATTTGGATACTCTCGAAAAGAGTCACTCTCACGATTATTTTAGCTTTCGACTGCTTTTGGTCTATAGATTATTCTATTATTGTAGTAGTCAGTACCTTGATGAAATTTTGTTAAATAAATAAAATTAATAAAATTTAATAAATATCCTACCGTCGGTGAACCTTTTCAGTTTCTTGCTGACAATAGGTAACGCTAAAAGTTCCTTGGGTTTGCGGGATTTCGGAAACAACTTTCATTTGTAGGTCCACTTGATATCCGTTTCAAAAAATACTTAGAAATTTGACATTGTGAGCATCTTCTTAAGGTTTAAGGATGAATGGTGAAGCTGTAAAGGTTAAGGGTAAGCCTTATTCTACATATTTGATTGCCATTAAATTTTCTAAAACACACATAAAAGGGATTTCTAAATATTTCATAACTTCGTAAGGGTTTCTCCCTCAGAAGGGACCGAAACTATCTACCTTCAATTAAAAGCTTCATATTCTCAAACAACAGAATTCCCACAACACCCTAATAAAACTAAACTGCAAAACAGAAAGAAGTGCCTCTGTACACACGAGCTCCTGAAAGAAAGCGCCAGTCGAACCACCTGTTAGCAAACTCCCAGTGTAACAAATAAACAGCAGGGGTTGCTCTAGAAGGAAGATAAGGCACAGGGACGACAAGAAAGAGCTCGAATGTAATCTAGGAACAACAAAACAAATAGAAAAACGTGAAAAAGAAAACTCCTACGGCTACTGGAAATCCCTAAACGGTATACACCGGAGCAAAGTATAGTCGTATATTTTCCTTATGGGCAAAGCCCGAGGCAAGCATCTTAAGAAAATTCCAAGGCTTACAATGTCCTTTTTTGTGTGCTTTGTACAATCTTCTTTTCTTTCTTTTCTCTATCTATGTTCGCACTCATCCATCAAGACCCTCTGACACCCTTCTACTTATCCACCGACGCGTAAACAATAAGAACTTACCCTACTTAGCTTTTCTGAAATTGTCAGGGGGTTTTACAAATGGAACACAGTAAAAGTTCATGACTTTCCTTGGATGGCTGTGGTGCCCGTTGGCGGCAATTTCAGCTGTTTGAATAACGAAGGAATTTTAAATATGGCATGCAGTACGACACGCAAATTTTCCAATAATTTAATCAACTTTGTTTAGGCAGGTAATTTATTAGCCATTTTTTACGTTGTGCTCAAGAGGGAGCCGAATAGAAAAGGAATTAATTTTTGTGGCTGTTCGACAATGTTGTATTTATTTGTAATCGATTGAGCTTAATTACTGAACCATATTAAGATTTGTGGTTGAAAGAATAACGAACATTGCTTACGGAAACCAATTTAAAAAAGGAAGGAAACGTCAACATTTTTCCAATATCATAAACAAGGTTTGCTTTGTATCAGCTGATCGATTGCCTTTACTTTGCGTTTGCCTTCGAGAAATATAACAAACTGAACGTGCACAGTCTCCCAGGCCCATACCTATGTCAGAGTTCCTAATGATGAAGACTTAAAGCAGAATTCTATTGAGAGTTTTGGTTATTAGAGCGTGAAGAGGGTAAACTATTGTCAATTAAGGAAAATTTCTCGGTAGAAAATAATTAAGCTTGATATACGTGACCACAGGGATTAAGGGAAAAATGTAATATTGCACTTGATGTATTCTAATGTAGAGAACAGATGATCAATTAACCACACGGCGTACAATGGGACCACTTCCTTAAGATGTGGGCAAGATTATAACGAGCAAGCTGGTTTGGATGTAGTATCGATGAGGTAAAAGCGTCGATCGTGTTGCCACTGTCCAGAATGTCAATCTGTGACGTACATTTTACATACATTTGAGGGTGGATCCTAAAAAGTCACACTTAGGCCCTCTGTGATACCAAAGTTGTACACTTAACACTATAAACCCCTAAGGACGGAGAAGAGCCTACCTATAGCTCTCAAGGAGGCCGAGCTAGCTCTCTGTAGCCAGTTGAATCTAGTTCTCGGGGATGGAGGAGACGAGTTTTAGCCTTATCCCGTAGCCGGGAACTATTTCGAGCTCCGGATAAATCGATCTAGATACATGACATCAGTGGAGCCTAATTCGGCTAACTTCTTAAAAAGGGGTTACCCAAAAACCGGTTCCTGCGGTTAGGAGCCGGGCAATTGTAGAGGAGGTGCAATATGGTTTCCTGTTCTTCCTCATCTTGGTAATCCCTTCAGAATTCGTTTGAAGGCACGCTGAGTCTGTCAGCGTATCTGCCTATGAGACAGTGGCCCGAAATAACGGCCACGACAACGCTTATTATACTTCGTCCTAGTGGGATGAGCTATCTTGACCGGTTGAACCATATCTGCCGGGTAATAAGGTAAGTGTGCTCATTTTGCTAGCTATCATTTGCAATCCTGAGGGATGCTTGTGAAATCTCCAGTTTTCAAGTGGCCAATGGCTTGCCGAGCCGGTGATTAATGTCCGAGTCGGCACAAGTTGTACCTAAATGAGGTAGCTAAATGAGGTGTATGTTCAGATGCTTAGCCATGTCATCCAAAGTTGATCGGCATGCTCAAACCGTTTTGGAGACTGTATGCACTGCCGTGAGAGATTTAAAAGCAGTCTGACTATCTGAGAAGATACATATGCTATCCGTAGACAACGGTGCTGAATGATTTCAGCCTGAAAAACACTGCAGTAGTCAGGTAACTCTTTTCATGTTTTTCGCCGTGATCGTCGTGCTATGTGCCGTAAGGGATGACATCTCCTGCTCTACAGAGCATGTTGATGGCTCTGATGACTTGGAAATATTGTGTCCTGTCCTTAAGTTTCCTAATGAAAGATTGTTTGTGTTCATCATCTACATTCTTCCGGTTTCGCCTTGAGGATTATATGATTTGCTTGCTGCCCCTATCGACAGTTTGACTTATGCCTTGCTGCCTTCTGACGAAACTATTATTTTCGCGACTTCAAACTCTGCCGAGGTTGATGGTTTGGTCTTCCATGTTTCATGTTTGGCATTCATTTTCTTCAATCCAGCCTTATTACTAAAGCCGAATACACAAAAAAATGGATACGTCGAATTAATATAGGTAGGACGGCAACTCACATATATTGTAAACAATAGTCTTCAGATCGGGTTAGTTGCTCTGCCGATTTGTGCTAAGTACCTTCTTACTAGACAGTGACCGGTGATTTAAAGGCCAACCACCCGACAGCGTTGGCGCATTCCAGTGTGAAAGAGTTCCTTTCGGTGAACCGCACTAGAAACTCACCAATCAGGAGGCACCACAGTAGTGGAGATAAAACCCTACCCTGGTGGTGGTGGGTCGGATTATCCCTGGGTTGTGATAGCCTCAAATTCCCCTTAAAAGACAGGTCCTTAAGCTTAACTAAAGACAGCTTCTTCTTATTTGGATACCAGTTCGTGAGATACTGTTAACCTAGATAATTTAGCTTGGTATGCATGCTCACGGGAGTGTACAGAAAAGCGGTAAATATATCTCTCCCCAATAGCCCCACCAATAACTTAACTAGATAAGACTTATCGCCATAGTCTTTCCGGCCTTGTTTAGGAAAAAAGAATAATTTGACAGATTTCCACGCAGTCGATAAATAACCAAGTTTCATGGAGGTACTGAAAAGCTTGCAGAGCATAGGGGCATACCCATCGTGTCCCCCGTGTAGTAGAACAGGGCATATTTTAGCTGTGCCCAGGGATTTAAGGGTTTTTAAAGGAAAATATGGCATCCTTGATTTCCCTATAAGTGAAGGTAGAGGCGCCCGCTTTGGTAGGTAGGTCTGGCATGACTATGTGCAATATCTTCGATCGCACAGCCGGGATTTTGTGTCTCCAACAATACTACGATCCTCTCTTTTTGGGTACGAGTAAAGGATATGTGCGGCTTTCCTTCACTTCACTCTCGCTGATTTCCTTCTTAGGTAAGGATACGTCTACATGCATCCCAGGAACCTCCTCTCTTTGCACTATTGAAAAGCCTTCTAGTACACGTCCTATCTTCCCCATTCCACCAGTGAACTACCAACGATGATTCGTTAACTATGTCTGTCGCAAGTTCGAGTCTTTGGAGCACCTAATCGTGTCGATGATTTAACTAAGTCCAGTGTCAAGAACTAGATGGTAGTTACCACGGGTTATAATCAGCCGGGATGGGACGGACCGCTCGCAGCGGTTGTCGGAACCTCCTCGGAAGCCTGTGCGTTAACCGCACATAGGGTGTAGGGTGAAGCGTTTCCCGCGTTGTGCTCTGGAGAGCCGCTTAGGTTTGACATTTAGCTTACCCATCCCTTTCAAGTGGGTATGGCTCAGGGCCGACGTCTTGGCCTTAGTGCTAGTTGCTTTTGAGTGCCAATTCCAAATTTTTGTCCTTACATTTATTTTTGGTGGGAAAGAGTAGATATAGTGGACTACCCTATCGTATACATAACAGAGTAAGGCATATACAGTAGCGTACGCCTGTTTCCCTAGGAAGACTGTTTTTTACTATCCACTGCCAAACATTTTCACCTTGACTTGGTAAGTTTTTGTGGTACGCTCCCCGGAGTAAATGGAAAGATGGAATTGTTGAAGGGAAAGACGACGAGCAAGTGCCCATTGCCCGGGATGATCTAAGTAGCCTATAGGGTTAATTAAGTTTTCGTTTTTGCTGATTGAGGGATACTTTAAAAACTTGATATGATAAAAGGACCAAAGTGTGTAAGTACTTAAACGGATATCATGAAATATGTAGGTATATCGGTAATAGCTGGGAAAGCGAAATTCTTCAATGAAGTAGTGTTATTGAACCGCAAAAATAAACCTTCAAGGAACAAGGGAAAGTACTAACCTAAACTAAAATGTATATCGCAAATGTATAGTCATGAATTTAGATCAAATTGAATAACGCATCATGTGAAGCATACAACTAGATTAGATAATTGTTTGAACAGGCAATTATAGTCACAGTGCACATATGAGATATTACTGCACCAAAAATATGATAAAATTGTCCACTTAACATTCTCCAATTGAATTTATATAGAATTCATTATTCTAATTTCCAGTGCACCCCATACAGCGATTATGCATGTAATCGCACAAACCCTGCTTACACTCCACGCGTCTACTTCCGCATATAATTGCGTAATGTTTCATGATAAATAATAGCGTAAATAATGCAACAAAACGCACACCTTATTCCTAGCGAAATATTCGCGGCAGTTCATATAATTTATTCCTAATGTTGGTGCAAAGCTGCTGTACACAATTTACGACTTGTATAATACTTGGCATTGTAATCAGAGCCAACATTTTACAACCTTAGATGTAATTAACATAAATTTTATTTCTTCGAAATTACAATTGTAGTGAATTTTTATGCGGGCATTTATTCTGTTGAAACTTCATTGATTTAGCCTATACTCCCTGTCTCTCTCAGTGTACTGAAAAATAAGAAGAATTTACGGTGGTACTCCTTCATCCTTTGCTTTCGCTCATCTTGCTGAGTTTTATGAGATACATAAAAACTCGTTCAAAATCGAGTCGTAAAAAGTTCAAAAATATGAAACTTTTACGAAACTGCCGACATAAAAACTCCAGTTCCGAAGTATATAGCTCAAAACCTAAGACTCGAAATACATCATATATTAATACCGCTCTGCTCCGAACTGGCTCTCCGTTCGCGGAGGTTGCTATGAAAATCCAACACGGTTAGCAAAAATAAAGCAACTCGGCAACATTCGAACAAGATGTCTCACGAAGGAGTTGAAAAGACTATGGTCCTGAGATAAATTCAAAGGAAATTACGCCAATATCATAATAGAACTGTGCAGACTTGTTTCGGAGCAAAATAAATTGCATCGGAAAGTAATTTAACAACTCTTTGAAAGGCTGATTACAATTCATAGCGAAATATATTCGTTCATCCATCCCCGGTACATTATCAAGCAAGTCGTCATTTCGCTTCCGTAATTTAATGCCAGTAGGAGTCCTATCAATAGCTTTACTCTTTAGTATGATACGTTGGACCAAGGCTAGAGTAAGGACCAGAGCCCGGATACCAGGAGATGGTTCCTGGAATAGTGTTTTACAGAATTCAACCTATTCATCTATCTCTATTCTCATATTTTAGGCTGCCACATCAAGGCGAAGTACATTTCCTTTTTGGCTTGAATGGACTGAATCAAGTGCTCATGGTGTAATTTTGATGGCGATAGAGAGGAAAGCTCGCTGTCAGTGCACCCCATTTATCCCTCTCAGATTGATTTCGACTGCAATCAAAAGAACCCATCAGCAGCATCGGGGACATGTAGGATCCTGATGTACAATCTCACTGCCATTCATAAAGAGCTGAACAGAAATGCATTTGATGAAGCCATTATGTAACGACAAGTTTTTGCTAGAATTTAAATTTTTTATCGCTCCACTTCAGTTCCATCCCCAAACAAAACTCATTAGTGTGGAAAAAATTTGCTCTAGTTGAGTGGAGGATTTTAATGGGACCGAAGTGAGGACCCTTCAGGTACTATAGAATATTTTCCAGTTAATTAAACTATTTTCGTAATTACGGAAACTACATTAGGGTAAAAATATTGGCTCTTCCTGCATTCCGCATTAGATTCGTTCCCGCGGCAGCGAAATAAATTCCGCCTCGGTCACAGTATACATCTAGTTTATGTCAAGAACTGCTCAGGTGTGACCACGGTGATCAATTCCAAGTGAAACCTTACACAAATTTTACGTCTCAGGTTGCAAAGTAGTACAAACCCAAGCTACGAAAGCCAGAGGTTACGAGAACAAGGGAAAGGAATTTTTTCATTTCAGTCTTTTTTACCTTCGTGCGCACCTACCACCGCTGGGCGGCCTTCGTTGACCATGTTGCAGTTCACCTAAAATCCGTCAACCGGAAAAATTTACTTCTTCCCTTATACGTGGCATTCTTATCCTCCTGTTCCTGAGAAGACACGGTTCTTGTTCTTGTTTTTCTGTAACCCGGACTGAATTTATTGTGGGAGCTCAGGCACACAGAGCGCCCCTTTTTTTTCTATAAGCGAGCTTGGACAGTAAACGAACACAAGGGAAATAATTTATTCGAGTCCACCTACGGTAGACTTTTGCTCTTAATTTCTGCACTTGGCATGTACAATAGACGTATAGTGGTCATTATAGAATTTAATTGCAGAAAGTTGGGGTTGCTGAGTCCCATCTGAAAGCACTTGCTCTTTTCGAGAGTCCCTTGCGATCAGGGTTGGAAACGATGCGTAAAGATAGATAGATAGGCATATTTAAGATTGTTGCAGTGTAGAGCAATTAGCTATTCTGAACGTTCCCAACGAATTCAAACTCTTAGTTCTCACGACTAATTTACATAGAAGTGAGATGTGTGAAAATATTTGCGTTTTTAATTAATTATTCGAACAAAGCCTGGGAGAATAATCTTTATCTAAATCAGTAGAGACTACAAACTCGGAGAACAGTGGTGGCCAAAAGAACTTTTGAAGTAGAACAAGTTATTCTTGATAATGAGAATTTATAACTGCTATGTAAAACTTGAGAATCATGGGTGGTTTATCGGATAATTCGGTGGTTCTGCATCATGAGAACCGCAGGTTTCAGTTCCGCCAGCTGCAATCGATGATTATTTTCTTCTGTCTACAGATTATAACTAAAAGACTTTAATTATGGACGAATGCTATCTTGCGGTTCGGAATCCAATTTTACATGTAGGTCCATTTAGAATTTTTGTCATCGAATCGGTTGAAGTTCTTCCTACACTCCATGACCTTTAAGGGTTTTCGAGATCTGGGAAAGGAGATTGAAAACTTTGGTTTGCTTTCAGATTGTGTTTTAATTTGCACGACATTAATGTCATCTCACTAACTGTTAAGAACAGATTTGTTATCTGTAAAGCCTGAATCTAGAAGAAAGCATGCGTTTTTATCTCATTTTATTAAGATAATTTTCAATTTGCGAAATTATTTTCTCTTCAAAAATCCAACCGCTGCTTTTGCAACACGCAGGTATTACTAAGAATTTGCCTAGTATTGTTTTGCCAGAGATGGGCATTTTTTATTCGAATAAAGATAAAAGCTCAAATAAATTGAAAAATCGAATAAAAATTTATTTGATTACAAAATTTATTTGTTATTTGGAGGATTATTTGCAAATAATTATTTGTTATTTGGTGCTTTTTATTCGAATTTCAAATAATTATTTGTTATTCGATTATCAAGTAATTATTCGATAGTTGATGTCTCTTTATGGAATACTTATTTGTTTTATGGTTTCATTTACTAAAATCTTTACTGTAAACATCGAAACATAACAAGGCAGTTTTAATTTCCTAAGTACGAGACACCTTGTGATATGAAATGCGTGTACCAAGAAATAATATTTTGAAATTGAACTAATGGACACCAACAACAAATAATTATTTCATAAAGAGACATAAACTATAACTTGATAATCGAATAACAAATAATTATTTGAAATTCGAATAAAAAGCACCAAATAACAAATAATTATTTGCGAATAATTCATCAAATAACGAATAATTATTTGTTTATCGAATAACGAACGATCGAATAACAAATAATTATTTGGAATTGGAATAAGGAGCACCAAATAAGAAATAATTATTTGCGAATAACGTAAAATAAATTAAAAATCGGTTAAAAATTTATTCGAATAATTTTTTATTCGATATTTTAAAAAAATCATTATTTGATTGAAAATTTATTCGAATAATGCCCATCACTGCTTTGAGCAATACCGAGTGAACCATGTTATTTGACTAAAACTCTTAAATCGATAAGCAGTCTTTGTCTATAAATGTTGGGCTTTTTTCGAAATGTGGAACGTAAGAACGTCTGAAGGATGAGGTAAATCGCTGCAAGACTTAAGAAACCGGATCAATTGATGTTTCAGCACTTAGTTTACTATGCCTCAAACGGGGTTGGACTTCTTATTTCTTGAATTTTTTTAAATCTTTATATTTTCAAGGTTTTTCCTAAAGCTGCTGGAAGGTTTTTAGTTTAAATAAAACACAGCGGGTTCCAATATGTGAGATAATTTTATTTATTAATTTTTTAAAGTTATACGTGAAATACAATATTATTTAAGTGCTTACCTCGACTGCGTTTGCAAGCATCAAGTTTTTTGATGATATAAACTTGTTTGAGAAATAAATGCTGAAATTTTGGGAATTTTTGAAATCGATGTTGACGGTTTACTTGCTAAACCAATGTGCAATTTTTGGTCTACCACCCCTTGGTTAATTTATCATTAATCGAACCAATTAGATAAAAAATTGTTTCCCTAAATCGCGGAGTGATTGTTCAGGTGTACGATAAAATGAGAAATAGAACGGATTTTACAATTTGTCAGTTCTACAAAACGCTTATTTTCTTAATTAATTTTAATTATTTCAATGCATTCACTCCTCGCACAATGATGTATGGCTTTAGCACAAGAAAATTAGTGGTAAGGGAATGAGGGAACTTGAATATCTTGCTTTTGCATTGCTGCCAAGAAGACAAAATTCCAGAAACGGAGTAGATTCTTTAATTATATTTTAAATACTTACGAGGAGACCGAGGCTCGAACCCTGGAACCATAACGTAGAGATCGTGCTGCTTATCCATCGATCCAACTTCGTCTCAGTTTGTATATGACTTGAGATGACACAGAAAATCTGTATAAGCCCTGAAAGCTCGTTCATGTTTGAAATCCTTTTTTTTAAGATTCATCAGAGGCTGGGTACGTAATAATAACAATAATTAACAATAATTATTAAATATGATAAAATTACTAAGCATCAAGATAAAAGTTTTTTGTCAGGCCGTTTAATCCGTGTAGTAGACGGAGTTACATCCCTGATCCTTACGAAATCAATGCCCGTGTATCTCAGGGTTCAGTTCTCTCAACAACCTTATTTCTTCTTTTGTCAATGATTTTTTCTCTCGCAGTTACAATCATATTCATAGTTTCGTCGATGATAGCACTCTTAATTTCGTGTACTTTTTTGATTATGTAAAGAATTCTCGTAGGAACTATACTGAAATTAACCGAGAATGTATGTTTGGATCATTAAACAATGCGATTTCTATAATCCTCGCTCGGGGTAGAGCAAGACGTGTTATGTTTAATGCATCTAAAACTCTTTTTAATGGCCTTCAAAAAACACGTAGCCACCTTGAACGCATTTTTGTCGACAGAGTGAATATACCCAATGCGCCCTCCTTAAACATCTTGGGTATTAATATATCCAGTAACCTTAGCTGGACCGACCATATATTTTCCGTTGCCAAAAGCGCGATGAAATGATTGGGTTTCTACAGAGATGTGTAAGAAATACCGTAACTGACTTGGAGCAGATCTACAAGACCCACATTAGACCTAGGCTCGTACATAATTCCCACATTTTGTGCTTATTGTCGATCCCTCATTCTCAGGGAGCGTTAACGAATTGTCGGTTGTCTCTTACTCTTCTATCGCTATTTCTACAGCCATTGTTTTGAGGAAATTGATATAGGCATCAACTTCGCCACCAAAGAAAAGTGTCCTTTAGATGTTCCTTCTTATCAATTCACAAAAAGTGAAAAACAAAAATATACCAAAGCACGTACAATACCTCAAAGAGTACTGAGCGATACCTAACAGATAACTAAGTTTGTTATCTCTAAATGTTCTTTTCTAGGTATCTTTGAGGTATCGGAAACTGCAAACTGAACCAAATATCGCGTTTTCAATACCTTAAAGAACACCAGAAAATAAGTCCGTTTGAATTGAATTTGCTTCAAGGTATCTCACGACGGGTGGTAAACAGAAAACTAGGAGATTTCGAAAACTTCGCCTCGGGATGTGTTTCCTGCTTTATTTATATCAGCCTGGATACCATCTTCTTTGTTAAAAGATGTAATTTTCCTCTCTTTAGCTCCCGTAACTCATTGTGGGGCATAGTGAGGGATAAGAACTTCACCCGATTCCAGACAAAGATTGCAAGTGGACCTACAATTTAAGATGATTCACGAAGCAGTGACATTTTCTCTGCAACCGCCATTAGCAGAAAACAATCATGGGTCGCCGCCGGTGGGATTCGAACCTGGAACCTCCAAATTCAAATGCATCCTCTCAAACTATTTTCACTTTCAAGTAATTTAATCACATGGTTTCTTCCCTTTCCGTAAAAGGCACTTGTGGTATCGCAACCACTAAAAGCATGGGCGAGAAGGAAATCTTTCATGCCAACATGTTGCTGTTTAAGATGATGAGAGGAATACGACATTTTGTCAATTTTCAACATGGTAATAATTTGTTTTTTGTTTTCCGCGTTGGCAACAAATCTTCCTTGGTTTGATCGAGCCATTTGGTGAGCTTACGTTTTGCTCAAGAATTTTTGTGTTGCTGTAGTCACTGTAGCCATCAAAGACCACAACTGGAGATCGGAAATTAATCGTAATATATCTGACTTACTTGTTGAGACCGGGACGAAGAAATAGACTCCAGAAAAGCATCCTCATGTTGGGGGCCACCGAGATATGCGGCAGCAAACAATCATCGTTGTCGAAATACTCGCAGGTAACAGATGGCATATTGAAATCCCCGGCAGGACAAGGTCGTCGCATGGAGACATCATCCCGGAAATCCAGTCGACAATTGACGACCGAAGATCATGCACCGTGAAGACAGTGAATGATATATATGATCCTATTATGAAACTAGGGTAGAGATACGCAGACATATTCCAGGGGTTCAATGCCAGGAATTTCAATCGAAAACCTGGAATTCAAAATCAAAAATTTCCAAGCCAGGAATCACAACCAATGGAATCCAACCTAGAGGAATGCTCAGACAGAGCCGTAGTAGAGTTAGGAAAATTATCTCCAGCCCTCACAATAATCTCCTCAAGACTGACATGATGCTCAGCAGCGAATCCAGAATGGTCAAATGGAGTCATCGCTCAATCGCAAAACCGCAGTATTCAACACAACGTAATCTGTTACTGAACTACCATTACTATTTAATTTTAACAGAAGATGTGGTTTTTAAAGTATGGCCTTGAAGTAATCTTTTTGTATTCTGATGCTTGTGCCTTTTAACTTTTTGGCGTTTCTTAATATATTCGATACAAATTTTTGGTGAATGGAATTGTACCAGTATAGGTCTAGTGGAGTTATGTTCTGCACCGATTTTGTTCGCTTTTACGATATTAAAGGGCTTATCTAAGCCGAGTACGTCAGAGTACATTTTTTGAATTTCTTCTTCAGGTTGTGCGCAATCGATGCCTTTAAAAACGAAATTTCTTTCTCTTATCTTTTGTTCCAAAATGTGGAGTCTGTTATGCATTTCAAACTCAGATTTTATTAAAGAACTGAGGGCAACCTATTCTCAGCTCGGAGTTCTTTAATTTCGTCACTAATTAGCTGCATATCATTCTTCGTGACCACAAAGTGAAAGTGTTTTATTGAAAATATTGAACGGATAAATTTTTCATCAATAGCAACATTTAAACTTTTCGCCAGTTTAGTCCTATTTTTCAAAAAATCTTACCAAATCTCGTTTGGTAACATCCATATAAGAAATTTAATCTACACAGATTTGTAGACGTGAGGACATTATTAACGGATAAATTTTTCATCAATAGCAACATTTAAACTTTTCGCCAGTTTAGTCCTATTTTTCAAAAAATCTTACCAAACTCGTTTTGGTAACATCCGTATAAGAAATTTAATCTACACAGGTTTGTAAACGTGAGGACATTATTAACGGATAAATTTTTCATCAATAGCAACATTTAAACTTTTCGCCAGTTTAGTCCTATTTTTCAAAAAATCTTACCAAATCTCGTTTTGGTAACATGCGTATACGAAATTTAATCTACATGGGTTTGTAAACGAGAGGACATTATTAAACCCCCCCCCCCTCCCCCAGTAAAAACCTTGATGCTCTCGTGTCTAAATAATAACTTCCCATGTAAAAATCTACCCCCCCCCCCCCCCCCCCCAACACCCCCCAACAATGCCGAACAAGCGACATTGCTCTGCTATCCGAATGGCCTTTTTTATAGCCATGGATCGCCGACGGTGAGGTTCGGACCTGCGACTTCCGACGTTATCAGTTCCTCCACCGACGAATTATACTAATTTATCATTAAATGAATTGCTAATGTAATTTGTATTACAAGTAAAATTTTCTCTTTCATTAGTAGCTTTCCATAATTGTTTATACACTTCTTCTCCTAATGAATACAATTTCTAAGATAATCAGAACACTTAGGAGGAAACAAAAGTAAATTCCAAACGCATTTGAATAATTCTTAGTGCAGACATAGCCTAGAATGTTCTCATAATTCTTAAGAATAAGAACTTTCCGGCAAGCAAAATAACATTTAATCTACCATGTCAAGACGGAGAAAACCACCTCGGGTCGTTCCTTACCACAAAACACGTCAGAACCTCAGAACGAGTGCTCATCTTGCCATACCTGAATAAGCCATTGTATTCTCGCATGCACTGAAGGAAACTAAAATCCAATCCGTTCTAGACGTTATTTAATAAAATGAGAGAGACGAACTCATATCATTCTCAGTCGTCCTGGAGGCAAAAATCTTGTGTCAGAAGTGGATTGCTAGTTATAACTGCAGCTCCCCGAACTTTCCTTATAAATCATAGTATCGCAAGGAGGGGAATGGAGTTCGACTTGGATTCCCAACTCCTTGCCTGAAAGTTTGTCAGCGGCTGACAGAAACAGGACGAGAGCATGCAATCGCTCCGGCTAATTGAAGTTTACCTTCTGATTTCTTGATAGATGCCACGAGTGCAGACTTCTTGAAAAACTTTTACCAAATTATTCCGGCAGCAGAAGAAACTTTTTGCTTTTGAAGATTTCATGTCATAATCCGATTTTTTTCTGTTGGATGGTGCTTCCATGCAGCGCCATACCTAAGGTGCATAAAATCAGATCTTAAAAATCTCAAAAGTTTAGCAAAATTTAATATCAATCAAATTACACTTTGTGTTGAAGACCCTAAGACGTTCCATAACAAATTTTTAAACTATTGATTTGACTTGTTAAAAATCTAGGGATTGGCAAACTTTTCCGTGCTTCTGCAATGGTTCGCTCACGCGAATGTAATAAATCTCTCTAATGAGCCTCACAGGTATTTCGATATCATCACAAACAATTAATTAATAAAAATTCAAACGAAATTGCCCTAAAAAATTCTCGACCCCCTACGCATAGGTAGGTATAGTGCTATAACCCCGCGCGTGATTCACGAATTATTTTTTTTTTCGTGTGAGAACCTTTAACTTCGTTCTGGTCTAGTGGTTCGCGTAAAACAATCTTTTCCTGTCGTCCGGACGACGATGGCTAATGTTTTCTGACCGGATTTAACTGCCATTTTCGTGTCTTTCCACTTGCTCAGACAATGGTTCGCGTGAAGATGGCTTTCAGTTGGCAAACGCGAGAGCGTGTTTAACACTTTTGCACTTATATCGTGATTACCCGCGAAATATTTTTTTAATTTGCATTTTGATGTTAATGCCAAACGAGATGTAGGCGTTAGGGCCTACCTCAAGTGGGAAAGGAAAGTTCTCACGCGAATATTTCTTTTAGCCATTAGGCAAAAATCTGTTTAGAAAATTAAGTTATTTAGTAAAGAGTATTTAGAATGTGAAGGCTGTTTGGCTGTTTAGTGACGTTTGCTTTGTGACATGAGCTAATCATTTCTTGAAGAGGTAGGGAGTTAAGTTAATAGCATACCTCAATACTTGTATTCTCTATTGATTTGCCCAGTGGTTTTTCTTTCCTACTAGGAATTTGAAGAGTTTTTTGTGATATGACCTAATATTGTAAGCACGCAAAGGAAAAGCCTAACAAATTGATTTAACGTGTCTCTCTACCTGCATCTTCACCCGTCTGTATACACGAACATTTTTAACAGATTATTAAGTTAAGTCCATTTTCGTTAAACTTCTTAGTTGTTTAATATTCTTCAATTCATTCAAACACCCTCTTGCTCAATTGTAGTTCATCTCGTCACACTTCAATTATTCTAATGTCGTTTAACTTCTTCAAGTATTACTTAAAACAAATTATAGCGGGAACAGGGACAAACGCATATTAGAGTTTATTTTATCTTTAATGTAACACCATAGAATTACTAACTGTTTCGCAACTACATATGAAAACTACCAGTGGACCAAAACTGAACCCTGAGTAACTCCATTGACATATTTAGACAATAGGTCTGAAACAAAATTTCGCCAGCCTCCGATTAATCAAATGAACAGGAAAGAATGCTTTCTTGCATTAATTACTAATGGTAATATTGTATCAGGTGGGGCAGTCAGACTGAGAGAATCAGAATACTGGGGGGCCAAACTTTATAGCCACAGCAGCATCCTGGCAAGAGAACTGGCCACACCTCAAACTGGCTGCACCAACCCAAAGCTGAATTTCGACAAAAACTTCGCGGTAAAGATTCCCACCACAGCGGAGTGGAAGAACGATGGAGTAATGGAGGCCTTTGACAACAGGATATTCACCAACGGCTCTAAAGCCTCAATTACATTGAGCCAGTTTAAAATCTACTAGCCAGCGAATTCACTATATGCTAGTAAACTCGCCCAATGTAATCATTTTCACTAGTTACTAGGAGATTGTAAACAATCTACCGAGAAAAGTTGAAAGCCGGGCTACTTTGCTGACTACTCGCTGGCGTGTGGGCTTGTTAGCTAGTAAACTAACCGTGTGTCATCATCGTTGATAGTGAGATAGCTGCGAGTATCTCATTTGTCTACAAAATGTCGACGGAATTAGTTATCGCGGGAGTCGCTAGTTAGTTGACTACTAAACTCGCTGGCTAGTAGATTGTAAAGTCACTCAATGTCATCGAGGCTTAAGATAAACTGCGGTGTCGGTGCGGGTATTTTCTCGGAGACACTCTGCATATCAGAGTCTACCGCCTGCCGGATCATGCGACAGTCTTCCAGGCTGAAGTACTCCCCATCCTAAAGGGTTTTCAGATTACGAAACAAACACTAATCCCGGTAAATGGATCGGCATCTTCTCCGAGTGCCAGGCTTCCATCAATGCTCTCGACTCGGCTATCATATCTTCCAAGCCGGTAAAATGTTGTCGGGAAGAACTTTTCCTTCTCTGTGAGTATCTTGAAGTCACGTTGTTCTGGGTGCCAGATGCACTGGTGATGCAGGGTACTGTCCTACAAGGTTACCCTGTGGAAACTGTTCATATTTCGATGGGAGCTGCAAAAGGTAGAGCAACCTATCCACGTGTGCCATATCCAGGGCCATGTGGGTCATCCTTCAACAAGAGTAGAAGCCCTGAAATTATTCACCGATCCCGTAGAGCCATTGCTAGGGTAATAACAGGACACTGGCCGGTGGGAACTCATGTGACTAGACTGCTTATTCCCTTTAAAAAAAAACTGCCTTAGCTGCACGGATGTGAGCGAGAAAGAAATCCTTGTTTACTTTCTTTACACTAGGCAGCTTCTTTTTTAATGACCTAAAGGAGGCCTCAAGACTAAGAGTTGGAGAGATCATCCATTTCCTTAACCAGCTATACCCAATCACCGATCTCCTTACCTATCGCGCACAGACATACTTTTTTTTGCGTGGGAGATGAACATCTTCCAAAGACACCAGAAGACAGGAATGAGACATCGAGGTCCAAATGTTCCGAGAAGATGCCTCCACCCACTTTGCCTTCCAATTTGGAGTCGTCAGTGTAGAGATGCACCGACTCCCCCCATTGGGGAGGACCTTCTTCAAATTGCGATCTGGTGGGAAGGAAGGAGTCAAATGTTGTTCCAAAGAAAGGCTTGGGCGAGGTATAGTCGATATTGCTGGCAGTTCTTCTGTCCAAGGTCAGTTCGCTTCCAGGTCTGGATTGAGTTAAGCCTAATGGCGGCTGATGATGCGGTTTGCTTACAAAGAGATCCAACGGTAGAAGGTGGAGAATAGTGTTCAGGGCTTTAGAAGGTGTGGTTCTAAGGGCACCTGTTATCAGCAGTGTTGCCATCCTCTGAACTTTATCCATTGCTTTGTGATGGGTTGATATATTTAGTGCTGGCCACCAGACAATAACCCCATACATAAGTTTAGATCGTATGACACTTGTATAGAGCCAATGCACAATGCGTGGCTCAATACCCCATCTTTTCCCTATAGCCTTCTTACACGAGTACAGCGCTACTGTGGCCTTCCGTACTGTTTCCTGGATGTTAGGCTTCCAGATAAGTTTTCTGTCTAGGATTAGACCTAGATACTTAACCTGATTACACAGTATTAACTCTGTTTTGTTCGGGCTTATACCCAGACCACACCATGATAAAATCTTGGAGAGAGCGTATTGTAACACTTCAGCCGTATTGTTACCTGAGCATATCAGGGCAATATCATCGGCGTAGGCGATAACCTTGTGACCGGACAGCTCCAGGTCTGTGAGTAACTCATTCAAAGTTAAGTTCCATAAGAGTGGTGAGTGAGGGGTACCTCTAGTTACCATTTTTTGGATAATGGATGCTCCCAAACTTGAGACAATGACCGTGCCTTTTAGCGTAAGGTCCATAAGTTCGATGAGAGGATCGTCAATTTCAAGCCTCCTCAAGGAGGCCATTATCGCCCCTGACCTGATATTATTGAAGGCACCCTCAATATCAAGGAAGGCTGCAATTGAGTATTCTTTTTGTAGTAGCGAAAGCTCTATGATTGTGGTAAGTTCGCGAAGGGCTGTTTCTACGGACTTACCTTTGGTGTATGCATGTTGCGAAAGAGACAATCTGGAAGATTTGATTGTCTCTTTAATATATATATCTAAGAGTCTCTCCAAGGTTTTGAGCAGGAAGGAGGAGAAACTAATAGGCCTAAAATCATTGGGCTTATAGTGTGTGGATTTTCCTCCTTTAGGGATAAAGACCATCCTCACCTTCGTCTGTGAGGACGGAATATAAGTGAGGTTAAGGCAAGCCTCATAAATGACCATTAGCCACGAAATCAGTATCTCGGAAGCTAATTGTAGTTTAGCCGGGATGATGCCATCTAATCCCGGTGATTTATAGGGTTTGAAGCTTCTTATCACCCATTTCAGTTTTCTCACATTGAGTTTCTTGTGGACCAGTTCTTGGCCCCTCGGAGTATCCGGCAACTCAACACGAACAGTTGCTGAGCACCCCGGAAAGTGCGTGTTGACAAGTAACTCCAGCGACTCAAGACGAGATGAAGTCCAACTACCATCACTTTTGGTCAAGAGCCTTGGGCTGATGGGCGTTGTTAAGAGGATTTTCCGCAAACGACTCGCTTCAGAGGAGCTTTCGATTTTATTCCCAGAAGCCCTCCTACGTGGATCGCTTTGCTTTCCTAATCAATTTCTTAAATTTTTTGAGGCATTCTTTGTAAGAAGTCCAGACATTAGTTCTTTTCGCTTGGTTGAAAAGTTTACGACACTCCTTTCTTAGGGTCATGATCGCACTCGATGTGGCAACTACCTACCTGCAAAAGTATGGCAAGCCTCCAACCCGCAATTCTGCTTTTGGTGTTGCTGTGCAGATGTGAGTGCCTACTGAGATGAGGCGATGTGGATATTGTTACCAACGCACATTTGTAAACTTGTCATAATACTATAGGGAATAGCCTGGAATATACTTGTAGCTCTTCCACTTGCTACTATGGACGATCAATTTCACTATCTACCATCAACTTCAATTCCACGTATGTTGATTTGAATGCGGTAATCTGATTTAACGACGGAGAGTTATGTGTTTGTCAAACCAGTCATTAAAGTACCGAGTCATGGAAACAATTGAGATGAAAATTTACTAAGCTAATTTCGCTAGTAGGTAATTGCTGTAGGTAATTGCCAGCTTCAATCTTCAATGTAGGTACAGTGTGAAAATTAACCGAACGAGTTACATTGCTAGTTTGTTCATGAATTTGATTAGAATCAACTCTGCAACAGTCCTTTCCAGTCTGAAACTATCCTTAAAATTAGCAAGAAAAAGGACTGCTCTACTTGATGCGTTACCTTTAAATTTTTCTAATAGTGGATTATTTCTTAACCGCAAAGCATTGGTGTATTACGTGTGCAATAAAATAGAAACTCTGCGAAAAAGATTCCATTGCAAATCCAATTTGTTTCTACATTCTTCACAATACATTTTCCGGACTTAAAAAAAAACATTACTAGAAATGTTTAATTACTCAATACTCCCACATGCTTTCAGAACAATCATTTAACTCTTAGGACTTTGGAGGAAGAACAAAAACGAAATCATAGGAAAAAAGAAAAAGAAAAAGAAAACTTGGCACAAGCCATTGCAATCGAAATTCTTTCCTGTATGTGTATATTCCCTACAACGGACACATTAACGCTTCCTCTTGCGACCAAATAAAACAAAATGACCGAGTTATCTTTGGCATTGGACGAAATTTTCCTTCCCGTTTGATAGAAGCACTCAAGATAAATAGAATTCTTCCAAGAGTGCCGCCTAGAGCTGTGTGTCCGACGTTTATTATCTGGAATTGGGCCAAACTTTTCAGTTGAGCAAACCCAGCCAGCAAAGCAATATTATGGAGGAGTTAAAACAGATAAAATAAATTATTTTTAATAAAGTAGAAAATCCGAGTTAATGGTTTGTTAACAAGGCAAATTTTGTAGTGGTTTTCCTCTCCCTTACTTACATTTAACCCTGCTTACAGGAAAATCTGACCTGGGACGTTTTACTGAATCGATTTCTACATCCTGTCAGATCAGGACGAATTTGTTGCTACCAAAACGGAAGGGAATTTTTCCAAACGTTATCTGGTCACAATATTTTAATGTTCGGCTCTGATAGCCAATGATGCTGGAACACTACCTCTGTCACACCCGCAATCCTCACGTACCTGTCCGTTCGTTTCCTTAGCATAATCGGATAAGGTGTGCTAAGGCAGCCCCGGGTGGTATGCAGTACTGTGCAGCTCGAATAGAAATCCTAAACCTCAAATGTAATCCCTACTTATGTACATGTTTCCACCAGTCATCCGTATTCAATGGTCCTGTCTTAACAAGGTTTTTCCTCCTGGCAGGATCTAAGGCTTTTTCATATCACATCGCATATGTACACGTTTCTATAGATACAATATCTCCACGTTTTTTTTTCTAAATCCCTGTCCTTACATGGTAAAAGACAATTCCTTATATCTAAATTATGTCGACAAATCCGTCTTTAACTACCCCACGTATGTCCTTATAAGAGACGTACCTGCTATATTGTCCTCTTTGTTGATTCCATCTCCTTCCAGTTTCTATTCCCTGCCGCACCGTTCTCTGTAGAATTCTTGCATGTATCAGTTGTCCTGCATCAACTACTAATCTTGCTTATTTTTTTCTTTTTTCGTCCTTTTTCAGAAAAAACTATCAAGATACAGCGTGGTCAGACTGCGGTATTATACTGTCCGATTGACGTGAAAACATGCGGTGAACTACATTCGCTCAACTGGTTCAAAGGAGATACACGAATTGCGGTCCGCCTGGGGAATGGTACGAACATTGCTCCAGACTACAGGGACAGGTGAGTTGTATTTTACACATTTTATAGATTTTGTTTTTTTTTGTGAAGCACAATTTCAATTTCGAGCAAATATTAGTTTTCGACGGTAATCCTGTAGATGACATTATTTGAAGTGTAGGTAATATGTAGAGAAAATAGAGTTGGTAAAAGAATGGATTTTTCCTGCAAACTCTATTCCAGAATTCAAGCCGCAAATATAAAAAAAAAATCTACTCCATCTCTGGGCTGTTGTCTAGCTCACAGCAATGCAAAAACCATATATTCATGTTGTCTGAAAAAATCGGAATCACTTTTAAGTATATAATCGTAGGTCATCACCTTTAAAACGTGGGATTCCATTGATAACCTCTTAACATCGTTGGCACACTAATCCAGATATCAGAATTGAATAGACCCTCCATTGTAAAGCCACCGGTCAAAATACGAGTTGTTGGTCCTGTTTTGCAGCTTCCAAATTACTTTCAATCTTACAATAAAAAATTTTTGCGTGTGAATAAGAAAATTCTGTCACATCTCGAAGCTTATAAGAGGCTTCGTTGAAATTTTCTCGGGCGATCTAGCTCCCGTGTCCTACCATCAGTGTCATGCTATCAGGTTATCTTCACAGACCTTACGTCCTAGAGGTATTGTTTTGCGACCAGGGTATTAAAGGTAACTGTCTCATGCTGATGTTCGAAGCGTTTTCTAATTCTTCAAGAAAGTGATCATCTAGTATTGTCTGTCGTGTCCTTGCAGGCGCAGGACAACGATATATGACATTTGTAGTGCGTTCCTGACAATGTTTGCACAAAACAGTGTCGGAATCACCAATTCTGAGTCTCTCTACCCCCTTAAGCTAGTGGCCGGTGTAGTATTGAGTCCGATTGAGGTTAAGTAACCAGTCAGCCTTCTTTTGATCATATGATTGTCACATAGTTTTCGCGTTTTTACACGTCATGGTCTTTTCCCATCTTCTTTTCGCAAGATCTTAAGACCAGTCATTGAGAGTTGGTCACACTATGTATCGAAGGAAGTATTTCATTTCAGCTCCTCACTTAGCGAGAACATCTTCTGCTGGATTTCCGGTGATGACCCTATGCCTGGTTACTCAGCAAGGATTTGTAGAAATCAAAGAGAGATTTTGATTTGAATTGTGAATTGTCTGTGTTCCAACTCTTTTGCCTTGCGTATGGCCGTAATCTCAGCCTGGAAGATGCCGTAGTCACCGTGAAGTCTGTAGTAGATGTGTAAATTTTGAGATCCTGGCAGAACACTGATGCTCATCATTCGATACTCGTTTTAGACATATGTGATCTGTATAGAAATTAACGGTGGTTGCGGGTTCTTTTGTTCTTGTTTTTGAGAACTGCTTGTCCGGTATTACTATCTTGGACTTCCTGTTAAAGTCCTTAATCGATAGCATGTAAGCTATTATGGACGTACCCCGGATTAGTTATGTTAGCTGGAAGTATTTTTCCGAGATAGAACTGTCTTCTCAGCTCAGTGTGTTTCATAAATCCCCCAATTTTAGTCAGGTTGGGCTTGAAAGCTCGTGTAGGCATCTAGAAAATATCTTGGAGGATGTAGCATTGATTACCTAGCCTGCACGGATCTTTGTTATATTTTCCTTCGACCTACAGATTACTTATGACTGGTGTCAACCCGAAGGGGTTCTGAAGATTTATGAACTCAAGGTACAACTGCGATGGCTTCAACACCATGACCACCGAACGTTGTTTACTTTTTCGCCGACCTTTTTCGTAACACGTTCTGTGATTTTTACTGCGATGTTTTTCTCTTTACATTACTTAACTGCCTTTTATCGACCCTGTTTGATTTACTATAGTATGGTTATTTTAAATAAATATTTTAATGGTCTATTGTTTATGTTCTGCTTTATATCTAATTTGTCATTATTCGTTGGGCAACAACGTCGATACAAGCATGAAAGAAAATACGAACAGCTGTTCATTGGAAGTGCAAACAACCGCACCCATAGTAAACCACAGGAATCGATTGGTAAGTTCTACTTTCACGTAGTATTTCTCGGAATATTTGTAAAGTCTCAACTTGGAATTTACTTCAGGTGAACCTACAAATATTCTGAACGATATAAAGTTTATATTTTCAAGGTACGGCGTTTTAAAGAGAAGCCTCACGTTTATGTTCATTTTGTTGCAATTTTGAGCTTATAATGCGTCAATGACATCAATATTTCTCTTTAGTGTCAGGGGAGTGTGAACTTTGAATTGTGTACGTTGGTGTGGATTTGTTAATCTGTGATACAAAAAACATACAAGAAAATTAAAAAGTGTCGATATGCTTGGATGTAAAATGGCCACGACTGTCATTATTTCTGTGCTTGTATCTAGAATAGTCTGAGGACGGATGTTTGTCAACACTCTGGAAACAGTTTGTCTGGTAGCCTTTTGCTTGTCTAATTACATGCAGTGTATTTTGTTTCGAAATACTTTTTTCGCTGACACTTCGTCGTGTTCTTCAAGATGTTCTGGGTCCTCTTATGATTTACATAAGCTGTTTCTCCCCAACTTTATAATTTTGTGTTATGCCGACAATGCGATAATACCTAGAATAGTCTCTCGAAGCTCTGAATTAAACGGTGAGCTGGCTACGTTTCAATATTAGTCCCGGATGAAAAATATAGACCGAAAAGACGCTGAAGAACAACCTAAGAGTATATTTAATACCAAATGGACACCCAAATATTCTTAGAGACCGCAAAGACGTCGATATATTATTACTTAGAGGTATCGACAATGAAAACAGGCCGAAAATACACCGATAATATTGACAATCGGTATAAAGTTCAGCATACATTGCTAGAAAATTTATTCCTATTTCCGTACAAAATTTGGAAATTTGTTCTCTTTGGACTTAATAATTTTTCGATTAGTGAATTCGAGATTCGTATTTCGAGAAAATAAATAATTGTTCACTTTCAGTATTAACCGATTATATATAGGACGTTAGAATTTTTTACACCGCTTTCTTTAACGAGATTACTTGATATAAAAGACTGTTGCTGGCTGTTGGATGTGCTGGCAATAAACACGTTCTTACTTGGTCAGCTTTGTCACCTTGCTCCCACGTCTTCATGATAGCATACGACCGAGAAGGATAAATATTGTAAAGGATCTTCCCAGTGCGGTGCGTAACACGGTGCGAGCAGTGAACTGACCTTAAACTAAACCTATACAATTAAGTCAGTTTGACCAGTTCGCTCAACGCGCTTACTGGATCCGAACAGTGAACTGCTCTTAAACTACTAAACTCTAGGAGCTAAGTGATTTTGACCGTTCCCCTCAACACCTGTAGTGTATCAAAGTAATGAATTGCCCTTAAACTGCTTAGTCTAAATAGCTAAGTCCCTTTGACCGGTACGCTCAAAACGGGCACTGAATCCGAGCAGTAAGTTGCCCTTTAAGTACTTATGCTAACAGTTAAGTCTCTTAAACTAGCACCTAACAACGGACTACTCAGTTCCCTGTCATTCATAAGCATAAGTGCCCGTACTTGGCTCGAGTAGCGTCCTGAACCTTTTGTTTTTTTATAGGAAGAGGTTAAAATCACTCACTTAAAATCCTGTATGGATCCCCTCCCAGTCTCCCTTAGCGGGGGCAACTGAGTTATCTACTTATCTCACTGTAGCAGCTAGCCTCGGTTCCCTGGGTCAATGCTAGAATCATAGCCTGTCTGCAGGAAACCATGTTGTTCCACCGTTTCCAATGTTCTTTCGCGGTCCATGCGGTAACTATAACTTTCACCTCTTCTCTGCCCATGGCAGTGAAGGGTTCCTAGCCACGACGCTTTAGTCCAGAGCCAGGACAAGTAAGCACCTCCGAATTAACCGCAGTGAACACTTCGTATGGCAGGTCTACATCTTTTACTGGTGAGTGTACCGCAGAGGTAGCCAACTCGTTAGAATCTACAATCTTTGTCACCGCCACATCTGAAGAAGTGCTAGTTATTATTTTGCAAGTGAACCCTTCTGCCAGGACTGCTACAGCACTTTCAGCCGGCGCGAGTTCAGCCTCCATAGCCTCCGGGGAACCTTCGAAAGGTCATTTTCCCAGAGCTGCTTCTGTTGTGGATACCGTGGATATAGGTAACCCGTTAAGGTCTATCATATCCTCCACTCCCACAGAAGTGCCTGAGGAGACACCATTCGCGACCCAACGAATTCCTGGGGGTTAGGGTATTTTTCAAGAGGCTGTCTCCTCCCGTACTAGTTTCTTAGTTACGTTCTAAGACGCATTGCCTGATTTTTATCGATTGGGTATGTAGCCAACACTTGAGAATATCCAGATAAGTATCCTAGAAGGCTTAAATTTTTCCGTCTATCCTCCAACAACCAGCGTACTACCCCTAACCTATCTACGGGTCTGTACATCCACAGAAACATCTTTAGTTTAAGTCCTCATCTTTTGCCAAAGCTTCTTTTACAGGCATAGTAGGTTATTACGCCTCCTTCATTCGTTCTTCTACGTTTAATTTCCAGTATAACATCCAGAGACTTTGCGCTGGACGATAGCGTAAGAGTTTGTTCATACATCTTAGGACGCGTGAAGTACGGTATCTTGGTTTTAGTTGTGAACAAAATTAAATCGATCTCTCCTGGATCGATGCCCAGTCTTTAATTGCTAGCCCAGACTCTTAACTTTCATAAGGTCACCTTCATTAACTCAGTCAAGACGGAGAGAAACAGTCACAATATAATGATCACCACATCATCTGGATATGCGACTACCTTGCCCCGTTCACTTTCTGGCGTCAATAGGAGTTTATTCATATTCATTATTTAGAGAAGTGGAGATATAACACCTTCCTGAGGTGTACCTCTACACAAATATCTGGTCAGATAGCTGTTTTCGAGATTCGCTTGAACGATCCTATGCCTTGGCATGGATACTATGTATTTGCTAAGCCCCTCTTAATCTTCCCGATCGACCAGGGATTCCTGAATTGACTTAATGCGAATAAGGCTCCTTCAATATCTAGAAATGCCGCCGTGATGTATTTCTTATTGTGGATTGATTGTGATTTGAATAAACAGGATCTATCAAAGATCTTTCGTAAGCGGATATGTAGAACTTGTTCCAGGATCTTAAGCACAAACGCGGTTAGAGTAATTGAGCACCTCTCCACGACTGACGGATATGATTTAGTAGGATACAGCTCCTGAAAATCACTAAATACCACAGAGTTACTACTTGTAATTTCTGAAGCATAACGGGCAGTATCCCGTCAGTACTCGGGGATTTATACAGAGAGAAACTGCTTATAGCCCACTAGATTCTCTGCGATGTGGCCAAATCCTAGGGGACAACCCTTTGATGCGTTAGCATGGTTTTGGCCGGAAGGGAATTAGGGTAAGGGAAGTGAGGAAACTTGAGTCTTGTTTGCATTGCTGCGAGCTAGACAACAGCCCAGAGACGGAGTGGATTATTTTAATTTCTTAATAAAAGCTCACGGTCATCTGGGCTCGAACCCGGGACCCATGACATGTTGGTCTTGCCGCTCAACGCATTGATCCAACTCCGTCTTCCAGCTTGGGAAGAGCGACTCATTAGTAGTTCGAAAGATTCAGTGTCCGTCTCTGTCCGTGTCGCATTCCTCTATTTAATAACGGCAATGTACGTTGAACATAATCTTACTGAGCCTGACGAATCCTTTATATCTTCAATATTATGGGAGTAGTCTGGTAAGACGGGAATTCGTCTCGTGGCCAGTATATCCACATAGATCCACTCGATGAGTAATAGGAAGGTCGGGTAAGGTTTGGTAGTGTATGGTATTGTATGGTATAGAACAGGGTAACGTGATATTCAGGATGAGGTAAGGTAGTGGAAGATAAGGCCGTTGCGTGAAGATAAGCAGTTGTAGTTTCTCGTGTCTACGTGGCCTGGTTTCGGTAAATATTTTAACGTTATTTCAGCCTTGTTTCGACTTCACACGTCGGCGTGTATTGGATGTCACTAAAACGTTTGATCGAACTTATGTTAACAACCTAAGCTAATTTTCGGTGCATTCTCGGCTCTTTCTACCATTCAAGTTTTGAGCCTAAAATACGCCGAAGTTCTATTATTTTTTAGCCTGTTATTTTTCACCGGAGTGTTTTTAATAAGTACAATTTCTGACGATTCTGTTATTTTAAGATTTAAAACTCTATTTTTTCTTTAAATTGCACATTGCTCATGCGCATCAATTTTGATGTAAATTTTGCTAGAGATATCGAATTTCGATATTCGAATATATTGATCTATCGTTTATTTACGTTTTGCTCTTGTAAGAAGAAGTTTTCGTCAATATTGCAATAAAACATCGTCCGTTCAATTAAATTATTAAATTGTAAAGAAATTAACAGTTCTGTTCGAAAGTATCACTTAAATCGCTTTCAAGAACATAATTGTATACCTGAAATTCCTAATTTCACAGAATTTTATGTAATTTATTACCAAAGTGTCAAAGGTGACAAAATTAAAAACCAAAGAAGGTAAACAGACCCAAACGTCACCTTGAATGTGATACCTCAAAGGGATCTTCCTATGCTCCCACAATAAAATTTATTCAGTTTACATGAACTTAGGGGCAAAGCTCCTGGTCCTCTGAGATAACTTTTGAATAATTACCTGTTTTTACTTGGTGATATTCATTAAAGATGACCTTTCTCTTGCTTAATATAATCCAAAGAGTAACAGGCTACACATCACTAGGAACCCAGAATGACCTTGTGCTAAATAAATTAATTAATTAAATGGAAGATTAAGCATTTGAAAGGGGGCCTCAAGTGACTGTATTTCGGAGTTCTCGAAGCACGTGTACCAGAGGGAGGACAACAATAGGCCTATTTCTCATAGAAATTGTAATGAGTTTATTTATTTAGCAAGGGAACGTGTTAAATCAAGTAAAAATTGACTACATTATGATAATTAGGTGAATTTTATGTAAGTAAGGGATAATCCCATTCGATAAAGTAGTTTGTGTGCTAGGGATACGGGAGAGGAATGCCCGTATTACTCCATTACAAAGACGAAAATAATTAAAAATGTTTTGTATCTTCTTTCAGAGTATCAATAAAATCAGATGAAGGCCCAACAACAAGTTTAATAATAAACTCAATTAGAGTAAGCGATGAAGGTACCTATACCTGTGATCCAACATTTTTTATACCACAAGAATCATGCGACTCGTCCGGAGGGTATCGGATAGAACTTAAAGTAACCGGTAAGCTATTCTGAACCATACTAACCTGTGTACGATCAAGCATTTACCTGTAAAATTCTTTATCTATAAAATAACCCAAATCACAAAGAAAATGATTGCATAAATTGTGAGCCAACGAAAATACCCGGTAATATGAATGTTCCCTACGCTAAATTTATTACATTTAAAGGTTCCATAATTAAAGGAGGAAATTCTCTATGAAATTTCAGTACCGCCAACTGAAGTTATAATGCTCGACGAAAAGGGCGATAGAATTAGTAATGGCAGTACACTTGGTCCACTACAGGAGGGATACACATTGACGACAACATGTGTTGTAAAGAGGACCAGGCCACCGCCGGAAATTGCATGGTACAGAAACGATGAACGTATTACAACTCGTAAGTATGGATTTTTGTGTATTGTGTAAAATGTAAGCTCTTATTTGTCCCCCTCCCCCGCCCTCCCCCCTCCCCAAATAAATATATTTATTTTATCGTAATGAGAGAAGTAAGGCTAACTAATTGATTTATTGAACAATTGTTGGCGGGAAATCATTTTAATTAACGCATTTTGTGGGAAAGTTGTTAATCGGTCTTAATGGGTTTGGTGGCTCTTTTATAATTTGCGGATTCACGAGTGGTTTAATTATATTTTAATTTTTTATATAAAGAGAGATTGCCCACAGTTGACATGATGGATTTACATTAAAACAATAATATATTTACTTAATAAGGGTCGTATTGTTGCTGCCCCAGTAAAAATATAAGAGCAAAGGTTGGGGAACTTTATAATTTAATTTCTTAAAATCTGAAGGGAAAACACTCTTCGAAAGCTTAACTGAATAAACTTTGGTAGGGTTTTAGGTAGCGGTAGGACCCAAAAAGATTGTATTTTTGAACATCACAGAGGAAAATTGGATCCTGAGCACTACGTGCGCGTATTTATGCTCTTCATCATTTACGGGAGAATGTTTAAGCCCTAGCTTCCTAACAGTTTGTTTAGGAAAGTTTTGACAAACTTTCAACCTGTCACATTTATCGAAAGTAGAAATAGTCTAAAAAAAATATATCTTGGCATATGTATAATTTAGTTCGAATCGTTAATTTAAATCTTTGACGTAAATAATTAAAATCTATGAGTCATATGCAAAAAGTTGAGATGGAACTCCGAGCTGAGACTTTCGAGTTCTAGCTCAGACTACTGAGTTTGAGCAAACTGACTGAGGTTGAGCTCGTAACTGCATGCGAAAAGTAGAGAAGCTGAGAGTTACGACTAACTCCGTAAATTTGAAATCAATCTCAAAGCTGTTACTGCAATTACTCGTCTCGGCGGTAGCGTATAGATTTCATTGATTACTTTATGAAAAACTGAAAAGAAGATTGAATGCTTTTTTTGTAAAATTATACATATATTATTAGGTGTGCAACTAAGTTCTCGCTGTTTGTCAATAGATGGCTCCAGCAGTAGCTCCTGATCGATTTTGACATATCCAAAACGTCATGAAACAAGCTTAGACATATGGTAAACAAACCGTTTTGACACATTAGTGATTTTTTTTTGGCGTGATATACTTTTAGTTGAGTGAAAATATCTGATTTTGTGCCAAATTGATTTTCTTCTTTCATTCGAAAAAACGGCGGCTAAAGCGCATCGAGAGCTCCAAAAAGTTTACGGTGATGCTGCTCTAAGTGAAACAACGTGCCGTGATTGGTTTCGTCGCTTCAAAGACGGTGATTTCGATGTTGAAGATCGTCTGTGTGAAGGAATGCTGAAAACCTTCGAAGACGCTGAATTGGAGGCATTGATGAGGATCCGTGCCAAACGCAAGAAGAGCTTGCTTCAGCATTAGGAGTTACCCGCCAAGCCATCTCCAAGCGATTGCATGCGTTGGGAACGATTCGCAAGCAAAGAACTTGGGTTCCTTATGATTTGAAGCCAAGGGACGTTGAGCGTCGTTCTTTCATCTGTGAACAACTGCTAAAAAGAAAGGGTTTTCTTCATCGCATCGCGACGGGTGATGAAAAATGGAGTCATTACAGCAACCCAAAGAAAATACAGTCATGGGGACTGCCCAGTCATGCTTCTACGTCGTCGGCTCGGCCGAATATTCACGCTGCGCGAAGGTTATGCTGTGTATTTGGTGGGACCAGGTCGGTGTTATTTATTATGAGCTGTTGAAACTGAATGAAACCATCACTGGAGAACGGTATCGACTTCAATTGATGCGATTGAGCCGGGCATTGCGCGAAAAACGGCTACAATACGATCAGAGGCACGAAAAAGTAATTCTGTAGCATGACAACGCTCGGCCTCACGTTGCCAAATCCGTTAAAACCTACCTGGAAACGCTGAAATGGGAAATCCTACCCCACCCGCCATATTCCCCAGATATTGCGCCGTCCGATTTTAACTTGGCACATGATCTGGCTGATCCGCAGTTTCACTCATATGAAGACATCAGAAAATAGCTTGATTCGTGGATAGCCTCAAAAGATGAACAAAAGGAAAAAGTTGTAACTTGCGATGGGCAATACTTTGAATGATTCATTTGTAACCATTTTTTACAATAAAGTTGCATTTTCATATACTCGTATTCGGCAATCGTGAACGGAACCCGGACTTTTCTTTATTCGAATATGCGTGCAATCAATTGCTCCAGTTGCAAAAGGAAATTTATACTTGGCTTGCCATTTTCTTTTTGCACATTGCTTTTGTTCAGCCAATGTAGTAAATTTTATCCATTCAGTAGAGTGGTTTATGATTTTTGCTGAGACTTCTGAAATAACCCTTGATACTGTGGATTGGTGTATACCTATATCCTCCACAATTCCACTCTGGAAATCTGGGTCTCCAACAAATCGCAAATATATCCGCATTTTTTTCTATATTCCTTAAAGCCCCACCACGCGTTTCTTCATCTTGTCTGAGAAATAGGTCTGTTAACCATTCCATATTTTTTTCGTCGAACCGATAAAGCACTTTACAACTACTTCCGATGTACAGTCTTCGCTGTTGTATACTCAGAGGAACCGAAATTGATAAAATCTCTGCCATATCAAATGCGCTTTAAAGAGCGAGAATACGAAAACCCTGCCTCAACTTTTTGTGAGATAAGTCTCAACTTAAGTAGCCCTAGCTTAACATTTAGCATACGACTGTGAGATTTGCTCAATTGAAGCTTTTGATTTTAGATCTAGCTCAGCTATTGGGATTGATCTCAAGCATTTAGATTTCTCTCATGAGTAAACTATGCTTTCTACATACCACCCTCTATTTATTTGATAGTCTCTGCGATCTGGCGGCGATTGACTGGTCTAAGTGCGCCCCTTAAAGCAGCCACACGAACCTAACCCTACCACCCTAAGCAATTGCTCCAAAAGTTGAGCTCCAGAGTCATTGCTCATCTTTTTGCATATGACCCAATGAATAATGCACTTAGACACGTCTTATTTGTTTTATAAAGAATAAAATCCAGCGCACAAATAAGAACGCAACCAATTATTAAACACGGAACAAGAACATAAATCTTATGAATTCGAGTTCATAAGATTCCGTTCTGTTATCACACCACGAGTGTATGGCATCAATTATGTTAGGTCAGTTGATATTGGCTCCTGACTGGCTGCTGTAGACAAGAACTATGGAGTTTCTTAACACCATTTCCTTATACCTGATGTTAGTGAATGTCAGAAGTATGTTTTAAAAGGCCAGACAGGCTACACCTCGGTCGTCGATGCCGCATTTACCCCAAGGACCATGCCATCCCTATTACCTGAAAACGGTAATATTGCATGGTTCCTATCTAGGCGACAATTATGTCCAGCAAGTAAATTAATTTTCTACTGTCAGCACCCCGTAATTTTAGAAGATCAAGTCGCTGTTGAAAGAACAATTGTCTCCTAGAGACCGGCAGAGCCTCGTCATTGCGCATTTGTCAATACGATGAATTCCGATACTACCAATAACGAGGTGAATGTCCATATTACCTTAGCTAAAGCTACCGTTTTGCATGACCGTCTTCAATGTTAACGATTTGTCTTCTTGAAGAACCTTTAATAGCCCTTTTGACAGAGTTCTTTTTTGACGTAGTCACTTCTTCACTTTTTGGCAATGTTTCCTGGAGGATAAATGAGTAGTTCTCGGACTGTGACTGTAGGACATTTTTTGACAATTCTTTGCCTTTGTGTGTTATTCAATACAACTCTGAGCCAGGCCCCCAGGCCAAGTAGTGAAAAAGTTTTTCCCTCATCCCCTTCCCCCTGCTGCACCGTCATAGCATAGTCATAGCATAGTCATAGTCGTTAAAAGGGATGCCAAGCCTTGCGGCGTGGTCCCCGATTGCACAATGACTCGTAGAGAGTCCCATCATTTTGACAACGTCCCTTCGGGTCCTAGGTAGGAGTGATTTCGTTCTGTTTATGTCATAGCTTGGCTATATCATTCTAGATATGGCGCAAGAGGTTAGGTATCCCAATCTGAAGTCTGCCGTTGATAGCAAGTTCGAGAAGACAGGTGGAATGTTTACCATCTCCGGACGGTAGCCAAAAATACCAGAGCCCCGCCTAGTTAGGTAATCAGATCTGTTATTCCCCTTGATGTTTCTGTATCCTGCGACCCAGATTAGTTCGCCGTAGCATCTCTCTACCAATATAGGGGGCTTGATTGTCGGAGAAAATGGCGACGTTGTTACCTGCTGATTCCTGCGTTAAGATCTCTCGCGCCTTCTGAATAACCACCACCACTACCTGGAAAATGCTCTGGCATAATCTGGAAGTCTGAAAGACCTGGAGACATTCAGCGATTCGGAATATATTTCTGCGCCAACTCCGCAGTTCATTTTGAAGGTGTGCGTAAATAATTAGTTATCAGATTTTCTCACCGTCCCGACACTCTACCCTGGTTGGGATCCTGACGGTGCAGTGCTGCGACTCAGCTTTGGAATGATATAGTCTGTTGTTGAGAGGTTATTTGCTCTAGTAACACAATAAAAATGTTACTGTGGCCGTATGATTTCGCGGTTCAGCACCCAGATTCTCTGAGCGAAACTACGCTTCCAGATGCGATATTTTTAATATGTGGGTCCATAGGCAGAAGGTGAATAATCACGATCAGAATCAAAGCACAAGCCAAAGTAAACACCAAAAAAGTTAGTAGATCTTACAGAATATTAACACCATCATAAAGTCCTTATCCTACTGAGGAGCCCAATGTCACGTTCTCCACAAGGGAAGCTGTCGGAGCCCATCCAAGAGTTGAACGGAGTAAGGCAAGAGTACTTAAAGTCAACTTTGCTTTCCTAATTATAAATACCTTACCCACCTCCAAAAATGCCGACGACGAATGTCTTTTATCGAACAAACAGAGTCAGGTAACCAAAACGTCCGAATCTTTGAGCAGAGAAGTTCGCAAAGCAGAAGATCAATGATGCTAAAACGAAACTTATGAGATTCGCCTCCAGAAGACATGATGATATTTAGGTGAAAGAGCAGCTATTAGAAGATGTTGATGCATTTTGTTATCAGATGGTAGAGCTGAAGCTGATGTACGTACAGGCTTCTCCTCCCGCCACATTCCCGACAAGCAGTTTCGGAAACTAGATAGGCTAGAGAGATCCAATCGAACCTTAGTTCTTAAATTAAGCTCAAATTGTCTTTATGGGCTGGGTTAAAGGTACCAGAGAGAGAGAGAGAAGGCCTAATTGGTTAACCCGAAAGGTTTAAAGGAGTGACAGCATAGAAAAAATAAAACCCTAAAATTGAACTCAACTCTTTCAAATTCGTTGATTATGTTAGGCTGACCCCCTTACAGGACGCAAAAAGTTTTACAAAATGACATCGACAAATTCTTCCAATAAAGCTCCCTATTCCCCCTCTTTCCTTACAAATTCACATTTAACAAAGGCCAACTAGCGGGACACGTATTAAAGCGATGTTTCGACAGTCTTTCTAGAATCTCAAAAGCGCAAAATAGTCAAGTCATTACAATCTCCTTTTTCTCTCTCAATTTCCTTCGTAATATCGTGGAATAAATCTTGCGACGAGTTCATTAAATTAAAAACTCGCCGAACAAAAAACACGAGCTAAAGCACTTAAAGTGTATCACAATCACAAATGCCTGAGCTTTATAAGTGACAGTAATTCTATCACATAGTTCCATCTTAAAGTTGAAAGGAACTAACCACTAGCATAGCTGAAACTCCTTTGGCTAGATATAATTTTGCTCGTCAACAAAAACGGAACGAATAAAGGGCTCGAAACCCGTGAAAGCTCAAAGAGACTTTCCCATTTATCTGTTGATGGAAAAAAAGCACAAAATTAGGGTAATAAAGGGATGAATACCGAATTCTCTTTTTTAATTTTTTTTTCCCTGCTGGGGCTTTCACTCTTGTTGGTTGTCCTTTTATTAGTCTTGTACTCTTGTCGGCAGAATACCCTTTATCCTGTTGGGAATGCTTTCATTAAGTGCCCTTTGAAGATAGGTTTCATTCACGTCGAATTCTGGACTCGAGTGTTAGGGTGGCAGAACGAAACGAGTTTCATTATTCAGTTTCTTTCGACATAAATGACAAGGTGATCATGATTGTCACCTTTTGTTACTATCATCCCTCAGTCGACATCGCTTTTTCTGGTGTGTACATCCAATTTTAGCTTCGAATACGTTTTTACAGTCCGACAATCATCATCAGTACTCCGTTGAATGGAAGAATGCACGACTTTTATCGCCTTTTCTTCTTCTTTATGATAGGACACCCTTTGTATCGTCATGGACTAAAATCAATCTATTGTGACCGTTCTCGTTTTAGACTCGCCAACATTGAAAGAGGAAGAAGAGCTGTACACAGCTTCCTTGGATCTGTCCCGGCAGCTTTCAAGGGACGATTTAGCAAAAAAGTTTGAATGCAGGGTGAACTCGGAATCCCTTAGCTATACTGTCACGAACTACATTGAATTGGATCTCCAAGGTGGGTTTGATGTTAATTTTACTTTTTAAGTCATAACACATATAAAATTGTTTCAGTTCGCCCCCTTACAAATATTATGACGGGTGGAGAGAATCATACTGTCCAGGGTGCCTATACCACACTTCAATGCAAGGTAAGTGATGTTACTTGACTATTCTCTGGTGCATGTTTGTACTATTGTTCGATGAAAATTCAAAATTTGCTTGCATGCTTTATCCTATATATTGAAGTGTTGGGTTTATCACGCTCCAATTCGGCTCTGCATCACGAGCATATTATAATCGACCTATAGAGGTTTCTGCGGCATTATTTCACTTATATGGCCTAATTTTATCCTGCGGAAGTTTCCTGAGTGCGGAAACTAACCTGCTGAAATGAAAATTGAAATAAAACGATTTATGGGAGAAATGCTTGAAACATGACCATTCCGCGCAGGTGTATTAAGTAGGGTTAGATAGTAAACGATTTTTGGTTGTTTGTGGGCATGTAAGAATCCTTTGAACCAGATTGGATTACGTAGTAGAAGCTATCATAAAAACTGTGTCGTCCAATTACATTGATCTGCATGTCAAGATGCAATCTAACTGATCCCTCTTTTAGGTTACAGGTGCTCGACCACCTGCTGATATTGTGTGGACAAATTCAAGTGATATAATTATTCCGGACTTGGACGAAGGTATTGGTATCGATACGGATACGGTAAGTGAAGGACACTATAGTGTATTAAGAATAAGACTTGATTTTATTTTTTTTCAGTTTTTGCAAAATGATGGAACTATAGATAGTATCAGTACATTGAAGTTTACATCATCACGCTTTGAAAATGGTCGAACATTTCGGTGTGAGGCAGACAACATTGTAATGCGACAATACCGTGAAAAACCAATTCATGCATTCCGGACTTTGGATGTTTTTTGTAAGTTTCAATTTTATTTTTTTTATTAGTTTTAAATCTAAAGGATACAAAGTATAAAAGTGTTTTGAAAATACTAGGCAAAAAATAGTTTATTCTGATCATTGTTTGAACACAAATCAAAACCAGAAGCGGATTTACTCAAAGGAAGGCCTAGGGGCCTCAGCTCAAACGGGGCCCAGGCCTAATTAAGAAAAAATTACGACGAAATTAACTTATTATTTATTAGTAAAATTTCCCTGGTCTATAATATCTTAAGACAAAAGATGAGATGCTTTACCCTCATCAGCTTTTTATTTCTTAGGTGTATGTCCCCTGGCCCCTTTTACTTCTTAGGTGTATGTATGTCGTTGAAATTAAACTTTCAATCCTTTTTACAAATGCAGCTCCCAGTCCCCCAGGGACCCTCATTCGAAGGAAATATCTTAATCCTTTTAATTGCTGGTCATTTTTTACAGGTACCTCGAAGGGGTTGGGGGTCTTAAGTGGGGGGGGGGGGGGGGGGGGGTTTAATTTCAATAGACAAAAAATTTTTAATAAAGAAACAAAAATATATAGTAAATATAAATTTATTTGTAAGTTAAGAATATAATAGTACAGCATTTCAAGAGTCTTCTGTTAAATTTTTGGGTAAAAATATTGTAAATTGAGCGACTGACAGGAAATCTTCATTATACACAAAAAAAGCTTGTTTTGCGGTGATCATCATAACTCATTACTGGATCATATGTTGACAAAAAACCAAAAATATTTCGTTAGTTTATGAGTTTCTCGCGGTAACAACGTCGAGATTTTGTTTATTTTATTGATTTTTCAATTTTTAGAAGTAAAAACAGACGAATTTTTTGAATTTAGGAAAATTTTTTGATAAAAATCGGCGAATTTGTTGTTTTAAAATTAATTATAATAATAAAAAACACAAAATTTCGACGTTTTTACCTCGTAATTTATGTATAAAAGAAGTGTGCAAAATTTGAGAAGGATCGGATGAGTAGTTTTTGAGTTACAGTGATCACCGACTTCGAAAAAAACTAAATCTGAGGAAAACGCGTTTAAAGTTTTAACACTGTTCTTTTGTATATGGGATGGATCGAATGGCGGGAGACCCGAGGCACTGTATCTCCGGCAAATTTGCTCCTATCGACCTCAAATGTTAACTAGACCTTTTAATTTCTTTAAGAGTTATACTATCAAATAAAAAAAAATGACAAAAAAATTTAATACACACACACACACACACCAACCAAACCCCCCCCCCCCCCCCCCCCCCTTTAGTGAGATAAAATCACTTAGATAAATACAGTCGATATACTGGCGGTTGCAAAAGGCACGGGAAGACAACAATGCATGGTCAAATTTTAGGATTCTGTTTTTATTTTTTTAGTTTTGCAACTTAAACGTAAAATCACGTTAGAGCAACCAACTTGAAATTTCTTAACCCCTAACCCTTTCAAATGACAACAATAAAAATTAATAATAATGAAAACATTTATAAGGGAAAATAATTATAAAATCAAGGGGGCCGGCGCTTTGCGTGCCACGGACCGCATGAAGGGTAAATCCGCCGCTGATCAAAACTAATTCTGTTGTTGGGCAACTGTGGGTCATTTCCGAAGTAATTTGCGGCGTAGAATCCGAATACGAGGTCAGAGTTGGGCCATCACATCAGAATTTTGAAATATTTGAGGTTATGTGCTCGAATAATGGGTTTTTGGCTACTTTTGTGGTTATGTACAGGATGCAAAAAATTGTTTCGTTTTTCTTTCTTGTTGTATCATTTAATACTACTTTTATCCTTCAATATAAGCTATGATATACAATGTTAATGCTCACGACGTTCTTGGGATATATTTCATAACTTAAAATTGTCGTAACTTTGCAAGAAAAAATCATAGGGGACTGCTCAATAGCTTATTTGGAACGGTAAGACCAGTATTAAATGATGCAACTAGAAAAAAACAACCAAATAAATTTTGTGCATCTTACAGATATACGTTATCTCAAAATTTACCAAAAAACCCACACCTTGTAGCTAAACAAACAGACAATTGAACAATATTTTTAAATATACACTTGGGCGCAATGAAATCGGGCCACCTGCATTTTTTACTTTGAAGACAATATTCATTCGAAAGGATTATTTATTATCTTCAAAATGAGATCAAACTTTTGGCCAGGTTATTTTTTGTTCGGATTCCGAACCCTAGAATCAAAGGCGTTGCACTAATCAGGAATACAGCGACCAGGAAGTGGAAGAGAACAAGAAATGAAAACAGCAGTATTGAAAAAGTTCTTATTTTTATTTTTTATTTTAAATAACGGGTGCTCTGATAACTTCATTCCGTCGAATGTACGATATAATCTTGGGTTTGTTGTTCCACTCCTCTATCAGTGCCTCTTTGAGCTTCTGGATTGAAGAAACAGTCGGAACCCTGGCCCGGATTCTTCTTTTGAGCTCATCTTATATATGCTCAATGGGATTCCGGTCAGGGCTCCACGATGGCCAATCCATAGCTCGAACTCTCATGTCTGCAAGGTAGTCTCGAACCATGGCCGCAGTATGTGGCCTCTCATTGTCACGCATTAAAAAAAAAATTCGCCGATAAAACCAGCGTTAGGCATAACATGTTCGGCCAGAATATCGTTGACTTACCGTTGACCCGTCAGACCTGCTCTACCTGCAGTGCTGCCTGCCCTATCGATGAAGACAAGATCGGTTCGTGCTTCGAGGGAAATCCCAGACCATGCACGATCCGCCGCCTAAGCTGACGCTTTCTTCAAAGCAGCACTAAGCGAACCGTTCTCCAGGTCGCCGGTACACCCTTCTCCTTCTATCGTTACCGTAAATGCATATCTTGCTCTCATCAGAGAACAGAACGGAACCCATTGCTCCAACGTCCATTCGGCATGCTCCCGTGCGAATTGAAGGCGTACCCGGCGATGAGCTGGTGTTAGTTTAGGACCAGTTGCAGCCCTGTGGGGTATTAGGTTTTTCTCCCGGAGTCTTCGCCGCACTGTCCACCTACTAACATCCACTCCTCGGACTTCACGGAGCTGCTGCTGCACTTCAACTGCGTTGAGATGACGATTCCGTAGTGATGTCACTGGGATGTAGCGATCATCTCGCTCCCGATGTAAACCGGGATCGTATTGACCCAGGTCGCCGAACAAAGTCACAGGTGCCCTGATATCTTTGGTTGACACGTTGTACCGTTGACCGGCTCATATTGAGTCTTCGAGACACTTCGTGCTGACTATGCCCTGCTTCAATTAATGCGACGAGTGAAATCGAGTTTTTTGTCTAGCTTTACACCAAGATCAGTAACGGACTCCACACGACGGATAATAGTTTCCGCAAAGGTATAATCAAAGATGAGCTGATTGAGGTTCCTAGAGAATGACATAACTTCACATTTATCTAGGTTAAGTTGCAGGCCATTTGAGGCACACTAAACCTTGAAGGTATTCAATCATCCTGAATGCAGGCAGAATCATAACTGTTTCTAACGCATGAAAAAATCTTCAAATCGTCTGCGTAGATTAAGACTTTGGAGTGCTTTATCAGAGGGACAATGTCGTCAATAGCAAGAATGAACAGCAGCGGCCCCAGGTGGCTACCCTGCGGTACACCAGATGAAGCCCGAACAACTCTTGATAAAGTGTTATGGAAAGATACACGGTATGGCCTATGTTTTAAATAAGAGCGGATGTAGTCGAGCAATAAAGGCGGAAAACCCAGCTTTTCAAGTTTAAGCAAAATCACAGAGTGAGAGAGCTTATCAAATGCCTTGCTAAAGTCGGTGTAGATTCGAACAACTTGGGTATGCAGGAAAGCGATTGGCCTATAATTTGTTATTAAGTCTTTATGCCCCTTTTTATAAACAGGAATTATAAAGGAGCTCTCCATAACGTAGGAAATTTACCGCTCTGAAGGGATTTGTTGAAGATGAGTTCCAGAGAAGTGAATAAGGCGTCAGAACAGGATTTCAAGAACGCAGGTGGCACACTATCAGGACCAAAAGAAAAGTCCAGTTTAAGCTCCTTGATACCATCCATGACAATATCACGAAGTATAATGGGCAAAGCAATGGAGGCAGCGGGACGGACTTGGATATGACCAAACTCATCCAGGTAAATTTAAAAAAAGTACGAGGATCATTACGCAAGTTACTGCGAACACTATCAAGGTATTCCATGTATAAAGATGAAGATAACGCTAAAAAGCTGTCATAGCAATCAACAAAATTACAATAAGCTGACGCGTTTCTACAGCGTAAGTAATTTTTAAATAGTCTATTTTTTTTTTATTCATAAGGCTACGTAGTTCTCTAGTATACCATGGGGGAGAGTGGTACAAAAGAATTAAACATCATAAATCCTGTCATAAAACATGGAAACACATTCGTCGATATCCCTACCATAAAAAAGAGATGGGAAATCAATTGAGAGGATCCTGTTTGAAAGATCAGAGAAGTCCGCCCTTTTAAAATCAAGAACGTAGTGATCCAAGTTAGGGTTATTAATACTAGAACCATCGTAGCAGAAAGAAATGAAAATAGGCTGATGCAAACTGTCAATAGCCGGATAACTTACGAGAGGCCGATTCGACTATTGTGTTACTCGAATCAGAAGCAAAGATAAGATCTAACTGTCTTCCCATTGAGTGCTTTACATCACTCATTTGGTGTAAACGAGAGGAGGAGATGGCGTCAAGAAAAAGGGAGTCTCTAGCAGTAAGACAATTTAAGGGAAGGTAGTCTTCGTCATCAGTGTTCAATACCCATTGAACGTTGGGTAAATTAAAGTCACCAAGAAGGATGATTTAGTCCTCTGGGTTCGTCATATTATTAATAAAATCTAAGCTAAGAATTAAAATGTCAAAGAGACTTCGGCCGTCTGCATCAACGGAGGAAAAAGCTCATCTTAATAAGAGAGTTAAGTTATTTAATTTTGTATTTTCTTTATAATTAGTGCCTTTTGTTTAGTTAGGCTCTTTTTTGACTACTTCCTGCACTCTGCTTTAAAATGAATAATCTTGTTAGTTTAGTGTTTTAATAAATTATTTGAATAATTGAGTAATTAATATTATTTTCCATATAACAGGCCGTGCGTGCCGTCACTAATTCGGATGTAATTTGAAAACTATTGTGTTTTTCAGCATAAAATTTTGAGACTACAGTTCTGAGACTTCAATGCATTGATTTCTATAAAAATTAAAAAAATAAATGTTTAGAAACTGAAAAACCCGAAGCGACCTTAAAGGAAAAGAGATAGTCTTCTTGATAGCTTTGTACAAAAAGTCTTACCATTATCCAGTCCGTCTATTTGATTTTTTTTTGTAGGTGAATCAGTAAATTGGTTCTGCTTTCATTACCTGCTCCTACCTCCCTCCCCACCAAGAGAGAGTTAAATTATTTATTATTCGAAAAAAGGCTATCATATTCAATGTCAGAAGTGCTGAAAATACTGCAAAAAATAACGATAAATCAAAGCCAAGCCAAATGCAATTCTCATAAATTAAAAATATAGACAGACAGAAACACAAAATATGAGAAGAAATGAATATTATCCGGAAACTCCATTATGTCACTGATAAGTTAATGCGGATGTCCTTTTATACATGTTTATTTTTACCTCAGCCGTTCTTCATAATAATGTAGTCTCATTACAATTGTTAAATAAAAAAAATAATCAAAAAAAAAAACTCAACAAATTCCATTTCAGATGAACCAGTAGTGAAGGTCTCCCCACCATACATCACAGCTAACGTGACGGAGCCAGTTTTGTTGCAGTGTGAATACGAAGCGAATCCGACCACACTTTTAAATGTTAAGTGGTAAGTGTTAAATTCGTTTTATAAATTCGCTTACGTCCCAAATTAAACAGATGGAAATAAATGAAAGCACTAAGTGCACATCAGCCACAAAAAAAATTTTTTTTTGCCAGCATCCTTACCCTTTCATCTCGTATAACAATATTAAACTCTAATCTAGAAATCCGTGCCTGTGCCGTACCGGAGTGACGTGTCTGAAATATAGACCGGTCAACGTGATAATGAAATTCGAATTGAAACTCCATTGCCGGAGCCTAATTGAATTTTTCATTGGTAGTGGTGTGTTGCTGCAATTTTCAGTATGTTCAACTCAAAGCTAATGGAACTGGGGAAAATTTTGTCTGAATTTTCGCATATGTACAGTGGAAAGCAACGAGAATAACAGGATACTGGATATGGTCTAATCATCAAAAACCACAACTAATTAAAAACAAATATATGCCTGGGTGAATTAGTTTCACGCTATCTACCACTTGAAATGGCAGAAAGGGTTCGCATAGGTACGTTGCAATTGTACAAAACCAGCCAAAGGTAATTCCAGTTGATGACTAACAACATTTCGCTATGTGGAACGATTTTACAGAAACCTTTTGTTGGGAAATCAGTTGGAAATGAACTACTAACTGGTGGAAATATGGCATTTTAATGAACTTCTATGGAGTGACATATACCATTAGGATATGTTTTTTTAATTGTTAGGCTATGGTTAGGTTAGAAATTGAAATTTAGTCTAAGCTTCTATTTTTTTAACACATGGCAAATTGTTAACAGTGGATAATTTCTTAAGGGGTTATGGTGTTGAAAAATTTTTTCCCGATTGAATTTTTTTTTTTTTAATAATATGACTATCAGACGTCCTCAGAACCTTCTCCGAAAATTTTAATTCGATACGCCGACCCTAAGTGCCTTAACCGTCGCTTGTAATGTCGCGCGGCTAGGTATAAATATAAAGGGAGTTGAACTTTAAACCGCTTTATCTCGAAACACCTTTTTTTACCTGGCGTTCTCAATTGCAAGAGAACGGATTGACCGAATCGACTTTTTTTTTTGTTCTTTTTATTTAATCAAATTCTAGGCATTGCCCAGAGCTTGATTTGAAAAATATAATTTTTCATAAATTGACCCCCTCCTGTAGGCGGTCAAAACATGTGTTTTTTCAACAATCGTATTTAAGCGTGCTCCATTTTTGAACGGGTGTAACTTTTTTAATTTTCTCTGACCAATGCCTGATTGCAGGTCTTACAAATATAAATCAATTTGATTTTTTTCAATTCAGATACTCGGGAGCGTCGCTATCACCCCCACCGCACAAGGTGATACAAATTTGATCTTTTTCGCCACGCCATCTACAGGAAGCAAAGGAAATTGAAAAAGGTCCCTCCGCCAGTGTAATGTCTAGTCGAAACATGTAGGAATCGAATAAAAAAAACCCAGCAACCATGGCGTGGTGATCGTGCTGTTCAACCAATTCATCCAACTCCGTCTGAATATTATAGTGTTAATGAAAAAATTTCTATAAAATATATTTTTTGTTTTGCATTAAGAATGCGAAATTTAAACTCTTTAATGAGTTTAATGTTATGAAGGACTACGCATCTCAAATAAGTTATCGTTTGGGTACTGTTCATACTGTCCCTATTAAACGTAAAAAAAACGGTAGGTGTGACAATCCCGATCTGGGTAGAAGTCAATGTAAGTTCGCGTACACTTTGCCTAATCTCTCTACCCCTCAAGTGGTGTTAGCGGGAGAAGAACTTCAGCCGATTCGCGACAACGGTTGCCAGTGGACCTGCAATTTAAAGTGGATTCCGAACCACTGACATTTTCTCTGCAACCCCCCCCCCCGGCCTTTTTTCCCAATTCTGTTGTCAGCATAAATAACCATGGTTCGTCATCGGCGTGACCTCCGGACTTTCTGCTGACAACAGTAAATCAGATTACTATAAAAAGGTCATGAGGATTGCAGAGAAAATATTGTGGTTCAGAATCTACTTTATGTACACTTACAACCGTTGTCTCGAATTGGGTAAAGTTCTTCTCCCGCCCGATTCCTCACAAGGGTTTACGTGAATTAGAGAGGTATAAACGTCAAAGATGACGAAATATATTGTACAGCAAGACTTGGTTCAAATAATTGTTAATTCCCAACACAATCTATTATTTCTAGCTAGGTATAAATATCGCTGACTTCTATGACTTGAATACAATGATGCGGACTATACAACAAAGCTCAATATATTAAAAATCCAGTGGCTTCAGATAAACCCCCAAAATCCCGATAAAAACTACAATATCTTTAAACGATTCATGGAAAGCGTACAATGCTTTGAAGATGGGAATACCCATAGAAAAAGTAATCTATCGAATTGCTTATTTGGGAGCCCTACAACCGTATTCGTGATGAAAAGAAAAAGAACCCCGGCAAATGCTTCCTTATCTCGATACTGACGACCAGTTCTTTATTGATATTATGGGAAGTACTTAGTAAGAAAACTTAAGGAGCTTTTTATATGAATAAATTTTTTTTTTGTTCTGTCAAGCAATAAAAACCAGCAATTTTACTTTTTCAAAAAACACGGTTTTATGTTAATGTCAATTATTTTCTCATCATACTTTCGCAACATAATAATTTTTGATATCTGCACATTCAGTGAGGTGGAGGGGTGGGGGGATGGAGGTTTGACCGAACCCCACATATACCTAATAAATACTTCCGGAAATTATTCGTCCACTTTATGCCAAGGTCTATGGTTTACTAGGGTGCTAGAGCGCCCGCCAATCGCTTGTATTGTCCGGAAAGCTACGAGAATTGTAAATGCATTTCACGACGAAAGTAGACAGATCGTCACCAGCTTTTCATGTAGGCGAAACAATGTTTTCTTACGGCGATTTGAAACTTAGAAAAGCAGTGTTTTGCAAAATATTTTGTAGTCTACACTGCACAGGGTAACTGGCCCCCAGCTGTGAAAATCTTCTAAAAGACACTGGACAGGCCGTGCCCTCCGGAGTCAGCCCAAAAAGACCACATAGGAGCGGGTCCATTTTCGTCCCCTCCCAGCTTCCCTTAGCGTGGGAAAATGAGTTCCCCTCGGTTCTCTGAGTCAATGCTAGAATCCTAGCCTATCCGCAAGAACTCATGTCGTTCCACTGTCTTCAGTGTTCCATCTTGGTTCATGCATTAACCATAACCTTCATCCTTTCTCTGCCGACGGCGATTAAGATTTCCGAGCCATGATACTTTAGTACAGAGCCAGGACAAGTAACCTCCTCCGAATTAACCGCAGCTAACACTTCGGAAGGCAGGTCTGCATCTTCTACTACTGCGTGTACCGCCAACTCTTTAGAATCTACCATATCTGAAGCCACCACACTTGAGGAAGTGGTAGTTATTATTTTGAAAAGGCACCTTTTTTCAGGAATGCTACAGCACTTTCAGCTGGCGCAAGTCTAGCCTCCATAGCTGCCGCAGAACCTTCGGAAGGTAATTTTCCCACAGCTGCTTCTGTTGTGGATCCCGCGAATATAGTCAACCTGTTAAGGTCTACCATACCCTGGACTTCCAATCTTATGGAAGTGTCTCAAGAGACGCTATTCGCGAACCCAATTAATCCTGGCTTCCACAGTGAGAAGGAGGAAATCACTGCAGACTCCCTCGGGGATAGGGGGATTTTTTAAGAGGTTATCTCCTCCCGCATTGCTTGGTTGGCTACGTTTTAGGACGCATTGCTCTGTTTATACTGCTTGAAGGTGTACATAACCCTTGAAAATGTCCAGATGAGGATCGATGTATCCCAGAATGCTTCAAATTTTCCGTCTATTCTTCGGCAAACATTGAAGGCATACAAAATAATGGAGCGGCGGCGTCTTCTTTCAAGAGTATCTAGTTGAAGGATCTCCGCTGAACCACCTCAATTCGACGATAGTAAAACTTTTTTAAACATAGTTTAACTAAACCCAAGGTGGCCTTATTAATTATGGAATTAATGATTTTTTTCAAACGACGTTAAGGGGCAGTCTATCGATGGATGAGGTTGAGCTTACAGGTTTATTATGTCAAGAAAAGGACATAATGTTCGCTTACCGATATTTAGAGGTAGACGGTTGATGGAACAGTACTATGGAAGGCAGCCTAGCAGCCTAGTCGGGTTCTAGTCTGGGAGTTACAAGCATAACGCAGAATTTTAGAATAAGACAGAAACAAAGATACGTCGTTGATTAAGATAGTAAAAAGCAATGTTCCAAGATGGCAGCCTTGTATCACTCGAGAAGTATTAATAATTGGCTCAGACAGAGCTCCACTAAACGCAACCCGCTGAGTACGATCAGATAAATACGAACACAACAAAACTGAAACCCGATAAGGAGGAGGGAGCTTGAGAACAAGAAAATTGTCAATTAATAAATTTAAATTAAACAGATAAATGTTAGTTTTGTCAGGTTAAAAAAAAAATAATGAAAAATATGCTATTTACAGCGTTTACTAATGGTTTATGCTAACTGAAGTGTGATAGAAATGTTCGTGTATTAAGGTACTGCTTGTATAGCGAATATGAAATGCAGGAGATTTTATGTGTTCTTTTTTCTTTTCTTAAATATAAAAAATTTACCTAATCTCTTGGTTTATACAAAAGTCTTAAATAAAATGTTTTCCACATTTATGTAACCTTCCGCGGGGTTTAAAATATGTTCATGGAGGTCATTGAGAATGACAAGAATTTTATGAAGCGGTAATCTGTTTGCTTGAAAGAAGTCCTTTCTATCAATGCTTTGTCTAAGATAAATATTCTTTAGAGAGCGAACAACTTTTCCTAGAAAAAAAAAGGTTTCTGAAAGTAAAAATGTATAGACTTGAACGTTGTCGTTTAAAGTGGAGTTTGCTAGTTTAATCCTTATTTCTTCGTTCCATTTATTTGTAAATCTTCCTCTTGTTTTTTCGTGGTTAATAAAATTTTTATGGTAATATCTTGGACAGGGAAATAAATTTTCTTGATGTGACCTTCTTGGGGTTTAAACTTTTGTCAGAGAAATTAATTTGTAAGAAACTCGTTTAAATCCCTTTAGGGGAGCGATAAAAGTATCGAAAAGGTTATTTAAGTACCTTCAAAAGTTTGCGTGAGACCGCGATGAATGTTGTTTTTTAAGCAGTCGGTTAAAGTGTAGCTTCACTGAAGCCTGCCCAAAGCTTTGGGGGCATATATTTTGATGTGCATGTTTCATTTTAATAAGCTCCAAATTGGGTGAACAACACAGGACCCGATTTTATATTAACTAGAGTCGCCAACTTTAAATTGACTGCAAGGATTAAAGGTAGACAACTGGTATCGAATGTCAGGATATTGCTATGCAGTATGCAATAAATTTGAACGTTATTTGTTGTCAACAGCAAAACAATTGGTTGTCACTACCGTAATTCGAACCTAGCCTCTCACCGTGAAAAGTTAGCAAGTTATCTTTTACACTGACTATGGTGTTATTTAAATCAACGTTTATACATTATTGGCCTAAGATCTTTGAAATTGTAAATTTGGTTTCGTATAAGATCAATAACTTTTAGAAGATTTTAGCTCGCCTGTTAGCACATTACATTTTTCTACATATTTATCATCAGTCTTTTAAATAAATCAGTAATTGCTTCATTCTATTGCAACAGGCGACTTCGATTTCTTGTCCCGACCGGCATCCTAAAGGTAAGCCTAGACCTCCATGGTGGTCGACGCAAATCACTACCTTTAGAAGGGATTGTCGTAGACCCTTCAATCAAGCGAAAAGGACTAATGTATGAACTTCCCATGAGGAAATTTAAGAAATAATCCTCTCAACGACATTACCGAACAACCCCCCCCCCCCCCCCCCTAGTAAAACAGGATGTTAGCTGGACCTTATTCATTCTTGAGACTCTGGAGATACTGGTTAACCCTCACTTTCGGGGCTGTTCAATAGCTAACAGCCTCGACAGAGGCTCCGAGTGGTTATGATCTGGTCCAAAATACCAAAAATAGTCGATACACAATTTCAAGCCCTATAAATCATCGGGCTTAGAGGATATCATCCAAGCTTAACTTCAATCAACCATCGCGATCTTTATTCTGTGGCTTTAGGTCATCTACGAAGCCTGCCTTAACCTCACCTAATGGTGGAAGGTCGTCACATTGCATACCCAATGACCTCAGACCTATAAGTATCCCTTCCTTCCTTTTCAAAACCCTGGAGAGATTTATAGATGTCATCTAAGCTGCTTCTCATGCATACATTAAAGGTAGATCCGTCGATATTACCTTGCATGAACTAATCGCAAGTATTGAACGATCTTTAATGTATAAAGAACATACACTTGCAGTCTTCATCGATATTGAGGGTACTTCCTCATCTCATCGATCATATTTAGCTCATGCTTTAAAGTAGGATAGTTAATCCCAGCTTGTGAGGATCCAATATAAAAGTGTTGCCACTAGAGGCACACCCAGAGGAGGTATCCTCTCACCGCTCTAATGGAATTAAGCTCTTAATAAGCTGCTCCTGGATCTGGAGCATTCTGGTCACAAGGTTGATGATATTGGCCTGATTTCTTCCAGCAAGCACCTTGGCGGAGGTGTTGCAACATGCCCTCTCCAAGAACGGGTGTAATGGGGATGCTCTGGGCAAAAACCCGGACAAGACAGAATTGATAATTTTCTCTTAGAAATATAGAGTTTCTCCTATTAACTGCCCTATACTAAATATGGTCAGGCTGAAACAAAGTGAAGTTGAATATCTAGGCCTTTTCCTGGATATGAAACTCAGAAACCTTACATCCAAGAAAGAGTACGTAAAGCTATAATAGCGCTATACTAGTGCAAAAGGGCTATACTCATGCAAAAGATCGGGTAAGGAGCCACACATTGCGTACTGGCTTTGCTAGTGTTATTCGACCTATATCTACTTATGGGGTGGTAGTATTGTGGCCAGCACTGGATAAACTGACCTATCTGAAAGGACCTCGAAAGGTTCAGAGGAAAGCAGCAAACCGCATCCTCGTTTTCCATTAGGCTCAACTCAGTCCAGGCTTCCAAAATTCTGGATGGTAGAGTAATAACAACCACTGACTATACCACACCCAAGCCATTCTTTAATGCTAAATCTGACTTCTATATCCCCACCGGGTCGGAATGGGAGTAAGGTACCTCTCAATGGGGAGAGTCAGTGCATCTTTACGCTCACGGTTCCAAGCTGAAAGGCAGCGTGGATGGGGGCATCTTTTCGGAACACCTGGACCCAGGCATTTCTTTTCGCGCTGTCCTGACTACTGCAGTGTTTACAGCCTGAAACCATCGCTATGAACGTAGCTGTAGACCGTCTGACGAACTTAACGGTGCCTGCTGATGATATTCAGGCTATGATTAAATCCCTCACTGGAGGGTATACGACTACCAAACGCGTAGGCATCATACGGGTACCGGGTTATGGTTACATTCCGGTTAACTGTAGAGCTGACGAACTAGCGATAGTCGGTATTACTGTTCTCGACTCGGACATAAATCACTAGTTTGGCAAGCTGCTAGCCACATACAAGCTGAAAATTACACAAGCATCCCTCAAGATTGCGAATGTTACGTGGAAAAGGGAACACACCTGCCTTATTACCCGGCAGATCTCGCCGATTCTTGACCTAATGGCGTTCTGATCAGTACTTTGTTCAAAACCACCCGCCAGCAGAAAATAAAGAACTCCACCCTGTATCGTACCCCTACAGCCATGTCTTACAACACGGCGGGTATATTTAGCTCGGACTGAATAACCCTTGATGCTGATATGACCTTAATGTAGGCGTTACTGGCAATATCTTCCTTAGGGATACTGATCGGTTTTTTTACCCATATGTGAGCGCTCCAGATCTATCTATCTCATCACACTCCTTTTCCAACTCATCCGCTCTGCCATTGCCTGCGACATTCCGATGTCCAACAAAGCATAGTGTTACCATGTGACTTCTGAAAATATCGCCCAGGCTGTTCTTGCACAGTTACTCTAACTTTGATTGCCACCATCACAGCTTCCATCCACTTAACAGACCAATTTTTTACTAGCAGAGTGGCGAGTCAGGTTACGTCATTAGGATTAGCCAATACGAACACTTTGCTGTTGCTGTCGGCAAGCAAGAATCAAACAATTCAAAAGGACATGTGCCCAAGTGTCGCTCGGGATAGTGAGTACGTAGTGTACGAGCGACACTCGGGGTAAACTCTTAAATGGTTAATGGCCGCTTGACTGTCAGTATACATGCGGACGTCCATATTGTCCGAATAAAAGAGACTGCAATTGCCATTTGGTTCGCATCAGTGCCATTTGGTGGAATACACTACCGCCTCTGTGCACGACTTGTTTTAGATCTATCCATTTATATGGATATCTCTTATGCTTCCACTACTTCGTTCCTCTTCCATTCTAATCTAGCAGGTAGCGTTGTACTAAAGTCCCTACAGAAGGACATTTCTGAGACTCTGAAGTGCGTCTTGGTCTTGTCTGACTTCAGAAGGATACTAGAATGCCCGTTCAACCTCTCCCGACAGCTTTCAATCGGATTGCACTTGTCGCTGTCGTACTTCTGCAGTATACGTCCAGTGGTAATAGATCGAGCATGACCTCCAAAGCCGCTGTGGGTGTGCTACTCAGGCACCCAGTTATTCCCAGACCGCTTGCTCTCTGTATGTCTCTATGCTACATCTTTTATTAAGAGCTGTCCACCAGACTGGTGAGCGGTAGTAAACAATCGGTCGGACAGTGACGATGTACAGGTCATGTACCACTTTGGGTTTGAGTTCCCATTTGAGTTCCAAATTTCCCAAGGCCAGGTTTGCTTTCAAGGCCAGATTTGCTTTCGCTACAAGCTATTCTATATTTATTTTCCAATTTATATTACTTATTATTTAATTATTAATATTACATCGAGATATTTGGCTTCACCAGAAAGAGAATTTCATCTCCCTGGTATTTTTCTCTTCCTGATAAAAGGCACAAGCCCCGTCTTTGACAGGTTAACTATGGGGAAGGGATGTAACAAAGTCAACTTGAATAGGATGCAGAAAACTGTTTACACTACGCAATATCCCTTCTGATGCTCATAATATTAAGCAGCCCTTTTTCCCTACAACCTTCACACTGGTCTACAAAAAATGGGTTATTATTTGTACCTGGGCAGCTGGGGGTCATTCTCAGGTCAGGATTTTGAGATATTTGAGGTTATGTACTCCAAAAATGGTTTTTTGCCTACTTTTGAGGCTATACACAGGATGCACGAAATTTGTTTGGTCTTTTTTTCTAGTTGCCCAGGTACAGAATGTTGCTGTTCACTGCTATCAGACATCATGGACTGCAATCAGACTGAAAGAGTCTGGATGCTGGGCTGGCAAACCCTGTGGGTACAGTAGTATCCTCAACTCAACACCGAGAGTAGCCTGATTACCTTAACATATTGACTATAACTTTATGAGGATGTTCAGTGTCAGAATTCTGATCAGGAATGAATTTTTGAAGCGTTAATCGAATTGGATAACTCTTTGTTTGTTGTATAGAATATGCACCCCCCATTTCCACTGCGAGAAACAGTTTAAACCTAGGGTGGTGTGGGGGAGGGGTGTAGCCTAAGTTTGTAACGCGTGAACTGATTTGGATGATTTGTTTTTGCTAACTCGTGAAGCGGTTTCAATGTTTTGTTCTGATATAGCGTTTGTTCCTACATTGCTACTATGAAACAAAACTTCACACCTAGGGTGGGAGTAGTAGTGGATGGATAGGTTACTCCTCCAACTTCGTAAAGCGTGGACCGATTTGATTGATTTATTTTTTAGTGTATATGATATCTTGCTCTATTTGGTTGGCACCTAGCTGCGTGGGCCAATTTTGACGCTGTTGCACAAAATTTGCTTTCTTATTAGTACTATGATAACAATTTAGTACATAGAGTAAGGATAGGGAGGGGAGCGACTGCTCGCTCCCTATCCTTTACATAATGCATGATTTAGTTTTAATGATTCCTACTTGATGTGTGAAGAAAGTTGCCGGAATATCGTTATGGTAAAAATTTCGTATCTAAGTTTGCAATGTGTTGATTTCGATAATTCTGCTTCCTTTGAATAGCGTGCAATTATGTTTATCGGTGTTAATTTAACATTCTTTCTTTAACATTTTTTATGATTAGCAGGCATACCTCGGCGATATTCAGATTATTCATATGTATATACAACTATTGGCACTATTTCAGTTATTGGAATCGTTCAGATGAGCGGCGTGCCACCTGCATCGTGCTTGTGTTTGGTTGAAATTTCATTGGTTACTTGGGTTAATTTATCCTCTTCAGATCTGTCAAAAAACTGCACCTAATAGGTCTGTTCACGTACTTAATTTTGGGTAAATGCATTATGTCATTTTTACCCAAACGCGTTTACGTACTGATGAAATGGGGGAAAATTTGATGACGTAACATTTCCCGTACTTAAAAATGTTAGTCCAAATTTACCCGAAGAAATAAGTTGAGCACTTTTGTTAAGCTTTGTTATAAAGCCACTAATTGTCACTTTGACAGTTATTGCTTTAGTTTTTGTCCAAGACTACTCAACCTTGTTCACGTACTCTTGGTATTTGGTAACTTCTCCTATTTAACATTTTTACTCAGAATATTTCTGATCAAAAAGTACGTGAACAGATCTAGTCTTTCGCAATCTTGGCGTCGTTTTGACATTTAAAAATATTACAACTTTTGACTTGTTAATTTCTTTAATCCTTGTTACTCTTTTTCTTAGTCGCCTTTAGAAAGAAGTACTAAGTTTACTCTCGTAACTTTCTTCCAGGTACAAGGACGATGAATATGTCGACATTTATGAATCCCGTTTTAAGGGAGGGACACCAGAAAATGCGGCTCTAAGCATTGAGTCCACAACACGTAAAGATCGCGGTAACTATACCTGTGAACTTACAAATTCTGTTGGTACTGGAACGTCGCCAATAAAGATTGAATTGGACGTCCAATGTAAGTATCTTATATAAAAATATTGCAAAATTGTTTTCACAAGAAAACTTCCCTAGATGTGCCAATTGTGGAAGTTGTCATGGTACCTGAAGGTCCAGTCATCGAAAATGACGAAACAAATGTAACACTTTATTGCAACATAATTGACGGAAATCCCGGTAATCTAGTAAAAGTCCGATGGTACGCAAATTCAACACTTCTTAAGGAATTGCCAGATTGTAACGAGACAACGGTAAGTCAATGAAATTAATGTGAAAGTCTTGTCAACTTAACAACGTGCTGGATGTTATTTTGCAGGAAGATTTATGCCACGTCGATCCAAGTAAATTGCTCCTCGAGAGCATTGGCAGAGGATTTTTCTACAATTACTCTTGCGAAGGATATAACAGTGCTGGCTGGGGGCCAAGAAGTCCCGACAAGGAACTTGTGGTAAGCTAGCATTTTATTTTCCTTTAAATTTATTGTAAACTACATAGTGTTTATTGAATTTGTTTTGTTTTTTTTTGTTAAGGTGTACTATGAACCGGGTCCAGCAACTCTATCACATTATCCAATTGTTGCTATTAAGAAGAAAAGTGTTACATTCTCATGTACTGTCGGCGGTCCTGGATATCCTCCGGCAACTAAATTCCATTGGTTGCTAGGCGGTCGGAATCCGAAAAATGTTGTCACTTCAAAAGATTGGACAATTGACCCGGTTGTTTTGGACCATAGAACGAATTTCACATGTTCGGCTTACAATGATGGTGGTCATGGCACTGCAGCTACTGTAGAATTGGATGTTCATGCTCCGCCATTTTTCATCAAAAGTTTAGTACCCTATACTGGAGTATTGCATTCTACAAAAAATGCTTCTTTGATGTGTAGAGTTGAATGTGTTCCAAGATGTTCGATTTCATGGTACAAGGATGGGATACTAATTGATCCGAAATCGGACAAGTATTTTGTTCACGAAACGTATTTACCTGCTGATCCAGGAGCAGGTGATTTTGAAAGTGTCCTATCAGTGCTGGTAAGTGTTAAGATATGTCATGGATTTGGTGTTGAATTAAATATGTACTTTTGATAGCATTTCAATATATCTGCCTGGCCAAACCAAGCCTTCGATATTCACAAGGATAACGCCAATTACTCCTGTATATCATCCAATAATTCAGCCGGAAATGGTGTAAGAAGTGGAACCTATTTCAGCATTGAGTGTAAGTTTAATATGCCCGGGAATAAAGTTTGTGAAATGTAATAATTTTTGTTTTGTTTAAACAGACGCTCCAACAAACACTTCAGCCTCAAGCGATTATATTGACGTCATTGAAGATACCATTCCCGAACGTGTATTGTGCTCATCAAAAGCAAATCCAGGTATGTACATAAATTTCGTGCATATTGAATGTGAAAAATGAGGTCGCGTTGTTTTTAAATCAGAGAAAGAAGAAGTCCGTGGTAATATGAAGAAATCAAAAAATATGACACTGATACTGATACCTTTGAACGACTCCCTGAGCTCTTATACTTCATGAAATTGTGATTTTTCTATCTAAAATGTTATATCCTCTTTCACAGAACCATCGTACGAGTGGAAATTCAAGAATAGGACTGTCAGCCGAGGAAGTGCATTAATAATAAACACCGCCATGACACGAGAAGATGGGGAATTTTACACATGTCTGGCTTTTAATAAGCACGGTTCACATACAGCAAAGACATTTATAAATATCCAATGTGAGCACCAATATATTAGAAAATGTTAAATTATGAAATATAAATCGTGATCTCTTTTCTCTGCAGATAAACCCAGTTGCAACATAACTCGCAAGGAAATTGATGACGAAGATACTCTCATATGCACAGCAGATGGAAATCCGAAAGAAGTAAGTTCATATAATTCCGGGAATTTATCTATCCTTGATATCCTTGAAATGCAATTCAACATACATAAAGTCTAAGCTATAAATATTGATTTGTGCCATTCAACGACAGACGGACTTCCAATGGCTGTACAGATCGGAAAATGATTCAGTGGAATTGAACAAGGGAAAAGTTCGAGGAGATTCAAGTTACTTAATTCTGGAGGACTTTTCCATCATGAGAACGTATCGATGTGCAGTGAACAATTCAGTTGGTTTGGGATTTTGTCAAACTGAAGTTGCAGGTGAGTTTCCTTTCTGATACATTGAATTTTGTTAGAGAAACTTGATTAAGGAAATTTTACAAGAATTTTCTTTTCTTAAGACTTTTATAATAAAAACAAAAACGAATTGGCGTATTGAATTAAATGTTTCTATATATTTTTCAAAAGTTATTTTAACTTAGTTTTAACTAACTTCAGTTTTAAATTTTTTAAACTACGCTTTACTATTATTCTGAATTTTATAAACATAATAATATCTGCTTCTCTATTTATTTGTAATTCGAAAATGCTGACATAGTAAGGCCTAAAAGTAAGTAAATGCGGTAAAGAAGAAACAAATTTTAATGCATGCTGCACAGTTTTTGACCCCAGGAATACGTTTTCAAACATATTTTTTACTCCCTTTTAACTTTTATCTTTTATTTTTGTCAAATTTTGTGGTTTTTTATTTCAATTTATTTAAAGATGTTACTGCAGGGTAAACCACCATTGACAGACCTATATCAAACGCGAACAGCATTTTAAATTATAGTAAATTTAGTTAATCTGTGTGGTAACTATGGAGGTCAATTTCAATAGGAATTGTTTGAAATAATCGTGTCATCGAAAATGTACTGGAGAGGTTCCATAGTTTTAGCAATCTGAGCGTTTCCTTGCAGCCCTTGACCGATGCAAAAAGCTATTTTATTTATTTTTGAGAAGATCGAGGTCCTATCGTTAGCTCAGTTGATCTAAATATAATTGCCGCTATAGTCCAAGATCCAAGATGAAGAAAGGATGGGAGTGCTGTGACATGAAGTCACAAAGTAAAACGGACATACGGACAAACTGAAGCTATAATTATTCCTAGCTGCCATGAACCCCGAAAACTAAGACCTCACCTTAAACTTCAAAATATGTTACCTCCCCCTCGACAATACTACATTCGCCACTGTTGCGTAGTGACGTGACCATTTAGATAAAAGTTAGCTAAATAAGATTTTTCAAAAAAATTGGGTCCCTCACTGATCATTTTCTTAAACCAAATTGAATGCTTCAAAAGCTGCCGGGAATTATAAGCACAGCTGTAAAATTAAGATTACGATTACTTTTTGATTACGATTACTCAATTAATCGTAATCAAAATTGTGATTACGATTACGGAAATAATCGTAATCGAAAATTTTGATTATGATTAGGCACTCAAATAATCATAATTGAAAATTTTGATTACGATTACTCAAATAATCGTAATCGAAAATTTTCGATTATGATTACAAATAATCAAGAAGTAATCAAATTTGTATGCGCTCTAGTAGATCTGGCAGTGTATTCTTCAATAAGTCCTCATTAATTTGACTATTAAGTACAAAATTAATGGCCCTATAAATTGGGTACCCAGTTATGAAGGTTGTAAAAGATTGTGATTCCGTCCCCGGTGAACTGCGATTCATCCCTCTACAGAACTCATTCCAGAAACCAAATGCAAAACAAAATTCTAGTCTTCTCTAGGTATTTCCTTCCAGTAGTCCTTGGACTGGGATATGCTGATATAAACGCAATCATTCTCGATGAATAAGCCTCCAAACTCTAATTGAGGACACTCCTAATCATATTGCAACTCGTCTCATGTTCGTTTCATGGTTTTCGGCGAGGGTGATTATTTGCTGCTCGATGTCAGCAGAATCTTTCGATGTTTCAACTCGCAATTCCATGCTGTTTGAAGTTACACTTTCGGTTATGTATTATTGAGACATTGTGTGTGTCAGGGGCGCATCGTTTATGGTTAAATATTTTTATCAATGACACGTTTTCCGAACATTCATTAAGAAAAAAAATTACAGCCCCCCTTCCTCCCGGGTATATCCCCTTATGCATTCGTGTAATCACCTACGATAACGTTAACGTTGGGAACATTTAAAGTACTGATCGTAAAAAGTACCAATCTAACAAAGGATATTTTTTGAGGCGATTTGTGACGATAGACGAAACCTGGATACATTAGTTTGATCCCGAGACGAAGGAACAGTCGATGGCTTGGAAACGACCATCTTCACCGTTGCCGAACAAATTTAAAGTGTTAAGCTTGGCGGGGAAGGTTATGGCGTCCAAAGCCGAAGTTGCGATGGCTACCATTTGAGAAGCAGGTTTCGAACTGTTTGAACAACCACCCTATTCTTCAGCGCTGACTAAAAAATCACAAAAATTTGTGAATATGAAACATATGTAAAATACAATATTTTAATATCTCATTCTGATCATTCCCACAAAGACCGGAGTAAGGAAATTTAGATACAAGCAAGTAAGAACAGCTGAGCGTTGTTGGTGTAAACAAACCGTACTTCCCATAGTAAACCATAGAATGCGTTCATAAATTCTATTCTCTCCTCATATTTTTCTAGATATTATTCAAGTTTTAACCTGGCATTTGTTCGCGGTAAATATACAAATGTTAAATATAAGGTAACAACAAAAGTTTTCTTCTTTACAATTTTCATTCAGGGTGTGGCGTTTAAAACGGATGACTCTCTCTCTCTCTTGTGTGCATTTTACGCAGGTATTGAGCTTGTAATACGTCAGTGAAATCAGTATTTAGCTCTCGTTTTGGTTATGGCAGTGTGCAGTTTTAATTGCGATCAAGGGATGGGCAATTTGTGGTAAAAAAAAAACCTACAGGAAAATGACGAAACACTTGGTATAAAATGGCCAAGATTGTCATTATTTTCAGACTTTTATATTGGGTAGACTTTGGTTAAACATACAAGGAATCTACTCCCAAGATAACGGAACAAACAGACTTTTGAACTAAATCCGCTCTTAAAATGTGCCTACAAAAAAGTTTTGAGAATTTTGAATTTGCGTGGTTTGTGTTTGGGTTTTGTACTTGGAGATTTTGTTTTTTGAGATTTCATGTCTCTCCCTTTTCAAATTCAAGAAATTTATTTTCACAGATTTTTTTTAATTTTCAGTAATTTCTGTATAATTAAACACTTCAAAAATAGTGGAATTTTTCTCATCATTAATAAAGTACGAGACAGTGCATTATTATTCTTAGGATTGGTAAATATTAATAGTAGTAATGTGTGTTAGTAAAAACGGAACTCTGCTGCTTCACTAAAAGACATTAATTAAGAAAGATAGTTCATCCGTGCATCGGAAACACTAGATTAATCTTAAAGAAGGAGGCCAAATTTCTGGGTGTGCTGATGGCCCGGAAACTAAATTGGGTTAGGCACCTACACGAGAAGAAAAACAAAGCGGTAAGAGCTTTCTGGACGTGTAGAAATGCTACAGGTAAGGTATGGGGACTATCACCTTATATTATAAAATGGATATACACATGTGTAATCAGACCCATGATAACACATGGAGTGATTGTCTGGTGGAAAGCTATAGAGATGGGCAGAAACCAGCAGATTTTGGACCAGGCCCAGCGTATGTGCTGCTTAGGCATAACAGGGGCTACTAGGTCAACACCGACAAGGGCCTTAGAGGTCATTCTAAATATAACTCCACTGGAATTCTACGTTAAACAAGTAGCACTAAACTCGGCTATACGTTTGCGAATGAATAAAATGTGGAAGGTAAGGGGAGTGCAAGCCCAACATGAGAAGATCGTCCAAGTATGTAATGGAAATACGATTAAGAGACTGTTTGAGGAAGAAGATTGCTGGGACTTCAAAACGGGTAATCTAAATTTGGAAGCAATATTCAAAACTCAGTTCCCGACAAAAAGGATTAAACAATAGGGTGATTCAAGAAAACACTTTAGTGATTTACACAGACGGCTCAAAATGCGAGCGTGGCTGTGGCTTTGGAATATCGTGCGAGGAACTAAACCTGGATTTTATAATAGAACGAGGAATAACATCCTCCGCAATATGCACGGATAGCCAGGCATCCATCAAGCTGGCGCGGTGGGGCGCAAATGAGGACACTCCAATAATGATCAACCTGAACATACCCATCCATGAAATCAGAAAGAATCACAAAGAAAGCTGGGAGGGATCCGACATCGCCAGACATACAAAGGCGTTTTGGGGAACTCTCAATGTACATGGATCTGAAAAGATCATTAAGCTTAACAAAGCCAAACTAAAACTTCTTGTTGTCCTTGTGACAGGACATGCAAGACTAAGAGATCATGCCATAAAAATAGCAAAGGCAAACACCAGTCTATACAGGGTATGTGGGGAAGAAGACGAGATCGTATTACACGTTCTCGGCCAATGCCCAGCCCTAACGCAAAAAAGATCTAGAATCTTAGGAACATACTACTGCGTAGATTTAGCAGAAGTTAAGAGATCAGGGTATAATCGAATTATCCAATTCGTTACGGGAAAAGTTGGCTAGACAGCGGACTTTATGGTACGCTGACGAGCAGGGGGCGTACAACGGGCCACTAAAGGCCTCAGTGCAAGGAAGACATGCATCTTGCCCCCCTCGAAAACCAAACACTCCAACCAACTCCATACCACGTTTGTCAGGGCTAGTCTCATACTATAGTATGAGCGATACCATGGTATTGATACTATGACATCGATACCGTATGTGTGTCAGTAGTATTAAGAGCACTTCATGCATTTATTTATAAAATTTCTAATGTGAAACACAACAAATGTTTTAAATAGTGTTGAAGACACAAACAACTTTAAAAATTACGTGGTGGCTTACAAACACAAATTATACTGAGAGTTTCAGTTGTTATCTGAAATATTTCAGTTGCGTCGACACTGTCCTTTTTTGCTCCTGTGCCCTGGATTGCATTGGCTTCCCCTACATAATCCTGCAAAGGCTTAAATTTAAATAGGAGAGAACGATTCTGACCCCATCCAATGCAAAGTGAAACAAAAATGAAAGTAGAACTATTTTGTCTAGATTTCTTACTTAGTCTTTTTAATCATTTTCAAAATACTTGAAATATGAGCTAATATTAGAATTTAAAAAAAAATCAAATGAATTTATAAGACTACCTACTTCACATTTTAAATTGTTCAATTGCTACTTTCGTATTAGTCCTTAGTCCCGAACATAGATGGATAGAATTTCCACTTTATTCAATGCAGGGCAAAAGTTAGAAAAGCAATTCCGACAACTATACATCATGACGGACAGCTGACAGAAGTCATGAGAGCTATAGAGGACTTGCTGAGTTGTTATGTTTTCTTATCAACACAAAACAGTCCACAGGTTTTGCAAAATTAACATCAAACAGGGCACAGGTTGCATGGAAAATAAAGTTGTACACCCAACTACAACGGGAACTACGTGTTTAGTCCTGAATATTTAATTCTTAGCGAAACGTTTCATTCGCAGGAGAGATAGAGCCAAAATAGTGCATGAATACTCGTACATGTCGGTTTGAAGCAAAGCAAGGAATTAAATTTAATCCTTGCGTTGAATTTTTACATTTATCAAATGAGGACTGGAAAACTTTTCGTCGTGTAATCATGACATCTTTCACTCACGACATCATTCATAAAAAATTTAATTTAAAAAGTTTAAACAAACCAACAACTAACTGCAAGAGAGGATGGTAGAGTTTGTAATTGTATCAAGATTACAGATGAAAGTCTGTCTAGTATTCCGGATAACACCCCTACGCGAATCCATACTCGTACTGCTGCCTAGAGTTCACAGGGAAACATGCAAAATGCAATTCAATTCCAAGATACATATATATAGAGCAGGAAAATTTCCAACACATTAGATAGAATTGTGAGTTTTCATTTACGAAAGAATTACATTTCCCGACGAGCAGCCGGGAACTGCCACTGGGTCTTCCCAAATCCATCCTCTCGAACTGGTTAGGTATTGCGATCATGCTGGTGGTGCAGCAGAGAGAAACTTAAAGCTCTTGACAATCTCCAGCTGTCTCTATTCCTGGTTTTGTTGAAGATAATACTGTGTCCTGGGACATCTACGAGGTTAACAATTTATAGTTAGAAATATGAGAAAACATTTTTCCATTAGAAATCCTTGCATAACGGCTCTCAACAGAAAAAAAATGAATAACTTGAATCCAACAGAAATTCTAAATGCAGATGGTATAATGGAAGCTGGCTTTTGTGGAGTGGCCGGGGATTTGCAGGATTTGAATCAAAGAAAATGCACAAGTCGGCGAACATTTTTATTGCAGCCAAGAGCTTTTGTTGCATCATTTTCCAGCAGTAATTATTTGAGTTTCTAACGGCGGCAAGAGTTTTAATAACTTTCCCAGGGACTAACAATGCTATTTGTTTCAAGTGAAGCAGCTCTGTGGAAGAATTAGCTCTGTGACCAGCCAGAATGCAAGTCTTGCTAAAAGTGGAAAAGTAGAGAAGGATATCCTATAATACGATATTGCCTGTGTGTACCATAAAATGCTTTACACGTAAGTTATTCGACTCTGAAATATGGGAAAATGTTTCTCTTATATAAATTGGATCTAAGAGGCAAATAATTCTATGTTATTAGGATTTAAAGCAGTTTCTATTAGATCCCTAGTTATTTGGTACTTATGGGTTTCGAACTTTCCTTGCACTTTGTAAAACTTCAATTGCAATATATTAAATGAAATTTGAACAAAAGCTAAAAAGTTCAGTTTTAGTTTAATCTGACGAATATTGAGGTTCGGATAATAATAAGCCTGAAACCTTAGGATTGTTGGTTTAGTTTTAAGCAATCTTTAGAAATGAAAAAAATATTTTAGGTTAATTTTTTCACTTTGGTGGGTTTCTTCTATTCAATTTAATTCAATACTATTTTATTTCAGTACATTTAAGTTGACAAAACTTATATTTAAAATGTACTAAGAATCAAATTCAAAAATCCATTAACTTTACAAAAGATGTAATAAAAAGGAAAGACTGAAAAATAAATTTGTTACAAAAATGCTAACTAAGGAACTGTTCTGTTGAAATAACTTAAATTTCTCCTTCAAAACTGCCATCGACATAGAGAAAAGGAAAAATAAAAATAAAAAAAGAAGAAGAAAAAATAATTAAAAAAAAACAAGGAAAGAAATTGAAAACCGCGGAAAACAAAGGAGTATTTTATTTCAGAAAAATTTAGTTGGTTTTGAAGTGCTCTAAGGCTTTACTTTTGAAAGTAGTCATTGCAGCTGAGCGTCTCAAATCCGAGGGCAGAGAGTTCCAAAGTCTGATTGCATGAACAAAGAATGATCTTTTCGACTGCAAGACCGTGAATATAGGTAGAATTAGTGATCTTGTCCTTGACGAGGTTGCAAAAGAAAGCTTGTTAAAGAGATACTCCGGCCGCCCAGACGTCATCAAATTACGAAGGAAAACCACTATACGATATTTAATGAATTGGTTTAAACTACAACCCAAAAGCGTACTAGAAAAAAGGGATACGTGATCGTAACGACGTAGTTTATATACGTATCGTACACAGGAATTGAATGCTACATTAAGTTTGCGGGAAGATTCAGCATCCAAACAACCATAAATCTCCACCCCAAACATTATCAGTGGAATTAGCAGAGACTTAATCAACTTAAGCCTTGTAAATTGTGGAGTAAATGATGCAGAAAACCAAAGACTACGTAGTCCACCATAAATTTTACCAATAATTGAGTCAACATGGTGCTCCCAGGACAGTGTCTTATTCATGATTAGACCCAGGTTCCTGACAACATTTACGAAGTTTATAAGCAGAATGGGTGACAGTTCTTGTGTATCTAGTGCTCTTTTATATATTATGATAGCCTGAGATTTCCTTTCATTAAGCATTAATCCATTTGATTCCGCCCACGCCCAAATGGCCTGCAGATCCTCATTAATTCTGCACACCCCATCCTCAAGGAGCCCTATTACTCGAGAAATATATATCTGTACGTCATCCGCATACATAATCATCTTTGAAAACTTTAGGCAACTTGACAGATCATTGATAAATATGGAGAACAAAGACGGCGAGAGTATGGACCCCTGAGGGACGCCACATAAGACCCGACGTGGGTGGGAGAAAGTTTCCCCTACCTTCACCACTTGAGACGGGTAGCACCAAAATAGAAGCCATGTCTTAGTCTATTCCAATCCTTATATCGTCAGTGAGACCAATGAGGGCACTTGTACAGCTGTGGTCAGGACGAAAGCCTGATTGCCAAGGAATTAGAAGATTTTCAGCTGCGACATAATCCATCATTTGATGGTTGAGGAGTTTTTCAAAAATTTTTGAGAGGTATGGGAGAATACTGATCGGTCGGTAATGTTCTGGAGATGAACCTTGCTAAGATTTAGGGATAGGAATAACAATTGCAGTTTTCCATTGAGTGGGGAAACTAGAAGAGGAAATGCAGGTATTAAAGATGTGGGTAATGGCCGGAACAACATAAGGAAGAATCAGTTTAAGGAAACGCGGAGAAATTCCGTCCGTACCAATAGCATTAGATTGTATGGCAAAAGCAGTATCGAAAACCTCATCATCTGTAACACCACGGAAGTTAAACTCTCTGCCTTCAGCATCAGAGTCAAAAGCGTCAGTCGAAGAACCAGGGGCTGCTGAAGGTAACCGAGAGCTGGGACTGACAATGAAATGTGAGTTTAATTCGTTTGGGTCAAGGTTGCATTCCACGTTTCGAGGTTTACCAACTCCAATCTCTCGAAGGTTCTTCCAAAGTTGCTTAGAAGAAAGTTTAGTGTCCAGTTTTGATTGATAACATTGCTTTTTTAAAGCGCGAATAGTTGCTGTAGTTAAATTCCGAGATCTGCGGAAGCGCTCTTTGCTCTCAGCCGTCCTATTACGCTTCCAGACATAATATAGGTAATCGCGCTCAGAGATAAGCCTCAAAACTCGATTATTAAACCAGGGAGGACTTCTATTATCCGATCTTGTGTTAAAAGGGACACATTTTTCATAAACATAATTAACATTTGCGTTGAAAAACTCAACCTGATCCACAGGATCGGGCATTGAAAAAACTGAATACCTCTTAATTTAAATTTTGTAATTATTAAGAAGGACTCAAAACTTAGTGTCAGTACACTTTGCTTATTTTACGCCTACAGTTTAAAATATGTATTGCTTTAATATATGATAACAAGCGATTGTCGGTCGTTTGTTAGATAGATGCGTGCAATTATGGATCGAGTGTTTTCCTTGAGGGATTAATGATTTTTGGCTATATTACAGTGGGTGATCAACGAATTATGATCACTTTGAAATTGCTTACAGTTTCGACTAAATGTATTCTTACTCAATTATTTTTAGTATAGGGGAAATTTTAGTAAAGCCCCCTTTTATTTTCAGTAGCCCCTTAATTATATTCGCCATACTTTTCATATTTCTTATAACTACGTTTTTAAAATGTAAGCTATTTTTCCATACATCTAGAATATTTTTAACCGACTTCCCAAAAACAAAGATTATCTAAGTTCGACGTATAGATATATATTTATAAATATATGTCTTACGGATGCCGCTGAATGGCAAGGTGCCCCGTCTTGCATGAACGTGTATTCCGATCTTTCGAGGGGTAAGGAGCTCATCCCGTAAAATGCTTTTATATTAATCTTAACGAATATTTCCTTCCAAAAACGCAACGGTCCTGGTACCTCGGATGTTATACAACCCCATATCATGAGGGGGGGGGGGGGGGGTCTTTCACCCTTGCTATCACGCAGTCTTTATGGGATCTCTCTTGCTAAAGATGTCCTGTGTTTATAAAACTAGTCAAACATTAAGCAATTTATTACTATGAACAAATAAATTATTTTTTAATTTACCTTATCCCAATCACTTTAGTTCTTGTGACGTTTAGCCCAAATTAACCGTTTTTTCTTCATCGCATCGGTTATTTGTGGCCTTTTGACAGGACGCCTGCATTTTATATTTGCTTCGTAAAATCGTCTTCTCTCTCTCTGCTTCCTGCAGATAAATTGATGCCTTTTTCTCGTATTGTTGCGTTTAACGCTCCAATGGGTGGATTGCTTTATTGCACAGCGGTACTAATAACACTAGTCTATAGAAAATTTTGAAAATTTTGTACAACTGGATAATGAATGTTTTCGAAGTAACTTTTTCCACTGAAACCTAATCCGGGCTTATAATTGTTCTATCAAGTCTGGTTTTTGAGATATTCTAACCTAAAAGTGCTAAAAACACTGTTTTTTGACATATTTAAGATTATGTAGCACTGCGAATTTTTTCTTTACAAAAAAAAAACGTGTATGGGATCTTATAGAACTAGTCTTCTTCTTTCAAATGCCGTTGAGTTTGCTCAAATATCTTTTTTTTTTCGCCGATATATCGCATTTTGAAATTATCATGTTCATGAATTTCTCGGTATACGAAAACTTCATGGCAACTTGAATAAGGTGACCATATACTTTTCATATATAAGATATTTGAGCAAACTCAATGGCATTTGAAAGAAGAAGACTTGTTCTATAATATCCCATACACGGTTTTTTTTTATAAAGAAAAAAATCACGGTGCCACATAACCTTAAATATGTCAAAAAACAGTGTTTTTAGCACTTTTAGGTTAGAATATCTCAAAAACCAGACTTGATAGAACAAGCCCGGATTAGGTTTCAGCGGAAAAAGTTATTTCGGAAACAACTATTCATTGTCCAGTTGCAAAATCTTGTAGAGTAGTGTAATTTTTCTGTCCATACGCGGTGTTGTCTTCCGCTTTCCACGGTAGTTTTTGCGTTTATGGCTATAACCTTAGGATCAGACGAAGAGTTGTTCTCGAGCTTTAGGGTGGAAGGGTAACCATTGAATTTCTTCTTGGAATTAATAAAGTTATAAAAACGCTTCGGGTCGGATATGAGGCTAGTTTCCATCCGTTGGAGGTACTCATAGTAGAGGGTATTACAACGTTCGGAAAAAGAGGTATAAGCAGATAGGTAGGAGGAATAGTTAGACTCAGTCTGCGTTAGAAGAAAAGTTTGCCAACGTTTATTTCTCCTGTTGCGGAGAGAGCGTAATTTTTTGTCGTACCATACGGGGGATGAGGAGTAGTTTTTACGAGGAAGAAGAGGGATAGATTGTGTAAGACATGCGTGTATTTCCGAATAGAACGCCTTTAAAGCAACGTCAATTGGAAGATGTTGAGGGATAGTGCCTATATTAGAGTTGAGGAGCAAGTGATTTAATTTGCCAAAGTCGCCCTTACGAAAATTGAAGGAAAAAGAAGACTCGGAGCTTGAAACGGCATGAGGGTGCTTGTAGGAGAAAACGATGAACAGGGGAGGATGGTGACGATCGAGGGAGGAGAGGAGATGGTTGCTTTCTGCGACAGCCGAGTTAACTGGGTCTGAAGAAAAGATTAAGTCTAATTGTCTGTCCAGGAAGTTCCTGACTCCGCTTAGTTGAAAGAGACCTGAAACAGAGAACTGATCGGTAAAAAAGGCTGCTTTGGCCGAGGATGCGTTAAGGAGGACAAAATGAGAAAAGTCCTCGGACAATGACCATTGAATACGGGGGAGGTTAAAGTCACCCAATAAAATAAATTCATTCAATTATGGGCTCGTATGCGTCTAGAGGTTGAGAGGGGCGAATGTAACAACAGAGGATGTACAGAAGACACTTATTTAGTGCTGTTTTGATACATACAAATTCTGATATTGTAGAGTCGGAGATCTTTAGCAGGGTTGCATCATAACGGTTGTGAGCAGCTATGAGAACCCCGCAACCTGGTAGATCATTGGTGCCTGTACAACTGTCAACACGGAAAATGGTGTAGTTTGGAGGAAATACTTCGTTGTTGAGAATTCCTGGTGTTAGATTGGTTTCAGTTAAGGAAAAGATATCGTGCGGGATTTTGTGGGAGTTAAGGAAAACATTGGATGTTTTTGTGCGAAGTCCTCTTACGTTCCGGTATATTACCTCGTTTACTTTGCTCTTTTATATAAACTTTTAATGGAGCATTAATTAATACATCACTAGATAAATTCAGACTCACAACGTTATTTATAACTGAAACACATTTTCTCAGGAACTATACATCCGATTTTCAAAATTTCAGAGTGGCACGAATCTTAATCAAACCAGTATCATAAATATTTTTCATTTCGCGATCGATCAAAGTTGGAAAAAATTCCTAAAATCGAAAAAAGCCTCAGGACGAGAAAACCCCGTAAGTTATTGTGAGGTTTAGTTTTCTCTTTATCAGTTTTCGAGCATTGCTCATTTTTGCTGCCCCAGAATATTGCCGCTCTGGGCTATAGCCCATTCAGTCCATGCCTAAATCCGTAATGGGTTTCATTAAGGATCTTAAATTAGACTGGTTCGAGGTGACATATACCGCCTTCACGACTCTCTTTCAATAATAATATATTATAATAAATCCGAAAACCAAATGCATCTCACGTTTCTATTCAATTTTTCAATTTTAATTTTTAATTTTGTTTTTATCATAAGTACGTATCTCGATTTTAAAATTATTTGTTTAATTGATAACTACTAAAGTGATTTGTCACTCAATAGATTTTTGGTACGAGGTGCTCTTATGTAAGCAAACTACGTAAAAGAAGTGACAAAAACTGATTCTGATTCATAAAAGCAGTCGTAATATGACAAATATTGTTGTTTGCATGTAAATATCCTATGAAATTGTATCATGTTTTAAACATATAGTATGCACCCTCGATCCTCACCCTTTCGCATGATGGAAATATTTATTTTATACAAATATTATTTTTTTTTTACTTAATAGAGCATACATTAAAGTATTTTCTTAAATTTTTCTCATAGGGCACTTAGCTTGGTGGCAAAGATGGGATAGGACAACGTTAATCATTCTTATCGCTTCAATCGCGGCGGTACTGATAGCGGTTATTATAATTTGCATCATTATAATATGCATTTGCCGGCGAAAAAGGAGACAAGAGAAATGTAAGTATACCCTCAGCTTAATTTCAGAATATTCTTACATTTACAAAAAAATAGTAGAATTTACATAATTAGGGTTAGGTTTTTTTTTACAATTAAGAAAAAAAATATTTAAATTTGTTTTTAAATTATTATTTTAAGTTTAAAATTTACGAAAGAAAATATTCTCTTTAGTTTTATTATTGACAGTTTTGAAGGCAACTTTTGTTTTTTAATTTTGTTAGTTGAAATTATTTAAGTTGCGCTTTGTTTTTTAAACAAAAACGTGTTTATATATTTCAAGTTTACGCCAGGATCTCTTTAGCATGTTTTGAAAATACTAAAAGTTTTGAGCAGTTTTTGCATTTGCATATATTTTTGTGTTTATTTGTCTCGTTTTTTTTGTGTGAAAATATTCTTGATTTAAAAAAAAATACTTCATACTGCTCTCTATTTGTGCAAGGACAAGGAAAATAAGAAATGGCAATTTTTAAAAAGAATATTTACTACTCTCAATATTACTGAATTTATTTTTAATTTTTATCTACCTCCTTCTGCCACGAATGTAGTAGAATATCGTTATGAATAATCGTCCATATGTCACTCTTCATGCAATTATCACATTTCTGCAAATTTTCAATGGATGTCTTTATGTAAAACAATTGGGTTGTCTGGAAAGTTCTGAAGAATTTCTTATGGGAAAAATAAACACATCCTTTGAAAAGAAATCTTAATTCACCAAAGTATTCCTCATTCTTTCTATGACTGAATTCATATTTCTAGCAATTTCGGAATTTCCTGTGAAAGGTGTCAACTTATTGCTTTGTGAGAGCGTTGATAACACAAAACTATATTTCGCTTAAACAATTCTGAAAAGACTTAATCAAGTGGAAATCTTATATGGATATTGTAATTGTGGTAAGATATCCCAGTCACTATAGTGCAACCCAGCAAACCACGTAAATTACCTTTCATTCACAGGAAATTATTTAAGTGGAATGTATATCGATGGTTAAGTGCACAAAAGTCGTATCTTCAAGAATCTTGGTTTTGAGTTATAAGCTTTGGAAAGTTGAAGCCAACATGTAAAGGAAAGTAGGCGGTCAAATTTCATGGAATTCCTATAGTCAAAGAAAGAAAATCGACTAAATATGGATCTATCTGTAATTTTTTCCGATTTCGTAAATCGATTAATCGCCCTAAAAAAATAATTAAGGAATTTGCGCTGCATTGCATCGACGAGGTTGACGGGAACGGCGAAATAGGGAGCCCACACGGGACTGGTATATTCTAAAAGCGGTCAGTACAGTAAAGAAGCTTAGTTGGGTAGGGATCATCGAGTTTCTAAGACCGTCTTTTAACAAAACCCAACATAGAGTTAGCCCTAACAACGATCGAGTCCACATGCTGGGAAGCAGTGCAAAAAATCTAAGCATCATCCGCATGACACAGAATTTTATTGCGGGTTGAGAAGCGAAACATCATTAACATATAGGATGAAGAGGAGTGGACCAAGGATACTGCCCTGTGGCACTCCCGAAGTGACAAGGATTTGGTCAGAAAGAGCTCCCCGAAACGGATCGCACTGGGTACGACCAGACAGGTAAGATGACAACCAGGATACCATGGTTGATCCTATCGAAAGACTTACTGAAATCTGTGAATACACAGTTGACCTGTTTGCTCGCACCGACGGCTGGTAAAGAATAATTAATGAATTCGAGGAGGTTGGTGGTAGTAGACTTCCCCCTTAGAAAGCCATGCTGGAAGGACCCCATGAAAGGCCTGCAGTGAAATCGAAGAACGTCACTGACGAAAGATTCAAAAACCTTTGTGGCACGGCACAGGCTGGCGAGACGTCTTGGAGACAGGTTGGAGACGTCTGACCTACTGCCTTTTTTATGGACGGAATTCAACACAGAAGTCTTTCAAAGTTCAGGAAAACGGCCAGATTCCAGGGACAGATTGAATAAGTAACAAAGAACACTGGCAAGAGATAATTTGCATTTCTTCAGAAAGGAAGCGGGTAAAATTCGTGAATCCTTCCGCCAAATTAGATAAGTGTTCAGCAACGTGTGTGTATCGTCGAATACTAAATCTTTAGGCTCAAGGGAGGTAGGAGGGAGCCGCGTCAAGTGGGTAAAATCAGAAGTGGAAATATCACAGAGGGAATCGTAGAAAGAGGTTCGGAAGAAATTAGAAATTGTGGGTGCATCGTCACTCTTGCAGTCGCGGTACCTCAAAGAGGAAGGATAGGAGTATGCTAACCCTGTTTACAGCCCATATGTTTTCCTTCCAGTGTGAATTCGTTTAGCATAGATTATTATGCTTTTTGCTATGGTTACTGCCTTGGTAGAATTCAAAACCTCTGAGAGGCGTCTTTAGATTGATAAGCTTCTGTATGTGTTTCAAATATTGCAGGGTGCAATTGATTCGCCATATACACTTGGCGGGATATTTATTTTTATTTAAGTAGGTTACTGCGTAGTAGAGGTACTTAATTTATTATTGCTTTTTGACGGTATTGAATATATTGATAATTCTTTTCAATGTTTTGTCTGTTTTTGTAAGTGAAATGGTTCTGTTGATGTATTAAATAAATAATTTATTATCAAGAACTATCAGATTGCCAAGGACAGATTGCGAAGGACTAGTTCAACTACGTTTCAAAATTTCAATAGAATCGCTGAAAAATTGCACAAAATCATGCAATCTGCTAATTCTTGCAATCCTTAAGAACGTAATAGTTACTTGTTTGTGTATGATACCTTCACATCATCTATACAAAAAGTTGTTTGCACAAAATTGCTCGAACGTTTTAACCCAATACTTTTTAAATGATGTTATTCAAAAACTTTTAATATCGAAATGTATCGGGTTGACCTCGTCAAAATGAAATACCTAATGCAAATAAATCTGCTGATAGCCCGATGCGGATATTCTGCACACATCACTTCGTGCTTTCAACATTTTTATATTTTTTTGGTAAAAATCCTGAAAAGTGTGTATACATAACCCACATTTGCTTGAAGTATCCACTTATCCTTGGTGCTCTTTTCATGGCAGAAAGAAATTCTTCCAGAGTACAATAAATAATAGAAAGTGGAGTCTATGACCCTCAAACGTACGAATTTCAATCAAAACCATGAAATTCTCTTTCAATGGACTCTTCTAGTTCTGCAGAGTCAACTGAATGTTGCTAAAAGTATTAAATTTCTCTAAAATTTTTAAAGTGGAAGGACAAAAGGGTTTTTATGAAATTTTATACAAAGACGATTTGTTTTATCTTAAAATCGAGATTTTTGTTTACAAAGGATGATATTGAAAATACTGAGGGAGGTAGATATAAGTGTAAGTCAAGAATAGTGTAAAAGATTTGAATATATACATATTTTATGATATTAAAATTAAATTGCCATTTCTATTGAATAAGCTAACTAGTCACTTAAAATTTAATTTTTGTTGATGAATGCACTTTTGTTTTAAATGATCTGTTTTTAAAAACAAAAAATCTTTTAACTATTTTTTGTACAAAACAAATAATTTCTGTTTACTTCTTCAACTAACGCATTATATATTTTGCTTCTATTTTTCCTTGCGCTTTTTCATCAACAAAAATATTTAAAAAAAAACAATATCAACAACCATCACCATCAATAATTGTTATAACAAATATTAATACGAAATCATCACAAAAACACAAAAAAAATATTTCATCACCACTGCTACTACTACTACTATCTCCATCATCACCACCAACAACATCAATAAAACATAAAATACACAAATTTGTGTTCAATTAATCAAAATGATTTTGTAAAAATGACTAATAAGACCATACGGATGTTTCCATCAGCGCTACTCAAAGGTAAGAGACTTAAAATTCAGTTTTTTGTTTTTTTTACGTTCTTCTTTCTATTTCAATTCGTTTCCATTTTGAAAATTTTGCATCTTTTAAAAATATTTTTGGAAATTTAAAAAATGAATTAAGCGAACAATGACGTTATTGTCTAAAAATCTCTTTGTGCTCTTTTGTTTGTTTTTCTTTAATTCAATTTTATGTTTTTCTTAAAAAGCACCACTTGCTGCTTTATTGACTTGCAGTACTTGTTTGTGACACGAATTGATACATGTTTAGCTTTTGTATGTGTATAATAACATATTTTAGTGAAACCAAATATAAAATAGTAAGTTTTTTTTGAAAAGTGCTATGTTTAACCATTTTTGTAGCTGAATTTAATTGAAACAAAATAATATTTTTGACAAAATAGCACAAATACAGCACGATATTTGTTCTGTGCAAGCAAAGTGTTTAAAAGCATTAATTATGAAAAACATTAGTCCAATTTTTTTTTCAAAAATGTAACCTAAATTTTACCCTCAAAATATTTTAGTTGCCAATAAAAATCGTTGCTACATATGAACTGAAAATAATCTGTTGATCATGCCTCGGTTTGAAGATTGAATTCAAAATCTAGGGGTTGTTAAATTAGTAGCTGCACCCCCGAAAACTCAATAAAAATTAGTGAAATAGTTCTGCCACAGAAAAATTCGTGAAGAAACTCCATTGAATCTCTTTGTCAACTTCTAAGCTAATGTCAGGGCTATCCAGTATTATTTATCTTATTATTATTAGAGAGTGGATCAAGGACTATCAGCATCCTTTAGTCACTTCGACCAAGTTGATCTTTTGTGACCTGGTCCAGGTTCAGTATTAAGCTACCCAGCCAATCTGTAGTTCTTTAATTAGACCTAAAATTTCTTTGGGGGCTGCCTTAGCTATATCTGATGGTTATGGGAAAGCCCCACCAAGATGTCTGAGCCTGATGACAGTGGATGTGTTCCGCTGTCCCTTCGTCTTCCAAACAGAAGCGACAGGGGTGTCATCTTCAGCCAGCCCTAACTGGTAGCCCAGAGGGCAGTGACCAGTTAGAAGTCCTTTTATCAGCCTTAAATCCGGTCTGCTGAGTGAGAGCAGCTCTTTCGTTTTCTGTTTAGAGTAGGTTATAAACCTCTTTGCCTGTCTTAACCCTGGGATATTTGTCCAGTGTGAGTGCTTGCGTTCGTTCTCTTATGACCTGATACGCATTGGTAGTCGGCTGTTCGAGTAGCCATAGAATGGCTCGGGTCCAATAAACAGAGAATCCGCACCTTTTTTTGCTAGGAGATCCGCCTTTTCATTGCCTTCAATGCCCTGGTACCCATGCCAGCGTAATGCTGTTGCTCTTCGTCAGTTCTTTAAGAGCACTGAGATACTCACAGACGATTTTAGACTCAAAGGTGTAGGACCCCAAAGCCTTGAGTGCCGCCCAACTGTCGGATATAATATATGTATACCTTAGCACCGCTTATACCTCTGTTATTAATATCACGTGCGTAGATTTCGATGGCATGTATCTCTGCTTGAAAGATGGTTGTTGGTGCAGAACCGAGCGATTTGTGCAGCCTTAATCTTGGTCCGTAGATGCCTGTTCTCTCTTCCATCTTAGATCCATCCGTGTACCAAACCAGAGATCCCTTTTCAAAGATATGTCTACTGTTGAGCCAATAATCTCTGCTCTCAAGGATCAACTTGAATCGTATATCAAAAGTGTTCCTCTTCGGCATGGTATCTGAGATTGAGTTGATCACCGGATCATCCATGAATTCTTCAAGGATTTTCCTGTAACCAGTCCAATTGTCTGCTGAGTGAAGATTGGTGCCAATCAGCGTTATTGTGCTTGAAGCAGCCTCCTTGTTTAGATGTAGGTGTTTAGTGGGGAAGGAATTTTGGGCCTTACTCCCCAGGTTTTGCCAAAGAGTCTTCTAGAGGACCATACGGCAATCATAGCCTTTCCTGTGAGCCTATTGAGTTAAGGATTCCATGTGAGTCTTTGATCTAGAAATACTCCTAGCTATTTGACCTCACGGATGTGAACTCTATCCGTGTTCCTTCAAAAGAAGGAGCCTCTAACCTTAGCTTTATTTTTCTTCTGAAAGATACAATGGTTGTTTTACTAAGGTTGACTCTGAATCGTTCCCTAGCACCCCAGGATTGTACCATAATGAGAGCATTTTGCAGTCTTACTGATAAGGTCCTGTCATGCTTGCTCATGATGGTAATAACCAGGTCATCTGCGTAGCTCTGGCATTCGTAGCCAGCATCAGTCAGTTTAACCAGGAGATCATCGATAACAAGTGATCACAGCAGTGGGGAAAGAACTCCCCCTGATGACAGCCTCTGGTGGCCCTTTCTGTTACCGATTTGTTCCACAGCCTCGCCGTGATGTTCCGGTTACTCAGCATTGGCTCAATCCATCGGACCGTCGGCAGATCAATACCTCTGTCGATGACCGCTCACTCAATGGATGAGAAAGACGTGTTGTCAAAAGCACCTTCAATATCAAGTAAATGTAATGTAATGCTGTTATGGTTGATTTGCCTACCTGATATGCGAGCTGGTTGGCGTGTAGCGGAGTGTCTAGGAGAGCACCGTACCTGATGTGTTGGTCAATAATTTTCACCATTGACTTAAGAAGGAAGGAGGATAAGCTTATCGGACGATATGCCTTGGGTTGAGCCGCTAGTCGCCCCCCTATGCTTGGGTATAAAAGCTACCTTTTCCTCTCTCCACAGATTGGGGATATAGCTGAGTTGATAGCTGGCCCTTAATATTTTGATCCTCTGTATTCTTCTGACAATGAACACTTAGGGAAATGTGTCTGCAAGAGTAATTTAAATGTTTCAGTCAGTGGTATAGGATCCATCAGTCCTCTGGAGGAGTCTTATGCCTTTGGAGTGATCTTTTAACAGTACTTTTTGGAGGCGTGCTGTTGCAGGTAGATCGACAATCTCCTCGCAGAACTTCCTCCAGGTTTTCCTCTTGGACCTCCTTAATTCTTTGTTATACTCAGTCAGGGCCTGCTTGTATTCGTTCTAGGCTCCTGAGCGCTTGGATTTATTGACGATTTTTTTTTATTTAGCTTTTAGTGATCATCACGTCCCTTTATTCCCCATATTCTGACGCCTTCCGACCACACCCATGCTAACGCATCATAGGGCTGTAAGTTTAGTTTTAGCCACTTTGATCTTAAGCCCTACTTACAAGACATATATTTTCGGCACAGTCCAGGTGCGTAAGGTTTTTATAAAGTTTCCATTTAATTCCTTGCGATGGGTGGTCATCTACGGCACTGCATAATACGTCATTAATGACAATCAAGAAAAGCAAAGGTTATAGTGTGCATCTTTGTTTCACTCCGTTCATCATTTAGAAGGGGTCCGAAGTTTCTATTCTAGTCTACTATGTAGGACTTCTTTATGATGGTGATAATTTTTTCTGTGATACCTCTTCCAACGGAAAGCTGCTCATACGTAGTCGGGATTAACGTTGTCAAACGCCTTCTCGAAATAGACGGATATAAGGTGATGATAGGCATTGTTTGATGATAATTCGAAGGGTGTTCATGTAGTCGTTGAGGGAGAAATCCTCACGAAAGCCTGTCTGTTCATCGCTAAAAGTGCAGTTAATCACTTGCCATCACTATAAAGTAAGTTTTTGTAGCCAATTGCTACAACACCTCATGTAGGCGTTTTTGGTAGTCTTTAAAATTATGCCTGTTTTCCATTCGGTGGGATAGGTTTCGATTTCCCAACGGACGGAGTTGGATCAATGCGTTGAGCCGCACGTTCGAGACCAGATCTCCCCGTGAGCTTTTATTAAGAAATTAAAATAATCCACTCTATATCTGGGTTATTGTTTAGCTCGCAGCAATGCAAAAACAAGACTTAAGCTTCCTCACTCCCCTTACCCTAATTCCCTTCCGGCCAAAACCACGCTAACGCATCAACGGGTTGTCCCCTCGAATTTGGTCACATCGTATAAAAAAAAACATTCTTGGATTATGGAAACAAAATATCAGCCACAGAAATGGGATCTACTTTAAGTAATTTTGCTGGTATTCCAGCAACTGTTTACCAAGGTCCATCCACTTAATTGCGTTCGAAACCTCCAGTCTCATCGGGGCGCGGTCTGATGTTAATCTTGGCCACAGTCTGTAGTTCTTTAGACTTGGATGAAGAGGTATTCGACAGTCCAAAGGTGCTGTTCAGTCCACATTCATGTTGTTCTGCTTAGGAAAGATCCTTGAAATTTGTTTAGTACGACGAACCCAACCAGTGCGGTATGTCCGGCCCCTGCCCAAACATGGGAATTACTGCATTTTACAGTCTGTGGGACTAGTAGATCAGCGCCACGTAAAATAAAGTGAAATATTTCTTACATTACTGTAAAAAACCTAACAATTTCATTGCATAGAGGGGTAAGTCCTCGGTTGTGCGGTCAGTGCGGCAACCATAGGGGCGATTTTTGAAGGGATGTTTACTTTATAGGCATTTCATCAACTTAATTCATTACTAATTCAAAAGCATCACACAATTAGGACCGAAGTAAATATAAGTTTTGCGTATCAGCTGAACATGAGCAACTTTCCATGCAGGCGGAAAAGCTCCTGTTTACTATGAATGGTAAAAAATCTTGCGCAATGGCTTTAGGAGATACGCAGCACTTTTATACCAGGGACGGAAAACCATTAGGTCCAGAAGCTTTGAAACTGTCGAGTTTAGGCAGTAACTTCAACACTTCCAGCATGCGAAAGTGGAACGGCTTTTGCCTGCTCGTGTAATGCAATGGAAATAGAAGAAGCTGCGATGATTGCCTGCCTCAGAAACTAGCAGTAAAATTAGTTGCAAGCAGGTTGGCTTTGTCCAATTATTATCATTATTAAAAGATGATGGTATTGAAGAACTGGTATAATTGTTCTTTATAATTTTTACGATTGTATAGAAACTGTAACCACCCCTTTGGCTAGCAAGGATCTTCCGTCTAAGATCCTTGTCAATATTGCCGCGCGGATTTTGACTTACACTTGTAAGGTTTGTTTTTCTACAAGACATTTTGATCTTCGATCGTGAAAATTTTTCTATCGAATTGATCTTTTTGATATTGACGGGCTTATAATCCTTTGCAAAAGTTAAGAGCTAATAGTGCTGTGATCGAACATCTACATTATAGCTGCTTTTACCAAATTTCTGTGAGATCGGTTCCTGTTTTTCTATTCCTCTCAAGTTGTTTTTCATAACAAATGTTCGTTAATTTTCAGTTTATTTTGAAAAAACAATATTCTTTATAACAATATCATATATACCACGTGTTATTTAAATCTCTGGAGTTTTCGGTGTGAATGCTAAGCGACGCAGTGCCATCAAATTAATGCCGAGAACCTCAAGTGTCCATGTTGTCACCAAAAGTTGAAAGTTGCTAATTCTTGGCTTGGCAGTATGACAAGTTCTTAGGATTTCTGGTGTAATCTATTTTTAGAGTACCTTTACTTTTCCCCGCTGTTCTTTATTGAGACTTTAGTTTTTGTTTTTGTGACTGTGTGCCTTAGCCCACAGCCTTCTAAACCAAGTCCCACTTAGCATCCTCATTAAGTATCAGTTTAGTGAAATAGTGCTCACGGATTCTATGCTAAGTCCCATGATAATAGCAAAATCTTTCACCAGACACCTCCTCCTCGATTTACATAAATTACATTATTCCATTGCACTGCTAAATAATTTTGATATCGTAAGATAGATTGCGGGGTCCGTGCGGGTATCTTCTCTATCGTCTTCCAGGCGATTCTGAAAGGTTATTGTATAGTAAGACGTGATACCACGATAAAACAAAACTTGTATAAATTTACGAACAGTAACGCTGGTATTGTAGTTCTTGGTTACCATCTTCCCCTGGCACTGGTGACACAATTAAACGTCAGTTAGTGCAAAAATAAAGCTCTGCTATTTTTTAAAAACTACTTAACAAGCTTTGAGTTTTAATTGCAAAAATTGCGTACACCCTGTAATTAACACTATCACAGTTGTGAATATATAACCGACAAGGGGACTATCCTAGCTAACGTAATTAGATGATTTCTAGGAGAATAATTTTGACTTTAATTGAGTCTCAGGGAAATTCTGAAGAAACTGAATTAAGTTTTTCAGTTTTCTAGTGGATTTTAACACAATTTTCCTATCATACGATTTTACAAGCTTTCAGAATTCAGCACGCATATGGACTCAGTATAATTGTTTGTACCTTGAAAATTTGCCTTTCTCCGTGACATCGTCTGCACTAAACATTTATTTTGATATCGGGTCACTATGAGCCTCAACATACGAATTTCTCAGATAATTGTTAAATACTTAAATAATGCTTAGTTTTTCAAAAACTAACAACAGAACACTTTGCTTGGACAACCAATTTTTTTTTCAATTCTCTTAAGCATGAATTTTAACGAACAAAACTTTTAGGAACATATTTCATACAAATTCTGTATGTAAAAATAGTTTCGCTTTTATGTTTTGTGTTGTTTGTTTGTTTTTTTGTTCAATTTTGTTTTATTTAGTGTGTTGTCGTATCAACCTTCATCACCTTTGCCTGCATCGACGTTACAAGCTTCACCTGAAGTACCAAAGAGCCCTCCTAAATGGCCATTACGACCAGGTGTACTGGTTCACGTAAAAGGTGATACCAAACAAAGTTTATGTGCCAATCGATTAAATCCTGCTACGACAAAGGCATCATCAACAACGAGTATTATAGTAGCCACCATAGAACCACATTCATCCTTATCACTAGAAGCACCAGCAAGTACAGGCCAAAGTGTTCAGGACGATGCAAACCGATCCATTGAAGGTCTTCAACGTACAATTGCGACAGTTCATCCGAGCACTATGATTTTAACAGGTACTGATAGTGGTGGAGGTGATGTTCAGGATGACAACCGGCCGCCGACATTGCCCCGTAGAAATATTTTGGCTAGCAAAAACTCCACCAATATGAATGATCAGTCAGCCAATAGCGCTAATGAGCTGCTGCCTAAACGAAGAAAATCCCAAAATGTACCTAGCGACGATGATGACGACAATGAAAGTGGAATTGAACGTCTACAAGCTCATAGCGGCCCTACCATGGGTGGTGGTCTATTTGAGAGAATTTTTGGAGAAATTTTCACCAAACACAGTAAGACTGAATGTGATAACGAAAAACACCAAAGAAGATTTTTTAAACTTTTCGGAACTGCGAATGTGTTCAGACGACAACGTTTAGGCAGAACCGATTCGAACGCATCGAATCCATTCGCTTCCAAGCACCGTATCAAAGGAATCAGATGTTCAGGAAGTGGTAATATTTTCAAAACAAAAAATTTGAAAAAGGCTCGCTAAAATTCATTTATTTTTTTTTACTTATGTTCGACCGTGTCCGTTTTATAAATATTTTGTGCATGTTGACATTGATTTGCTGTGATTTGCGCTTTATGTTTTTTTTATGTGTTTTTATATGAAAAAAAAAACGCTGAAATTGAACTGCCAAACACCTACACGCAAAAAAAACTGCTATATAACACAAATACCAACACGCGCAGTTGTAACATACAAAAAAACACCGGTCTTAGAACGCCCAGCTTTGGTCGATAGCAATAGCAATGCACTCCTAGCTCCATCAAAGACAGCTCAAAGAAGCGAGTCTGATTCAACGAAACAAAGTAAGAATCACTTTTGTTATTACTATGCTTTACTACTTCGTTTTGCTACTTCTATTCATTTATCCTATTACTGCGCACTGTCTATTTCAAAATCATTGCATCTGCAATAGGTAAATATTATTTTTGGTCAATATTTCTTATATTGCTGCAGCAGTTTTTGATTATATTAACGATTTTTTGCAAAATGTTTTGATTTATTTTGTGTTCCGTTTTGCTTTTTAGTAGGCTTTTTTCCGTAAACGCTGTACAGATCTAATGCTAGCATAGAAAAGGCTGTTAAGTTTTGTTTATTATTTTTTAACAGTATTTTAAATATTCTGAATTCGTAAAACTAATTTAATAAAAAATAATTAAAATGAGAAATATCTAAATTTTAAAGGAAACTTTTTTTTTTCTGATGGTTTGATACAATCTGACAATGACAGGTTGTGACTGCAAAATTGATTCAGTAAAAAGCAGCAAAAGTTCCTTAACTTAAAACCTAAACCAACGAATGGAAACTTCTGATGAGGAAAAGAAACATTTACCAACATTTTTAGTCTCATAGGAGTACCCTATTAGATTAACTGACGGACAAGAAGCCAGAATGAATTAGAATCCCGCCAGACAAACCTACATAGTCCTTCATGACTGCTGATGCCGTCTGATGCCGTCGTACTCCGAATTCCATGATCCCAACGTAAGACTTATGCTTCTATATAAGTTATGACAATTTCAAATTGAAAAAGAGCCTCACGGCCGGGACCTGTTATCATCCGGTAAGGACAAGGCAATACAAGGAAAAAATGTGGGCTTTAAAAGACAGTGTATTTTTGTTTGACAAGTGTAAGGAGAAAGATATTTTAGCAATATACCTACCATGGGCATGCATGCTCTGACAACAACCAGCGATGCATATTACAAATAACATTTATTAACTGCAGAGCAAACCTCTACAAACTATCCATTATCTTAGATTTGTATGAAGGAGTGAGGTGCTGAAGCACCGCGGATAAAAAAGCCTAACACATGGTTCAGTAAGTCCCGGGAATAACCCGTAAAAACACATTTATTTATTCTTCAACACCTTCCATAGCGATACAATCATTCCAACGTTTTTCTAAACTTTCGATGCTTTTTTTATAGAACGTTTTGTCTTTTGTCTCAAAATAGTCTTCAGTTGTGGCTATAACCTCATCATCGGAGCCAAATCTTTTTCCTTGGAGCATCGTTTTGAGATCTGCAGAATTTAGATGGGGCCAGATCTGGTGAATATGGGGCGTATGGAAGCATTTGGAATAGCAAATCGTTCAATTTCACCATCGTTTTCATCGACTTGTGGATCGGTGCATTGTCTTGGTGAAACAGCGGTTTTTTCTTTGCCATGTAAGACCTTTTCTGCTTGACTGCATCATCCAATCGATCCAATAACGGAATATACTAGTCGTGTTGATGGGCAAAATTCCGTGCGTTTCCTAAAATACAGAGGCCATAACCTTGCCTGCTGACTGTTCTATCTTCGGACGCTTTCGCCCTCTCTTCTTCCGATTCCGGCGTATAGTGATGAATCCATGTTTCATCCATTGTTGACGCAAAAACTCCTTTTTAATCACGCGTAAACAGCTTCAAACAGCGCTCAGAATCATCAATTCGTTGGTGTTTTTATTTGACTGTGAACAAACGCGGCACCCTTTTGGAAATAAGTTGTTTCATACCAAAATTTTCATGGACAATTTTGATATCTTTAGGATGTCAGCTATCTCTTGCAACTGCACTTCACGATGGGGCATAACAATTTTAAAATTTTTTTGGTTATTTTCGGGCGTAGAAACCTCAATTGGACGACCTGGGTACTCCGCGTCTTCGGTGGTTGTTCGACCACGTTTAAAATCTGCATACTATCTACTGAGCTTGAACGGTATTTTTTCCCATTAAAAAACAGTGTTTTATTAACAAACGAAACGCGTTTTTATTCATCCTTTAAACAAAAACAAATGTAGCGTCACTTAACCATCTCGACAACGACTGTACCGAATGTGACGCAATTTTTACACGTATCTTTTTTTGAAGGTTGGTACTACCGAAAAACAAAAGTGGCATGGCAATGGCGGCGTCATCTCAGTGTCAATCCCGGGACTTAATGACCCATGTGTTATTGTGCTAACCCACCTTACTCCTTAAGCTGGTCCTTTTAAAACCGTACAAAAATTCGTGAGGCGAACTGCTCTTTAACTCTCTGAAATCCAATCGGGGCTGCCCAAATATAGATATGGAAATGGGTGAATGCACAGATAATCGACAGGTGGACTCAGTTACTCTGCGAGTTTTTGCTAATTCCTTTCTTGGTAGACTGTGATTGGTGATCATATCTGTAATCAGTAACGAAGAGGACATAAAGCTTTTTCACAACCCTTATGTTGGGCGGTTGGAACGTTATAAGTCTGACAGAATAAATGCATCAATTCTTATAAATTTCAATTCTGTCGTGTATTTCCAGAAGAGTCAATGGAACTCTTAAGAATTGTCAATTCTCCTTTATCATTTTTTGGATTTTGTATCCGCACGTGTTTATCAACCGATGCACATTGAGCATTACTGAACACTAAATCGACTAATTCAGCATACAGTCTGATCAGAAGTTTAGAATACTTCATGCCCAAATTCATCATTAAGGCGTCGATGGAGTAACTTGTCGACCTTCCATTTCGGAGGTCCCAGGTTCGACTCCTCCGGCGCGCGGCGGGCTATGATTGCTTCTACAACAGATTGCAATAAAAATTCATGGGGTTACAGAGTGATGCCGGTGATTCGGAATCTACCTTAATTTTACGTCCTGTTGCAATTTCTGTATGTTCCTTTTCCACCCTATACACCACAAGGGATACGGGAACTAGTGAAAGAAATCATTCTACTGCATTCCGGTCTGATTTTACTTGACATCGTAAAAATCAAACCTAGGGAGTAGTTATAAGGAGAGTGAAAGCAAATAGTAGTCCTAATCTATACCGACACCTCTAAAGAAGCTTTTATTCTTCTATAGCTGTAAGACCCCAGTGTCGCTCAGGCTTTTGCTAAGTGAGCGTAATTTTCGATTATTTTTACATGCCACTACTTTCCCAACGCAACACTAGAAGTGCTAGGGTGGCTTTACCCCACAGTATCTGACTGCATCGAAATTGATCTTCATCTCAACGACTCCGAATACTATTGATTTGACTCCACTCCCACCCCCACCCCGGGGAGTGCTAAAGGTATCTCACTCCCACATTATCTAAGAGAATCGGGAGCGTCACTATTCATCTCACAGCGACCCCGAAAACTGTGGATTTAATACTAGTCTCTTCCTTTCTCCAACGGTAGGGGTGCTGGGGTGTCTTACTCCAACATTGTTTTTTTTCAGATTGTCATCAACGAAGGGGTGCTGATGTGTCTTACTCCAACATTGTTTTTTTCAGATTGTGATCTAAAGTATGTGTATATATTAGCTCCGGAGTCATGGTGGAACATATATCCATACTAGTTCACATAGCCTATGCATTATATCAGCTTTCCAACGGTGAAAATTTCTGAACTCGGCTTAGTGGTTTCAGAGATTTCCTCGAAAAGCAAACTCGCAGAGATATAGTAGTATAGATTATATGTAGATAACTAGAAATCAAATTGATCTTCTAAAAGAGCATTTGCAGACACCAACGAGATTTCACAACGATAGTTAGAAGCAACCTTCGTAATTCGTTTCTGGTGTGTGCTTCACTGCCTGAAGGGAGCAAACATATTTGCCTGTAAATGTCTGACGAAACTTGAATGTAATCTTGATGACGCCTTAGAAAAAAGTTGCCCGCAGCAACTGAGATCAGTGTTTTTAGCGAAAACTGATTCTGCCTCGGAAGATCTTTCGTTTAAGGTGAGGCCGTATTACCTCTCATCTCGAAGGTTCATTAACCATCGTTGAAAACGTTGGAGGTCCGCCCCTATGCCGATGTGTAGAACCATTAACGTGGGAGCTACAGGAGTAGGAGAGGCAGTTTTTTCGCAGGTCGCTTTAAATTTTGTAAGTCCATATACTTTATTGTTGTGTCAGGGACCTAAGAAATCGGCACCGTAAAATTAGCAGATACATTGTCCAAAAGACAGTCACTCGGCACTCTAATGGTGTCCCCTCCCAAATGAAGAGACATTTCCACGTATGCGTCTTGACGGAATACTCCTGCTTCAGTTCCATTTTTTTTTGCGGGAGAGGTGAAAATCTTCCAAAAGACACCAGACAGCCCGTGCCCTCCGGTAGTGTGAGATTCTTACTCACTAAAAACACCTCTCTGAGGATTAGCCGAAACAGACCGCATAACCGGGTCCCTTTTCGTCCCCTCCCAGTCTCCCTTAGTGGGGGCAACTGAGTATCCAGTTATCCCACTGTCGCCACTAACCTCGGTTTCCTGGGTCACTGCTAGAATCCTAGCCTATCTGCATAAATCCATGTTTTCCCACCGTCTCCAGTGTTCCTTCTTGGTCCATGCGTTAATTACAACCATCACCCCTTCACTGTCTACGACATTGAAGGGTTCCAGGCCGTAACGCTTTAGTCCTGCGCCAGGACAAGGAACCCCCTCCGGATTAACCGCAGCTAACCCTACGGAAGGCAGATTTGCATCTTCTACTGGTGAGCGTATCGCGGAGATAGCCAATTCGTTAGAGTCTCCCGTCTCTGCACCGCCGCACCTGAGGAAGTGCTAGTTATTATTTTGCCAATGGCACCCTCTTCCAGGACTGCTACAGCAATTTCAGCCGAAAGGTGCGAGCCAGCCTCCATAGCCGCCACAGTTCCTTCGAAAGGTAATTTTCCCAAAGCTGCTACTGTTGTGTTGTTTGTACCGTGGGTATAGCCAACCTGTTGGGGTCTACCATTTCCTTTCGGCATTCGCGACCCAATTACCCCTGGGTCCTGCAGAGGGGACGCAACACTGCAGACTCCCTTGGAGTTAGGGGGATTTTTCAAGAGGTTATCTCCTCCCGCATTAGTTACTTTGCTACATTCTAGGATGCATTGCCCGGTTGCTACCACTTGGAGGTGTAACTAACACTTGAGAATATCCAGATGAGGATCACCGTATCCTAGAAGGCTTCAACTCGTCCGTCCATTCTCCAGCAACCGCTTCATTTCCATACTTAGACTTAGGACTAGCTCTGTAAAATTTAAGGTGATTTTAGTTAGACTGAGAGTACTAAATTAGCTTTCAACTCAGCCCTCGAAGCAATTGCCGTTTTTATCGTTGACAATCGGGATTTTTTCGTTTATCCTGTTGATATCGGGTACCTTAGACCAAAAACGGTTTTATGTCATCGTTCCTCTTTTCCTTTATTAGCTAAGTTAAATGGAGTTATTTTTGTTCCCAAGTTAATTCAGGAGTCCTATTTCAAGCTTCGCTTATCTCTATAGCGGACTGTCTGAAAACTTTCTTACTTTTGTATTTAATCACTTCTATGCTTGGAAATAAATAAGGTAATTCAAAAATCAGAAAGAGATTGTATGCAATCTTTCGATTAATAAAATACTGCCATTGATGGACGACTTTTGACAAAAGTCTTCACATCCGTTGACGTATGTGCGGTAGACTTGTTACCAAACCTGTTGATAAATGAATGACAAGAGACACATTAAAACGCTTCGAATAAACCACACACAAAGTGTACCCTTAGGACAATAGAGGAACCATGACGATATATTAGATTAACTATTGAACTCTCTCATCCAGGATTCAAACCATATATTTTAAATTTTAACCCTGTTGAGCGAAAATCTACTTCTTATTTCATCATATAATTTGTACTCCATTGCTCCTACTTCCTGTGAGCTTGATTATTCTATACCAATGATTTTAATAGTTGCCACCAGTTATGGTTTGTAATAGCATTGCAAGCATATATATTTCCGTTAAGTGCGAATAAAATCAAACCATCAGAAAAATATTAAAATAACCAAAAATCATCTAAACCTGTTAAGCAGCATCACATAATGTATATAAGTATATCCTTTGTCATAGTTCTTTTAAATAGGTTAGAAGTATTTCTCTCCTTATTTTCCACTTTCATTTTCTTAATTTTTTGTTCGGAACTTTTTTAATTTTTTTTAAATTGAGTCATTTTTTGGGGGAATCGTTTTGTTTTTGAATTTTGTATTTCTAGTACACGCCAAGTCATCTACACTGAGGGATCCATTGACGGAACCTGGAGAGTATGAGAATCTACCATTTCATGGTCTTCAAACGGCACCTAATAAGGTATTACAAACATTTTTTCATGCATATTATTGTTTTACATTATTTTTTATTTTATTTCAATATTATTCAAAATATTTATCTTATCTCAATATTTGTATGTCACGATTACAGTTTTATTACTTTGTTTTTATTTTCTTATCGTCTGTATGTTAGCCAAAATTCATATGTTCACATATTAAAAAAGAAAACTGTCTCATTTTGGAAAAGACATTGTCGAATTGAGCAAAATAGTTTAACGAAAAAATAATTTTCCAAAATGAGTTTGTAATAATGAACGTTTTCGATTTCAATGTTAGTTTTCGATAATCTTTCACTTTTTTTAACACAGCATTTTACTTCTTTTTATTTATTTATTTTTTGTTTGTTTTCTAAATGAGATAAAATAAATAAAAACACAAAAATCATCAATTTCAGCTTTATTCACATCAAGAATTTGATATGAATTACAATAATCAATTGAAATCATTTAACACGAAACGAATTTACCGTGAGACTGATTTTTAAATTTTGAAGACTTCTTTTTTTCCTCACAAATATTAAAAATATATTTTATAATTATTTATTTAACACTAGTTTTAAGCAAGTATTTTTCCTCTGCAATTTATTGTATACTATTTATCTATATTTGAAGATTTATTTTTCATCTTTTTTATGAAAATATACTTTCTAAAAATGCCTATAATTGCAAATATTTTTTCTGTCTGCATTAGAAAATTAGCTTTTTATGTGTATGTAAATATTTTCTCACTCTGCACAAGCATTTGCTTATTTATTTAGAGCATTTTTGATATTAATGTAAATATTGTTTTTTATGTAAGCATTTTTCTTATTTTTGTATAATATTTTTATGTATTTTGATATTTTTGAATGAAAATTGTGTAGGTAAGTGATTTGAAAATTGTGGTAAGCCTTGAAAATGCTGCGACAGTTGTACAGTTTTTTTTTTTAATTTGAGTAAATTTACGCACACATAGACATATTAAAAAAAACTTCTGACCTTGACATAAGCAAAACTTAGCTTATTTTAAATAAGTCAACTTCTCCAAAACTCCTTTTCTAAATTTAATACGAAATGTCACAAGGCTCTATAGTCGAACCACTACTGTTTAGAAAGCTTGGACTGATTAAAATCGATTTTGTTTGTACAGAAGGCTACATGAAATATGATTAACAATTAGTTTATTAAAAGGTAACTTTTCCTTATTGGTTTTCTTTGCCTCCAATTGGGCATTCTTCCATCCATATGAGGTTACAAACTTAACTTAAAGAGCCATACGGCAATAGATGTTGTAGCTTCATTTCGAAGATCCGAAATTTCGAGCGTGTGAAAATGCTGTTAATGTGCCATTTGTGTCAAGTTTGTAAATAGCGTCCCAATAGCAATAATAGGATTTTACGTTTTAATAAAACAACAAAGGGTTGATATTTCAATTTATTTTTTGATTTAATTTTAAGCTTAGACTTACTTTACTTTACTTATATTTTAGAAAACGATGTCGTATACGTTCGTATATTCCCAAAATTGCTCGACAGATATTAACTTCCACCTACTCTGAAGTATTTGGGTTGTAGACATAGCCCCGGACTTTAAATACCCCCAAAGAATCCAAGTACTGAAGGTGGCATGATCGCGGTGGCCTATTCACAAGTCCTCCTACTTTGGTAATATTTTTTAATAATTTCCAAACATTCGGGGATCGTAAAATCATGTTCATCGTTCATTATTTCACTTCAAACTAAGCTGAATATTTTAACACCTAGAAGGAATTGTACTTAAAATTGATCTCTATTTATCCAGTTGATGCGTTTTCGCGTCTTTTACTCCGCGTTTCCATTATTGGTCGATAGGTTCGCTTTTACGCAGAATGTGGTTTTTTAACCTAAACAAATTAGCTCTGGTAAGCCATCATAGAAGCTACGAAACTGGCTCCATTGCCATGTCATTGAGAGCTGTAAGGAATCAATCAGCCAGTCAATTGTCCAAGGGGAACAGCAACCCCTCTTTTCTGAGAAGGTCAGGGCATGAACACCTTCTTCTGCTAGAGCTTCTGATTGGCTCACATTTCCCAACTTGCAGTGGGGTAAGCCCATGCACAGCGACTAACTTCAACGCACTAATCAGACACACCCCGGGTAGCGAAGTTAAGGCTATCGTTACTATAGAAAGGATTATATAAGCTATAAACAGCTTCGCCCCCTACAAATCCCCTGGACCAGTTGGAGTTATCCCGATCATGTTACAGATACGACCAGACTTGGTGGCGAAATTCTTGTTGGGTACTTTTGGAGCTCGATTATTTACAATTACGTTCCTTAGACCTAAAGAGAAGCCAAGGTAGTGTACATCCCTAAGAATGGTTAACGGGCTCGCTAAGGATTTCAGACCAAGCAATCTGTCGTCCTTTTTGCTAAACACCGCTGACGTGCATTGCAGGCACGCTAGATAGTAATGTTAAGATCGCAGGACGCCTTCTGTAAGGGAAGATCCACTGAGACGGTTTTCTACGATGTTGTACAAACAATTGAACACTGAATAATATCAATAATAATAAAATAACAACAAATATAAAAATTAGTCTCAAGTAACGTTCCTAGAGCCTTCAGTAATGTTCGCACTGCATCCATTCTTCAGGCCCTCGCCGAGCTAGGTGTGAAGCAGGACCTTGCCTGTTGGATACTAATGATGCTAAGATCAAGGTTAATATAGTCTGAACTGGAAACTAGTCGTACTGTAAGAAACGTCTGCAGGGAAACGCCTCAAGGTGCGTTCTACACCTCCTCTGCTGTGCCGAATAGTAATAAACAAAATACTGCTAACACTTGACCAGGACGGAATCAGAGCGGTTGCATATGCTGATGATCTGGCAATCCTGGTATCGCGTAAATTCTTTCCAGTAGTTAGTAAAATTATGGAAAATATGCTGAGCAGGGTCAGCAAATGGTGCAAGGCACACAAACCATCTGTTAACGTAGGAAATACCGAGCTGATGCTCTTCACTACTACAACCAAGGTACCCAACTTTGGTATGCCTCAATTAAACGGGCATCAACTCTCATCATGCTCCAGAGTTAAGTACTAAGGAGTTATTCTTGATCCGAAGCTTAATTGGAAGCAGAATATAGAAGAGCGCGTCAAAAAGGCCAATCTGGCTCTTTATGCCAGCAGCAGCTCTTTTGGTAAAATATGGGCGCTGCAGCCTAAAATGACCATTTCGTTGTACACAGCGGTGGTACGACCTATGCTGACTTATGGCTCCATAGTTTGTTGGTCACCTATGAGAAAAGGTTATAACAAGGCCAAATTGAGCAAGTTGCAGAGAACTGCCTGCATTGTTGCTACTGGGGCGCTACGTACCACCCCTATAGATGCTCTTAATATTCTGCTGCATCTACTTCCCCTGATCTTCACATTATCTATCAGAAGTAACATGGGAACAAGAATGATTTTCACATTATATATGAAGCGTCATGCAGGGGCATCAGACTGAACATGGTAGTATACTTAACTCCGCACCGAGATCTCTACATACTGTACCGTCTAATTACACGATGCCTGATCTTAACTTTAGAAGTGTCAGACTTCCAACAATAAGGGAGTGGAGGATCACTGAACATTTTAGTAGCTACAACACCGTCCTGTTCACCAACGGCTCAAAGATGAACTGTGGTTTAGGGGCTGAGGTTTTCTCTAAAACTTTGCACATATCGGAGTCCTATAGCATGCCGAACAATGCAAGCGTATTCCAACCGGAGGTCATTGCAATTCTGAAGGAATCTTCGTTCTCTACTGGGACTCAATGAATCTTCGATGGCATACTTTGGTATTTTTACGGACATCCTGGTTGCCAAAAAGGCGCTTGAGTCAATCAAATCTAGTCAGAGACTGTGAAAAAAGCTCGCTTCATTAGAAGATAAACTGAACATCATCATTCTCTGGGTTCCGGGTCATAGGCACATTACAGGGAACGAGAAGGCAGATGAACTGTCGAGGAATGGTTCTGCTTTTCACCCATCTAGAGCAGAGGACGTTCATATTCCGCTTAACTGCCTTAATAGGGAAATATTTTAGCACTAAAGCTAACTTTAGATGAGTGCTTCCCCAACCTGTGCCATCTCTAGCCACGCTTTAATAAAAATAGAACTTCGGAGCTACTTAGCAGGTCTCGTGCTATCGTCCTGAAATTAGTCACGGTTTGCATAAGCGACTGCCTGATAGGAGAACATGCGCTCCTTATAATACGCACTGTCGCACAGTTGCGGTGATGTTAGCGAAAATCAAACCGTCCTTCACCTTCTGTGTAGCTGTCCAACTCTGGTAGGTGCCAGAAGAAGGGCACTGGAAGATTACTTTCTGAAGGATATTCAGGCAATTTCAGGAGTAAAGATTAAGAAGTGAGTTCAATTTCTTAACTCCTCTAGTTGGTTTTAACTAAGGTTGGAGTCCCAGTATTCTATTACCTCTTGCCTAGGACAGACAATTGACTAACTACCGGGTTCCCTCGGATTGTGGTATCAAAACGGCTACGTAATGCGCTAATTCTAGTGTTTACCTATTTGGATAACACTTGCCACCTAAACAAACCAACCAAATAGTTCTGGTAAAACTGGTAATAATTTACCCAACTTTTGAAAACAGAGACTTCGTTAGTCAGATTCTCAATTCTGTTGCCTGCGAAATTCTCTGGTACAAAAACAAAAGCACTTTTTATATTTTAACAAGATCGACGAGTCCAAACTTTCTTGTAATGTGTACTAGGCTAATGTTGTCAAATTCAATCTTGGCTATATTATCTTTTAAAGGTAATATAAGCCGAGACTTTTGATATCGAATCAGCAGATGATAATTCAGTCGGACAGCTAACTCTTCTAGATTCTAAAAAATAACATTTTATCGCTTCTTAATAATCTCAACAATACTTATTTCCCCGGCTTACTCTATTGTTTCTTTTACATAAAACTAAATTCAATTTACAAATACATCTCAGAAGTTTTAAGCGACAATACTTCTTCTGATGTGTCATAAATAAAATTGAAGGTAACTTTAGTCGAGACTAAGACTACATACATATTTAGCGTCTGTGCTAAAGAAAAATTTAATCAAGACTTTACTCCTGCTCTTGCTTCGACATTATAACTTTTTTGCTAAGTTGTAATTGGAGACGGAGTTAGATCAATACGTTGAGCGGCAAGACCAACATGCCATGGGCCCCGGGTTCGAGACCAGATGACTCCGTTAGCTTTTATTAAGAAATCAAAATAATTCAAAAATGCAAAAACAAGACTTAAGTTTCCTCACTTCTTTTGTCCTAATTCCCTTCCGGCCAAAACCATGCTGACGCAGCAAAGGGTTGTTCCCTAGGATTTGGCCACATCGTATAAAAAAAAAAATTACTTTCAAAATGCACACTCAGATGTTGCAATTATAAATTAGTTTTTTTCATACTGATAGTAAGGTAAACAGCAAACCCCTTTATGTCATAATATGGTCTAAAGCTCCCCTGATTAATTATCCTATAACTCTTTCATAATCTGTAGACAAGGATATGCAATATCAGATTTTTTTTTTAGTATTAATTGGTCACATTATGTCAATTTAATTGCTTTATTTTTCACTTTTTTTTGTATAAAATTCTCCTAAAATAATACGAACTACATTTGACTGCAAATATTTCTACAAACACAATGCAAATATGTTCGCATTTTAATAAATTCATGGCTTACCACAAATACGTAATTATGTTTCAGAAAGAGAAAAATTGTTTCATAAAAATATAAATATTTTTCGAATAATTATAATTTACTGCACAATTTTCACAGATTTATTTGAATTAATTAAATGTTTTCATTATCTCAGACATAAATTTTCACAATTTCAAAAGCCGAAAAATATTTCTCAATTAAACGGCGTGAAATAAACATCAAAACTAAAGCAAACATTATTAACCATAGCATAAAATGTCATTTTGTTTATATTTACAGTTTACTACGACTCCTATAAATTTTAATAATACAAATGTTGTTCGTGTTGCACCACGCCCGAAACTAATCAGTAACAGTCAACATCAGCAATATCATATCCAACCGCAATCCCTTAAACAATCCTATTCCATGATATCTCCGCAAACTATGTCCCTGACCTGTAACAATTCCCATAAAAGTTCAATGGGTAGTGGTAGTGGTTTAGTGGGTGATGGCGACAACTGTGGTGTTGGAGGAGGAATTGGTGCAAATTTCGTTGGAAATAATCAAGCAAACAAATCTATTCCGAATACCCAAGCAAATTACAATTTAAGCAACTGTTTCCCTACTAGCTACACTGAGTACTATCACCAGCAGCAAAAGCAGTGTTCCGTTGGAGGCGCTCATGCGGGCAACTCTTTCACAAATTATCCTTATACAGTGGAGAATACATCAGGAAGTATCGTGCCAGTGAATAATCCTTTCATAGCAAATAGTTTGAAAAAATTCAATACAAGCGCCTGCCATCCTGGAGGGCATCGTAAGAAACCTCCCGAAACGGATAAAAAATTTTATTCACTCAAATCCTTGGGTCACAGAAAAGGTTTACATTTCTGCTCGATTAAGCCTTCAATGTCTATTACGTCCTCGAACAGAAAGTGTAAACGACATCATTCATTTGCTGGCGGTAGTATTGGTGATGTTGTAAGTGGCGGTCCGTCTCACACCCTCCCCTATGTTGCACAAACTCACAAGATGAACTTTTATGAGCCGCCGCTTTATGAAAATCTTACTGATTCAATACAAATACACGAGTCCAGTATAACTCATGATCCACCAGAACAACATATGACATGTAAAAAACATCACCAACACCAACACCAGCAAATGGACGATTACAATAATATAATGGAGGCAGAACGTTTGAGTATCTATCGAAGTGATTCTGGAATATCAAACAGCTCCTATGAGTGCATAACACCGATTCCAGCCCCACGGCAAATGATTTCACAGAAAACACATTCCACAAAGTGTAAAACTAATCCTGTTTACATGAACGTTGCTGGCGGTAGTACGACAGTAGTCGCATCACCATCCACCCACCTTCCACTTTCCTATTCGAACGACTCGTGTCCTATTATACCTAGTAATCCTAGCTGTAAGTGCAATAACAACAATGGTAACGACTGTAACAATCATTGTGACGGTGCAAATAGCAGTAACCTATCTAACAACAACACTAACAAGGAAAGGCAGCATCAGCACCAGCATAGCCATCAGCAGCGATCATCAACTAACCGAAAGTGCAAAAAACGTACTCAAAGCTCCGCGTCGCTTATGAGTCTTGAGGTTTGTGTCCTTTTTCAGAAGTGTTCGTTTATATTGTCCTTGTTCCTGTTTTTCAAAACACTTAAGCGATGTTGTCCGTACATTATTTTTGCATAACTCGGCTTCCTTCAAGTCACACAGGATCCACGCCTCCACTGTAGATAATCTTTCCAGGTAGGTGTGTACCCTGAGGCTTTCCAGTTTGAGTGGGCTTTCAACGCAAATAGCGTAAGAGTTTTAAATACAAAACAAGAAACAAACAAAAATTGAGGGCTCTTATTTTCAGGTGTTTTTGCTTTCGAAAGTTTCCAGTTTATTTGCGTGTAATTGGCTTTGATTTACCGCTTTTGCAAAACTTTTAAAATTTGTTGCATATTCTGGCGGTGAGTGAATTATTCGCCGAAGCGAAATTAAATCTGCTGCTCTTTAAATCAAAACTGTCAAAATATGGACTTTTCAATTTATTTCGAAGCTAAGTAAACTTTTAACGCACAAATCACAGACTTTTGAATTTCTGGTGATATTTCCGCCGATGAGAGAGGGGGAAATAGCCTTTGCCGAGCTGAACGCTTAGTTAAATTAAGGCTTTACGCTTATCATTTTAAGTAACGCTGTATTCGCGTATATGACGACGTAGGGCGTCTAAGCGGACGTACATAGGGCAACTAAGAAACTTGTGCTATTTTAGAATTTTCAAAATGTCTAGACGTCTGCTTACTTTTGGTTTAACTTGTAAAAGCCAATTGTTGGTTTCAACTCTCGCATTGTTTGTTATCTTTTCATAATTTATTTGTTTACTTGGAGTTTATGAATTTAAGTAAAGTTTACAAGAAACGGGCGATGTTGATGTGTTGTTCAAAGGCAATCAAAATAAAGTTATTTATATAAACAAAAATAATATTTTCCATTTGCTTAGCATCAGGGCAAGCCATTGATATAATTTTAGCTAAATGTATTTCTAAAGTTTTCTGCTTTCGTTACGTCAGCTTTTTAGCAAATGCTCTGATTAAATCGAGCCAATTGTCGTGGTAAATTTGTAATGTTTTTTTAAAGAAACTTTGACAGCTGCAAATCTTCTTGCTTATTGTTTATAAAAAAAACTACTCCTTATAATATTAAGGGGTATTTCCTGCTTGACAATTTAAAAAAATAAGATTTTCGTATTTTAACATTTTCAAATCTGAGGGCACGGTAGTGCCCCCGTAGGTTAGGTTAGGTTCGTGTGGCTGCCTTAAAGAAATCTCAAGAAACCCGGTCAGAGCAGACTGGGATGAATTTAAAAGACGAGTAGCGCAAAGCGTACCGATATTCTCGAAAACACCCTATCCCTTGATGCTTCAGTGGAGGAACTATCCAAAGCCTGTACTGACGCCTTCACGGAAATCTGTCCGCTAAGCAGACCACCCAAGAAGTCTTACCCTGCTTGGTGGAGCAGGAGCCTGAGCGCGCTAAGACGGGAGGCTTTTCAATAGGGCTAAGTCAACAAAAACAGCTGTGGATTGGACCGCCTACAAAAGGGGTCTTAAAGAGTATAAAAACTCCATAAAAAAGGCCAAACGCACTTCATGAAGGGCTTTCTGTGAGTCCATTTAGAGTGCAAGCGAGTCTGCTAGGCTCAGGAAGGTCCTCGCAAGCACCCCCCGTGTTCCCTCTTTCTTGATGCGGGGCGATGGTTCCTTTACAGAATCGGTAGAGAAGACACTGGAATTGCTTATGAGCATTTTCCCGGTAACTCGGATGCAAATAGGGCGGCAAGTTGTGCTGGTAGACCGGCTATATCGGAGCTACCAAGCCTGGATTCCGCCAGCTACATAGTAGCACAAGATAGGGTTGAATGGGCAATTAAAACTTTTGCGCCATACAAGTCACCAGGAATAGACGGGATCTGGCCTATCATGCTGCAAAAAGTGCAGGCTTCAGTTATTCCGTGGCTTAGGGTGATATTTAAAAGTTGCCTCTTCCACTCCTATGTTTCTCTAGCTTGAAGACAGGTCAAGGTGCTCTTTATCCCCAAGGCAGGAAAAAGTGGATACATAATCGCTAAGGACTTCAGACCAATTAGCCTTTCCTCGTTTCTACTTAAAACACTAGAAAGACTTCTCGACGTATACTTGCGTGAGCGTATTTTACCAAGAGGGGTTAGCGGCTCCCAGCACGCGTATACAAAGGGGAAATCAAGCGAAGCTGCGCTACATGTAGTAGTAAGAACGGTTGAGCAGTCACTTAGTAACAGGGAATACACGATGGGTGTGTTTCTTGATATTGAAGGGGCTTTCAACAACGTCAAGGCCGAAGCAATTCACGATGCCCTTATGTCTTACGGTACAGACCACTCTATGTGCCAGTGGATCGGCGCAATGTTGTCAAACCGCCAGATCCACACAAAACTGGGCAACCACGAGTGAGTCAGGTCCGTTGACAGAGGAACACCCCAAGGGGATGTTTTGTCACCATTATTGTGGCTCCTAGTGGTCAACGATATCCTGATCTCACTTGAAAGAGATGGGATAAAGGTGGTGGCTTATGAAGACGACCTGGCCTTACTGGTATCAGGAAAGTTCCTATGCACCATGAGCGAGTTGATGGAAAGAGCACTAGGAAAGAGTGGGGGGATGCCACCAATGCAGAAATATCGGTCTTCACGGATGGGTCTATGGCGGAGGACGGAGTGGGAGCGGGGGTCTTCTCGGACTGCCTTGGTGAACCGATTTGGATAATTCTTTTTCTTTTGGGTAGAGTATGCTCCCTGGTTTCTACCCCAAGAAAAAAAATTTTTGGTGTTGTTGGGGTTTGAGAAGGGGGGTGGAACCTAACTTTGTAACGCGTGGACCGATTTGGCTGGTTATTTTGCTGTTGTGTAGAGTGTGATCCCCCATTGCTAATAGGAGAATAATTTGGTTCTATGGTGGGAAGGGGGAGGGGTAGTAACTTCGTAACGCGTGGACCGATTTCGATACCATGAGAAAAAATGTTTAGTGGAACGGGGCAGGGTAGGGGGTTAAAACTAACTTTTAACGCGTTTACCGATTTGGATGGCTCTTTCTTCATTGTATTGAGTAGAAGACACTAAAAAGTGAAAACTAAAATAGTTTTTAAAATAAAAGTTGAACCGACTTCACAAAAAGCGCCAAAAAGCATCTATTATATCTATTACGACATTTTGAAGTCGGTGCAAATTAAACAAATAAAAAGGTTAGTGCCTTGGGAACCAAATGCTGGCTGGGCAATCGTTTTCTTCCAATTTTAACCCTTTTTTGTCAAAATTTCAAGTCTGAAACCAGTTTTCAAAAACCAACCAATAGAAATGTCTGCCACTAAATTAGAGTTCCGTCAGGTTTGGTCCAGTAACTAATGTTTACCGCGCGCCGACTGGAAATTTCGTCTACGAGCCTAATTTGGATATGTGGAGTACATGTCCAAACTAGCTACGCGGACAGATATCGGTAACCATTCGTCTTAAAAAAATGTTTTCCTTACCTCTACACTATCACGATAACAAAAATTTTTAGAGAAAAAGTTTAGTCTTTATATGTATGGTCGCTTCGATTACCGGCAGGCAGACGGTAACCTTTCATTGACGAATTTGCTTGTTATTTCCTTGACTAAAGTACTAATCGAAAGTACATGATATCAGAAATAAAATTAGGTTACCTATGTTTTGCTTGGCCAGACAGCGTAAGCAGGTGAGTTTGTGTTAGCAATTCATTCTTATCTGTGGGTTGGTTCGCTCATTTAAGTGGTGAGCATCGCCTTTATGGTAACACTCTAATTAACGCTGTTACAATCCCATTTTAAAGGCACAATTAATAAGATCCATTAATTTTTTTTTTGTGCTCAGTCTGACTCACAATACATAGCTCTTATCTGGAATCATTGTTGAAGGCGGCTGAATATGTTATGGGAAGAGCTAAAGCCAACCAGAGGAATTTAGGAATCTAACTATTTTCTTAACTTTACCCCTGAGATTACCTTAAGGTTTGCAAAGGAGTACTACTTTATATCCATCCTTCTGACTCGAACAGGAGCCTGGCATTTTAAAAGAAAGTGAATAATTGTTTATTTTTCATTCACGGCGTCATACCCGCGACAGTGTATATTATAAGCGACGCCCAGCCCAACGGCATGATCCGCTATAAGACAGTGACCAATATAGATCCCAGCGATTTTTGCAATGACAGCTCCCGGTCTGCTGAGCAGATCAATGTCCTATTTTTATTATAATTTTCCCAGGTCGCCCTGAATATGCTACATGCTTTCAGGCAGTTTTCCAGCACCAAAGAATACAGAAGGAGTTCCCTTCTTAAGGTTCCCTCTTAAGGAAGCCTAGCGGTACGCGGATATCTTCAATATGGCCACGGTGCAGCGTAGCACCCTCCCTGACATGTCCGGGAACTTAGTGCAGGGTTATGCTAAGACTACCCAAGGAGTCAAGTAACTCTCGACAGTCCTGCACCATCTTAGAAGATATGGTAACGGAGCCAAGCGCCCTAATGGCAGGCTGACTATCTGTAAAGATGGCGATCTTCTGTTTCGGTAAGTGCATACATAGAAGCAAGAACTTTCGCTTTAAAGACGCGTGATAAGCCTTCAATATGTTTACTGCCTCAGAAAACAGACCTGCACCAACATCTTGCTCCATCTTAGAACCATTAGTGAATAGTATGGTATCAAAGTTGTTGGCCGGTTCGGTCATTCTCCACTCCCTTCTAGTTAGAATCTTGACACTGAATCCTGAATTTGATCTGGGATCAGGGGGAGGCAGATGCAGAAGCACATTGAGAGCTTCGGTTTGAGTAGAGCGTAGGACACTGGTAGTGTTGATGTACGTGGTTCTCTCAACTATGCCTAGATTGGTCTGCTTATAAGCCTTACTCATTGCAGGCTACCAAACTAGTGAACTGTAAGTGAGAATTGGACGCACCACCGCTGCATACAACCACAACGTCATCTTAGTTTGCAGTCCTCATGTTTTTCCGAAGGTACATCTGGCGACATTAAGAGCTATACATGCCTTTTTTACGCGCTCCTCTATGTTTAGCTTCCAGTTCAGTTTGGGATCCAAGATTAAACGAACTGGAGGATATTGAGAGCTTTCATTTAGTTAGAGCTAAGTATGATACTTTGGATTTTGTGATGAAGAGCATAAGTTCCACAGTCTTTGGACCAATTGCTCACCTTCTTCAGGACATCCTCCATGATCACGCTGATGACGGGTGGAAACATCCCTGATGCCAGTGGGATAGACAAATTCGTAAAAAGCAGCTGTGTCATCGCAGCCCGTGAATACTCTAATAGTCGGCCGACCCAGGCATTAAGTGGGACTCAACTTCAAAGCTGAATCTGCACAATTAATGCAATTAAGACCTTTTATTTCCTTGTTTTTTGGACGCTTAAGTCGCCAACCAAATTTGTGATTATGAAACTTTATGCATGTTAGCCAGCAAAATTATCAAGATGTCAGTATTAGTAGCTTTTACCAAAATTTTCGAGTTTTGGTTGCACTTTATATATGCAAAACGTTATTTGCGTGTTTGCTTTATCATTATTTTATGATGTAGCTAAGGCTCAGGGGACAACCGTATGAATCTCTGAGAGGGAATTAGGGTAACGAATTGATTGTTTTGTTTTTGCATTGCTGCGGGCTACACTATAGCCCAGAGACCTAGTGGATCTCTTATTATTTGCAATTGTAAGTAAAAAACTCATTGGTAGAGGCTTGAACCTGCATCCATGGCATGGTGATCATGCCACTCATCCGTTGCCCCAACTCCGTACCCATAGATGATCAACTTCTTTAAAATTTGCGACGTGGTTTCCGAATGTATGATAACAATTTAATATAAGTGTTGAGTATAAGCATTTAGTTCAGTTCAGTATAACAGTTTTTCCCAGCAAAGTTTTGGCAAACCCCGTTTTAGTTTCAAGACTATTTTCTTAATTTGTATGCATCTACACAATCGAAACTATTGAATATTGAATATTTTTTCATATCACTCAAAACATATATCAAGAGACGGAGTTGGATCAATTCGTTGAGCCGCACGACCAACATGCCATGGGTCCCGGGTTCGAGACCAGATCTCCCCGTGAGCTTTTATTAAGAAATTAAAATAATCCACTCCGTCTCGCAGTAGTGCAAAAACAAAACCTTGAAGTTTCCTCATTTAGCTTACCCTAATTCCCTTCCTGCCAAAACCATGCTAACAAAGGGTTGTCCCCTAGGATTTGGCCACATCGTATAAAAAATAAAAAAATAAGTTTAGGCGCTATTTAAACCAAACAAATATCGATTACACACAATGTTTCTTTATGCTTTTTTGTCACTATAAAGAATCTTCCAAAATACGGAAATTATTTCAGAAAACATCGCTTAAGTGTTAACTCCTATCGGCACTCCCACATATCTCTTGACTCTTGTGACTAATAAAATCTAACCTAATTTGCTTTTTATGTTTTGCTCTCATATTTTCAGCGTGCTCCCCATACTAACCCATTTTTAGCAGGAAATTCATCATCATCTGGCTGTGCAAGTGGAAACAGTCAAGGAGGTGGTGCATCATCATCTTCGTCATCATCAACAGTACGCTGCCAACAGCAACAGTCATACCATCAGCAACAATTGCTTGTGCCAAAAGAGCTTTATCCATCATCATCGCTGTCATCGCAGCCAGTTATAGGCGTGGCTAAACAAACAAATTTGTGTTCTAAAGGCTTTAGACAATCTAGCGCTACAACACCTGCGACTAACTACAACAGTGATAATAGTTTAACCAGCACTAATCATAGTAAGCGAAAAACTAGCGGGTATGTAATAAGACCAGTGAAGCTTCCTCTGCGAAAACATCATAGCTTCCATTTCCAACCGTCGCAGACAGTTGCCGGTTCGAAGTGGAAGAATAAATCGAATTACAAACAAAATGGCGGACCACTTGTCTTTAAGCCTTTTCCGAGCGAGAAAAGCGCTTTCAAGCCAATTTCGCCCGTCGGAAATAGTAACTGTAGTCGTACCGCTGCAAATGATAGTAATGTAACAACTCCACGAATTTGTGGAACTAGTCTTAAGCGACATATGTCGAATGTCGAATCATACGATAGCACTAGGTATACAGGTACTTCAGCAAGTAATCCCAAACTGAATTTAGACGAAGATCGAAACTCCGATGATGAAGAAATCGACGAAATTATAATCACACAAGAAGAAGATTTACCTTCTTCGTCATCGAATAGCACAATTGTTGGTAAGAGGTTAGTTTACGCCGATTTGGCGTCATTATCTTCAAATAGTAGGCTGAACAAAAATCCTAGAACTTTGTCGCATGCGACAACGAATACCAATGAAAGTCCCACAGACGAATTTGACGATTTGACCATAAATTCGGATAGCGAGCAACTTCGTCGAAGTAATAGACTGAAACCAATTTCATATCCTAGTAGCAGAGAATTTCGAAATTTCGAAGAGTTGGAAAACGATGATACGGCCATTTTGGCTACACCGACAAAACGTGCTACGCAGTACGCAACGCTTAAATTCAACGAAGTTAGCATTTAGGTGTAACAATACGGTTTAGGAATTTAGTTAGGGAACAGGCAAAAGGGAATTTGTTCAATAGAAGTTTAACTAGCAAACAGAATCTGTTATTGGGTAAGAATTTGTTCTGAACTTTGTTGATATTTTATAGTTACAGTTATACCGTAAGACCTTATTAGATACCTTTCGTTAACTACCTTAATGTGTGGTGGAATGTCGCGTACAAATTGTTTGAGTATGGTAACGTATGTTTTTAAGTAAAGCGTTTGCAGTAAGGAGTGATTTTTTTATAAGGAATTTGTTCCATATTTGGTTATGGTGATCGTCATTTCGAATTTTGATATTTTTGTTATTCTCAGTTTAAATCCGTCCATAATTTCGTCTGCAAAGATTTTATTTGTCTACTTTTTTTCAATCAATCACATGCCTGACTTATTGCTTAACTTATACTGGACCGATTGTTAGTATAAGAGAGTGGTAGAAGTGTATATGTAGTCTGGCTCTAACCCACTCAGATATATCGAGCTCTACCCACTATATATATATAGTCACCGACTAGCACCTTCATGCGTTCGTCTCGCATTCCAATGCATTCCATAATCGATGAGACCGCTATATTATAAAAACCAACCGGTCATCACTAAGGCGTTATAAGTAACTAGTTGATACATGTAAGCCGCAGAATTTAGATTCGTCGAACAAGTTAACTTGTGTCACTATGATATCACCTACTTGGAGCATTCCTCTTCGATTTGCACTAGTGGCTCGCTTGGGACACCTGCGGTCCAAGCTCACGTAAGTTTCTCATTTGTTCGGCAGACGTGGTCTTTCGATTTCTCGACTCCGTAGACTCTGGTCCATTCGCTTGCTCGACTCCCTAGACTCTGTTCCATTCGCTTGAGCTCTTTTAAGTTATTTCTGATGCATCTTAGTCTTGTATTTGAGCTTTATTGCTTGGTCTTTTATTTTCATCGACGATCTGCTGTCTGTAACATTTTTTATTTTCATTTGAACTGAAGCTACTTTAAGAAGCTCGGCATGTTCTACAAATCCGTATAACAAATACTTATTTGGCTTGTTCTGTTACTGAGCTACGACACATTTTTTGTTCGGCTTGTGAAAATTTGCTCCGTCCCTATTCGATGAGATAAGTCCGCAGAAACGCTTTACGCACGAGAAAACAAGGGACATAAGGTCTATTTTTAGAATATATACCTCTCATGTTCAGATGAGCTGCAATACATAAGATAATGGAAACAAAAGCGACATAGTTTTAGCGGGACCAAAACTGGAGCAATTTTAAAGACCACTTCAAAAACATGTATGAACATTTTATTATTTAATAACGTTCGAACTCGTTGAAGTGAGAAAACATTAAAAATTAATTAGATCATTAATGTTTAATGCATAAGGGGCCGTTCAAATATTACGTGACGCAGTTTTTGAAGATTTTTGACCCCCCCCCCCTCTTATAAAGCGCTGTAACGTCCCCCCCCCCTACCCTATAAGAAGCAATGTAAATTAAACGAAATTAAATTTCAGCCCACTTTGGCCCTAATGTGTGTGTGTGTGAAATTCGTAGCTTCATGGCTTGTAGTTTAGGTGATTTTGCTTTACCTCAACGGTCCAAACTATGGACTCATAGTACACCGCTTATTTTGGTTATTTGCCATATATATAGGTACTTCTGTATACTCAGTAACGCGATATAAACTGAGCCGTGAGTCACGAATTATAGTTTGGGTTTTTAATTCTTATTCACCCCCATAACGCACCGTAACGTTCCACAATCTCTAAGAACAAAACAGATGGCACACCAATTCTCTCAATCTCGCGGTTGCTTCCATCTTAAGGCGAAAGAGTGATAGACTGTCCACTTTTTCACTAGCATTGCGGGCTATTTGCTTGAGTAATGAACAGAGAATTCAATTAACTCAGGCTACATGCTCTCCTTCAATTTTATGTATAATCTGTTTCAAAAAGATTGGCAGTACACACTCTTATGGAGTATTGCTGTCTGCTTTATTTTCCCATCATTTTCCTATGCCTCCATCACTCTTCCTCAGTGCGCTGTTGCCACGATTTCATCTCAGAACATTTTCTTCTCGTGGCCTGCTGCTAAAAGATATAATCTGGCTACACTAAATGTGCTTTCCGACCATTCCAGTCACTCGAATTCGTATTGCATCGGAGAACTTGGCATGTAAAATCACCTACCACCCACCACTGGTCGGTCGACCAACAGCATCTGGCTGCTGACAGAATCAGTGCCGTGCCTCTTGGTTTCTCGACCAAGAAAGATCGAAAGTATGGCTGTACACGGTTTTTGGCGAATTTTCGAAATTTGGCATCATAACCTCCCATTTACCGTGTACTGCAAATCTTTTTGGAACAGGGTATAGTTCTTGTTGCTGCTGCGATTATTTCAGGGAGTGTGATGTTCTGATGTATATGGGATCCCTCTACCTCCCATATACTCTCAGTGAATATAAATATGTGAATGTGAGCTATGAACAGAACAAAACAGAAAGCAAAGCACAAAGCATTTAGTTCGATCCGTTACCTGAAAAGTTGGACAAATTCTCCAGTGGTAAGGCTCAAATGCTTGCCTTGACTCTCTGCAGCCATAATATGTGCCCAAAAGACTCAAGTGACCCAGATGACCGAATCATTTTTTTTTGAGTCGCTTATGCCAAATAACTCGTATGACCTGAGTCAGCAGAGTGACCGATTTTGTACTGCTGATCCAGTCAGGTCCTAACTGGAAAGGTGTAATGAGGAGGCGCACCATCTTTTTGGAAATGGAGCAGATTCCCATGCAAAATCAAATTACCCGCACCATAAACTTGATTTTCAACAAGTTTCGACCATAAAAAACTGGGGTTGCCACTTGAAAAAATTAACTGACCACTACGTTGACATTGAACGACTCTACTTTTTGAAACAATGGAAAGTGCATCTTGCTTACCATACTTTGTAAGTTTGGAACCAACTTTTGTCCGAAACTTTTTTCTCTAGGTCACCCGGTTCGAAAACAACATGAGCTTACTTTGTTTTATTTGAGCTTTACACAAGTTCATTTAAAAAACAGAAAATTAATGAGTTTATTAGAAGGGCAGTTAGTGCCACAGCCAGGGGTGTAAAGAAAGTTATAATTCCTGAAATGGCGGTAAGGATATCAGATGTTGAAACAGCTAAGTAGTTCCGGAGTATTAATTGTACAGAATCTCAAAGCCGATCGTTAGTATAACACAAAATTTTTGTGTAAGACGAATTTGGCTGTAAGTCATTAATATGAATGTTAAATAATAACGGTACTAAATGGCTACCCTGTGGCACCCCAAAGGTATTATAAATGGCATCAGATAACACACCATGGGACAAACCCAATTTACCAAACGAATCGGAAAACCTAATGCTATCAAATGCCTATCTAAAATCTGTATACGTTGATACATTCGACTTGTTTACCCATTTTATAATCAGACACGTGTTTAGAAAACTCCAATAAATTGGCCGTTATAGATTTAACTTTAGAAAAACCATGTTGGAAGGTACCCATAAAACAAGCCAAACAAATATAATTAGCCCAAAGACCTTGCGAAATCCAATTAGATTGGCAACAGGTCGATAGTTAGTTACATAGTTCCTATCGCCCATCTTATTGGGCGGAAAAATCCCATTGAAGACGTGGTTGCACGCAAATTCGAGTCTCAGCCTACAGTTTTTCTATCATAAAAAATCCACTCCGTCTCGACGATCAATTAACCTCATTCCCTTCTGGTCGTAGCCATGCGAAATCGCATCATAGGGTTGTCCCCTGGTCTTGCGCCACTGACCATTATTCTATCAAAGTTCTTAATGTTACGTTAAATAATGTGGCCCTACCTGTAGCTCCAGATGTTCGAATCCTTTCTACTGTGATAGGGTTTATACTTTTCTTAGAGACAGGCACCATATTAGCCATCCTTAGTTAAAAATTGAATGTACCGAAGCGCAGTGTATATTTATTAAACCATTTTTGATCGAAATCCCCACCGCGTGATAAAAATGTTCTAACATTCGTGTAATGCTAGGCAGACTTTCTTAATACGCCCTACTAGCCTTGTAGCGCTCCATGATCTTAATAATTACAGAAGCAAACATTTCTGATTGTAAAATAAATGAAACAAAAACTTTCACAACAGTTTACAACTGTTCTTAAATTTGACTTAAACACTGCACAGATACAATGTAGTCCTACAAACCTACCTGCTATATTTTGAAAAGTAACATTGCTAAAGCGGTTGACATTCGTAAAAAACAAACGTGACAGCGTATCTCTTTTAAAAGTAAATAAAATCTTCATGAAATGGAATGTCAGATACATTAAAAGTAATTTGCGGCATGTAGACATTTACTTTGTTTACACACTTGAAAACATCATTTTGTTCTCGTCTTTTCGTTTGGGCCTTAGACAAATTCTCGCAGAGCAGATATTATACACCCTTTATATCTCTTTCCCTATCATACATGGAAAATATACTTTCCTTGCATGCCAAAAGCTATTTAGGAAGCATTTTGAACGCGAATCCTATGTGGGTGGGGGAAGGGGAGGGGAGGGAAAAATTTTCAAACATGTACGGTAATTGACACGAAAACGTGTCGAAAATCTCTTTTTATCAGTTCAACAACGAAATAACATAAACGATGATAGACAGTATGTGAATTAGAATAACTGTGAGTGTATTAGTGAGGATAATTGCTTATATGACATATAAATTTCGCTTTTATTGCCACGAATCCTGACATGTACTTCGGTTAAGTATAATTGACAGAGGATTCGGAATAGGTTGGGATTATTTTATTGCCGTTTTAGCACTTTTGTGGGTGTTGCCAAAGCAATTTCATGTCAATAACGCGAACAATTTCAGTTTCGACATTCGAGAATATCAACAAGTTAGTAGTGCTATTTCAAGTGTTGTGGTAATTTGAAGTTCGTAGCAAATTAGAGAATGGGCTCAGTGCTAATTAAACAAAGCTTTGCAAATTAGATATAATTAACAATTTTAAAAATAAAAATAAAATCTACATTCAAGATTTAAAAATCAGTTCAGCAAATATATACTCTTAATCAAAAAGAAATATCCAAATAGTTTTAAGAAACACAGTCACCACGGTTTCTTTTGGTTTTCTTTTGTTAATAACACAAAATTTCTGTTTTAGCTGTCCGACTTCGAAGACATCTACAAAGGAAGTGATACATACATTTATTGAAAAAAAAAAAACTATTTCCAAAAAAATTAAGATTTCTTACGAAAACGAAAAATCCCTCTTGTTGCTAATTTTTATTGTTATTTGTTTAAAAAAAAATTTAATTATTACACAAGTGTCGTCCCATGTCGAGAAGGTAATTTGACTTTCCTTAATTGTGGAATTATTTGGATTTTCTTTATTGCTTGCACGTCCGCATGACTAATTTCTTCAATTTTGAATAACCAACTTCGTGCATTCTGCCGTGCTTTGCTCAACTGTAGTAATAGAAAAAATTTAATTTAAAGATATGCTAAAATTCTAATCGACGAAATTAAGTGAAAGTTTAAGAATAGGTTTTTTCTAGTTTCAGATTTTTTGATTCTGAGCAGAATTTTTTACTTTATCTTCTATATTCCACAGCTACGTAAAGATTTCGTTATTATTCTCCTTCACAAAACAAAAACCCAATATCAAAGATTTACTACTATGTAGATAACCGGCTCCCTAAATTACGTAGCTAGTCTTTAATAAGTAACACTGGCACCACAGTAAAACCAAATATATCCAGCTTTTAAAGTCATAAATTCTTATGACATGCATGCAAATAAAAAGTACAAAAGCAGTCAATTACTCCTGTCAAAATTATTTGAGAGAATCACTTACTCCTGTCAAAATTCTGTTTTCATCTGGAGAGACTCCTGTCAAAAAAGTACCAACAAATCTTGTCGAAGAGAAAAATGTACCACCAATAGAGTTGGATCAATTCGTTGAGCCGCACGACCTCCACGTTTTAAAATTCCTGAAATGTAGCACAGCTATCGTGTTTTGAGAAACAGAGTTACTATGAAGGTTCGGAAATCCGAGGCATCGTATTATATAAATCTAAACTTGGCATCAGGCTTCCAGACAAAAGGCTTTGGAAAAATTTGACGAGTATTGGAATTGGTAAACGTAACAAATCCCCCATTGATGAGGATCCCGACGCAATTAACGAAACATTTATAAATTTTAATACACCTTTTAATCTCTGCGGTGATCCTTGCGAATCTATAACCGGCGGTAACTTTTCTTTTGTTAATGTTAATAAGGAACAAACTACTGGCCTTGACAATATTCACCAAGATTTCATTAAAGTTATCCTGTCCACGATATATTACGCATATTTTTAATACTGTTATAACAACTTCCGCGTTTCCTTCTAAGTGGAAATTAGCTAAAGTTATTCCAGTTCGTAAAACCTCTCGGTCTACCACACCTGAATACAGACCGATATCTCTTCTACCATTTTTGTCAAATGCCTTTGAGCGGATACTTTCCTTACAAATCAACGAACACCTAAAGGCTCACTCTATGTTTATTGACTTTCAATCAGGCTTGCGCGCTCAGCACAGCTGTATCATGGCCTTGCTTAAAATAATCGATGACATTCGCTGTAGTGTTTCCTCGGAATTTATCACTGTCCTTGCATTGCTTGACTTCTCAAAACCATTTGATAAATTTGACCATTATCTCTTAATAGACAAACATTGTCGTAAGTTCGGCTTTACCAGATGTACCAGTAGGCTTATTTGGTCCTACTTAAGGGGGAGATCTCAATGTGTTGTGTGTGGTGATTCTGTGTCCTGTTTCCAGTGGCGTGCCGCAGGGGTCGATACTTGGACCTTTGCTTTTTGTGTGTTTTATTAATGATCTACCTATGGTTGTTAAAAATTGTAAGTATCATATTTATGTGTTCAAATAGACCTATCTCGTCCGCTAGGGCTTGTTGATGACCTAGTAGATAGATTATGTGAGGACCTTACTGCAATATTAGGTTGGGCTGAGAGAAACAAACTCGTATTATATGCGTCGATATCTAATGCTATTGCTATTTACAAGTCAAACTTTGATAGTTCTTGCTTACCTCCCATAGTTATTGATAATGTGGTAATCCCTTACATGAAAGTTGTTAAAGATCTGCATTCCTGAGATAAATCGCCCTTCGTACCTTGGCGATCAGGTCGATGGGAACCACCCCTGCAATTACCAGGACAGCCGGTTCGGAGACAGTGTGGTACGCTGAGGCCACTCTCAGGGCTGCGCGCCTTTTTACCTGGCCAAGTCTCTTCCGATATTGCTCCTTATTTAGGGCTTCCGCCCATACCTCCGCACCATACATTATGGTTGACTGTACTGCTGTCATCAGGAGGCGGCATTTGCTCGAGCTTGGACCTCCCACGTTGGCCATCAGCCTGCTCATTAATGTGACGCCTCTTGCTGCTTTATCTGCAGTTTCCTTTGTCTGCTGGAAGAAACTCATCTTGGTGTCAATTGTAACGCTGAGGTACCTCACCGATGGTCTCTTCTCCGACTCGCACTGGAAGGATGGTCGGGATTCGACTTCTGTCTTACTAAGGGCCAGCGACAGTCTGTGCATCGTCATCCAGCTGTTTAAGGCTCGCATCACCTGGTTCAACTTTAGCTGCGCCTGTTGCACGTCACGTGCTGATATCAGTGCAGCAACATCGTCCGCATACCCGACCAGCAGTGATGCCAATTCAGTGATTTTGTCACCAAATCTGGTGTTTTCGAACACCTCCCTAGTGACAGAATTTTGTTTTCTCAGACACGTCTAAAAGTTGGTGATTTTTAACTTCCACTGCGGTGACTTCTGGTGACTTTTAATGCAGTGATGCCAAATGATGGAGTTTGTCACCACCTTTCTAATGATTGATATTTTTTTAGCGACACTGTGATTTTGAAACTCTTCTGATGACACCAAATGTTCTCAAACTCTTTAACGTTTTAACGTAAATATTCGGCATTTCTCATTGTTTTTGACTATTTATGTACATATTTGCTGGGTTACTACTTAATTCAGTTACAACCGGTGTTGCACCACACATTCAAGAGGTCCCATTTAATGCTTTTGTTGTTAAGCCAAACGCATGTGTAAGACAACTCGAATAATTTCCTGTGAGACTTCATGACTTTCAAGCGGGACCCTGAAACTTTCAACGATACTCATTTTCTGCCGCTTACGATAAGAGGATCGCCCACAAAATTAGAACTTTATCACATTCTAATAGTTCTCTGTTTCTCCTCCCTTTCCTTTTACAAATTGAAAGGAAGAAATTACACCACGCTTAAGTTAATGAGCACGAATTAAAGGTAAATACGCTTGTGATTCAGGTACTAAGAAATTTCTAATATTATATTGGAAGCAATTTTGAAAAAAATATATTATTTTGTATCTGGTGACTTTTTTTAAAAAAGGTGTCCTTTTTAGTCCCTATCTAGTGACATTCTTCATCGACGACTTGTCAACACTGCCGACCAGGAACGTCTCTTCGGGCAGTTCAATTCGTAGCAGGCTGTCGTAGGTGGCATTCCAGAGATCCGGTCCTAGCATCGATCCCCGTGATTCTCCTTATTCGCTGTCCTTCTTTAGTCTCGTACAACAATCATCGGTCTTTCAGATAGTCGTTCAGTATCCGCAAGAGGTATCTCGGCACTTGGAACGAGCCCTCTAGCGCTTCCAGCATGTCGACCCATCGCGCGGAGTTGAAGGCGTTCTCGACGTTATTCTAGACACTGTACTAGAACCTACCCTTAACGTGATAATGACAAGTCGCTGAAGTTTTTTTTTTCTTATTTTACGCTTTCAAAAAAATTGTTTTCAATTTCTTCGTACATCAATAGAACTAAAGTCAGGGTATGTAAAACAAAAGTGGTTAGGAAAGGCGCTTACACACGTCCTTTTTAGTCCCTATCTAGTGACATTCTTCATCGACGACTTGTCAACACTGCCGACCAGGGACGTCTCTTCGGGCAGTTCAATTCGTAGCAGGCTGTCGTAGGTGGCATTCCAGAGATCCGGTCCTAGCATCGATCCCCGTGATTCTCCTTATTCGCTGTCCTTCTTTAGTCTCGTACAACAATCATCGGTCTTTCAGATAGTCGTTCAGTATCCGCAAGAGGTATCTCGGCACTTGGAACGAGCCCTCTAGCGCTTCCAGCATGTCGACCCATCGCGCGGAGTTGAAGGCGTTCTCGACGTTATTCTAGACACTGTACTAGAACCTACCCTTAACGTGATAATGACAAGTCGCTGAAGTTTTTTTTTTCTTATTTTACGCTTTCAAAAAAATTGTTTTCAATTTCTTCGTACATCAATAGAACTAAAGTCAGGGTAGGTAAAACAAAAGTGGTTAGGAAAGGCGCTTACACACGCAGGGCAAGACAGGCAAGGCAGAATGATATTTAATAAATAACTCATACCTCCAATATCTAAAATGAATGCGATTGTAGATTTTATTTTTTTGAAATTAATAAATATTACTAAAAAAATTATTAACAATTAGACAAAATGCAATGGCAAACTAACTTCATATAAAACCATCAGTTCCTCTCCATCAAGCAAAAAATAAATAGAAATCCATACTCAAATAAATATGAAGAAAAAACTAATTAGAACAAAATACTTTTACCAAATTGAATGCCAAAGAATTGAATTGAAAAAAAAAACAATAAAAAATAAAAATATAAAACGAAAATCAATTTTGCTATTTATATTTATAGCCTTTAGGCCCCGGAAGCTTCGACGATGATTTGGATTATGCTGATGTTGATTATCGTTCGTACGGGCCAATCAATTACAAGGCCGCGTCCATTTACGCTTTCGTTAAAAAACAAAAAAATAATGGTGCATTAAAAGAGGTTAAATAAACCGAAAAAGAAAAAAATTATATGAAATTACAAAAACAGAATCAATATCGAACAATACAAAGAAACAAATCGAAACAGAAACCCAAAAAAAAGCTTTTTTTTCATAGTTAAATTGTACTTTTTTTTAATTCTGTAAACTGCCAAAGTAGCAATGTCGTAAATAAAAAAAAAACCCTAAATTAACATAAACAAAATATTTCATAGAATTCATTCTTACAATGTATAAATGCAAACTAATTCAAGAAAAAGAAAGCAAACAATTAATTAGAAAAACCAAAAAATGGAATAACACGTCCAACAAATCATATTGAGATGTAGGAGTAGAGAGAAAAGAGTAAAAATAAACGAAAACTCTTTAACATTTTCATATTCATGCAAAGAAAAAACATACACGATAGAAATCATTGTCAAATAAAACATTTAGCGAATTTTGATAAATCATCATCAGGAGGTAATTTTTAAATATTTTTTTATTGTAGTTAATGTAAATTGTTTAGTTCTCTCGAGGTATTTATAAAAGAATTATTTATTTATACTCGTTAAATACTCGTTCTCTGTTTATACATAAAATATGTTTAAGTAAAAAAAAATAAAAAAATGTAATAATAAAATAATATAGTAAGAAAAAGAAAAAATATGTTTTTAAAGTCACTAAACTAAGATCATTGAAAATTAAAAGTAATGTTAATTGAGAGAGCTTTTTGGACTTTGATAATTACTACTTAGTGAGAATAATATATATATATAAAATGAGAGAAAAAAAAAACAGAAAAAAAATGAAATTTGTAACGCATATTCAAGTACCCATTGTATGTGCGATGACGAGGGTAGTTTTTAAAGGATTATTATTATTGCTCTTTTGTAAACTGTCTCTACATAGTAACAAGGAAACGATTGCAATTAAAGTCTTTATTTGAAAACTGATGTAAGGATTACTACTGTTTTTGTTATTACATTAATATATTAAAAAATAAAAAAAACTTAAATTTTCAATTGTTGGCTATTGATTTCGATTTCAGTTCCTTTATTCCCAATCCATCTTCAAAGTGAGATAATTTTATTTAACAAAATGAAACAGTTTATTTGAATGCAAAATAAATAATATTGTTGCAAGAGAAGATTATTTTTCGATTTTAGTTTATAAGTTTGTTTTTACAGGAGTAAGACCTAAAAGTGATCATAGACTGTGACGCGAACGCACATCCCATAGTGTGGGGCAACACAGGCAATGCCAGAGGTAGGTCCCTAATTTCATATTTAATTAAGTCAGAACTATACCGGGTGTTGTTTTTAACAGTAGACATCCAAATATAGCCAAAAGATGGCGTCCAATTAAAAAAATTTTTAAATAAAGTTTGTTTGATTTGGTGGGGCAAGTCTGACCAAAGAAACTTAAACCTACAACTTTAAAATTTCACATGGGAACCCATTTTTTTTACTGCAGATTCGGATGCTCGGGACAAAAATAGGAAACTTTTGTCTCAAATTTTTTTTTTAAAACGTCTTTTTTTTGATATTTGGGAAGGACAGGATTGAGATCTGGTACATCACAGAGGAAGTATCATTCCCGGGTTCTGGATCTTACGATGGCCAGTCCAAACTTGTAGAACAACATTACTAACTGGCACGTGTCGGATGAGCCCTTTCTATCAGATAATAAACACATAAGAATTGATATGGAGGCCCCTCGCGTGTAGCTGGAAGCGGTCAGGGTTCCCAACAGTGTTGCCGCCGAGCTTAATTATTTTGTATCCAAATTTCCGAAAAAATGTATCCAGTGACCCAAAAATGTATCCACTTCTACTTTTATGATACAACTTGCAAAATCATAATGAATAATATCATAACTAAAAAATAACGATTTAAATAAATATATTTCACACACTTGTAACGGAAGTTGTAAATATATTTTAAATTTTTTTGAAATTTTTTATTAACTTTTACCCATTATTATATTATTGTAGGAGTATTAACAACTTTTTTTTAATTCACTCATGCACAATGCTCGATAGCAAGCAAATGTACCTGCTCTTCTTGAATTTTCCTACTGCAGATACTATAATTGGTATCTGCCAAACTGTCCTGCCAAATAAGTTTGAATAAAATTCTTTGCAAAACAACAACTTTCAAGGTGGTATAAAATAAAATTCGTAAGCCTCATATGTAAGTTAAGATTTAATTTTATTTAAAAGCTTTTCTTAGTTTAAACATTCCCAAAAATCTTTCCTGAACACAAGAGCTAGTTTCATCGAAAACCTTTGTAACGGCTTTGGACGTACTTACATCCGTAGTTTCGTCCCCTATACGAGAAAAATTCCTCTTTTCCAGTACTGCAGAAATCTCCCTAAGGCCTTTTCTTCCAAAAAATACTAGTCAACAGTACTAGTCAATTATAATGAAATGGAATAGATTTACCGCCGTCGTGTGTTCATAAGTTAAAACGCTTTTTTAAATTTTTCTCACTCCGTTAAGGGAAAATGTATCCATTGCGGAAAAAAAATATCCATGTATCCAAAATAAAAATTCTACCAAAAATGTATCCAAATGTATACATTTGTATCCAAGTGGCATCACTGGTTCCCAAGCTAACTAAATGGGAAATTTATCGGAAGCACATCAGGACGAACATACAAGAACTCGACGACACCTCGCTAGATTCCCAGAAGGACCTCGAAAGGGCCTCGAACCAGCTACAAGACCTGATCGTCTAAACCTATGAAAATAGTAATCCTGTTAGACACAGAGAGGCAGCCTGATATGTGCCTTTTCGGAACAGGACACTAAGTAAACTAAGAGCTAAATCAAGAAAACTCTTCGATAAAGCCAAGCGCTCAGGAGCCTGGAACGAACACAAGCAGGCCCTGACTAAGCATAACAAAGAATTAAGGAGGTCCAAGAGGAAAACCTGGAGAAAGTTTTGTGAGGAGATTAACGATCTACCTACAACAGCACGCCTCCAAAAAGTACTCTTAAAAGATCACTCCAATACCATAAGCCTCCTCCAGACGACTGATGAAGCCTACACCACTGAATCGGACTAAACATTGAAATTTCTCTGTTCAGTGTTCAGTACCAAAAGAATACAGAGGAACTCAATCACTCAATGTGCGCTATGGCTCAACACGCCGACTGAGGAGTACCTCGGGTAAAATCTTCACAACTTGGACATTAAGGTGTGCCAATAACTCCTTTAAAGCCTACAAATCTCCCGGTTGTAACGGCATCTTCCCAGCTCTCCTGCAGCAGGGCCTAGATGATCTGTTGCCAACACTCATTAAAATCTTTAGGGCCAGCTATCAACTCAGCTATATCCCCGGTCTGTTTAGAGTGGTAAGGGTAGCTTTTATATTCAAGAGTGGGGTGAACCCAAGGCATATCGGCCGATAAGTCTATCCTTCTTCCTTCTTAAGTCAATGGAGAAAATTGTTGACCAACAAATCAGGTACGGTGCTCTCAAAGACAAGCCGCTACACGCCAACCAGCACGCATATCAAGTAGGCAAATCAACCATAACAGCACTACACAGTCTAGTTGAAAAACTAGAAAATGCTGTCAATGGTAGGGATGTTGCCTCTGTGCTTTCCTTGATATTGAAGGTGCTTTTAACAACACGTCTTTCCATTGAGGGAGCGGTCATTGACAGAGGTATTGATCTGCCGACGGTCCAATGGATTGAGGCAATGCTGAGTAACCGGAACATCACGGCGAAGCTGGGGGATAAATCGGTAACAGTAAGGGCCACCAGAGGTTGTTCTCATAGGGGAGTGCTGTCCCCACTGCTGTGGTCACTTGTTATCGATGATCTCCTGTTTAAACTGACTGATGCTGGCTACGAATTCCAGGGCTACGCAGATGACCTGGTTATTACCATTATGAGCAAGCAGGGCAGGACCTTATCAGTAAGACTGCAAAATGCTCTCATTATGGTGCAATCCTTGTGTACTAGGGAACGGCTCAAAGTGAACCCTAGTAAAACAACCATTGTACCATTCACAAGAAAAAGGAAGCTAAGGTTAGACGGTCCCCCTTCTTGAAGGATAGAATTCACAAGTGAGGTCAAATATCTAGGAGTGATTCTAGATTAAAAACTCACATGGAATCCTCTCTCAATCATCTCAATAAGGTCACAGGTAAGGCTATGACTGCCCTATGGTCCTGTCGAAGGCTCTTTGGCAAAACTTGGGGTCTAAGACCTAAAATGACCCTTTGGGCATATGAAACAATTATAAGACCCGTGGTCACCTATGCAGCTCTCGTGTGCTGGCCAAAAACTGAACAAAAGACAGCGCAGTCCACACTGCAAAAACTGCAGAGGCCAGCATGTCTAGGAGTTACGGGTGCCATGCGCACATGCCCCTCGGCAGCTACGGAGGCTCTATTAGACTCGAATAGCATCAACATTTTTGCAGAGTATTTCGTCATTCTTTTCATGTTTCCAGGCTCCAGGGAACGGGAAAACCAACTAGACCACTATTTTTTGACATGCTCTTTCGAATGGCATCAACATTTTTGCAAAAAAAATTTCACTCAAAATCGACAAAAATCACTGGCCTATAGCCCATGATTTTATTGGTGAAAAAATTTTTTTGTTACGAAATCAAATAAAAGGGTTTTCATTCGAAAGAGGACGCCAAAAGCAATTAGTTTGGAAGGTTTCACTGGAAAGTATCTCAATTTGACGGAACTGGAACGATTTTTGTATCTCCTGGAAGCGTTTCGTTGATGAGTCATTTTTCATTCAATGCGCAATTTCCAGCCTGGAAAATGATCCCAATCCACAGTTTAGAATATCTACTTTCAAATGGCCCTGGAAATTTTACTGGAATTGATCGAATTAATTAATTTTGAGCAATCTGAAAATTGACTGGAAATGAGGCCATTGCAACGGTTTTTCGTCATTTTTTCCATGTTTCCAGGCTCCAGGGAACGGAAAAACCAAATATACCACCATTTTTTGACATGCTCTTTCGAATGGCGTCAAAATTTTTGGAAAAAAAATTTCACTCAAAATCGACAAAAATCACTGGCCTATAGCCCATGATTTTTTTGGTGAAAAAATTTTTTTTGTTACGAAATCAAATAAAAGGGTTCTCATTCGAAAGAGGACGCCAAAAGCAATTAGTTTGGAAGGTTTCACTGGAAAGTATCTCAATTTGACGGAACTGGAACGATTTTTGTATCTCCTGGAAGCGTTTCGTTGATGAGTCATTTTTCATTCAATGCGCAATTTCCAGCCTGGAAAATGATCCCAATCCACAGTTTAGAATATCTACTTTCAAATGGCCCTGGAAATTTTACTGGAATTGATCGAATTAATTAATTTTGAGCAATCTGAAAATTGACTGGAAATGAGGCGATTGCAACGGTTTTTCGTCATTTTTTCCATGTTTCCAGGCTCCAGGGAACGGAAAAACCAACTATACCACCATTTTTTGACATGCTCTTTCGAATGGCGTCAAAATTTTTGGAAAAAAAATTTCACTCAAAATCGACAAAAATCACTGGCCTATAGCCCATGATTTTATTGGTGAAAAAATTTTTTTGTTACGAAATCAAATAAAAGGGTTCTCATTCGAAAGAGGACGCCAAAAGCAATTAGTTTGGAAGGTTTCACTGGAAAGTATCTCAATTTGACGGAACTGGAACGATTTTTGTATCTCCTGGAAGCGTTTCGTTGATGAGTCATTTTTCATTCAATGCGCAATTTCCAGCCTGGAAAATTATCCCAATCCACAGTTTCGAATATCTACTTTCAAATGGCCCTGGAAATTTTACTGGAATTGATCGAATTAATTAATTTTGAGCAATCTGAAAATTGACTGGAAATGAGGCGATTGCAACGGTTTTTCGTCATTTTTTCCATGTTTCCAGGCTCCAGGGAACGGAAAAACCAACTATACCACCATTTTTTGACATGCTCTTTCGAATGGCGTCAAAATTTTTGGAAAAAAAATTTCACTCAAAATCGACAAAAATCACTGGCCTTTTAGCCCATGATTTTATTGGTGAAAAAATTTTTTTGTTACGAAATCAAATAAAAGGGTTCTCATTCGAAAGAGGACGCCAAAAGCAATTAGTTTGGAAGGTTTCACTGGAAAGTATCTCAATTTGACGGAACTGGAACGATTTTTGTATCTCCTGGAAGCGTTTCGTTGATGAGTCATTTTTCATTCAATGCGCAATTTCCAGCCTGGAAAATTATCCCAATCCACAGTTTCGAATATCTACTTTCAAATGGCCCTGGAAATTTTACTGGAATTGATCGAATTAATTAATTTTGAGCAATCTGAAAATTGACTGGAAATGAGGCGATTGCAACGGTTTTTCGTCATTTTTTCCATGTTTCCAGGCTCCAGGGAACGGAAAAACCAACTATACCACCATTTTTTGACATGCTCTTTCGAATGGCGTCAAAATTTTTGGAAAAAAAATTTCACTCAAAATCGACAAAAATCACTGGCCTATAGCCCATGATTTTTTTGGTGAAAAAATTTTTTTGTTACGAAATCAAATAAAAGGGTTCTCATTCGAAAGAGGACGCCAAAAGCAATTAGTTTGGAAGGTTTCACTGGAAAGTATCTCAATTTGACGGAACTGGAACGATTTTTGTATCTCCTGGAAGCGTTTCGTTGATGAGTCATTTTTCATTCAATGCGCAATTTCCAGCCTGGAAAATGATCCCAATCCACAGTTTAGAATATCTACTTTCAAATGGCCCTGGAAATTTTACTGGAATTGATCGAATTAATTAATTTTGAGCAATCTGAAAATTGACTGGAAATGAGGCCATTGCAACGGTTTTTCGTCATTTTTTCCATGTTTCCAGGCTCCAGGGAACGGAAAAACCAACTATACCACCATTTTTTGACATGCTCTTTCGAATGGCGTCAAAATTTTTGGAAAAAAAATTTCACTCAAAATCGACAAAAATCACTGGCCTATAGCCCATGATTTTTTTGGTGAAAAAATTTTTTTGTTACGAAATCAAATAAAAGGGTTCTCATTCGAAAGAGGACGCCAAAAGCAATTAGTTTGGAAGGTTTCACTGGAAAGTATCTCAATTTGACGGAACTGGAACGATTTTTGTATCTCCTGGAAGCGTTTCGTTGATGAGTCATTTTTCATTCAATGCGCAATTTCCAGCCTGGAAAATTATCCCAATCCACAGTTTAGAATATCTACTTTCAAATGGCCCTGGAAATTTTACTGGAGTTGATCGAATTAATTAATTTTGAGCAATCTGAAAATTGACTGGAAATGAGGCGATTGCAACGGTTTTTCGTAATTTTTTCCATGTTTCCAGGCTCCAGGGAACGGAAAAACCAACTATACCACCATTTTTTGACATGCCCTTTCGAATGGCGTCAAAATTTTTGCAAAAAAAATTTCACTCAAAACCGACAAAAATCACTGGCCTATAGCCCATGATTTTATTGGTGAAAAAATTTTTTTGTTACGAAATCAAATAAAAGGGTTCTCATTCGAAAGAGGACGCCAAAAGCAATTAGTTTGGAAGGTTTCACTGGAAAGTATCTCAATTTGACGGAACTGGAACAATTTTTGTATCTCATGGAAGCGTTTCGTTGATGAGTCATTTTTCATTCAATGCGCAATTTCCAGCCTGGAAAATGATCCCAATCCACAGTTTCGAATATCTACTTTCAAATGGCCCTGGAAATTTTACTGGAATTGATCGAATTAATTAATTTTGAGCAATCTGAAAATTGACTGGAAATGAGGCCATTGCAACGGTTTTTCGTCATTTTTTCCATGTTTCCAGGCTCCAGGGAACGGAAAAACCAACTATACCACCATTTTTTGACATGCTCTTTCGAATGGCGTCAAAATTTTTGCAAAAAAAATTTCACTCAAAATCGACAAAAATCACTGGCCTATTATAGCCCATGATTTTATTGGTGAAAAAATTTTTTTGTTACGAAATCAAATAAAAGGGTTCTCATTCGAAAGAGGACGCCAAAAGCAATTAGTTTGGAAGGTTTCACTGGAAAGTATCTCAATTTGACGGAACTGGAACGATTTTTGTATCTCCTGGAAGCGTTTCGTTGATGAGTCATTTTTCATTCAATGCGCAATTTCCAGCCTGGAAAATGATCCCAATCCACAGTTTCGAATATCTACTTTCAAATGGCCCTGGAAATTTTACTGGAATTGATCGAATTAATTAATTTTGAGCAATCTGAAAATTGACTGGAAATGAGGCCATTGCAACGGTTTTTCGTCATTTATTCCATGTTTCCAGGCTCCAGGGAACGGAAAAACCAACTATACCACCATTTTTTGACATGCTCTTTCGAATGGCGTCAAAATTTTTGGAAAAAAAATTTCACTCAAAATCGACAAAAATCACTGGCCTATAGCCCATGATTTTATTGGTGAAAAAATTTTTTTGTTACGAAATCAAATAAAAGGGTTCTCATTCGAAAGAGGACGCCAAAAGCAATTAGTTTGGAAGGTTTCACTGGAAAGTATCTCAATTTGACGGAACTGGAACGATTTTTGTATCTCCTGGAAGCGTTTCGTTGATGAGTCATTTTTCATTCAATGCGCAATTTCCAGCCTGGAAAATTATCCCAATCCACAGTTTCGAATATCTACTTTCAAATGGCCCTGGAAATTTTACTGGAATTGATCGAATTAATTAATTTTGAGCAATCTGAAAATTGACTGGAAATGAGGCGATTGCAACGGTTTTTCGTCATTTTTTCCATGTTTCCAGGCTCCAGGGAACGGAAAAACCAACTATACCACCATTTTTTGACATGCTCTTTCGAATGGCGTCAAAATTTTTGCAAAAAAAATTTCACTCAAAACCGACAAAAATCACTGGCCTTTTAGCCCATGATTTTATTGGTGAAAAAATTTTTTTTTTACGAAATCAAATAAAAGGGTTCTCATTCGAAAGAGGACGCCAAAAGCAATTAGTTTGGAAGGTTTCACTGGAAAGTATCTCAATTTGACGGAACTGGAACGATTTTTGTATCTCCTGGAAGCGTTTCGTTGATGAGTCATTTTTCATTCAATGCGCAATTTCCAGCCTGGAAAATGATCCCAATCCACAGTTTAGAATATCTACTTTCAAATGGCCCTGGAAATTTTACTGGAATTGATCGAATTAATTAATTTTGAGCAATCTGAAAATTGACTGGAAATGAGGCCATTGCAACGGTTTTTCGTCATTTTTTCCATGTTTCCAGGCTCCAGGGAACGGAAAAACCAACTATACCACCATTTTTTGACATGCTCTTTCGAATGGCGTCAAAATTTTTGCAAAAAAAATTTCACTCAAAATCGACAAAAATCACTGGCCTATAGCCCATGATTTTTTTGGTGAAAAAATTTTTTTTGTTACGAAATCAAATAAAAGGGTTCTCATTCGAAAGAGGACGCCAAAAGCAATTAGTTTGGAAGGTTTCACTGGAAAGTATCTCAATTTGACGGAACTGGAACGATTTTTGTATCTCCTGGAAGCGTTTCGTTGATGAGTCATTTTTCATTCAATGCGCAATTTCCAGCCTGGAAAATTATCCCAATCCACAGTTTAGAATATCTACTTTCAAATGGCCCTGGAAATTTTACTGGAATTGATCGAATTAATTAATTTTGAGCAATCTGAAAATTGACTGGAAATGAGGCCATTGCAACGGTTTTTCGTCATTTTTTCCATGTTTCCAGGCTCCAGGGAACGGAAAAACCAACTATACCACCATTTTTTGACATGCTCTTTCGAATGGCGTCAAAATTTTTGCAAAAAAAAAATTTCACTCAAAATCGACAAAAATCACTGGCCTATAGCCCATGATTTTATTGGTGAAAAAATTTTTTTGTTACGAAATCAAATAAAAGGGTTCTCATTCGAAAGAGGACGCCAAAAGCAATTAGTTTGGAAGGTTTCACTGGAAAGTATCTCAATTTGACGGAACTGGAACGATTTTTGTATCTCCTGGAAGCGTTTCGTTGATGAGTCATTTTTCATTCAATGCGCAATTTCCAGCCTGGAAAATTATCCCAATCCACAGTTTAGAATATCTACTTTCAAATGGCCCTGGAAATTTTACTGGAATTCATCGAATTAATTAATTTTGAGCAATCTGAAAATTGACTGGAAATGAGGCCATTGCAACGGTTTTTCGTCATTTTTTCCATGTTTCCAGGCTCCAGGGAACGGAAAAACCAACTATACCACCATTTTTTGACATGCTCTTTCGAATGGCGTCAAAATTTTTGGAAAAAAAATTTCACTCAAAATCGACAAAAATCACTGGCCTATAGCCCATGATTTTTTTGGTGAAAAAATTTTTTTGTTACGAAATCAAATAAAAGGGTTCTCATTCGAAAGAGGACGCCAAAAGCAATTAGTTTGGAAGGTTTCACTGGAAAGTATCTCAATTTGACGGAACTGGAACGATTTTTGTATCTCCTGGAAGCGTTTCGTTGATGAGTCATTTTTCATTCAATGCGCAATTTCCAGCCTGGAAAATGATCCCAATCCACAGTTTCGAATATCTACTTTCAATGGCCCTGGAAATTTTACTGGAATTGATCGAATTAATTAATTTTGAGCAATCTGAAAATTGACTGGAAATGAGGCGATTGCAACGGTTTTTCGTAATTTTTTCCATGTTTCCAGGCTCCAGGGAACGGAAAAACCAACTATACCACCATTTTTTGACATGCCCTTTCGAATGGCGTCAAAATTTTTGGAAAAAAAATTTCACTCAAAACCGACAAAAATCACTGGCCTATAGCCCATGATTTTATTGGTGAAAAAATTTTTTTGTTACGAAATCAAATAAAAGGGTTCTCATTCGAAAGAGGACGCCAAAAGCAATTAGTTTGGAAGGTTTCACTGGAAAGTATCTTAATTTGACGGAACTGGAACGATTTTTGTATCTCATGGAAGCGTTTCGTTGATGAGTCATTTTTCATTCAATGCGCAATTTCCAGCCTGGAAAATGATCCCAATCCACAGTTTCGAATATCTACTTTCAATGGCCCTGGAAATTTTACTGGAATTGATCGAATTAATTAATTTTGAGCAATCTGAAAATTGACTGGAAATGAGGCCATTGCAACGGTTTTTCGTCATTTTTTCCATGTTTCCAGGCTCCAGGGAACGGAAAAACCAACTATACCACCATTTTTTGACATGCTCTTTCGAATGGCGTCAAAATTTTTGCAAAAAAAATTTCACTCAAAATCGACAAAAATCACTGGCCTATTATAGCCCATGATTTTATTGGTGAAAAAATTTTTTTGTTACGAAATCAAATAAAAGGGTTCTCATTCGAAAGAGGACGCCAAAAGCAATTAGTTTGGAAGGTTTCACTGGAAAGTATCTCAATTTGACGGAACTGGAACGATTTTTGTATCTCCTGGAAGCGTTTCGTTGATGAGTCATTTTTCATTCAATGCGCAATTTCCAGCCTGGAAAATTATCCCAATCCACAGTTTCGAATATCTACTTTCAAATGGCCCTGGAAATTTTACTGGAATTGATCGAATTAATTAATTTTGAGCAATCTGAAAATTGACTGGAAATGAGGCCATTGCAACGGTTTTTCGTCATTTTTTCCATGTTTCCTGGCTCCAGGGATCGGAAAAACCAACTATACCACCATTTTTTGACATGCTCTTTCGAATGGCGCCAAAATTTTTGGAAAAAAAATTTCACTCAAAATCGACAAAAATCACTGGCCTATAGCCCATGATTTTATTGGTGAAAAAATTTTTTTGTTACGAAATCAAATAAAAGGGTTCTCATTCGAAAGAGGACGCCAAAAGCAATTAGTTTGGAAGGTTTCACTGGAAAGTATCTCAATTTGACGGAACTGGAACGATTTTTGTATCTCCTGGAAGCGTTTCGTTGATGAGTCATTTTTCATTCAATGCGCAATTTCCAGCCTGGAAAATGATCCCAATCCACAGTTTAGAATATCTACTTTCAAATGGCCCTGGAAATTTTACTAGAATTGATCGAATTAATTAATTTTGAGCAATCTGAAAATTGACTGGAAATGAGGCCATTGCAACGGTTTTTCGTCATTTTTTCCATGTTTCCAGGCTCCAGGGAACGGAAAAACCAACTATACCACCATTTTTTGACATGCTCTTTCGAATGGCGTCAAAATTTTTGGAAAAAAAATTTCACTCAAAATCGACAAAAATCACTGGCCTATAGCCCAGTTACGAAATCAAATAAAAGGGTTCTCATTCGAAAGAGGACGCCAAAAGTAATTAGTTTGGAAGGTTTCACTGGAAAGTATCTCAATTTGACGAAACTGGAACGATTTTTGTATCTCCTGGAAGCGTTTCGTTGATGAGTCATTTTTCATTCAATGCGCAATTTCCAGCCTGGAAAATTATCCCAATCCACAGTTTAGAATATCTACTTTCAAATGGCCCGGGAAATTTTACTGGAATTCATCGAATTAATTAATTTTGAGCAATCTGAAAATTGACTGGAAATGAGGCCATTGCAACGGTTTTTCGTCATTTTTTCCATGTTTCCAGGCTCCAGGGAACGGAAAAACCAACTATACCACCATTTTTTGACATGCTCTTTCGAATGGCGTCAAAATTTTTGCAAAAAAAATTTCACTCAAAATCGACAAAAATCACTGGCCTATAGCCCATGATTTTATTGGTGAAAAAATTTTTTTGTTACGAAATCAAATAAAAGGGTTCTCATTCGAAAGAGGACGCCAAAAGCAATTAGTTTGGAAGGTTTCACTGGAAAGTATCTCAATTTGACGGAACTGGAACGATTTTTGTATCTCCTGGAAGCGTTTCGTTGATGAGTCATTTTTCATTCAATGCGCAATTTCCAGCCTGGAAAATGATCCCAATCCACAGTTTCGAATATCTACTTTCAAATGGCCCTGGAAATTTTACTGGAATTGATCGAATTAATTAATTTTGAGCAATCTGAAAATTGACTGGAAATGAGGCCATTGCAACGGTTTTTCGTCATTTTTTCCATGTTTCCAGGCTCCAGGGAACGGAAAAACCAACTATACCACCATTTTTTGACATGCTCTTTCGAATGGCGTCAAAATTTTTGCAAAAAAAATTTCACTCAAAATCGACAAAAATCACTGGCCTATAGCCCATGATTTTTTTGGTGAAAAAATTTTTTTGTTACGAAATCAAATAAAAGGGTTCTCATTCGAAAGAGGACGCCAAAAGTAATTAGTTTGGAAGGTTTCACTGGAAAGTATCTCAATTTGACGGAACTGGAACGATTTTTGTATCTCCTGGAAGCGTTTCGTTGATGAGTCATTTTTCATTCAATGCGCAATTTCCAGCCTGGAAAATTATCCCAATCCACAGTTTAGAATATCTACTTTCAAATGGCCCGGGAAATTTTACTGGAATTCATCGAATTAATTAATTTTGAGCAATCTGAAAATTGACTGGAAATGAGGCCATTGCAACGGTTTTTCGTCATTTTTTCCATGTTTCCAGGCTCCAGGGAACGGAAAAACCAACTATACCACCATTTTTTGACATGCTCTTTCGAATGGCGTCAAAATTTTTGCAAAAAAAATTTCACTCAAAATCGGAAAAAATCACTGGCCTATAGCCCATGATTTTATTGGTGAAAAAATTTTTTTGTTACGAAATCAAATAAAAGGATTCTCATTCGAAAGAGGACGCCAAAAGCAATTAGTTTGGAAGGTTTCACTGGAAAGTATCTCAATTTGACGGAACTGGAACGATTTTTGTATCTCCTGGAAGCGTTTCGTTGATGAGTCATTTTTCATTCAATGCGCAATTTCCAGCCTGGAAAATGATCCCAATCCACAGTTTCGAATATCTACTTTCAAATGGCCCTGGAAATTTTACTGGAATTGATCGAATTAATTAATTTTGAGCAATCTGAAAATTGACTGGAAATGAGGCCATTGCAACGGTTTTTCGTCATTTTTTCCATGTTTCCAGGCTCCAGGGAACGGAAAAACCAACTATACCACCATTTTTTGACATGCTCTTTCGAATGGCGTCAAAATTTTTGCAAAAAAAATTTCACTCAAAATCGACAAAAATCACTGGCCTATAGCCCATGATTTTATTGGTGAAAAAATTTTTTTGTTACGAAATCAAATAAAAGGGTTCTCATTCGAAAGAGGACGCCAAAAGCAATTAGTTTGGAAGGTTTCACTGGAAAGTATCTCAATTTGACGGAACTGGAACGATTTTTGTATCTCCTGGAAGCGTTTCGTTGATGAGTCATTTTTCATTCAATGCGCAATTTCCAGCCTGGAAAATGATCCCAATCCACAGTTTAGAATATCTACTTTCAAATGGCCCTGGAAATTTTACTAGAATTGATCGAATTAATTAATTTTGAGCAATCTGAAAATTGACTGGAAATGAGGCCATTGCAACGGTTTTTCGTCATTTTTTCCATGTTTCCAGGCTCCAGGGAACGGAAAAACCAACTATACCACCATTTTTTTACATGCTCTTTCGAATGGCGTCAAAATTTTTGGAAAAAAAATTTCACTCAAAATCGACAAAAATCACTGGCCTATAGCCCATGATTTTATTGGTGAAAAAATTTTTTTGTTACGAAATCAAATAAAAGGGTTCTCATTCGAAAGAGGACGCCAAAAGCAATTAGTTTGGAAGGTTTCACTGGAAAGTATCTCAATTTGACGGAACTGGAACGATTTTTGTATCTCCTGGAAGCGTTTCGTTGATGAGTCATTTTTCATTCAATGCGCAATTTCCAGCCTGGAAAATGATCCCAATCCACAGTTTCGAATATCTACTTTCAAATGGCCCTGGAAATTGTACTGGAATTGATCGAATTAATTAATTTTGAGCAATCTGAAAATTGACTGGAAATGAGGCGATTGCAACGGTTTTTCGTCATTTTTTCCATGTTTCCAGGCTCCAGGGAACGGAAAAACCAACTATACCACCATTTTTTGACATGCTCTTTCGAATGGCGTCAAAATTTTTGGAAAAAAAATTTCACTCAAAATCGACAAAAATCACTGGCCTATAGCCCATGATTTTATTGGTGAAAAAATTTTTTTGTTACGAAATCAAATAAAAGGGTTCTCATTCGAAAGAGGACGCCAAAAGCAATTAGTTTGGAAGGTTTCACTGGAAAGTATCTCAATTTGACGGAACTGGAACGATTTTTGTATCTCCTGGAAGCGTTTCGTTGATGAGTCATTTTTCATTCAATGCGCAATTTCCAGCCTGGAAAATGATCCCAATCCACAGTTTCGAATATCTACTTTCAAATGGCCCTGGAAATTTTACTGGAATTGATCGAATTAATTAATTTTGAGCAATCTAAAAATTGACTGGAAATGAGGCCATTGCAACGGTTTTTCGTCATTTTTTCCATGTTTCCAGGCTCCAGGGAACGGAAAAACCAACTATACCACCATTTTTTGAAATGCTCTTTCGAATGGCGTCAAAATTTTTGCAAAAAAAATTTCACTCAAAATCGACAAAAATCACTGGCCTATAGCCCATGATTTTATTGGTGAAAAAATTTTTTTGTTACGAAATCAAATAAAAGGGTTCTCATTCGAAAGAGGACGCCAAAAGCAATTAGTTTGGAAGGTTTCACTGGAAAGTATCTCAATTTGACGGAACTGGAACGATTTTTGTATCTCCTGGAAGCGTTTCGTTGATGAGTCATTTTTCATTCAATGCGCAATTTCCAGCCTGGAAAATGATCCCAATCCACAGTTTAGAATATCTACTTTCAAATGGCCCTGGAAATTTTACTGGAATTGATCGAATTAATTAATTTTGAGCAATCTGAAAATTGACTGGAAATGAGGCGATTGCAACGGTTTTTCGTCATTTTTTCCATGTTTCCAGGCTCCAGGGAACGGAAAAACCAACTATACCACCATTTTTTGACATGCTCTTCCGAATGGCGTCAAAATTTTTGCAAAAAAAATTTCACTCAAAATCGACAAAAATCACTGGCCTATAGCCCATGATTTTATTGGTGAAAAAATTTTTTTGTTACGAAATCAAATAAAAGGGTTCTCATTCGAAAGAGGACGCCAAAAGCAATTAGTTTGGAAGGTTTCACTGGAAAGTATCTCAATTTGACGGAACTGGAACGATTTTTGTATCTCCTGGAAGCGTTTCGTTGATGAGTCATTTTTCATTCAATGCGCAATTTCCAGCCTGGAAAATGATCCCAATCCACAGTTTCGAATATCTACTTTCAAATGGCCCTGGAAATTTTACTGGAATTGATCGAATTAATTAATTTTGAGCAATCTGAAAATTGACTGGAAATGAGGCCATTGCAACGGTTTTTCGTCATTTTTTCCATGTTTCCAGGCTCCAGGGAACGGAAAAACCAACTATACCACCATTTTTTGACATGCCCTTTCGAATGGCGTCAAAATTTTTGCAAAAAAAATTTCACTCAAAACCGACAAAAATCACTGGCCTTTAGCCCATGATTTTATTGGTGAACAAATTTTTTTTTACGAAATCAAATAAAAGGGTTCTCATTCGAAAGAGGACGCCAAAAGCAATTAGTTTGGAAGGTTTCACTGGAAAGTATCTCAATTTGACGGAACTGGAACGATTTTTGTATCTCCTGGAAGCGTTTCGTTGATGAGTCATTTTTCATTCAATGCGCAATTTCCAGCCTGGAAAATTATCCCAATCCACAGTTTCGAATATCTACTTTCAAATGGCCCTGGAAATTTTACTGGAATTGATCGAATTAATTAATTTTGAGCAATCTGAAAATTGACTGGAAATGAGGCCATTGCAACGGTTTTTCGTCATTTTTTCCATGTTTCCAGGCTCCAGGGAACGGAAAAACCAACTATACCACCATTTTTTGACATGCTCTTTCGAATGGCGTCAAAATTTTTGCAAAAAAAATTTCACTCAAAATCGACAAAAATCACTGGCCTATAGCCCATGATTTTATTGGTGAAAAAATTTTTTTGTTACGAAATCAAATAAAAGGGTTCTCATTCGAAAGAGGACGCCAAAAGCAATTAGTTTGGAAGGTTTCACTGGAAAGTATCTCAATTTGACGGAACTGGAACGAGTTTTGTATCTCCTGATGAGTCATTTTTCATTCAATGCGCAATTTCCAGCCTGGAAAATGATCCCAATCCACAGTTTAGAATATCTACTTTCAAATGGCCCTGGAAATTTTACTGGAATTGATCGAATTAATTAATTTTGAGCAATCTGAAAATTGACTGGAAATGAGGCCATTGCAACGGTTTTTCGTCATTTTTTCCATGTTTCCAGGCTCCAGGGAACGGAAAAACCAACTATACCACCATTTTTTGACATGCTCTTTCGAATGGCGTCAAAATTTTTGCAAAAAAAATTTCACTCAAAATCGACAAAAATCACTGGCCTATAGCCCATGATTTTATTGGTGAAAAAATTTTTTTGTTACGAAATCAAATAAAAGGGTTCTCATTCGAAAGAGGACGCCAAAAGCAATTAGTTTGGAAGGTTTCACTGGAAAGTATCTCAATTTGACGGAACTGGAACGAGTTTTGTATCTCCTGATGAGTCATTTTTCATTCAATGCGCAATTTCCAGCCTGGAAAATGATCCCAATCCACAGTTTAGAATATCTACTTTCAAATGGCCCTGGAAATTTTACTGGAATTGATCGAATTAATTAATTTTGAGCAATCTGAAAATTGACTGGAAATGAGGCCATTGCAACGGTTTTTCGTCATTTTTTCCATGTTTCCAGGCTCCAGGGAACGGAAAAACCAACTATACCACCATTTTTTGACATGCTCTTTCGAATGGCGTCAAAATTTTTGGAAAAAAAATTTCACTCAAAATCGACAAAAATCACTGGCCTATAGCCCATGATTTTTTTGGTGAAAAAATTTTTTTGTTACGAAATCAAATAAAAGGGTTCTCATTCGAAAGAGGACGCCAAAAGTAATTAGTTTGGAAGGTTTCACTGGAAAGTATCTCAATTTGACGAAACTGGAACGATTTTTGTATCTCCTGGAAGCGTTTCGTTGATGAGTCATTTTTCATTCAATGCGCAATTTCCAGCCTGGAAAATGATCCCAATCCACAGTTTAGAATATCTACTTTCAAATGGCCCTGGAAATTTTACTAGAATTGATCGAATTAATTAATTTTGAGCAATCTGAAAATTGACTGGAAATGAGGCCATTGCAACGGTTTTTCGTCATTTTTTCCATGTTTCCAGGCTCCAGGGAACGGAAAAACCAACTATACCACCATTTTTTGACATGCTCTTTCGAATGGCGTCAAAATTTTTGGAAAAAAAATTTCACTCAAAATCGACAAAAATCACTGGCCTATAGCCCATGATTTTTTTGGTGAAAAAATTTTTTTGTTACGAAATCAAATAAAAGGGTTCTCATTCGAAAGAGGACGCCAAAAGCAATTAGTTTGGAAGGTTTCACTGGAAAGTATCTCAATTTGACGGAACTGGAACGATTTTTGTATCTCCTGGAAGCGTTTCGTTGATGAGTCATTTTTCATTCAATGCGCAATTTCCAGCCTGGAAAATGATCCCAATCCACAGTTTCGAATATCTACTTTCAAATAGCCCTGGAAATTTTACTGGAATTGATCGAATTAATTAATTTTGAGCAATCTGAAAATTGACTGGAAATGAGGCCATTGCAACGGTTTTTCGTCATTTTTTCCATGTTTCCAGGCTCCAGGGAACGGAAAAACCAACTATACCACCATTTTTTGACATGCTCTTTCGAATGGCGTCAAAATTTTTGCAAAAAAAATTTCACTCAAAATCGACAAAAATCACTGGCCTATAGCCCATGATTTTATTGGTGAAAAAATTTTTTTGTTACGAAATCAAATAAAAGGGTTCTCATTCGAAAGAGGACGCCAAAAGCAATTAGTTTGGAAGGTTTCACTGGAAAGTATCTCAATTTGACGGAACTGGAACGATTTTTGTATCTCCTGGAAGCGTTTCGTTGATGAGTCATTTTTCATTCAATGCGCAATTTCCAGCCTGGAAAATGATCCCAATCCACAGTTTAGAATATCTACTTTCAAATGGCCCTGGAAATTTTACTAGAATTGATCGAATTAATTAATTTTGAGCAATCTGAAAATTGACTGGAAATGAGGCCATTGCAACGGTTTTTCGTCATTTTTTCCATGTTTCCAGGCTCCAGGGAACGGAAAAACCAACTATACCACCATTTTTTGACATGCTCTTTCGAATGGCGTCAAAATTTTTGGAAAAAAAATTTCACTCAAAATCGACAAAAATCACTGGCCTATAGCCCATGATTTTTTTGGTGAAAAAATTTTTTTGTTACGAAATCAAATAAAAGGGTTCTCATTCGAAAGAGGACGCCAAAAGTAATTAGTTTGGAAGGTTTCACTGGAAAGTATCTCAATTTGACGAAACTGGAACGATTTTTGTATCTCCTGGAAGCGTTTCGTTGATGAGTCATTTTTCATTCAATGCGCAATTTCCAGCCTGGAAAATTATCCCAATCCACAGTTTAGAATATCTACTTTCAAATGGCCCGGGAAATTTTACTGGAATTCATCGAATTAATTAATTTTGAGCAATCTGAAAATTGACTGGAAATGAGGCCATTGCAACGGTTTTTCGTCATTTTTTCCATGTTTCCAGGCTCCAGGGAACGGAAAAACCAACTATACCACCATTTTTTGACATGCTCTTTCGAATGGCGTCAAAATTTTTGCAAAAAAAATTTCACTCAAAATCGACAAAAATCACTGGCCTATAGCCCATGATTTTATTGGTGAAAAAATTTTTTTGTTACGAAATCAAATAAAAGGGTTCTCATTCGAAAGAGGACGCCAAAAGCAATTAGTTTGGAAGGTTTCACTGGAAAGTATCTCAATTTGACGGAACTGGAACGAGTTTTGTATCTCCTGGAAGAGTTTCGTTGATGAGTCATTTTTCATTCAATGCGCAATTTCCAGCCTGGAAAATGATCAAAATCCACAGTTTAGAATATCTACTTTCAAATGGCCCTGGAAATTTTACTGGAATTGATCGAATTAATTAATTTTGAGCAATCTCAAAATTGACTGGAAATGAGGCCATTGCAACGGTTTTTCGTCATTTTTTCCATGTTTCCAGGCTCCAGGGAACGGAAAAACCAACTATACCACCATTTTTTGACATGCTCTTTCGAATGGCGTCAAAATTTTTGCAAAAAAAATTTCACTCAAAATCGACAAAAATCACTGGCCTATAGCCCATGATTTTATTGGTGAAAAAATTTTTTTGTTACGAAATCAAATAAAAGGGTTCTCATTCGAAAGAGGACGCCAAAAGCAATTAGTTTGGAAGGTTTCACTGGAAAGTATCTCAATTTGACGGAACTGGAACGAGTTTTGTATCTCCTGGAAGAGTTTCGTTGATGAGTCATTTTTCATTCAATGCGCAATTTCCAGCCTGGAAAATGATCCCAATCCACAGTTTAGAATATCTACTTTCAAATGGCCCTGGAAATTTTACTGGAATTGATCGAATTAATTAATTTTGAGCAATCTCAAAATTGACTGGAAATGAGGCCATTGCAACGGTTTTTCGTCATTTTTTCCATGTTTCCAGGCTCCAGGGAACGGAAAAACCAACTATACCACCATTTTTTGACATGCTCTTTCGAATGGCGTCAAAATTTTTGGAAAAAAAATTTCACTCAAAATCGACAAAAATCACTGGCCTATAGCCCATGATTTTTTTGGTGAAAAAATTTTTTTGTTACGAAATCAAATAAAAGGGTTCTCATTCGAAAGAGGACGCCAAAAGTAATTAGTTTGGAAGGTTTCACTGGAAAGTATCTCAATTTGACGAAACTGGAACGATTTTTGTATCTCCTGGAAGCGTTTCGTTGATGAGTCATTTTCATTCAATGCGCAATTTCCAGCCTGGAAAATTATCCCAATCCACAGTTTAGAATATCTACTTTCAAATGGCCCTGGAAATTTTACTGGAATTGATCGAATTAATTAATTTTGAGCAATCTCAAAATTGACTGGAAATGAGGCCATTGCAACGGTTTTTCGTCATTTTTTCCATGTTTCCAGGCTCCAGGGAACGGAAAAACCAACTATACCACCATTTTTTGACATGCTCTTTCGAATGGCGTCAAAATTTTTGCAAAAAAAATTTCACTCAAAATCGACAAAAATCACTGGCCTATAGCCCATGATTTTATTGGTGAAAAAATTTTTTTGTTACGAAATCAAATAAAAGGGTTCTCATTCGAAAGAGGACGCCAAAAGCAATTAGTTTGGAAGGTTTCACTGGAAAGTATCTCAATTTGACGGAACTGGAACGATTTTTGTATCTCCTGGAAGCGTTTCGTTGATGAGTCATTTTTCATTCAATGCGCAATTTCCAGCCTGGAAAATTATCCCAATCCACAGTTTAGAATATATACTTTCAAATGGCCCGGGAAATTTTACTGGAATTCATCGAATTAATTAATTTTGAGCAATCTGAAAATTGACTGGAAATGAGGCCATTGCAACGGTTTTTCGTCATTTTTTCCATGTTTCCAGGCTCCAGGGAACGGAAAAACCAACTATACCACCATTTTTTGACATGCTCTTTCGAATGGCGTCAAAATTTTTGCAAAAAAAATTTCACTCAAAATCGACAAAAATCACTGGCCTTATAGCCCATGATTTTTTTGGTGAAACAATTTTTTTGTTACGAAATCAAATAAAAGGGTTCTCATTCGAAAGAGGACGCCAAAAGTAATTAGTTTGGAAGGTTTCACTGGAAAGTATCTCAATTTGACGAAACTGGAACGATTTTTGTATCTCCTGGAAGCGTTTCGTTGATGAGTCATTTTTCATTCAATGCGCAATTTCCAGCCTGGAAAATTATCCCAATCCACAGTTTAGAATATCTACTTTCAAATGGCCCGGGAAATTTTACTGGAATTCATCGAATTAATTAATTTTGAGCAATCTGAAAATTGACTGGAAATGAGGCCATTGCAACGGTTTTTCGTCATTTTTTCCATGTTTCCAGGCTCCAGGGAACGGAAAAACCAATTATACCACCATTTTTTGACATCCTCTTTCGAATGGCGTCAAAATTTTTGCAAAAAAAATTTCACTCAAAATCGACAAAAATCACTGGCCTATAGCCCATGATTTTATTGGTGAAAAAATTTTTTTGTTACGAAATCAAATAAAAGGATTCTCATTCGAAAGAGGACGCCAAAAGCAATTAGTTTGGAAGGTTTCACTGGAAAGTATCTCAATTTGACGGAACTGGAACGATTTTTGTATCTCCTGGAAGCGTTTCGTTGATGAGTCATTTTTCATTCAATGCGCAATTTCCAGCCTGGAAAATGATCCCAATCCACAGTTTCGAATATCTACTTTCAAATGGCCCTGGAAATTTTACTGGAATTGATCGAATTAATTAATTTTGAGCAATCTGAAAATTGACTGGAAATGAGGCCATTGCAACGGTTTTTCGTCATTTTTTCCATGTTTCAAGGCTCCAGGGAACGGAAAAACCAACTATACCACCATTTTTTGACATGCTCTTTCGAATGGCGTCAAAATTTTTGGAAAAAAAATTTCACTCAAAATCGACAAAAATCACTGGCCTATAGCCCATGATTTTTTTGGTGAAAAAATTTTTTTTGTTACGAAATCAAATAAAAGGGTTCTCATTCGAAAGAGGACGCCAAAAGCAATTAGTTTGGAAGGTTTCACTGGAAAGTATCTCAATTTGACGGAACTGGAACGATTTTTGTATCTCCTGGAAGCGTTTCGTTGATGAGTCATTTTTCATTCAATGCGCAATTTCCAGCCTGGAAAATTATCCCAATCCACAGTTTAGAATATATACTTTCAAATGGCCCGGGAAATTTTACTGGAATTCATCGAATTAATTAATTTTGAGCAATCTGAAAATTGACTGGAAATGAGGCCATTGCAACGGTTTTTCGTCATTTTTTCCATGTTTCCAGGCTCCAGGGAACGGAAAAACCAACTATACCACCATTTTTTGACATGCTCTTTCGAATGGCGTCAAAATTTTTGCAAAAAAAATTTCACTCAAAATCGACAAAAATCACTGGCCTATAGCCCATGATTTTATTGGTGAAAAAATTTTTTTGTTACGAAATCAAATAAAAGGGTTCTCATTCGAAAGAGGACGCCAAAAGCAATTAGTTTGGAAGGTTTCACTGGAAAGTATCTCAATTTGACGGAACTGGAACGATTTTTGTATCTCCTGGAAGCGTTTCGTTGATGAGTCATTTTTCATTCAATGCGCAATTTCCAGCCTGGAAAATGATCCCAATCCACAGTTTAGAATATCTACTTTCAAATGGCCCTGGAAATTTTACTGGAATTGATCGAATTAATTAATTTTGAGCAATCTGAAAATTGACTGGAAATGAGGCCATTGCAACGGTTTTTCGTCATTTTTTCCATGTTTCAAGGCTCCAGGGAACGGAAAAACCAACTATACCACCATTTTTTGACATGCTCTTTCGAATGGCGTCAAAATTTTTGGAAAAAAAATTTCACTCAAAATCGACAAAAATCACTGGCCTATAGCCCATGATTTTTTTGGTGAAAAAATTTTTTTTGTTACGAAATCAAATAAAAGGGTTCTCATTCGAAAGAGGACGCCAAAAGCAATTAGTTTGGAAGGTTTCACTGGAAAGTATCTCAATTTGACGGAACTGGAACGATTTTTGTATCTCCTAGAAGCGTTTCGTTGATGAGTCATTTTTCATTCAATGCGCAATTTCCAGCCTGGAAAATGATCCCAATCCACAGTTTAGAATATCTACTTTCAAATGGCCCTGGAAATTTTACTAGAATTGATCGAATTAATTAATTTTGAGCAATCTGAAAATTGACTGGAAATGAGGCCATTGCAACGGTTTTTCGTCATTTTTTCCATGTTTCCAGGCTCCAGGGAACGGAAAAACCAACTATACCACCATTTTTTGACATGCTCTTTCGAATGGCGTCAAAATTTTTGCAAAAAAAATTTCACTCAAAATCGACAAAAATCACTGGCCTATAGCCCATGATTTTATTGGTGAAAAAATTTTTTTGTTACGAAATCAAATAAAAGGGTTCTCATTCGAAAGAGGACGCCAAAAGCAATTAGTTTGGAAGGTTTCACTGGAAAGTATCTCAATTTGACGGAACTGGAACGATTTTTGTATCTCCTGGAAGCGTTTCGTTGATGAGTCATTTTTCATTCAATGCGCAATTTCCAGCCTGGAAAATGATCCCAATCCACAGTTTCGAATATCTACTTTCAAATGGCCCTGGAAATTTTACTGGAATTGATCGAATTAATTAATTTTGAGCAATCTGAAAATTGACTGGAAATGAGGCCATTGCAACGGTTTTTCGTCATTTTTTCCATGTTTCCAGGCTCCAGGGAACGGAAAAACCAACTATACCACCATTTTTTGACATGCTCTTTCGAATGGCGTCAAAATTTTTGCAAAAAAAATTTCACTCAAAATCGACAAAAATCACTGGCCTATAGCCCATGATTTTATTGGTGAAAAAATTTTTTTGTTACGAAATCAAATAAAAGGGTTCTCATTCGAAAGAGGACGCCAAAAGCAATTAGTTTGGAAGGTTTCACTGGAAAGTATCTCAATTTGACGGAACTGGAACGATTTTTGTATCTCCTGGAAGCGTTTCGTTGATGAGTCATTTTTCATTCAATGCGCAATTTCCAGCCTGGAAAATGATCCCAATCCACAGTTTAGAATATCTACTTTCAAATGGCCCTGGAAATTTTACTGGAATTGATCGAATTAATTAATTTTGAGCAATCTGAAAATTGACTGGAAATGAGGCCATTGCAACGGTTTTTCGTCATTTTTTCCATGTTTCAAGGCTCCAGGGAACGGAAAAACCAACTATACCACCATTTTTTGACATGCTCTTTCGAATGGCGTCAAAATTTTTGGAAAAAAAATTTCACTCAAAATCGACAAAAATCACTGGCCTATAGCCCATGATTTTTTTGGTGAAAAAATTTTTTTTGTTACGAAATCAAATAAAAGGGTTCTCATTCGAAAGAGGACGCCAAAAGCAATTAGTTTGGAAGGTTTCACTGGAAAGTATCTCAATTTGACGGAACTGGAACGATTTTTGTATCTCCTAGAAGCGTTTCGTTGATGAGTCATTTTTCATTCAATGCGCAATTTCTAGCCTGGAAAATGATCCCAATCCACAGTTTCGAATATCTACTTTCAAATGGCCCTGGAAATTTTACTGGAATTGATCGAATTAATTAATTTTGAGCAATCTGAAAATTGACTGGAAATGAGGCCATTGCAACGGTTTTTCGTCATTTTTTCCATGTTTCCAGGCTCCAGGGAACGGAAAAACCAACTATACCACCATTTTTTGACATGCTCTTTCGAATGGCGTCAAAATTTTTGCAAAAAAAAATTCACTCAAAATCGACAAAAATCACTGGCCTATAGCCCATGATTTTATTGGTGAAAAAATTTTTTTGTTACGAAATCAAATAAAAGGGTTCTCATTCGAAAGAGGACGCCAAAAGCAATTAGTTTGGAAGGTTTCACTGGAAAGTATCTCAATTTGACGGAACTGGAACGATTTTTGTATCTCCTGGAAGCGTTTCGTTGATGAGTCATTTTTCATTCAATGCGCAATTTCCAGCCTGGAAAATGATCCCAATCCACAGTTTCGAATATCTACTTTCAAATGGCCCTGGAAATTTTACTGGAATTGATCGAATTAATTAATTTTGAGCAATCTGAAAATTGACTGGAAATGAGGCCATTGCAACGGTTTTTCGTCATTTTTTCCATGTTTCCAGGCTCCAGGGAACGGAAAAACCAACTATACCACCATTTTTTGACATGCTCTTTCGAATGGCGTCAAAATTTTTGCAAAAAAAATTTCACTCAAAATCGACAAAAATCACTGGCCTATAGCCCATGATTTTTTTGGTGAAAAAATTTTTTTTGTTACGAAATCAAATAAAAGGGTTCTCATTCGAAAGAGGACGCCAAAAGCAATTAGTTTGGAAGGTTTTACTGGAAAGTATCTCAATTTGACGGAACTGGAACGATTTTTGTATCTCCTAGAAGCGTTTCGTTGATGAGTCATTTTTCATTCAATGCGCAATTTCCAGCCTGGAAAATGATCCCAATCCACAGTTTCGAATATCTACTTTCAAATGGCCCTGGAAATTTTACTGGAATTGATCGAATTAATTAATTTTGAGCAATCTGAAAATTGACTGGAAATGAGGCCATTGCAACGGTTTTTCGTCATTTTTTCCATGTTTCCAGGCTCCAGGGAACGGAAAAACCAACTATACCACCATTTTTTGACATGCTATTTCGAATGGCGTCAAAATTTTTGCAAAAAAAATTTCACTCAAAATCGACAAAAATCACTGGCCTATAGCCCATGATTTTATTGGTGAAAAAATTTTTTTTTACGAAATCAAATAAAAGGGTTCTCATTCGAAAGAGGACGCCAAAAGCAATATTCAATGCGCAATTTCCAGCCTGGAAAATGATCCCAATCCACAGTTTAGAATATCTACTTTCAAATGGCCCTGGAAATTTTACTGGAATTGATCGAATTAATTAATTTTGAGCAATCTGAAAATTGACTGGAAATGAGGCGATTGCAACGGTTTTTCGTCATTTTTTCCATGTTTCCAGGCTCCAGGGAACGGAAAAACCAACTATACCACCATTTTTTGACATGCCCTTTCGAATGGCGTCAAAATTTTTGCAAAAAAATTTCACTCAAAACCGACAAAAATCACTGGCCTATAGCCCATGATTTTATTGGTGAAAAAATTTTTTTGTTACGAAATCAAATAAAAGGGTTCTCATTCGAAAGAGGACGCCAAAAGCAATTAGTTTGGAAGGTTTCACTGGAAAGTATCTCAATTTGACGGAACTGGAACGATTTTTGTATCTCCTGGAAGCGTTTCGTTGATGAGTCATTTTTCATTCAATGCGCAATTTCCAGCCTGGAAAATGATCCCAATCCACAGTTTCGAATATCTACTTTCAAATGGCCCTGGAAATTTTACTGGAATTGATCGAATTAATTAATTTTGAGCAATCTGAAAATTGACTGGAAATGAGGCGATTGCAACGGTTTTTCGTCATTTTTTCCATGTTTCCAGGCTCCAGGGAACGGAAAAACCAACTATACCACCATTTTTTGACATGCTCTTTCGAATGGCGTAAAAAATTTTTGGAAAAAAAATTTCACTCAAATTCGACAAAAATCACTGGCCTATAGCCCATGATTTTATTGGTGAAAAAATTTTTTTGTTACGAAATCAAATAAAAGGGTTCTCATTCGAAAGAGGACGCCAAAAGCAATTAGTTTGGAAGGTTTCACTGGAAAGTATCTCAATTTGACGGAACTGGAACGATTTTTGTATCTCCTGGAAGCGTTTCGTTGATGAGTCATTTTTCATTCAATGCGCAATTTCCAGCCTGGAAAATGATCCCAATCCACAGTTTCGAATATCTACTTTCAAATGGCCCTGGAAATTTTACTGGAATTGATCGAATTAATTAATTTTGAGCAATCTGAAAATTGACTGGAAATGAGGCGATTGCAACGGTTTTTCGTCATTTTTTCCATGTTTCCAGGCTCCAGGGAACGGAAAAACCAACTATACCACCATTTTTTGACATGCTCTTTCGAATGGCGTCAAAATTTTTGGAAAAAAAATTTCACTCAAATTCGACAAAAATCACTGGCCTATAGCCCATGATTTTATTGGTGAAAAAATTTTTTTGTTACGAAATCAAATAAAAGGGTTCTCATTCGAAAGAGGACGCCAAAAGCAATTAGTTTGGAAGGTTTCACTGGAAAGTATCTCAATTTGACGGAACTGGAACGATTTTTGTATCTCCTGGAAGCGTTTCGTTGATGAGTCATTTTTCATTCAATGCGCAATTTCCAGCCTGGAAAATTATCCCAATCCACAGTTTCGAATATCTACTTTCAAATGGCCCTGGAAATTTTACTGGAATTGATCGAATTAATTAATTTTGAGCAATCTGAAAATTGACTGGAAATGAGGCCATTGCAACGGTTTTTCGTCATTTTTTCCATGTTTCCAGGCTCCAGGGAACGGAAAAAGCAACTATACCACCATTTTTTGAAATGCTCTTTCGAATGGCGTCAAAATTTTTGCAAAAAAAATTTCACTCAAAATCGACAAAAATCACTGGCCTATAGCCCATGATTTTATTGGTGAAAACATTTTTTTGTTACGAAATCAAATAAAAGGGTTCTCATTCGAAAGAGGACGCCAAAAGCAATTAGTTTGGAAGGTTTCACTGGAAAGTATCTCAATTTGACGGAACTGGAACGATTTTTGTATCTCCTAGAAGCGTTTCGTTGATGAGTCATTTTTCATTCAATGCGCAATTTCCAGCCTGGAAAATGATCCCAATCCACAGTTTAGAATATCTACTTTCAAATGGCCCTGGAAATTTTACTGGAATTGATCGAATTAATTAATTTTGAGCAATCTGAAAATTGACTGGAAATGAGGCGATTGCAACGGTTTTTCGTCATTTTTTCCATGTTTCCAGGCTCCAGGGAACGGAAAAACCAACTATACCACCATTTTTTGACATGCCCTTTCGAATGGCGTCAAAATTTTTGCAAAAAAAATTTCACTCAAAACCGACAAAAATCACTGGCCTTTAGCCCATGATTTTATTGGTGAACAAATTTTTTTTTACGAAATCAAATAAAAGGGTTCTCATTCGAAAGAGGACGCCAAAAGCAATTAGTTTGGAAGGTTTCACTGGAAAGTATCTCAATTTGACGGAACTGGAACGATTTTTGTATCTCCTGGAAGCGTTTCGTTGATGAGTCATTTTTCATTCAATGCGCAATTTCCAGCCTGGAAAATGATCCCAATCCACAGTTTCGAATATCTACTTTCAAATAGCCCTGGAAATTTTACTGGAATTGATCGAATTAATTAATTTTGAGCAATCTGAAAATTGACTGGAAATGAGGCGATTGCAACGGTTTTTCGTCATTTTTTCCATGTTTCCAGGCTCCAGGGAACGGAAAAACCAACTATACCACCATTTTTTGACATGCTCTTTCGAATGGCGTCAAAATTTTTGGAAAAAAAATTTCACTCAAAATCGACAAAAATCACTGGCCTATAGCCCATGATTTTATTGGTGAAAAAATTTTTTTGTTACGAAATCAAATAAAAGGGTTCTCATTCGAAAGAGGACGCCAAAAGCAATTAGTTTGGAAGGTTTCACTGGAAAGTATCTCAATTTGACGGAACTGGAACGATTTTTGTATCTCCTGGAAGCGTTTCGTTGATGAGTCATTTTTCATTCAATGCGCAATTTCCAGCCTGGAAAATGATCCCAATCCACAGTTTAGAATATCTACTTTCAAATGGCCCTGGAAATCTTACTGGAATTGATCGAATTAATTAATTTTGAGCAATCTGAAAATTGACTGGAAATGAGGCGATTGCAACGGTTTTTCGTCATTTTTTCCATGTTTCCAGGCTCCAGGGAACGGAAAAACCACCATTTTTTGACATGCTCTTTCGAATGGCGTCAAAATTTTTGGAAAAAAAATTTCACTCAAAATCGACAAAAATCACTGGCCATGATTTTATTGGTGAAAAAAATTTTTTGTTACGAAATCAAATAAAAGGGTTCTCATTCGAAAGAGGACGCCAAAAGCAATTAGTTTGGAAGGTTTCACTGGAAAGTATCTCAATTTGACGGAACTGGAACGATTTTTGTATCTCCTGGAAGCGTTTCGTTGATGAGTCATTTTTCATTCAATGCGCAATTTCCAGCCTGGAAAATGATCCCAATCCACAGTTTAGAATATCTACTTTCAAATGGCCCTGGAAATCTTACTGGAATTGATCGAATTAATTAATTTTGAGCAATCTGAAAATTGACTGGAAATGAGGCGATTGCAACGGTTTTTCGTCATTTTTTCCATGTTTCCAGGCTCCAGGGAACGGAAAAACCAACTATACCACCATTTTTTGACATGCTCTTTCGAATGGCGTCAAAATTTTTGGAAAAAAAATTTCACTCAAAATCGACAAAAATCACTGGCCTATAGCCCATGATTTTATTGGTGAAAAAATTTTTTTGTTACGAAATCAAATAAAAGGGTTCTCATTCGAAAGAGGACGCCAAAAGCAATTAGTTTGGAAGGTTTCACTGGAAAGTATCTCAATTTGACGGAACTGGAACGATTTTTGTATCTCCTGGAAGCGTTTCGTTGATGAGTAATTTTTCATTCAATGCGCAATTTCCAGCCTGGAAAATGATCCCAATCCACAGTTTAGAATATCTACTTTCAAATAGCCCTGGAAATTTTACTGGAATTGATCGAATTAATTAATTTTGAGCAATCTGAAAATTGACTGGAAATGAGGCGATTGCAACGGTTTTTCGTCATTTTTTCCATGTTTCCAGGCTCCAGGGAACGGAAAAACCAACTATACCACCATTTTTTGACATACCCTTTCGAATGGCGTCAAAATTTTTGCAAAAAAAATTTCACTCAAAACCGACAAAAATCACTGGCCTATAGCCCATGATTTTATTGGTGAAAAAATTTTTTTGTTACGAAATCAAATAAAAGGGTTCTCATTCGAAAGAGGACGCCAAAAGCAATTAGTTTGGAAGGTTTCACTGGAAAGTATCTCAATTTGACGGAACTGGAACGATTTTTGTATCTCCTGGAAGCGTTTCGTTGATGAGTCATTTTTCATTCAATGCGCAATTTCCAGCCTGGAAAATGATCCCAATCCACAGTTTAGAATATCTACTTTCAAATGGCCCTGGAAATTTTACTGGAATTGATCGAATTAATTAATTTTGAGCAATCTGAAAATTGACTGGAAATGAGGCCATTGCAACGGTTTTTCGTCATTTTTTCCATGTTTCCAGGCTCCAGGGAACGGGAAAACCAACTATACCACCATTTTTTGACATGCTCTTTCGAATGGCGTCAAAATTTTTGGAAAAAAAATTTCACTCAAAATCGACAAAAATCACTGGCCTATAGCCCATGATTTTATTGGTGAAAAATTTTTTTGTTACGAAATCAAATAAAAGGGTTCTCATTCGAAAGAGGACGCCAAAAGCAATTAGTTTGGAAGGTTTCACTGGAAAGTATCTCAATTTGACGGAACTGGAACGATTTTTGTATCTCCTGGAAGCGTTTCGTTGATGAGTCATTTTTCATTCAATGCGCAATTTCCAGCCTGGAAAATGATCCCAATCCACAGTTTAGAATATCTACTTTCAAATGGCCCTGGAAATTTTACTGGAATTGATCGAATTAATTAATTTTGAGCAATCTGAAAATTGACTGGAAATGAGGCCATTGCAACGGGTTTTCGTCATTTTTTCCATGTTTCCAGGCTCCAGGGAACGGGAAAACCAACTATACCACCATTTTTTGACATGCTCTTTCGAATGGCGTCAAAATTTTTGGAAAAAAAATTTCACTCAAAATCGACAAAAATCACTGGCCTATAGCCCATGATTTTATTGGTGAAAAATTTTTTTGTTACGAAATCAAATAAAAGGGTTCTCATTCGAAAGAGGACGCCAAAAGCAATTAGTTTGGAAGGTTTCACTGGAAAGTATCTCAATTTGACGGAACTGGAACGATTTTTGTATCTCCTGGAAGCGTTTCGTTGATGAGTCATTTTTCATTCAATGCGCAATTTCCAGCCTGGAAAATGATCCCAAGCCACAGTTTAGAATATCTACTTTCAAATGGCCCTGGAAATTTTACTGGAATTGATCGAATTAATTAATTTTGAGCAATCTGAAAATTGACTGGAAATGAGGCCATTGCAACGGGTTTTCGTCATTTTTTCCATGTTTCCAGGCTCCAGGGAACGGAAAAACCAACTATACCACCATTTTTTGACATACCCTTTCGAATGGCGTCAAAATTTTTGCAAAAAAAATTTCACTCAAAACCGACAAAAATCACTAGCCTATAGCCCATGATTTTATTGGTGAAAAAATTTTTTTTTACGAAATCAAATAAAAGGGTTCTCATTCGAAAGAGGACGCCAAAAGCAATTAGTTTGGAAGGTTTCACTGGAAAGTATCTCAATTTGACGGAACTGGAACGATTTTTGTATCTCCTGGAAGCGTTTCGTTGATGAGTCATTTTTCATTCAATGCGCAATTTCCAGCCTGGAAAATGATCCCAATCCACCGTTTAGAATATCTACTTTCAAATGGCCCTGGAAATTTTACTGGAATTGATCGAATTAATTAATTTTGAGCAATCTGAAAATTGACTGGAAATGAGGCCATTGCAACGGGTTTTCGTCATTTTTTCCATATTTCCAGGCTCCAGGGAACGGAAAAACCAACTATACCACCATTTTTTGACATGCTCTTTCGAATGGCGTCAAAATTTTTGCAAAAAAAATTTCACTCAAAATCGACAAAAATCACTGGCCTATAGCCCATGATTTTTTTGGTGAAAAAATTTTTTTTGTTACGAAATCAAATAAAAGGGTTCTCATTCGAAAGAGGACGCCAAAAGCAATTAGTTTGGAAGGTTTCACTGGAAAGTATCTCAATTTGACGGAACTGGAACGATTTTTGTATCTCCTGGAAGCGTTTCGTTGATGAGTCATTTTTCATTCAATGCGCAATTTCCAGCCTGGAAAATGATCCCAATCCACAGTTTAGAATATCTACTTTCAAATGGCCCTGGAAATTTTACTGGAATTGATCGAATTAATTAATTTTGAGCAATCTGAAAATTGACTGGAAATGAGGCCATTGCAACGGTTTTTCGTCATTTTTTCCACGTTTCCAGGCTCCAGGGAACGGAAAAACCAACTATACCACCATTTTTTGACATGCTCTTTCGAATGGCGTCAAAATTTTTGGAAAAAAAATTTCACTCAAAATCGACAAAAATCACTGGCCTATAGCCCACGATTTTATTGGTGAAAAAATTTTTTTGTTACGAAATCAAATAAAAGGGTTCTCATTCGAAAGAGGACGCCAAAAGCAATTAGTTTGGAAGGTTTCACTGGAAAGTATCTCAATTTGACGGAACTGGAACGATTTTTGTATCTCCTGGAAGCGTTTCGTTGATGAGTCATTTTTCATTCAATGCGCAATTTCCAGCCTGGAAAATGATCCCAATCCACAGTTTAGAATATCTACTTTCAAATGGCCCTGGAAATTTTACTGGAATTGATCGAATTAATTAATTTTGAGCAATCTGAAAATTGACTGGAAATGAGGCCATTGCAACGGTTTTTCGTCATTTTTTCCATGTTTCCAGGCTCCAGGGAACGGAAAAACCAACTATACCACCATTTTTTGACATGCCCTTTCGAATGGCGTCAAAATTTTTGCAAAAAAAATTTCACTCAAAACCGACAAAAATCACTGGCCTATAGCCCATGATTTTATTGGTGAAAAAATTTTTTTGTTACGAAATCAAATAAAAGGGTTCTCATTCGAAAGAGGACGCCAAAAGCAATTAGTTTGGAAGGTTTCACTGGAAAGTATCTCAATTTGACGGAACTGGAACGATTTTTGTATCTCCTGGAAGCGTTTCGTTGATGAGTCATTTTTCATTCAATGCGCAATTTCCAGCCTGGAAAATGATCCCAATCCACAGTTTAGAATATCTAATTTCAAATGGCCCTGGAAATTTTACTGGAATTGATCGAATTAATTAATTTTGAGCAATCTGAAAATTGACTGGAAATGAGGCGATTGCAACGGTTTTTCGTCATTTTTTCCATGTTTCCAGGCTCCAGGGAACGGAAAAACCAACTATACCACCATTTTTTGACATGCCCTTTCGAATGGCGTCAACATTTTTGCAAAAAAAATTTCACTCAAAACCGACAAAAATCACTGGCCTATAGCCCATGATTTTATTGGTGAAAAAATTTTTTTGTTACGAAATCAAATAAAAGGGTTCTCATTCGAAAGAGGACGCCAAAAGCAATTAGTTTGGAAGGTTTCACTGGAAAGTATCTCAATTTGACGGAACTGGAACGATTTTTGTATCTCCTGGAAGCGTTTCGTTGATGAGTCATTTTTCATTCAATGCGCAATTTCCAGCCTGGAAAATGATCCCAATCCACAGTTTAGAATATCTACTTTCAAATGGCCCTGGAAATTTTACTGGAATTGATCGAATTAATTAATTTTGAGCAATCTGAAAATTGACTGGAAATGAGGCCATTGCAACGGTTTTTCGTCATTTTGTCCATGTTTCCAGGCTCCAGGGAACGGAAAAACCAACTATACCACCATTTTTTGACATGCCCTTTCGAATGGCGTCAAAATTTTTGCAAAAAAAATTTCACTCAAAACCGACAAAAATCACTGGCCTATAGCCCATGATTTTATTGGTGAAAAAAATTTTTTGTTACGAAATCAAATAAAAGGGTTCTCATTCGAAAGAGGACGCCAAAAGCAATTAGTTTGGAAGGTTTCACTGGAAAGTATCTCAATTTGACGGAACTGGAACGATTTTTGTATCTCCTGGAAGCGTTTCGTTGATGAGACATTTTTCATTCAATGCGCAATTTCCAGCCTGGAAAATGATCCCAATCCACAGTTTAGAATATCTACTTTGAAATGGCCCTGGAAATTTTACTGGAATTGATCGAATTAATTAATTTTGAGCAATCTGAAAATTGACTGGAAATGAGGCCATTGCAACGGTTTTTCGTCATTTTTTCCATGTTTCCAGGCTCCAGGGAACGGGAAAACCAACTATACCACCACTTTTTGACATGCCCTTTCGAATGGCATCAACATTTTCGCAAAAAAATTGCTTGGCACCAATCTCCTCTCAGGAGGTAACTGGAAAATCCTTGAAGAATTCATGAATAATCCGATAATCAACTCAATCTCAGATGCCATGCCGAAAAGGCACAACTTTGACAGACCATTCAAGCTGATCCTTGAGAGCAGAGATTGTTGGCGCAATAATAGGTATGTCTTTGAGGAGGGATCTTTGGTTTGGTACACGGATGGATCTAAGATGGAAGACAGAACGGGCATCGGGGTCTACGGAACGAGAACATGGCTGCACAAATCGCTCGGTTCTGCACCAACAATCTTTCAAGCAGAGTTACATGCCATGGAACTCTGCGTACGTGAAATTACTAATAGAGGTATTCGCGGTGCTAAGGTATATATTATATCCGACAGTCAGGCGGCACTCAAGGCTTTGGGGTCCTACACATTTGAGTCCAAAATCGTCTGAGACTATCTCACTGCTCTTAAAGAACTGACCCAGAGCAACAGCATTACGCTGGCATGGGTACCAGGGCACGAGGGCTTTGAAGGCAATGAGAAGGCGGATCACCTGGAGAAAAAAGGTGCGGATTCTCAGTTTATTGGACCCGAACTATTCTGCGGCTACTCGAAAAGCCGACTAGCAATGCGTATCAGGTCAAGAAATGTTTATCTGGAATCGGCACACCGAATAGAAAGTGATATCATAATTGCAGTGGAGATAGCGGGTCCAGAGAAACGACGTTAAATGGAAGCAGAGATGATTATAAAGAATAAAACTGGAAATATGTTTAATAAGGCTAATAACCACCAAAGGCAGGCACTCTGGAAGGATTACAAAGCAAAACTTAGATAATTTAAGTTTGAGTATAGGAAAGCCCAGAGGGAATCGCGGAGGAAATTTACTAGCCAAATACTAGACGGAATTGGATCAATTGGTTAAGTATCAAGATCACCACGTCATGGTTCCAGGGTTCGACACTCAGTCTCCCCGTGAGTTTTAAAGAAGAAATTTGAAAAGGAAATCTATTGTGTCTCTGGTGTGTTATCTTTCTCGCAGCAATGCAAAAACAAGACATTCAAATTTCCTCACTCCCCTTACCCTAAGCTGTCAAATCTATTTAAAGAGTACCATCCATGGAGTAGCTAAACAGCAGCTGATTTCTTTTACGAGAAAAGGACATAACAGTTTATTTGGTCACGTTTAAAAGGACGCATTTGATCAAAGACCAGTTGCAGAAGGCGTCTAAGTCAGAGTTCAAAAGGCGGCAGTTAATATCATTCTAAATTGAAAGAAATAGCTTGTTATCATCAGTATAATATAAAATTCTCGCGTGTGACAGAACAAGCGATTTATCATTGATGTAAGTAATGAAGAGTAAAGTACCGAGGTTACTACCCTGTGGCACCCCAGAAGTTATGCGGATCGGATCCGAAAGAATTTCACAGAACAAAACACGTTGAGAGCGCTTGGAAAAATACGAGCATAGCCAATGAACATAAAACCGGGGGAAAACCAAGAATTGGCAACTTATGAAGAAGAATTTTATGATTAATTCGTTTCTTACTGAAGTCAGTGAAGATACAATCAATCTATTTAACATTTTCAGTAGAAGATATGCAGTAATTCCAGAATTCCAACAAGTTGGTTGTAGTTGATTTTCCCTTTATAAACTCATGCTGGGAAGAAACTAAGAAGCATTTATAGTGAAAATAGAGAACCTTATATACCAGGGCCTCAAAGACAAACAAGGTGGTGCGGACAGGGACAAACGGCATAACACATCGTTTCACAATAGCAGTAGGAATGTCATCAGGCGCACTCCAGAACCTGTCAGTCAGTTTCGAAATATGTTTAGCAACCATAGCGTCGTCAAAAATAACTCCTTTGGATTGAAGAGAAGTCGTCGGAAGCTTCGTCATATAAGTAAAATCATTAAAGCTAATGTCGAAGGATTATCCCGGAATTTTTTTTTTCTTTTTTTTTTTTATACGATGTGGCCAAATCCTAGGGGACAACCTTTTGATGCGTAAGCACGGTTTTGTCCGGAAGGGAATTAGGGTAAGGGAAATGTGGAAACTTCATTCTTGTTTTTACATTGCTGCGAGCTAGACAACAGCCCAGAGACGGAGTGGATTATTTTAACTTCTTAATAAAAGCTCACGGGGTCATCTGGTCTCGAACCCGGGGCCCATGGCATGGTGGTCGTGCGGCTCAACGAATTGATCCAACTCCGCGGTCAAGTGGTCGTTACCACTCGTAATATAAGGTGGAGAGGTATACATCAGAACTGCTTATGGTCGTTGCGCAGAGTATGTTTGATCTTACCTATCCGAGCATAATCATTTTACGATGTATTGACGTCTGAGAAATATTTGTTATGCAAATCAGAGTAGGTCAGATAGTCATAGTCACTCCTTGAGGAGCAGAACCTCCTCCAAGCTTTATTCTTTATTCTGGAGATGTCTTAAAGGGGTACCCGACTGTGGAGCAGACTCGCCCAACTTGCTAGAGCTTGTCTATAAAAAGGGTTACACCCTAGAAACTATAAAGTAGCTAAGGTAGTATTCCTATCTAAGCCAAACAAAACCCACTATAGTACACCAAGTGCATATAGACCGATAATATTAACTTCATTGCTATTTTTTGTTTGTTTTTTTTTTTTAAGGGAGGTGCATAAAGCACGCTGGGGAACCCCTTTCCAGCAGTGTCGGACTCCTGTGGCGCAGTTTATCGACTAAAACGCCTCCCTTGCTCTCCGGACACTAGCCTGGAACCGTTTTCCACATTACTTCAAGCTAGATCCTTTCCTTTAGCAAGTCATTCGACCATCTCATCTGCGGCGGCCTGCTCGTCTAGGTCTTTCTTTTTCCTGCGCAGGACATCTTCCGCGTACCTGACTGTGCGATCCCAGATTTCTTTGTCGGCGATCATTCCTTGGACTATAGTTTCCGGGGAGATTGGCCCTCGGTCCTAGGTGGATTATTAGCGTTCCCCTAACGGGAGTCCATCTCTGAAATTGAAAGAAAGTGTGTTCTGCGGTGTCCGTTTGGCCTGGGCAATATAGGCACTCCGGTGACGCTACCTTTCCCATTCGGTGAAGTTACTAACGAAAGTACCCGTGGCCACTCAGGAGTTGGGTTATATAAAGACCTACCTCTCCATGCCCTCTGTCGATCCAGGGGCCCAGATCACTGATGAGCCTCGCTGTCCATCGTCCCCTGTTCTCCTCTCTCCATCTTTGTTTCCACCTCTCCATGGTGTAGGACCTTTCCTCTCTGCGCACCGTTGCCTTGTCCGTTTCTGCCTTCCTGAGATAAATCGCCCTTCGTTCCCTGGCGAGCAGGTCGATGGGAACCACCCCTGCAATCACCAGAACAGCCGGTTCGGAGACAGTGCGGTACACTGAGGCCACGCTCAGGGCTTCCGCCCATACCTCCGCACCATACAGTAGGGTTGTACTGTTGTCATCAGGAGGCGGCGTTTGCTCGATCTTGAACCTCCCACGTTGGTCATCAGCCTGCTTAGTAATGTGACGCCTCTTTCTGTTTTATCTGCAGTTTCCTTTATCTGCTCCTACTAAAAAGCCTAAAAATTCAAATTGTCAACACGACTACATAAAGGGAAGATCGGTTAAATTTTCTTTACATAGCTTAGTGCAGCATCTTGACAAAACAATGATGTACAAGGAAATGACCTTGGGCTGATTCATTGACATAGAGGTAGCCTTCAACAACGTCAGAATCGCAAGGATTCTCATTAGGTTACGAAAGTAATTGAATTAAGACAATTGACACCGATGTTAAATAGAGAAACCCTACAATAAGGGATTCTTTTGCCATACCTGTGGCTGATAGTGATCAATGAATAACTAGAAGTCTTGTCAAATTTCTGGTTTTGGTTATAAAGGGAAAACTACATTGGGCTAGATACTTGCAGGAAAAAAAAACAAAGAATTAAGAGCTTTCTGGACGTGTTGATTTTTTTTTATACGATGTGGCCAAATCATAGGGGACAATCCTTTGATGCGTTATCATGATTTTGGCCGGAAGAGAATTAGGGTAAGGGAAGTGAGGAAACGTGAATTGCTGCGAGCTAGACAACAGCCCAGAGACGGGGTGGATTATTTTAATTTCTTAATTAAAGCTCACGGGAAGACCTGGTCTCGAACCCGGGACCCATGGAATGGCGGTCGTGCGGCTCAGCGAATTGATCCAACTCCGTCTCCCAAGTATGGGGATTATCACTTCGTATCATAAAATATATGTACACTTGTTTAGTCAGACCCATGATAAGATACGGTTGAAAGGAAAGACGGTGGGCAGAAACCAGAAGACAATGGACCAGGTGCAGCGCATATGTTGTTTAGGCAGCATAGTAGTAGCACGGTCGATACCGACGGGGGCTCTCCAGGATATCACTACTTCACTCGTTTACACATGAAATAAGTGTGGAAGGTAAGGGGACAATATTATAACTAATTATAGACCTATCGCAAAGTTATCTTGCATACCTAAATTGTTTGAATCAATTGTGTATTCGCAGCTTATGGAGCGGTGTATTGGCTTAATCTCTCCCAATCAGCACGGGTTTTTGCCCGGTAGATCAACGACTACTAACTTGCTTGAATTTAACTCCCATATTATTTCTGGCTTCCAGCGAGGCATGCAGACTGACTGCATGTACACGGATTTCAGTAAGGCCTTTGATAAACTCCCTCACTCCGTAATAATATTTAAACTCGGGAGGCTGGGCTTCCCCCCTGTTCTTCTCGACTGGGTTTCTTCCTATCTTAGTTGCAGATCTTATCGTGTATCGCTCCATGGTTCTACCTCTAGAATCTTTAAGTCTTCATCTGGTGTACCACAAGGCAGTCATCTCGGTCCTCTACTATTCGTTCTTGCCATTGACGACATTGTCCCTCTGATCACGTACTCTAATGTTCTAATCTACTCTGATGACATGAAGATCTTTTTTTATATTAAGGATGGTGGTGACGCCGCCCTTATTCAAAAGGACTTAGATACGTTTCTGACGTGGTGCGAGCATAACGGCTTACACCTCAATTTTGAGAAATGCGAAGCTATGACTTTCTCCAGGAGCCCTAATTCTCAAGTTTATGATTACAACTTTGCGATGAAGGTCTCCGTCGCGTGCTGTCCGTAACTGACCTTGGGGTAAAGCTTGATAGGAAGCTTGACTTTACTCTGCATATTAACTATATCGTGTCTAAGGGCAGTTTAATCTTATGCTTTGTTAAGCGATGGTCTAGAGAGTTCTCGGATATACCAACATTGATGCATTTGTACTGCTCCTTAGTTTGACCTATTCTTGAGTTGCATCTCAGGTCTGGTCGCCCTACTACGCTGTTCATTCCAAGCGTATCGAATCGGTGCAGCGTAATTTTCTTAGATTTGCGCTTAGAGGGCTCCCATGGGACGATCCACTTAGACTCCCGCCCTGCACCGACCGCCTCCAGTTGCCCGATTTGCTCTCGCTTGAGAAAAGGCGCAAAGTCGCTGACTTGGTGTTTATTCACCAGCTCTTGAACTCTAATATAGACTCAAGTTCGCTTGTTAGCAGGGCTTTCTTCAGACAGTCCTAACATAACCTTCGAAGACCGCCTTTGTTGCATGTTGAACCATCCAGATCAAATTACGGCATGCATGAACCAATGAATCGTTTATGTAGGGCTGTTTATTCTTGTCCTAATTTTGATTTAACTCTTAGTAAGGTGTTGTTTAAGAACTATCTATTTTCTGTGCTCCCGTGACTCTCTGTTTGTATGTTGTGTTGCTGAGTTTCCTTGTTTTGTTTGTGCTGCTTTCTTTTTGTTTGAAAGTTTCCTTGTTTTGTTTCTGCTGCTTTCTTTTTGTTTGAAATGCTTTGGATAAGCCTTTGAAAGCGAAATGTAGTATGTAGGCGGCACGATTTCTAGGGTAACTTTTGACTAAGGTTTTGCTTAAACGATCTCTGTTGTCTTTGCACCCCTTTTGTAGTGTTTGGGAGTGTTTTTTTTCTCTTCTTTGTTTACATATATTTTATTGCATGGGTTATGGGAGCCTCATTCACCTCAATATATGTTATATTCTGGTCAATAGGTCAATTGTTTCCAGGCCTCTGCCTGCGAAGTGCGCCTTCTGAGTTAGAAGGGTTAATTCTAATTCAACAACTTACCTAGCATGAAAAGGTAGCTAAAATCTGTAACGCAGGGACGATTGAAAGGATAATCGGAGAAGAAGGTTGTTGGGAATTTCAGACTGGTAACCTGAAAGCTTACTTTCCGATGAAAAGAGAATGGATCAACAATAGTTTAGTCCAAGGAAAAACAATAGAAATGTATATAGTTGGCTTAAAAAACGAGAGTGGCTCGTAGTTCAAGTGCCATGCAAGGAACTAATCCTGGACATATGAGAGGGGTAAATAACTCTTCCTCTGTTATTCAATGCTAATTCTACTGTAGCAGTTGGAACGAGAATGCTAATGGAACGTGAGGTGAGATCCTCAAAAATAGCAATATGTACGTATAACTAGGTGTCAGTCGACTTATTAACAAACGCCGTGATGAAATCCAAACTTTAGAGGGATGCAAAATAGCCCTTGCATAACTAAGGTGCCAAAATGAGATCACCTAAGTCTACATATGCCGGGTCACTGTGGAAACCCAGGTAATCAAAGAGGTTTTCTCTTTAACTTTAACAACGATCAACAGATAAACATACTCAAGCGTTCAGGGTAACTCTCAATGCATCTGTATCAAAACATATAGTCAAATTAAATAACGTCCAACTGAAAATTTATGTAGGCCTAGTCACAGGGCATACACGATTTATGACATCAGAGTAGTAGTAGCGGACTCCAATCTTTGTAGAAGTTGCGAGAAGAAGACGGACCACCGTTTTACACGTTTCGGCCAACGCCCGGCCAAAGATGACTATTACTAGATAACCGGCTCTCTAAAATACCCAACTAGTCTTGAAAAAGTAACACTGGCACCACAGTAAAACGAAATATTTCTAGATTTTAAAGTGATAAGAATATCCATGCAAATAAAGAGTACAGATAGTGTGCAGTCATTTACTCCTGTCAAAATTATTTGAGAGAATCATTTACTCCTGTAAAAATTCTGTTCTCATCCGGAGAGAATAACAGCTTTCTCTCAAAAGAGTACCGCCAAATCTTGTCGAAGAGAAAAATGTACCAAAAAGTACCACCAAACAATGTGAATCACATGACTGAGATAGTTACTTGTGTGCGTAGAAAAATTCAAACTGTCAATGTATTCTGCTCTTTTAATGAGAGAAGTACATTTGACATTTGTAAATGCACATAAGAAAAGTATACTTGTCTCCTACCCACAAACTCTCTCGGAAAACGAATTTTTAGTTCTGACTGCAGGGTTGCCTGATGCGGGAAATATATAAAAGCAGCCAAAGAATTTTCACTACTTTGTTCGAAGCCGTTTATCTAGTAGAGTAATCTTTGGCCCGGCCTTAAGAAGATATAGCTAGTCATGGAGTCGAGAAACATCGATTTTTTAGGAATTTGTGAAATATTTATAAAAAAACTCCCATTCTTGAAGAGTTTAGAATTTATCGAAATGAGGTTTCGTACTCTCGATGCAGTTGGCTTAGCAGCTTCAGAATCGCCAGAATGGGCCCTTATATCCCACAAATATTCATCTATGTAATCAAGGGCATGGTTTAATGGACTGTGAAAAATTTCTAGAATTAAATTTAAATGATCGTCGAGTTGTAGGTGAAAGGTTCTCATATTGGTGCAATTGTTTGATTCTGGGACATTCTGTCACAAAATATCGCAACAAGTATAATTGTCGGAGTCACACATTGCTACATTCATATTCAAGGACGAAGAAGGAAATTTAAGTTGTTGACAGCAAACATCCTGAAATAGCAATTCAGAAAAGATCACACAATTGAATTAGTTCAATTAATATTATTAGCAACAGCACAATGACGGTCACCAATTCAGAAGGATTGAGTATTTCATTACGTGAACTAATAGATCAGGGTTCAGAACTAAGCCCCATCCCGCAATCAGCTGCACAACGTTTTTAGTTGCAAGGTTAACAGTGCTGATATACACATCAATGGATTTAATTGTTCTCATATGGCCTTAGTATTACCCAATTTGACAGGCTTGCCACCTTATCAAAAAAATAACCACCAATCATGGACTCATTTAAAGGAGCGGGCGGGGGGGGGGGGGGGGGGGAATGAGTTTCAAAGAGAATCTCTAGAGACTCTACGCTTGATGAGGTCCAAGTACCATCCGCCTTAAGTAGATAGCTAGGAATACTTGGATTGGTAGCTAAGTATTTTCTCACTCTGGAAGCCTCAGAGGTTTCCGTTATTTTATCGCAGTAAATTCTCCACGATTTTTTCTGAGCCTTCCTGAGTTCCTTTTTATAAATTTTCAGTTTGTCTTTATAGCAGTCCCACGAGTGCGTTTCCCTATTGGCTTTTGCCAGATTAAAGGTATTTCTGCATTCCTTCCTAAGAGACCCTAGGTGTGCATTCCACCACGGAGGCTTCTGTTTGCCTCTGGGTATCTTAAGGGGACAGGATTGAGCCATAGCTCCATTTAGAACTTTAGTGAGCTTATCAACTAGCCCGTCCAGTTCCTCTTTGTTATTTGGAGGGATAGGTGGGTCAGAAGGTAGTGACGCCTCTTCAATATCCCTGTATAAGTTCCAATCCGTCTTTCTGTAATTTCTAAAGACTGGTGGTTTCGAAGGACGGTCATCCAGATCGAACTGGATGTACCTATGATCAGAGAAGGAATGTTCATTGGAGACCCTCCAATTCTTAATAAGGGATCTGACATTATCCGAGGCCAGAGTCAGGTCTAAAACCTCTTGCCTGTTCCTTGTGATAAAAGTGGCTTCTGTCCCCACATTACATAAGAGCAAGTTAGTATTTAAAAAGAAATCATAAAGAGACTCACCTCGCTCGTTGATGGCGTCACATCCCAGAATGAGCCCAGCCTTGCGTCGTTCAGCCTCAGCAACAAGGTTCTTCACAGAATCGGACGGAGGAGGCTCCAAGAAGTCGTGTGCCAAATAAGAGGAGGTCAACCAGTAGCACCAGTAGGGTAAGACAAAGTTCAATGAAAATCATTCTATTCTTATTGGCGATCATTTGAAAGATAAATTTTGCTGGTACATCCACGTAGTGTTTATTACCTACCTATATATTCATAGTTATTATTCTAACGAAATTGTTTGCCTTCCTCTATTAAAATCCCTTCCATCGCACACAACTCTACTCTCAAGAGGCTTTCATCTAAATTTGGCGGAACTATTGAATCTTTTTTTAACCAGACCAGTACCAATGTGGAACAGTTTACCATCTTATGTATTTAACGAGCATAGAGCATTCAGTCGGAACGTGCATTGTCGTTTCCTTCGGTCAACCCCTTCGTCCCAGTTTCCCAAACACACTCTCCTCTTCTGCTAATGCTGTGCATAGGGCTTTCTCTAATAATAATAAAAAATTCCTAAGGTCTTTATTAAATCGAAACTTCACTTTAAAAAGCCAATTTAAAAGTATTTTGTTATAAATTTTAAAACTATCAACTTTTACTTCCTTTTTAATATTTCTGTGCTTCGAATTACTATACAAGCCCGCTTTACTACTGAACAAATGCAAGTAGATAAGTAAAGTACCTAAGTATTAGACAATTTCGTTATTTTTATTTTTTATTTAAAAATACAAAATTGATTAGGGCATTATTTTAAAAATAGTTTAATTTCTGTTGATATTTCCAACGACTGTTGTAATTTTCACAGATCTCATAGTTGTGGTACTTATTGAGTATTGCTTGCAACACTAATGCTTTATTACCATAGAACCTACATTACCATCATTTTGACATTTAGCGATCAGACGACAACAAGAAACAAAGGGACGCGGACGTAATTTTTAAGTTGTAAAAAAATAAGTTTTACATTTAATTAAAAAGCATTCAATTTTGTGAAGTAAGTGTCCATTAGTTGTTTAATAATTACAATTTATATTTGCAAGTGTTTAACAATGAATGTGCAAGAGCTTAAATTTAGAAAAATGTTTGTGGTTAGTGTCGCGAAGATAAAATTAACAGTTAGTTATCGTTTATCAGCACTTATTTTCTGAAATATATTGTGGCTTAGAAGTTTGAAGTGAGATTTGAGCAAAGTAAGTCGAATTTTCATATTTTATTTAAAAATATTCGAAAAAAGTAATTTTCATTTGAGCAGTCATCGTGTGAGTAATTTTGCAGGGTTTTTCAAACTAAATTTCTTTTGCTCCTGAATGTAGGCAATATTATCTATGATCAAACCGTTTAATTTCAGTGTTTGTCAAAGTAAATTTTTAACTTTTAGCAAATAGTTTTATTACCAATTAAATGAAATGTGTATTGACGTGACTTTTCTTGCTCATATATTTTAGTGCTAGGAAAGGAGCTTGTTTACGAAGTTATTAAGGACTAATTATGAATGTAGGGTAAGCTACCCAGTTTCGAGCGCCCTTGAAGGCTTTTTAATTTTCTGTGTGAACTCGCTCGAAACAAAACATGTTCCCCGATCAGAAATGATCCTAGATGGTCGACTGTAGGTATTAAAATAGGAATCTAAACAAGCCACTACTTCTTCGGTTTTAGTACTGGACACAGAATATAACTTAGTAAATTTCGAAAATCCGTCAACAATGAGAAATATATATTTTTTCCTCGCCTTCGGCGTCGGCAGTGGCCCAAAGTGATCTATATGCAGTACTTCAAAAGGCACGTCTCCTTTCGGAATATTGTGAAGTATTTTTTAATAGAATTAATCCTTCTAACTCAGAAGGCGCACTTCATAGGCAGAAGCCTAGAATTAATTGACCTATTCACCAGAATATAACGTATATTGAGATGAATGAGGCTCCCACAACCCATGCAATAAAATATTAGTAAACAAAAAGAAAAAACAAAAAAACAAAAATCCAAAACACGCCCACACAAACAATCAGGGGTGCACAGTCAACAGAGATCGTTTCAGCAAATCCTTAGTAAGAGTCAGGTCAAAACCAGGACACATATTCACGGCTCTACACATGCGATTTATAGGCTCATGCATACCATAGTTAGACCGAGAGTGAGCAACATGCAGTAAAGGCAGTCTTCTTAAGCTATACGGGGTGTGCCTGTAAGAAACCATACCTGCGAGAGTGCAAGAGTCTATGTTCGAGATCAAAAGTTGGTGAATAAAGACTAGGTCAGCAACTCTACGTCGTTCTTCCAACGAGTGCATATTAAGCAATCGGAGGCGATCCACATAAGGACGAAGCCTAAGTGAATCATTCCATAGAAGGTCTCTTAGTGAGAACCTAACAAAGTTCCGCTGCACCGACTCAAAGCGTCTGGAATGAACAGCATAGCAAGGTGACCAAACCTGAGATGCATACTCGAGAACCGGTCTAACCAAAGAGAAAAATAAGTGAATAAGGGTCAGTCGATCAGAAAACTCCCTTGACCACCGTTTAACAAAACCCAAAACTGAATTACTCCGAGACACGATATAGTTTATGTGCAGAGTGAAATCGTGTTTTTTGTCTAGCTTTGTCTTATATGACTTTTTAGGCTTTGGCGGTTGCTCATATTAATATGTAAATATTTCCGGATTAGCCGCGTAAATAATATGTAATTTAAATGAGTGCTAATATTAGTACTCACCCCGAACGTTTCGCTACAAGTTATATTGAGCGTGGTCACCGGGAAACTGCCTGAAGCTGTTATCGATGCTTTAAGTTACGCAGATTATATCGGTGCGTAAGCTGTTGTTTCGGTTGAACTTGCTGTTGTTGGTGCTGTGGTGCAGAATGTTGTTGTAGACAAACACTACTCACTACGTCACTGTTTGCGTGTAAATCGTTTCGGATCAACTGCATCGAGGTGTTGAGTACAGGATCCCATGTCCGTGAAAGCGGAAAACTATTGTCGCGATTGAAGTTTTGTCGCCGCTTAATTTCAATCGCCTCACGGACAAGACGTGGAGTGTATCGATATTCGCGAGACAGGACTGCAGATTTTTCAAAATGAATCCAATGATGTTCTTTTGGATGGTCCAGTATGTGCTCGCTGATTGCTAATCTTTCCCGCTGATTTTTGCTGACCGCATTTATATGTTCTCTCAGGCGGGTTGCAATACTTCTTTGTGTTTGCCCAATGTAGGATGACCCGCAGCTACAAGGGACCGCGTATACACCTGGTGTTTGGAGTGGAAACCGATCTTTAGGTGATTGGAGGTAATTTTTCACCTTTTTGGGTGGTAAAAAGATCGACTTAACACCATATCGCTTTAGAATTTTTCCCACTCTGTCGGTAACGCCTCTCATGTAGGGCAGGAAAGCTTTTTTATTATTCAACTGCTCCTCGTTATTGTCCCTTTCCCGTAATAAATTTGGCTTCCAAGAGCGCTGTTTTCTTGTATAGCCGTTGGATTTTAAAACATTGTCCACGTAATTGAGTTCTTCCGCAAGGTGTTCGTTATCACAGATTCTGTGGGCTCGGTGAACTAACGTGGAAACGACGGATCTTAAATTTGCCGGGTGGTGGTGCGAGGTAGCATGCAGGTATCGGTTTGTATGTGTGACCTTGCGAAAAACTGTGTGACCCAATGTACCATCATGCTTCCGTATTACTTTTACATCCAAGAACGCAAGGTGAAAAATTACCTCCAATCACCTAAAGATCGGTTTCCACTCCAAACACCAGGTGTATACGCGGTCCCTTGTAGCTGCGGGTCATCGTACATTGGGCAAACACAAAGAAGTATTGCAACCCGCGTGAGAGAACATATAAATGCGGTCAGCAAAAATCAGCGGGAAAGATTAGCAATCAGCGAGCACATACTGGACCATCCAAAAGAACATCATTGGATTCATTTTGAAAAATCTGCAGTCCTGTCTCGCGAATATCGATACACTCCACGTCTTGTCCGTGAGGCGATTGAAATTAAGCGGCGACAAAACTTCAATCGCGACAATAGTTTTCCGCTTTCACGGACATGGGATCCTGTACTCAACACCTCGATGCAGTTGATCCGAAACGATTTACACGCAAACAGTGACGTAGTGAGTAGTGTTTGTCTACAACAACATTCTGCACCACAGCACCAACAACAGCAAGTTCAACCGAAACAACAGCTTACGCACCGATATAATCTGCGTAACTTAAAGCATCGATAACAGCTTCAGGCAGTTTCCCGGTGACCACGCTCAATATAACTTGTAGCGAAACGTTCGGGGTGAGTACTAATATTAGCACTCATTTAAATTACATATTATTTACGCGGCTAATCCGGAAATAGCTTTGTCTTGTCCAAGGTCTGTAACTGACTCAACACAGTTTCAGTAAAGTATTCTTTCAGCCTTTCCACTTACAGGTGAAAAATAAGCGCATTTTAAACATCCGGCTATATAATTTTTAGTTTTTCATATAAGTTTCATATAAGTAAACCAGTAGGACTTTTTAATGTATTCGAAACACTTATTCGCACCCAAGTGACTGAGAGATTCATGGTGCGTTTGTATAACGCGATCCTCCATTTTGTTTCCATAGAACTGAACATTGTCTTTATTTTTTCGGTACAGAAGACCATTGAAAAGGGCAAAACGTTGGCTTTCGCTTTTCTCCAATTTAGGTACTTATTTAACTATATTCGGATCTCGTCCCGGTGCCGCAACTAACGCAATATCAAACGTACTCTCCTGAACATCTAGAATCTCTGTACAACGGCTCAAAGCGTCAACGTGACCCATTCTGTTATCTGAACGGTATTCAATTTTATAATCGAAGTTTTGCAACTATAAGGCCGATCGCGATATTCGGGGATTGATTGACTTTTTACTCAGAGTTAACGTCAATGACTGGCAGTCAGTAATGATCTTAAAATTAATTCCCGTAAGATATATGCGAAACCTCCTGAGAGCATATATAATAGACAAAGTTTCGAGTTCGTATGACTGGTATTTCGACTCAACCTCAGTAGTTCTTTTGGAAAAAGACGGGATGAAACTTTCCATCAGCCTGACGTTGTAGCAATATATGTAGCTTCGAAACCTGTTCTACTTGCATCACAATGCAGTTCTGTTTGATTCAATGGGCTATAAATTGCTAGAATCGGCGCGCTCGCTAATTTTGATTTTAGAGTCTCAAATGCTTCCGCCTCTTCTAATCCGAATCTAAAAACTGAGTCTTTTCTTAAAAGATCGTAAAGAGGCCTAGCCAAAGTAGCAACATTTTTGATGAACCTCCTAAAATAGGAACCTAATCCAAGGAAACTATGGATGTCTTTCACGCATCTAGGTAACGGAAATTCATTAATAGCACGAAAATTTTCGGAGTTTGGACGTATTCCCTTATTGCTGACAATGTAACCTAAATAAACAATTTCTTCGTAAAGAAACCTACATTTGTCTAACCTAAGCTGTAAACGGTATTTGGCTATTATTATATTTCCGACGTGTTTTAAAATCGTCAAATGATCTTCAATACTTTCGGTGGCTATTAGGATATCATCCATATAAATAAGTACTTGATCTTTTGCAGCTAATTCCCTAAATATGTGATTTATATACCTCTGGAAAACACAAGGGGCGTTCTTAAGCCATTCTCAAGGCACTCGTAGGGCATTCTCAAGTACTCGTACTGACCGATAGGCGTAACGAAAGAAGTATATTTCATGGATTCAGCTGCCATATGAACGTGGTGGAAACCACTACGCAAGTCAAGTGTAGAAAAATACCTTTTACCGCGCAATCTGTCTAACAAGTCATCGATCAATGGAAGGGGAAAATTGTCTCGAACCGTATTTTTGTTTATTTCACGATAGTCTATGCACAATCTTCATTCCTAATTCTTTTTCTTGACCAATACAATCGGAGACGCGTACGGAGATGTGCTTTCGCGTATAATCTTTCTATCCAAAAGATCATTTATTATTTTCTAGAGCTCTAACCTGTACATATAAGGCAGTCTCCTTGCTGTGCAATAAATAGGGTTGTCCTTCGTTAAATTAATAAACATTTCAAATTTATCGTCAACGTTAGTCCTTATTATATCCGAATTATTACTGCAAGCTTCTGCTACGATTTCGTGCACTTTGGTTTTAGTTTCGTAAGAGAACTTTTCGTTAATATTCAATGCAAGCAGATTACGATCGTCAGAAGCGTTTATATTTAATATTTGACATTCAAAGTTTTCTGGATCGGACGTTTGAACATGGTTATGAACTAAAATATCATTATTGCACTGACTCTGAATTTCATTGCTATGTTTATTGGAACTAAAATTTAAATTATTTTTTCTTAAAAAATCTCTCCCTAAAATAGCAGGATATAGCATGCTAGCATTTTCAACCACAAATAAATTCAAACTTACACAAGAATTCATAAAATATACATCTAAAAGTGTCGTACCTTTAATTTTTAATCTACTTTGGTTGATGCCATGGAATCTGCTAATTAATGGACCGAGGTGACTGCCCTGAAGGACGCCGGAACGAGTGACAATAGGGTTAGAAATGGATGAGCTAAAGAGAACATTGTACTGACGGTTGTTGAGGTAGAATTGAATCCAGCAGATGAATCGAGGCGGGAAGCCTAGGCGATCAAGTTTGAACAGGATAACGTTATGAGAGATCTTGTCAAAGGCTTTACTAAAATCGGTGGCGATAAAATCAACATCTTTACCGTTTTCCAGGGCACATAGTGTTTTGGAGACGAATTCGGTAAGGTTGGTGGTTGTAGATCTTTCTTTGAGGAAGCCATGCTGGGAGCGGCAGAAGATAGACTTACAGTGGAAGAACATGGAATCATAGACCAATTTTTCAAATAGTTTAGGTATGGATGATAATTTAGCAAAGGGTCTGTAGTTGGATACATCGTTCTTGCAGCCTTTTTTTGAAGATGGGAATAATATAAGAGGTCCATAATTGAGGGAAAACCCTTTGAGTGACCGAGAGGCGGAAAAGCAGAGTAAGGAGTTAAACTAGATGCATGGCACACTTTTTCAGAACGATGGCCGGAATGCCGTCGGGACCTGGGTGAAAGTCATCCTCAAGCCCGTTAATACTGGCGGCGATTTGTTCGGGTCAGGGTCGAAAGACGTAAACGACGTTTGAGTGCATTTGTCCAAGAATGAAAAGTAGTTGAGATCAGGTTGTAGGGAATTGTCGCTGAAAGATTTACTGAAGGAGTGTGCAAAGAGTTTGGCGATAACCTTAGGATCAGACGAAGAGGTATTCTCAAGTTTTAGGGTAGAGGGGTAACCATTGGATTTCTTCTTGGAATTAATAAAGTTATAAAAACGCTTGGGGTCAAATATGAGGCTAGTTTCCATCCGGTAGAGGTACTTATAGTAGAGGATATCACAACGTTCAGAATAAGAGGTATAAGCAGACAAGTAAGAAGAATAGTCAGACTCAGTCTGGGTTAGAAGAAAAGTTTGCCAACGTTTATTTCTCCTGTTGCGGAGAGAGCGTAATTCTTTGTCGTACCAAACGGGGGAGGAGTTTTTACAAGGAAGAAGAGGGATAGACTGTGTAAGACAAGCGTGTATTTCCGAATATAGCTTCTCTACAGCAACGTCAATTGGAAGATGTTGAGGGATAGTGCCAATGTTGGAGTTGAGGAGCAATTGATTTAATTTTTCAAAGTCGCCTTTACGAAAATTGAAGGAAAGAGAAGACTCGGAGCTTGAAAGGGCGTGAGGGTGTTCGTTGGAGAAAACGAGGAACAGGGAAGGATGGTGGCGATCGAGGGAGGGGAGGAAGCATATACGAACATCTGGGACCTTGTGGTGTAAACAAACTCCGCAATCCCATAGTAAAAGATCTTCTTTCTCAAAATATTTTTTCTGGATGTGATTAAATTCTCAACTTGAAATTGAATTGAATTTTTTTTTTATACTATGTCGCCAAATCCTAGGAGATAACCCTTTGATGCGTTAGTATGGTTTTGGCAGGAAGGAAATTATGGTAAGGGAAGTGAGGCAACTTGAAAGTCTTGTTTTTGCATTGTTGCGAGCTAGACAACAGTCCAGAGTTAAAGTTCACGGGGAGACCTGATCTCGAACCCGGGACCCATGGCATGGTGGTCGTGCGGCTCAACGAATTGATCCAACTCCGTCTCTTCGTACTTCTTCAAAATTCTCATTCAAGGTGCAGTTTTTTAACGTGAAGACTTTTTTTTTGTTCTTGCTTGTTATGCAGTAATGACATTTCGAACAATTTCTCTTTGTTTTTGGTTATGTGAACGTGTACGTGTATGGCACAAAATAAATACAATATATGAAATAGATACGACAAGCTTGGTGGCACATGGTTGCGAATATAAGTATTTTTTTATCTTGTATTCAGATATGGTTGTTGTTAAATGAATAATGTGATAATGTGATAGTTATAAAATGTTTGGGAACGTTTTAAGAAAACTCTGGTTTTACAAAATGGATAATAAAAATGTGTTTCATTTGATCAGTAAAAACATAACGCTTGTAAATTTAAATAATATCTGTTTTTATAAGAAAGTATGGGAGGACATCTATTATTTGTTTATGGGATTGACCCCTCCTGAGGTATTACTTCTTATAGTTTTAATATTTATCTAAAGTGCTAAATCCTTTTTAACGTCTTACCTTATTTTTCCATTTTAGTCAAGCTTCACCTCCCTATTAAGAAATACTTCGAATCAATCTCTGCTGGTCAACATTTCTACAAACATATTCTGCAAAAGAAACAAACTCCGGAAAAGAACAACTTTCACAAATCAAAATGTCTTTCAAGGAAGTTTGCGTCCTTGACAAAAGAGGCTCTCTACAACTTCAATAAATCAAAGTGAGACTGTAGACGACGACAATCAAAAGTCATCAAAACTACCAAACGAAAGTGCTTAAATTTGCGAGAAGTTGAGGACAAATAACAAAAACTCCGGAATATTCAAGAAAACTGCATAAAATCTTCAGAGAAGCACAAAGACATGACTTTGGGTAGCATCCTCTAGTTATGTAGATCGAAAGTTACAAGCAAAAAAATAAGACTGCGATGCAGAGTCGTTATGACAAATAGACGACCCGTATGTAAACTGTTATTGACATCAGTCCGGTAGTTTTTGTAGCTCCACTTTTGACAATAAAGTTTTTATTATTATGCAAACTCATAGCGTGATTTGCTGATGCAAGTTACCCATCAAACGTACCAAACTGGCAAACCCCATTACGTTTCTTTTTTGTCATCTTAAAGAGATTTGTGGAATAAAGGGGAGGAATTCAGAAAGTATGCTGAAGATTGATAGAAAATTTGTCCATCATTGTTTCAGGGTTCTTAGGTTTTTATCGGATGTCACTTCTTACCTGAAGCAAATCTAAAAAACATACTCAATTGGAATACAACCCGATTTAGATTACTCTTAACATTCCACTCTACGAAAGCTTTCTACAAAATATTAAGAAAAGCGCCACACTTTGACATGACATTACACCTTTCATACGAATTGAATATAATCCCTAATTCCAGCTGCACTATTGTTCATTCTTCATCCTATGTCTTGTCTACTCAGTACAAAATGGAAAAAAGCACTTCAATTAAATTCAATAAACACTCGTAATAATTTGAGACTGTATACTGTTGATAAGTGAATCTTTTAACAATTCCAACCAATATGTTCGACAAAGGTAGGAGTATGAAAACTCCGTTCTTTTGTCCTTCGAAACTGAAGAAAGAACGTTGAAATGACGAATCGTGAAATTTCGTTGGCAGCCTCAATTGAGAAGCTGCATAAAGGAGTGATAACCAACTTTCTATGACACAAGACGATATATAAATAAAATAAAAAATCTGCTGTCCCGCAAAAGATACATGAATGGGCCAGAAATGAGGTTCTGCCTAAGGTGTGTAAGCCAAAAAAATTTTATGAAAAACGTAATCAGGTTCAGTTTTCATTCAATGCCTGGATCCTAGGACAATCACCCAGTAAGAGAGAGTCTCAAACTTTGGCAGACATATAGCTTCGGGCTATACAGGACAACGTAACCTTTTTAAGATGAACTTTTTCAGGCACTTTTAGGAACGGAGGATGTAAGCCCAGGGGCTTGAGCCTTTTGAATAAGATGTTTCAACGTGCAATTTAATTTTAAGTTTTCGACGGAAAGCAAACTTAATTAGTCTGAAATCGGAAAAAAATGTTGGATTTCGTTGATGTACATTGTTTGCTGAGTTCTATACAGTTACTGTGGCTTGTTTGAGTTATGAACGAGGTGGGGATCCCCTTTAAGAAAGTGGAAAGGAGGTAAATATGTACATGGGACTAATTATAAATGTAACTGATTTCCGGTGAAATACCCTTGGGGCTGATTTAATGTTTTTATCTTGAAAAGTAGTAGTAAAAGTTATAGCCTCAAGGAAAACCGGTTTCCGATAACCTTTCCTGGGATTTTAAGTAAGAAAATCTTTGTAGATTATAAAATACATCCAATTAAGATTGTTCAAAGTACGAATTTTTTTGCAGATATGCTCTAAGTACTTCAAGGAGTTGTATGTGTTTTGCATTATGAGTCGGGATTTTGGCCCAAAACGCAAAAATTCGGGCACGTGCAACTCCTCCCTCCGTTTCAGAGGTTGCTGAACCCAAATGTCATATTTTTATCCGAGCCCACCCGCTCAAATGGCCCAACACCACCCTTTCTTCGCGCATGGATGCCCGACAACATAGTTTCTGATGGCAATTATGGATGATGTGACCGGGATATAAGAGAAGAACATGATCGTTACTACCATTGGGGGACGATTCTACTCTCCCAGGGGTGGAAAAGTGGTTTCGTCTATCTTCTGAGTTTTCAAGGATGTTTTATAAAAAACAAATAGTTTCAGATGACTTTTACCTTACCAAACGGCCAGAAACCACCACTTTCGCGAATTTTCTTTGTACAGGGCAATGATTGTTCACAGGGAATTGTATCTATAATTGATACAAGCGGAATAATGAATGAATTTTTTGGTGCTTCTGGGCTCTCTGAATATCTCTCTTCCGCCTCACTCCCTGCGCGTCTTTTTAACCGACTTTCCAAAAACAAAGAGGTTCTAAGTTCGACGTGTATTTTGTTTTTTTTATGTCTGTCCGGGCATAGGTTAGGTTAGGTTAGGGTGGCGGCTATCAGCCCTACAGCCGATCAGCCTCACATAGACCTATAAATGGTCCGTTGTGATACCACATCCGTGGAACCGTGCCTGATTGCCGGGTTTAACTAAAACCAGCCGCAGCTGTTAATAAACCTTAGGAGCTGCTTCAGCCCGATGCCGGCTATATCGCCCATGCCACCTAAGAAGTACGCGCCCATTTCATTGTACCTTCTTTTTGCTAGGCCCGGGCATTCGCAGAGTAAGTGCTGAATGCTTTCCACCTCTTCCTCGTCCATACAGCTCCGGCAGAAGTCATTCGTGGGAACGCGCAGACGTTCTGCGTGTCTACCGAAAAGGCAGTGGCCAGTAATAACTGCCACAATGTTTCGGAGGTTTATCCGGCTTTCGTTTAATAGGAACGCGGTTTTCCTCAAATCCCATTCAGGCCACAGCTGCCTTGATAGGCTGCATGTGGTTATATTACTCCATCTCTGCTTAGCGAGCTGAACAGCCCTAAGGTCAATTTCTCTCTTTACTGATTCTAGTGGCCAGCCGATCGATCTGTCAATAGAGGAAGCATCCAAATGTGATCCCTCCTTTGCCAGCTCATCAGCTGCCTCATTCCCTTGAACACCACTGTGACCAGGGACCCAGCATAGAGTTACCTTATGCCTTGCCCCTAAAGTCCGGAGACCAGCCAGACACCTGCCGACCAGCCGTGACCTGACTAAGTTTGAGTCCAGCGCCTTGATAGCTGCTTGGCTGTCGATGTACAAGCATATCTCGCTACCCATTGGTAGGTTTGGGCGTCCGTGTATTATTTCTGCCGCCCTTTCTATGGCCAAGATCTCTGCTTGGAATACACTGCAATAGTCCTACTACCTACTGCATATGCCTAGGCAGTCCGAGAAGACCCCCGCTCCCACTCCGTCCTCCGCCTTAGACCCATCCGTCAAGACTGATATTTCTGCACCGGTGGCAACCCCCCACTCTTCCCATTCTTCCCTAGTTGGGATTTTTATGGAGAAGGCCTTCCCAAAACTAAGTAGTGGGATGGTGTAGTCGGTGTTCGCCTGCAGATAGCCTCCCGAATATACTGCTTAGTATACTGCTGGCCGGGCATAACTTCGTAACCCGTTGATCGATTTTGGTGATTCTTTTTGTTGTTAGGTAGAGTGTGAATACCGATTGGTTCCATGTCAAAAAAATTATTGATAGGGTTGGGATGGGGGTGAAACCTAGCCTTGTAACGTGGACCGATTTGGATGGCCTAGGTAGGGGGAGGGAGGAGGGGTAGTCTAACTTTATAACGCCTGGACCGATTTTGAAAATTCTTTTTATTTTGGGTAGAGTACTTATGTTCACCGATTGGTACCATGTCAAAAAAATTGTTGGCGGGGTGGGGGTGAAACCTAACTTTGTAACGCGTGGACCGATTTGGATGGTTCTTTTTTTGTTGTACAGAGTATGATCCCCCATTGCTAATAGGAGAATAATTTGGTCCTAGGTTAGGTGTGCGGGAGAAGGAGGGGTAGTCTAACTTCGTAACGCGTGCACCAATTTCTGACTTCACAGAAAGCGCTTAAAAGCATAAAATAATTTTTAATTTTATATTTACTACGACATTTTGAAGTCGGTGCAAATTAAACAAATAAAACAACTACACAACCACAATTGAAAATAATAATAATACTACCTGAGGTCATAGGATCATAAGAAAGGACGATTAAATATTTTTGTTGTAGTTGTTTGGTTTGTTTAATTTGCACCGACTTCAAAATGATAATACAAATGATAATAAAAATGATATAAAATTAAAAATTATTTTTTGCTTTTTAGCGGTTTCTGTGAAGTCGGTTCAACTTTTTTTTTAAAAACTATTTTATTGATGACAAGTTTGATTATATTGACATTTTTCTTTCGAGAAATCGGATAACTGATCGGCTTAGTTAAGGTTACTTCATCACTTTGTCAATAGATTATATCATATTTGTATTGAACTTGCAGTAATCAGACATTTGATGCATATTTGAATAAATAATTAAATAAATTAGTTAATTTTTCAGATAAATTGTGTCTTGTATTCTAGAGCTTGGCTTCAGCAGCATTTAAAGGTTTTATGCTACTGCACATTGAGCCTTGGTACATTTCATGTTGCATTAGGTGTTATAAGATGGTAATTGCTGTCAATATCAGCGCCGAATTTAGATCTTACATCGGAAAGGCAATTTTTCCAACTTCTTGAAACAGCAATGTGGTCGGTCTGGTTTAGCGTTCTGCTGTCTGTTAGAATCCAGGATGTTGAACGGTGTGGCATTTTATCTGCTTAAACTAGAATCCACTGATGTCAAGTTGCCACGAGTTACAACAGTCATCAAACAACTCCCCATTTGAGTCCCACTTTCCGAGTTCAAACGTTCTCATTACATGTTCCATTCCGATGTTGCGTGAGCCAATATTGGCATTCAGATCGCCCAGAACTATTTCGATATTACCTTTAAGAATCTTATTAAAGGTATCGTCAATGAGTTGGTAGAAGGCCTTTTTAGTTGTCGTATACATTAGCTGGGCTTGGGATGTTACGCACACTGTTCCGGAACCTGACGATGAAAATATATTTTTGACATTTCCAGATCTCCGGGCAAACTTAGCTAGGAACAGTTAGGTTTTCTCTTTCTGGCTACGGCGGGGTTAATACATTAGTCGATTTTATTATAGCCAAGAATTAGTTGTGGAAATAATATTTTCTAGATTTCACTGGATCCACCAACTGTACTAGTTTTAAATGGCTTATGAGGAGATACCTGATGGATTAACAAAGGCACTTATAAGGAGTCAAATTAAAAGCGATTCTAAAGTGACCCGAGAGATTAAAGTGGAAATTCCCAAACAAGAGAATACGCAAGAATACATTTTTGAAATCTCCGAGCCCATATATAGTCTTAGGCATCGTTTTCTAATTTCTCAAAAACTCGGTATGCGGTACTAGAATTGATAGATATCTTAAAGGAAATAGCACTAATGTTCCTATTAAACTATTGTATGGATGATCCCACTGCTGGCCTAAGAGGTGGCACAAGAGATGATCTATGATTTAAAATTATCCGCCATGACGATAAGAAGATACTGATCTTAAGGTTAAAAGAAGTATGAATCTTTGGGTTTTTAACAAGAAAATATTGCTTGTAGACTTTTTTCTTCCAGTACATAGGTTAGGTTAGCGTGTCAGACTAATGAAGGGGAAGGCCCACTTAGACTATAGTGGCCCACAACATTGGGGCTAGATTCCCATCCCTATCAAAGATAAATAAAACTATTTGGAGTTTCTAAAGAATCCGACTAGGTCCCTGACATCAGCAGATCCTAGTTCTATTAACTCCTTAAAAACGGGGGACCTTAAAGACCAACTCCTGCGGTTGACTAGGGCCTAGGAAGTGGAGGATGGTTTCTTCTTCTTTCTCGTCTTGGTAACTCCAACAAAATTCTTGCCGATTAGACAATTATCGAAATGACAGCCACAACAACATTTACGATATTTCGTTTGGGCGAGATAAGCTCTCTTGAGCGCTGTAGATTAGGAGTCTTAGTGATTAGGCAGGTATGTTCACGTTGCCTTTTATCGTTAGCAATCCTGGAGAATGCTTGTTTAATGTCCAGCGTGCATGCGAGTAGCAGCTTACAAGCTGGTGAGTATTATACGACTCTAATAGAGTAATGCCCGATTCTCGATAGGTTATTTACTTAACAGTTTCGCGAAATGTCAATATGCCCCGGTACTCATATGAAGCGTACGTTTAGCCGCTTAGCCATGTCATTCGGCACTGAGCGGCATATTCTGGCAGTATTAGAGATCATGTACACTCCCGTGAGAGACTTAGTAGCAGCGTGAATGTTCTTCAGACAATGTAATGATTACTTTATGCCCATGATTTCTGCTTGAAAAGCACTACAGTAATCTGCCCAACGAAACGTAATGCTTAGATAGTTAGATCCAGGTGTTCCAAATAGGTATCTCCACCCACTTTACATTCCAATTTTGAGCCGTCAGTGTTAAGATGCACAGATTCTCCCCATTTAAGGGTCCATTCTCACATTCCTGCCTGGTAGGAATAGAAGAGAGAACTTGGCGTTAAATGAAGGCTTGGGTATGGTGTAGTAGATATTATTAGATACTGTTTGTAGTCGGTACGCATCCAAGTCCTGGACTGAATTGCGACTAAGAGTTTCATCGATAGAAGCTGGAGGATGGTATTTAAAGCTTTAGAGGGTTCACCTGTAATAAGTAGTGCTACCATCCTCTGAACCTTCTCCTGTGATTTCTGGTGGATCACCTTATCTAGTATCTTATCTGTGGGTCTGTAGGCATAGCTATAGTGGAAGCCTATTAAAGGGCAGCGGTTTCTGAAATTTGCAGCAATTGAAAGGGGTTTCAATGAATTCAAGTAGTGGCGGATTCTTATTTTTACATGTATTTATTATGTACAATTTATTAAATATTTTTAGTGTTTCTATTTAATATATAAATTGAGTTCAAACGGGACAATACGAAATGTAGCAAAAATTAAATTTGGATTTATCTGTTATTTTGTATACTATATATATGTTGTATTGCCGGAAATGAAAGTACTTAAAAGAATGTTTGGCGATTCCGACCGAAATGTTTAACAGAAAAAGTTTTCCGACTTTATGCCGTTAATGTGCGGCCATAAAAATATGTTTTTTCATGCTAAAAGATTACATACATAAATATAAAGGAATGAGCCATAAATCATACCTAACAATAATTATATTATGGATAATATTAAATAAATTATCAACGAACAAAAATTTATTATTGTTTGGTGCTACATTTTAAAACATTCTTGGTACGGGAAAGCAGCCAGCATGTGTCGGGTTCCAAAATGGGTAGGTAATGATTTATGGTGGCAGTTTATTTGCTTGCTTCAAGGCAAGCATAATACCATTCACTCACCCTCAACACGTTGAAAAACTTTTTAAAAAGCAGATATCACTACCATCTTTAAAATATTGCATATTAGAAAAATACAGATAGAATAAAAAACCGAGTAAAAATAATTGGTTTTGTATATTCACACTCAAAGCAAGTAGAGACGTTAATATTTTTAAAAGTATATCTGTGCACGTTGCGAGCACGCTCCCGCTACAGGCCCAAACTTTGAAAAACACCCACCACACGGGTATGCACGTTCCCGCTACAAGTACAAAAGTCTTAAAATACTCCCGCCATAAATGCACCCTTCTGTTGCTGTGTTTTGGCTTTAGCACGCTTGACTCGCCGCGCGGGTTATGTAAAAACTTTCCCATATAGACGCTCGTATTAAGACGCTGATATTAAAATTGTTCCAAATACTGGAAGACGCACAGGGTGAGTCGTGACAATAATAATAATAACAATTACCTGTAATTTGTTCTTGTTAATCTTTATATTTGCCAGTTTAAGTTATAATCTTTATTAACCCGAGCAAAAATAAGAATTACAAACGTTGCCGGCTACTGCAGAGGCAGTTTTGTTATTTTAGACCTTGGTCTCAAATGAATTAATTTACGAAAATAATTTTATTGTTTTAATTTAAAACTTTAGGCTAGAAAAAGTGCGAGCATACCGTGTTTGGTTTGGACTATTTCGTGCTTCTTTAATTGATACGTTCCTGCAGCGGGCTGGCATTTGGGAAAGTATAATTTTTAGTCAGGTGTTCCGTACTACATTTGAGTGTCACTCAGGCGTTCTGACTTTTTGCGTTCGTGTTTTAGGCTAGGAATGGGCGAGTCTTATTTTCACTCAGGAATAAAGTAAAATTTTTTCTTTCATAATATCATACAGAGGCACATTACGTTAAAATTATAATTTAGATGAAGTTGACCTCGCTAGAAAAGCGTGCGGATTTCTTTTGTTTTCATCAGATTTAGGGCTGACACCTCGAAAAAGTATAATGCGCTTTGCAAAGTCTCAAATACAAGAATAGTCTGATTAAAATTAATTTTTAGCTAAAAAATTATTCTGGTAAAATGTCCAAACTGGAATACTTAAAGGACTGTACATTGAAACTTCTCACTGGGTTCTTGAAATTTTATTGTTCGATCATTTGCCTTTTCCGAGATTCAAATTTGTATATTCCCGAAAATGTAAAAAAAATAATAACCAAATACCGCCGCTACATTTAAGAAATAGTTTCTTTAAACTCCCTAGTAAGGAACCTTACAGTTCCTGAGTTCTACTTTATTGTACTGAAGTGGAACTTTATTATATTTATCGCTTCTTCAATGTCTCTGCCGCATAATTGTAGCTATAAAGTATTCAAACAACCGTGGAGCTATCAAAATTTCGATGCCATAACCGCTTGTACGTCTCTGGTGTTGCTTTCAATATGAGCTTTTTTAATGTTGCCGCAGCAAAGGAAAAGCTGCTTTATTATGGGTAGATAATTTAAGCTATATAATCAAAGGCCAATAAATGCGTACTGTGTAATTTAAAGTAGCACACTATAAGGTCTTCTAGACTTCCAAGACACAATCGACGTTTTTGCCGCATGAAAATTGTGACGGAATAATCTACTTTCAAATGAAAGGGTTAGAAACGTTATCGATACTAAAACGGCCACCATAAATGTCGCCACTGTAACGTGGCAAATTTTAGCAGAAATAACGTCACTATAACTTTATAATGCCTTCTCTATAAGGCAGAAACTTTGGTGTAAAGGTGGACAACTAACAAGACCGTTTTGGAACATCTCGAAGAACTTTATCTACAGAAAACTTATAAGTGGTTTACTAAAGAAACTATTTCATTTCGCCAACTTGCAAAGACGTGTATAAGTTGGCCATCTATGTTGAAGTTTCCACTTTGGACACCGTAACATATCAGGCACTTAGTTCGTCCCAATTTACTTGAACTCATTCGCTGGGACTAAAAATGCTGCTTAGGAAAGAAAAACGGAAAATTAAAATTTTGCTGTACAAATAGTTCCTTGTAAAAAAAGTCTCCTTCTAGTATTAAAAAAATTAAAAAATTCAAACCAATTTTTTCGAGCTTTTCTTGTTAGTTTCGAGGAAAATAATGTTAACTACTTCTTACATTTTACTTTTAATAGAAGGTCTGTATAAAATTATTTAGATAAGTCGGACGGGGGCATTTTCGGAAGGGTAGCCTTAAATTTAAATCACAGACGTGACTTTTCCGAAAATTGCAAGTCAAGGATTTTTTAATTCAATTTTTAAAATCCACGGTGCAACCTGGTCTTGAACCCGGGAACCATGGGATGGTGGTCGTGTCGCTCAATCGATTGATCAAACTCCGTCTGTTGCTTAAATTATAGGTCCACTTGCAATCGTTCTCTCGAATCAGGTAACGTTCTTCTATTGCCATATGAACTAGAGAGAGAGAGAGAGAGAGAGAGAGAGATACCCAGACCACGCTTACTGTTCCAGGGATATTTTCAAGAAGTTATGTTGCGTCACCTCAGCTAGAATAATTGGAACCTTATGACCTTTTTGCGAACCTTTGTATGGTGGATCGCCCCAAGTTTGATTTTACCATCCTGCATTTGAGCATAAGACCTATAAAACCGATAGGAGAACTATCTAGATAAAAAATTTCACAACGATGCTGTTATTGTCGCTGGTTTAACGTTAATAAAAACATTCTCAACATCGAGGACGGTGAATTCCTTATACATGATGGATCTTATTTATCTTATCGATTAGTTTACGGAACGCTGTCTCACTGGCCTTACGTACTTTTTTTAATGTATGTTAAGAAAGAGACAGCTTAAACGGCTCGACTGTATCTTTGATGTAGACATCAATATGTTTCTTCAAGGTTGTAAGAACGATGAGAGACTAATTGGCTTGAAGTCTTTGGATGGGCTATATGAGGTCGATCCACCTTTAGGAATAAAGACCACCTTAAACTTTTCCATTAAGGATCCTACGGACTAGGCAATGACTGTTCGAAGCTACTGTCGGCTCAGATATTCTATCTGTTCAACAACCCGGAAAGTGAGTGTCAACCAGCGGTTCCGGACTAGATGAGATTCAGCTTTCATTTTTTAACTACCAGACTGGAAGTACGTGGTGTAGTTGCGACGATATTACGGAAGCGACCTGCTTCGATTAACTCTTCAACGCTAACCATGAGTAAAATTTACTCAATGGCTACTTTTTGTGCGCATGTTTTTCAGGACATATGACCAGAGCTTCCATAGTTCACAAGTCTTGTGCGTGCTTGCTAGATTTTGCTGCGCTCGGCGAAGTGTAAACTTTAAAGCTTGAAATTTTGTGCAGTGTATTTAAACCCCAGGGTTAAGAGAAAACACTCCCACGAAGATCGTTTGGCTTTCCTTATCATTTTTTTAAATATTCTGATGAATTCCTTATAGGAATATAGCTCTTTTTGCTTGATTGAAGCGTTTGCCATACTCCTTTGTCGAGGCAATGGTTTCCGCCGACCACCACAGAAGTCTAGGCTTATCCCGCGATTCCGGTCGAGACAAGAAGTCAGCAATCAAGCAAATAGTAGAGTCTCCACCATATTGTTGAGGGTCTGCCAAAAATCGATGCTAGTTGGACCTTCATTAGATATACTATTTGTTAGGGCAAGTTTGTACTTCTCCCAGCTTGTTCTTTTCCTACTTTTGCAAGGAGAACGAACCGTCTTATATAATACTAGTCCACGAATTCCACATACGCGTGGTCGAAGAAGGATACTCTTCACAGATTGTTCAGAGACTAATGTAATGTAAAGAACTTTCACACCCGTTGTAACTTAGGAGGATTTTTTTTTACTAAGAATAATGTCCCAGACTGTGTGGTGTGCATTATCCTCTGCACCGATAACCAACATCATCCTTTTTTAAGTGGCATCCGCAGCCACCTCCATTAGCTGGAGACCAACCCTAAAGCTTGAGTTTGGAGCTTGAGCGTGGCTGCTACGGTCCCTTTAACGCTTAATTGAGATATAGTTAATCATTAATGTAAATTTTTTATAAGAATACAAAATCTGGGTTTACCTGCTTCTTATACATAAAAGAGCTTGAAGTCCTCCCTGTAAATTGAGTTCTAATGATCCAAGGTTCTTGAACGAGAACGAGCTCCTCTTCTTTTTTGTTACAGGCGGAGGAGTAGAGCAGCTGAAGCTGCCTTCAAGTGGTGCAGATTAATTTACACCAGCCCCCATATTGCTAAGCTGGCAGAGTATATCTCGATTATTGTTTCACCGGTACCCTCGTCTTCTACCCAGACGCCCTCTTCAATAGACGAGAGAAAAAGTGTGTCCTCACTCTTTGCAGGACCTTTAGGTGCCGAAGCCATGAATTATTCGGCTACTATGGCCGAAGTATTTATTTGTGGATAATTAATTCCTCTCTGGCCAGTTTAGAGAGGAATTGTCCTTTCCTTGCAAGCTTCTCTTAAGTGACAATTCCAAATCTACTGAGTATCGTATGGGCAGTGCTCTTCCTATAGGTCGCCGTTGGGACCCTAACGCTCCGCTATGAGGTTATTGCGGTGTACTGGGATGTTCTGGGAAGCGCAGCGGCTGCATCCGGGTTTGGTGGCCTCGAATGCAGCATACTCCTACACCGCTGCCGTTCGGGGAAAGGGGTTAATGTTCATAATTATGCATTCATGATCGACCACTTTTTCGACAAGGCAGTACTGGGTAGGGAAAAGGGTGATCACCCATGGTAGTGCTCCATAAAAAGTCCAGATTACTCCTTCAGGTGGACAGATATCAAGGAGGCTCCATTTCAATACAGCCGCTTATTCCTGACTGAAAACCATTCAATGGGCAGGGAATTGCATAACACAATGGATTAGGGGACAACGACAACTATTATTCAGCACCCCTAAAGGTCGAAATTACAAGATCCTCTTACAAGCTGTCCCACGTGGATGGTGAATTTGGAGTTCGTGACGAACTCACACACGCACTAGGTTAGGTATTATGTATTAGAAGGATTGGAATCGAAAGCAAAACTTAAAAAAGAACTATCGATACTTGAAAGTATCGTCATTCGGATGATTAAATTCATAATACCATCCCACACTTGTCATGCTTCCTCTTGCTGAATTCCGCATGAGTGTCTTGCCCACTCCTATCGGCTCATATTTTGTATAGTACCTGAAATGTAGTTTGTGGTGGTAATATTAAAACATTTTCCAAACCGTAACAAGCCACGAAGTGAGAAATATAGTGTATATTCTAGCCAATCGGGATTCAATGATAGATGCTTTGTGGGAAAGGGGAACCTGGTATAATGTAACTATAGTTTACTTTCCATTTAATGGAATTTCTGTTTTTATAAAATCATCAGAAATCTGATTGAACAGTGGTTAGAAGCATTTAAATGGTTACAATAGGAATCGTAAATCTATCATTGGATTGCTAAAAACTGACGTTTCCTTCGATATTTTCTCTGCTCCACTCTTCTGCTGATGTTGATCACTAATTTGAACCCGCTTGCCACTTGCCAGCTTGCCATGCGAAATACATAAATTTTTTAGTCAGAAGTAAAACAATCTAAACCAAATAACCGAAATAACCGATTCGCGCACTTTACGCGTCTTGACACTTTGAAAATCAAATGCGTGAAACAACGCTTTTAGTGCCTTAAATGCAATTTTTTCATTAAAAAAGCGGCTTGATACCATCGAGTAAATGGAATATCGAGGTTTAACCTTGATAAAAAAGAGCCAAGTATCGATAACTGATATCTTCTATCCCTAACGTGTTAGTCCCCTTATAAGTTTAAAGGCATATCTTCTCAATTTTTGCTTAAGAACTGTTTACTTTTTTCAGATCTCATAATGGCTCTCGTTTAGTTCCAGAATGATAACTATTCTTTGTAAGTCCGTTTATTATATATCTTAAAAAAAGGTTCTAGGACCTTTTAATTTTAACCTTTCAGCCGCGTGATATTTGCTTTTTTCCTTCTGATTTTCAAGTTGTCGGTGCAAAAAATTCGTAGATGTAGCCTTTAGTTAGTGTTTTTAATGAAAATTCTAACGAATAGCGAAACGAAAATATTTTACGAAAGATTTTCCCAACACGCCCTAACCATTTTTTTTTCTTAGCAGAAAGTATACCAACTACTATTTCACCCTACACCCGACCCTTCAATAAATAAATCCTCCCACATCTCTTTAAGTCACCATCAATTGACCAAACGCAAATATTTGTTGGTTGGAAGTCTATTCTGCAAACATTAATAAAACAAGTTTCCGTAAAATGTATGCAAATGTATCTCGGACTGTTGATAAATAGAGAAAACTTGTACAATACCCCTGGCGGCGCCTATGCGCACACCAATACTGACTAATTCAGGGAATACCCGGAAACTACTTAAAATTTTTGGAAAACAAATTTGAATTTCAAATCAGTAAATTTACGTTTAATGTACCCGGGACTCATCGGGAGAGTTTGTTGAAGAACAATAAAAGTCGAAATCACGTTCACGGTTAGATAAATGTGTTCCCGAGTCCCCTAATCCTGAAATATCTAGACGAAATCGAACAATGCACAGAGTAAAGGTTATCATTGCGGCATGAAAAATGCAAATAAATGTCGTCATATCCTTCGCATAAATTTTTTTATAGATTTTTCGCACACATTTATTTCTTGAAAGTAAGAAATATGAAATTTCGCTGCCAAGTAAAAATATCCTTGTGTGGTTGGTTAGTTAAATTTAGTGCTTCTTGCTGGGGCTGGCATAGGACTTTTTATTGGCTCTATTGCCTTTCTATTCTGAAGATGGCTTACCTTTCTATCTCTTTGGTTCTGGTCCGCTTACCTCGGTCAAAAAATTTACCGTCGATCATGCAGATAATCACTTTTTGTTATCCCTTTAGACGTATGTACGTACTTAAGTACTCTGATTGTCGTCTTTTCTTCAGAAGTTTGCTTTAAGGCAATGAGGGTGCGGGTAGAGGGGTAAGCTATTAATTTTTTTTGCTCGATTCAAAAGGTAGAGCAGGTTGTATTATTCTCAGAAAATTTATGCATTTAATCATTGCTCATACATGCACGTAAAGGAGAGGCATGTACCTGGCCAGAAGTACAGAAAAACATACACATTAATGCCGGTCCAATTCACCGTTATACATAGCTCTTTTTTTGGCTTGTAATCAATATCGAGAAGTTTTTCAGAAATACCCATGGGTTCGTAATTCATCCCTTTTTGCCTGACTGTTTTTTTTTTTAAAAGCAATTGCCTGATGTTGCAGTAGGTATGAATTCCGCATGGAAATAGAGAATGTATTTTTCTATATAAAATGCTATAAACGGATTGAATGCGTTTTGAAGATTACTTGTTGATGACGATACATTTACGAAGGGCTGCGATTTAGCCAAATTTATAGAAGAAAAATCAGCAAATCTCAACTGTGAAGCCCTTAATTAATTTTTTATGAAGTAGTCGTCATCCTTATTTTGTCACATGTAAAGTACATATTTTTGAATAGAAAAGATCGGAGGATTCACCAAGAATACAATAAAGTGGAGACTACCAAGTAATCTTCTAGTAAGATACACTAAAATCTTGAAAGGTTTTATTGCGACGAGAGCTGCTACCAAGAACCTGTTGGCAGCTATAATGAACTAGTAATATTAGGATCATTACACAGAATATTACTATTTGGATCATCAATTTTAGAAAAGAAATAAGAAACCTTGACAAGTTGGTACATTGACACTATCCCAGGACATTAATTCTGATCACATTTTAACTTATTTTGTGACAGCTCATAATTTAAGATTATCTAGATTCACAAAATTCAAATTTCAAGATCGTTTTGTGCAAGACTATCTCATTTCAGACCAAACTCATCTCAGAAAAACTTCAACTGATTTCAAAATATCTTATAAAAGAATACATCAAATCTTCAAATAAAACAATAACAAGTATTAGGATTATTCATTCGCTGTTAATTTGTCTATATACTAAATTTCATTATTTCATTCACCTTGTACCTAATTTAAGAAGTAAGTCTAATAAACTACGACAATAGCTAGATCCGTCTGCCGAGATTGACAACAATATCCAATATCATATAGTACAATATAGTATGTAAGATAATATAACACAAAATATATATATTTGTATCTAGAACTCGCATAGGGCGATACTACAATTTCATTGAGCGACTGTATATTAGATTAATAATGAAATTATTTTGAATCACGCAAGAAAAAACGGAAGCTGAAGTGCAATAAAAGTAAATCAATTATTATATTCAGATACGAGGAATTCCCTAAATTTCCAGGCTGTGGTAGCAAACTGATAAAGGTCCGAGTACATGTTCTTACCATTCAAAATCTCAATAACTTCAGTTTCAGATAATTTCTTTTTCCCAAAGGATTTTGATCGGAATTCTGATAGGATAGGACATACACCAAGGAAGTGAAACAAATCCTGATCCTCCAAAAGATTGCAGAGAGAACAAAGACTACTACCGTCCCTTCTCCATGGACTAGCATTTAAATTTAAAAGACCGCATCTATATCTGAAAATCAGGTTTATCTTCTTAATCGCAAAATCATTTCTAAAGTAGTTTTGCTCAGCACAATAGCTAAGTTTATCGTATAAGCCGTGCCTAACTGTAGTCGTTGCTCTGCTTAAACCATATGTCCTCCAGCTCGACAATTCGTGAGAGTTTCTCTCTCAGTTCGAAAAACGAGGCTCGTTCCGCATTCAACTCAACATTGTGCTTTTCTGCCAAGTCTTGCCATATTTCAAACCAAAAGATATTTTTTTCCAAAATTTTCTAACTTATCTTGTGAGGGAGCCTATCAGGATCGTAATGGAATAAAGTCCTAAGCACGTATTTAAAATGACATTTTAACGTGTCGATGTATAGATTCACAATAACAAATATAATACAAATAGAAACTCATCCTAGAATAACTAATTCTAAAACGACTCATTCCAGGACAAAAGTTCAGTCAAGAAGAGATCTAGGACATATCATTCAAGAATACTTCGAATGAAAAGAACTTAATTAAAAACAACTTTTCTAATGACATTTTCCAAAAGCCATTTCCTCCAAGAACATCTCTTTAAGACCATCTCTACCCTGAAAATCTCTTCCAATACCATCTGGACTAAGACCACCTCATCCCAGAACAAAGTAGCCAAGAACACCTCATCCCTAAATAATGTAGCCTAGAATGCCTTCTTTAAGCACATTCTCCTCGAGACAATTTTATCCAAAGAAATGTGGTCCAAGAACACCTCATCGTAGAATTCGCCGTCAAACAATACGTTGCCCAAAATAACTCGGATAAAAACACCCCGTTCAAGAAGTTCCGTCTAAGAACATATTCTACGCAGTATATAAAATAGTTTTTAAAAAAAAGTTGAAACGACTTCACAAAAACCGCTAAAAAGCATAAAATAATTTTTAATTTTATATCTAATACTACATTTTGAAGTCGGTTCAACTTTTTTTTAAAGCTATTTTATTTTTCACTTTTTAGTGTCTTTTATTATGTACAAAAAAAATAACCATCCAAATCGGTTTACGTGTTAAAAAGTTAGGTTCAACTCCCCACCCCAATCCCCATCCAACCAAAATTTTTTTCTCGTGATATCAATCAGGAAACATACTCTACCGAACAGAAAAAGAACCATCGAAATCGGTCCACGCGGTCCCCAACCCCCACCGTAGGACCAAATTCACACTCTATACACAACAGCAAAAGAACCGTCCAAATAGGTCCACGCATTACAAAGTTAGGTCTAAACGCATCATAAGGTTGTCCCCTGGGCTTTGGCTACCTCTTAAAAAAAGAGTTCTGGGAAGTCAAAAATGTCAAAACATGAGGAATACAAAGATATAAGTAAGGATATTTCTTGGATTAGTGAGTTAAGTGCAAGACTAGCAAATTTCTGGATATTGTGTTCTCTACTGATCCCTTTGGTACACAGGTGAATCGTCTAATCATTCACACTAAACAATATAATCACATTTCATCAGGTTATTTTTGATTCTATTGTATCTCCTCATTATTGCTTCAATTTCAAAAGAGTTGACTTTTCAAATCTGAACGATTGGCTTCTGAATTATGACTGGTCTGTTATTTTGAATGAACGAGATATCGGTATTCGTTTGATCTTTGTATAATGCTTTTCTCACTGTGTGCCTCTCGTCATCTAAGGGCTCTAGGACTTGTCAACCATTAATGGATTCTAACTTACAGTATTTGAAAAACTTGAAAGGTAAGGCCTGAAGGAGATTTATTTCCTCAAGGAGTGATGCCGACTATTAACTTTATTGTAATTTAAGTACTCTGTTCACCTCTGGCTTAATTATCTTGGAAGAATGAAGACTGCATTACAAAATGACCCCAAACTGATTTGGGCGGTTTTTAAATTCAAGGTGTAAATCTAACGGGTATCCATCTTCCTTATGTTGCCAGTAGGGACTCCCTAATTATTGTTAACCTCTTTGGTGACTTCTTTAAGACTTCTTTTCTAGTCGATAACTGTGATATAAGTATTAAGGATTTTATTGACTTCATGAAGTATCCACCGACTGTTCTTGAGTTTAAGGACCTTTTTTATATCGACGATGTAGTTTTAAAACATATCGCAAATTTGGCTGATGGTTTTACCAGTGGCCCTGGTGGCATACCTTCTTGTTTTCTGATATGTCGCTACCCGTCTGTGTTACCAGTTTAATGTTATTTATGTAATTTATTCATCACTTGTGGCGTTTTTCCTAAACCCTGGAAACTTTCGTTGATTATACCTCTTCACAAGAAAGGTGAGAAATGCATCATCTCTAACTACAGGTCAACCGCTAATCTTAGCTGCATTGCTAAATTATTTGAAGTGCTTAATTGCTCCTTTTCAGCATGGTTTCGTAAAGGGTAAGGCTTTCAACATGATCAACATTAAAATTCTTATTAAAAAGCATTACTCTGGTTTTTCTAGTTTTTCTTATGTTTTTGTGTAGTGGGCAGCTTCTTATTTGACGGATCGCACTCAGCGTGTAATATTTCGTAGTGCTCTTTTGAATGAGTCTGAGTTCCTCAGGGGAACCATTTGGTACCATTGCCCTTTATTATATACATCATATACTGTCTTGACAAATTTAAAATTCTTTAATTGCTGACGACGCTAAAATGTGTCGTATCTCTGGTGTCGATGATTAGACTCTTCTAAATGCTGACATAAACGCCTTCCATAAATATTGTTCTAACAATCGTCTTTTTCTGAACATTGACAAGTGCACTACTATGTCGTTTTCGATCAAGAAATCGTCGCTCACATGTAATTAGACTATTGATGGGCGCTTATTATCTAGACTTGACAAAACCAAAGACTTAGGTGTTGTCTTTAATTCTCACTTTTCTTTTTCTAATTATAACGATTCTATTGTGAATAAGGCTAATGCTACTTTGGGATTTGTGAAGATATGGTCCAAGGAATTTAACAACCGATTCATAACGAACTAGCTCCATTGTACCTTAGTTAGACCCATCCTTGAGTACGCCTGCCCCGTTTGGTCGCCTTGATCACATTAACCGCATTGAGACTGTCCGACGAAGCTTCGTCTTCGCACTACGTGACATTTCTTGAACGGATCCACTACATGAGCCTTCTTATATTGACAGACTTAAACTTTTATCACTGGAGCCTCTTGAAGGAAGATGTGAAAACTTTCGAATTGTGCTTCCTTTTGACTTCCTGATCCGATCTGTCCATTCTTCGGAGATTTTGTACGAATTCAACATATCTATTCTGGTCCGCTCCTATAGGAATCATGATTTCCTCCATGTACCTTACCACCGTACTAACTATGATTTAAATGATCCTGTTTCCTCCATGTCTCGTTTATTTAATAATAGTTTTGACATTATTGACTGTAATCTTTTGAGAGGTCAGTTGAAGAGTCAGCTCAGATTTTATTCTTAGTTACAATAGTTTTAAACATAATACTTTGTTGTTTTTATTTTGTATTATTTTATTAAGAATCAACTGCTGTAATCGATTTTTTCTGAAAAATACAAGATGCCGCATCAAATTAGCGTCCGAAATGACTATTGGCATGGCATATTAAATAAAAACGATGGTAAAATTTTTTAAATTTCTGAAATATCCATCTAAAATACGTGTTCTAGTAATTCTAAGGCCACTTATTAAGAATCTACTATTAGAATTCGAAATTCCAAAATGTCGAATATTACAACCATTTAACCCACTTTGCCGCAGTCAATATTTTAACTCTCTGGGCACGCATTTTGGGAGAAAATGGATAGTGATAGAATTTTTACGAGGCTATCTAGTGGTGACATTGGATTTGACCTTGACCTTCAAGGTCATTTCAAGGTCAACTCAAATTTTTAAATGGCACCTCATACTTTTGACCCCGCAAAGGAAGAGAGAGAATGTAAAATGTTCCACATTCAGTTATGACATTAAGTGACTCCCCACTTCGAACTTGGGGTCCTCTACAAGGTCAAACTACATAAAACCCGCTGCCTCTGGGTAGCTCAAAACAAGTTTCAGAGAGGCATATAACGTCGGATACAGAGTCAGCTGAGGTAACAGAAAGCCTAGTCGTCTTGAAACGCAAGCCATTTATGTTAGCGTAGTACACTGATACTTCGTTAACAAGTTTTTTGAAGTGGAATCATGGGGCCGAGATTTAGGGATGAATTCTTGTACAATAGAGCTCGGAGGCCAAATAGACGGAGTTAACATCACAGAGTACCAGTTCTTGGGAATAAACAGTTTAGAATATGCTGTGTAAGCGCGTCCACCATTGATTTATGAAGGAGTAATCCTTTTACATGTTAAAACGAGAAACACCGATACGGTCAGAAATATGGTTAATGATATCATCCACAAATGCGTGAAATAAAAACACAGCGTGACAGCAGAGCTTGGCGAATTATAGATGGATTTACATCGACCCGAGTTGAGCTCCAAACTCTCTGTAAGCCCGTCTTATCAATTGAAGACACGTGAGGTTTGCTAGGCTTTGCAGATGACAAACAACTCAGAAGACACATTGGACGGAAAAACAGTCCTGCGCCGAGAAGGCAAATCAGGAGGCAAATAATTAACAACTTCCAAAGGAGGGACGTAACAAGTAAGCCTTTGTGTAGGTAAAAAGGCAACCTCTGGCCCTCGCAATATTTTTCTTTAGGACTGACGAGATGCTCAGATCAGAATTGTCGAATGAAGGCATCGAATGAAAATTTTTCAGGGTTCGCTCAATCACGTCGTGTCTGCTAGATCAGGCCCTAGTATTCTTCGATTGAGTGCTGAAATCTTTCACCAGATCTAAAATCATGGTTCTAACGCACTAAAAATTATCCATCAAGGTTAGCTGCTTGTCGTAAGCATCCTGGAAAAGCCTCCAATCGTGGGAGTGAGAGTTTATCTAACGAATTCAGATTCCTCCACAAAAGTTTTCAACTTATCAAATGATAGCTTGAGAAATCTTTATATCTACACATTCGCGGCAGGTAAAGTCAGCACTCTGCCTAGCGCCATAACAATGTTAACCGCACGAAGGATGGTACTATCTATTGATACATCATCCCAAGGAACAATCATCATCAACAAAGAATCCAAAAAACACATAGGATTGATACCAGAATTACGCCAGGCAAAATCTGGCTACAAGCGGAAGTGAATATAATCTCAATCTCGGGATCCAGTTATGCAAATATATTGTGAAAAACCGCGAACAGGAATACAAAATTTTTATGAAAGCATCAAAAAAGCCTGGACAGATGCATATAGCCGCAGGAAAACGAAGCCTAATCCAACACGCAGAAAGGTGGTATCACATTAGTATGAAAGGCTACCCAAGGTCTAGACTGCAACAGGATATGACGCGCTGAAGACCTAGCACAAAATAAAAATGAAGTGCACGACAAAATCCAACAAAAAATAGATTAAATTACACGAAATAAATAACAACACAACTTTGGCAGCTGTATACATTAAATTCGTCTATTGGATTTCTGTAATTCTAAGTACATCTCGTCCAAAAACATCTTGTCCAAAAAGACTTTGTCCAGTAACATCTAAAAACTCTCATATAAGAACATCTCGCCCAAAAACATCTCGTCCAAAAACATGTCTTGCAATAACGAAAGGAGACAAGCAGACGGAGTTGGACCAATTGGTTGAGTAGTACGATCACCGAGCCATGGTTCCCGGGTTCGAGACTCGGTTTTCCCCGTGTGTTTTTGAAAATAGAATTAAAAAATTTACTCCGTCTCTGGGCTGTTTTCTAGCTCGCAGCAATTCAAAAACAAGGCTTTCGAGTTCCCTCATTCTCCTTACACTAATTCCCTTTAGGCAAAAGCCATGTTAACGCAACAAAGGGTTGTCCCCTAAGCTTTGGTCACATCGTAAGAAAAAAAAACATCTACTCTAGGAATAAGTTTATTCTCGAACTACTCATCCTAGAATACCTCACCCAAGTAGAATATTTGTTTAAACAATGGCCCCAGAACCTACAACTCATTGTTTTATTCATTTATACTTTGGGACTGCTCATCTAATTCATTGAAGAAAAACTAAACAAGTCTAAAAGCATTTCGCTAAAAACAGTTTGTTCACGTATACCTCGTCTAAGAACACCTCATCCCTAGAAATATAATCTTAATTTCATGTCAGGAAAACTTAACGTAGGACAGGCAGGACAACCGACCCAAGGATAACTAACAACAATTCGCCGAGCCAATTCATTAAAGGCATTATCCAAGAGCTCTTTATTTTAGAACAACTTCTTTTAGAACAATCCGTCCCAGAACAAATTTTATCAGGAAAAAATAATTTAGAACAACTCACTTTAGGAAAGCTTGTATTACACAAGTCTTGTACAACACAAATCAAGCAACCCAAGGAAAACTCCGGTTCAATCATCGAAAAAAAAATTTATCGCTTGACAACGCATTTACTTATTTTAGGAAAATACAAGTTAGAGAAACTCGTCGCATCATCCATTTTTTTTAGTTTTCTGAAGCATGCAAAACTTGAATTTTCCTGCTAATTCCATCGGTCTTAATTACAATTACTCGGATAAATATGGAATTCCATCTCGGATTTTTTAGGTTCGAACCCCACGGACGGCGACTCATGGTTGTTTTCTGCTGACGACAGATTATGATAAAAAGGCCATTGGGGCTTGCAGAGTAATGTGGGTAGTTCGGAATTCATCTTAAGTTGTACTCGTTGTCTCAAATCGTAGTCGTTGTCTCGAATCGGAAAGATAGAGATTTATTTCAATTTCGGTAAAATAATCGACTCTTCTACAACTGGAAAAGAGATCCATAAGAAAACTGATTGCTACAGAGTGTAGACTAGTAATAACATTAACATAAGTTAAATGCAAAAAAAAGTTATATAAGTCAACGCAAAAAAAGAAACAAGAAGCCATACTAATGCATCAAAGGGTTGTCCCCTTGGCTTTGGTCATATCCTAACAAAAACAAAACCATGAAAACATAGACACAATTATGCATGCTGTCAATAAAGCAAATGAACACCTAAACAAATTCGGTCTTTAAAATTACGAATGGTTGTCACAATAATAGCACGGATTATTTTAGAGCCATGTAAACTGTGATACCTCTTTGGGTAGAGAAGAGCGGCACTAAATGATAACCAGGAATGCCACATTGAATAATATAGGAATCAGAAACAAGCTTGGTTTCACTAAGTACAAAAACACTCGGCCTTTCCGCAGTTAAGTGGCAGTAAAACGAAAAATGAGTACTCTTCAAGCCAAAATCTGTCAATAGCCTAGTTTTCTAGGAATAAATGGATTTCGGATTTCTCTATTCACCGTTTAGGACTTCAGGAGTACCGTTATACAATATTGTCTGCATATAAAGTTTCCCATTCTGAATTTCATAACAAATAACAAACGTTGAATTTATTAATTTATCCATTACCTGATTTTCCACAAAAAAACATTACTTTGTGACCATAGACCGTGCCTTTCAGTTAAACAGAAGGTAAGTGATTGATAAAGGCGTGATTACGTGACATTTAGATATGACACAAGCAAGTTGAATTTTAGGAATGTTCATCAAACTTTCCAGAACGAAATACTTGTACCTAGCAAGACAGCACTTTTGTAAATTAATGTGGGTTGAACTCCCACTAAAGATTTTTCTACTAAAAGGCTAAAGGACATTAAGGCAGGTAGGGGAACCTCTTCACTCCACAGCTAGAACTGTCTGCATGGGTCACTGTTGAAATGATTCGCCCCCCCCCCCCCCCCTTTTTTATTTTAATTAGGCTTTCATTGTCCTGCTTATTCAATTCAGCAAGCCTTGTCAACAGATCATTTGAATAAGTTATAAATTCAGTTCCTAAATTCCGACCTGACAGCTCCTGGTATCGTTCCTCTAGATACTTCTCGGTCCTTTATTTTCTTCTGGAACACCATCGCCTTATTTCATTTCCTTTTGTCTTAGACAGTGTCTGGAAATATTGATCTTTGCATTGAATAATAGATTGATAACATTAGTCATAAATAATAAATCAATTCTCGAAGGATATCCAATAAAATTATTCCACCCTCTTCCGTCCCACGAAAGTCATCACGGAGACGTTATTTTCATGGTATCGTGAGAAGGTAGACAGCCACTCCTCTTAAAAATTCCGATGCATAGTATTTAAAATACAGGAAAAAGAGGGTGGCTAGGGGAGGGCAGCAACCATGCATAAAATCCAATGAAAAGTATGTGGCTCTTGTGCTTATGCACACAACCCCATGACGATTAAGGAAAGCAAAAGGAAACAGGAGACCGGGAGGATGTGCCAGATGCCAGTGTTTTTGCGATAAGACCTGAAAGAAAGACACTGAACCGGTTAAGGAGCATCTCTTAAAAGATCCGTCAGTGTAGATAGGTGGGTATACCTATCTTCCAATATAGAGGGCACAGATATAAAGACATTTAGACGATAGTTGTGCATCGGAAGATTTTGAAAGACGAGAAAATTCTTTTTCGCGACATCTACGCCAAATAAACCGATTAGGATTGCACTCGGGTAGAGTTAAACGGATTTCCCTCAACGAAATATTTCAAGAGATTAATGATTGAATTTTTCCACTTGATCGAGAGTGAAATCATTTGAGCGGTTTTATTGGATTCGGTGCAGCGTAAGTAAGGAGCGGTATTAGTAAAAGTCTCTTGGCGTTATCGTCTTCGAGTCGGAATTATTACTTCCGAGCTATTGAGTGATTATTTCAATCTACGATGGGGATTGTCTGGAAACACCGACTTCCGTTTGTTCAATTAGTGTACTTATTGTCCGTCTTTTGAAAAAAAATACAACAAAACGTCAACTCGATTACAAAACAAAAACAGCTAATTAATTCAGCTAAGATTAGTTGGAACCTAATCAAATTAAAAAGTGCTGCCAGCCAGCCAACTAAAGTGTGAATAAGATTGTAGAGCGCTTGTTAATAAATTGCCGCAATAGTTTTCGACTAAATATTCTCTAGGCTCTGTTCTACTGTACTCTGATGTGAAAGTAAGTTCGTGTTTGGAAAAGTTTTCCTGCGAAAGTTGAATGGTACTTGGAAAACTGAGTCAACACAATTGCAAAGAACAACCATATAAATTCAACTAGAGAGGGGGATTTTGCTCTCCATTGTCCCGGGTACTTTGCATTCATCATAAATAGTTCTTATCAAAACACAACTTTCGTCTAAGTTCATTTATATTTACTAAGATAACCCAAATAGAAGTATTTTGAAACTGTTGGTGCTGCCAAGTGCCTTTGTTTTATTTTAAAAGTAAGCAAATGTTCAAATGTAGAAATATCTGGATACCAGCTTTTCATCACTTTCAGATTTTAAAGAGTTTAAAGCCTTTGAATTTGGACTGGACGACAATTTTTCAGTCTTATCCATAAAAAAAGTATGTGCCTTTACTAATCCACTTTGAATTTATAAAATGTGAAATTGCGGCCTTTTTTTACCAATTTTTTGCTTCCCAGGGCTGAAGGAACTAAAGATGTCGTGCCCTCTCAAAAGCTAGAATTTTCCGGTTGAGAAATTTCGTAATACCCGGATTTTACCTTTTTGTATAATGTCCTTTTCCAGTCCCTTCTCTTATTCATTTTTTGCTTGTCAGAGAACCATCACTTTATCAGTTGTAATTTTATGTTTACAGGACTTTTTCTTACAATCCTTTTCCTGTCGTACTCTGAGCATCCTGACATTCAGATAAAAACCCCATGTGTTTGCTTATAAATAGAAAATTGGAGAGCTGTCAACGTGGGAACTGTTTACGGAACTCCCTTCATTTATCTTAAAAAGTACTCTACTCAAGAGATTTCGCAGCCCGTTTATGTGTTAACTTGTGTTCGTTAACTTTCTCTTTCTTTCTTCTTCCCTCTCTTTCTCTCTGCTTTAATTTTTGATTTCTTTCACGCTTTCAAATTGATAAAGTGATCTTCTGCAGAAAATTTATTAAGTAGTTCAATTACAGGTCTATAATGTCACTCAGTTGCAATTGACCAGGTCGACAGGTGTAATTGTTGCTATTCTTCTTTAATTTTTCTGCCAAGTCAAAGAGAATTCCGCACTCTTTCATTTCCTGTATAAGTTGCTCATTGGGATCCGATGTTAATTTCTTTGAAAACTTAACAAAATCATTAAGTTGTAAAATTATTGCTATTATGATATCTATGGTGGTTGCATACAAAGCGAGTTCCTGGGTAATTCACGTTTTGGGAACGTCATTCGTATAAATGAAATAGTACTGTTTAGTAAGCCCATCTAATCTATTATTTTCAAATTAGTCGTTCTTTGCGGAGAAAAAGAGATCTCTGCTACAGGTGTGAATTATTGTTATTTGTGAATTACTAAGCAGTGCCACGCCCTCAATCTATTATATTATCTTCCTTGATTTTTGCGGTAAAAGCGCTCTCATAAAATTCTTCAGCTAAGCCTTTGATGTGATGTATCTCCAGGTGAGTCAATCCATTTTTTTTCTGTGTACTTCTTTTATTGCAAATCGACAATTCGGACGAAGCCTGGGCACAAACCATTTAAATGATTGTTTTCAATTGATCTTCGAAGCACAGACTTTCACCAGCTAGAATTACGTTTATTTCAGCAAAGCCTTTAAAGGTATCAATAGCCCACAAATGTCATCTCCTCTCATACGTGTAGACACGACTTTCAATTTATAGCTGATTGAGTGGGTAATGTGCATACTTTGATGTAGAACAAATTGAGCTCGGCTCTATATTAACATGTAATTATTCCATAAGTGGGTCTTTGTCAGGATTAGAATTAGTGTATTTAAATTTTAAATTTATTACTCTATTATATAGAAGTATTTACTACTTTACATTATGTAATTAAGTGAGGAATATAATACTTTAATGAGAGAAAGCTAATAATTATAAATAAGCCACAGCAATTGACAGAAAATCAAGATGAAGAAAAACCCAGCTTCTTACTTTGAGATACACATTGAGCGGACAACCAAGAATCTTTATTTATTTATTTAAGCTTAATACAAGCTATAACATAACTATACAAAATACAAAAAAAAATAATACAAGCTATAACATAATACTAATACTACAAACTATAATAAATACTAAGTCATAACAAATAGTGTAAGCTACAATATGAGTTATGATTATGGTAAAATACAAACTAGGAGGAAGAAGAATTAAGAAAGGCGATCAAGATGGGCGGGATCAAGATATAAGGCTTTGTAAAGGGATGATTTACTCAGATGGAAGTCAAAGGTGGAAAGGTCGTTGACTTTTCGTAGCATCCTGGTAATTTGTTCGCGTTGACCGAAGTTCGTGTGATGGCGGTCGAATCTTAAAAGGGGAGTGGTCCTAAGGTTGCGAGGATTTGTATAGATGGGTAAAGATTGCAGGCTTGAAGGGAAGTTTATGGCACCAGCTAATAACTGATAAATGAAGAGAATGTCGGAAACATCACGACGTTTACTTAGAGGTTGTAAGTCGATCAGTTTCAGACGGTTTTCATAAGGTGGAAGGTTGAATCTGTCTACCCACGGAAGATCACGTAGAGCGAAGCAAATGAAACTACGCTGGACAGATTCAATCCTATTAATGTGAGTTGTTTATGTAGGTGACCATACCTGGCTGGCATATTCAAGGAGAGGTCTAACGAAGGAAATGTAGGGAGATTTGGAAACATAAGGATTGGAGAACTCTCTAGATCAGCGCTAGCTGGAGTAAGCTCTGTTAATTATGCTGTCAATGTGGGAACGTAAATTGAGTTCGCTATCACAGATTATTCCTAGATCACACAGGGAGGTAACGATAGGGACTGGTACGTCAGTTAACATATAGACTCTCGGGGTGTTGATAAGACGCTTGCTGGAATAAGAGATGGACTGGCATTTGGAGACATTGAGCTCAAGAATGTTTTTCATGCACTATGTGGTGAACGAATCGAAGTATTTTTGCAGAAGAAGAGAGTCGATTGTGTAGGAGATATGTTTAATTATTTTCATGTCATCAGCATAAATGGACAGCTCTGAGTGTTTGATGACACAATCAACATCATTAATTGTAAAGATGAAAATTAATGGACCGAGGTGGCTGCCCTGAGGGACGCCGGAACGAGCGACAATAGGGTTAGAAATGGATGAGCTGAAAAGAACATTGTACTGACGGTTGTTGAGGTAGGATCGAATTCAGTAGATGAATCTGGGGGTAGCCTAGGCGATCAAGTTTGAACAAGATAACGTTACGTGAGATCTTGTCGAAGGCTTAACTAAAATCGGTGTCGATAACATCAACATCTTTACCGTTTTCCAGGGCACATAGTGTTTTGGAGACGAATTCGGTAAGGTTGGTGGTTGTAGATCTCTCTTTGAGGAAGCCATGGCTGGGAGAGGTAAAAGATAGACTTACAGTGGAAGAATATGGAATCATAGAACAATTTTTCGAATAGTTTAGGAATGGATGATAATTAAGCAATGTGTCTGTAGTTGGATACATCGTTCTTGCAGCCTTTTTTGAAGATGGGAATAATATAAGAGTTTTTCCATAATTGAGGAAAAACCCCTTGAGTGACCGAGAGGCGGAAAAGCAAAGTAAGGGGTCGAACTAAATGCATGGCACACTTTTTCAGAACGATGGCCGGAATGCCGCCAGGACCTGAGTGAAAGATGTTCTCAAGCCCGTTAATACTGGCGGCGATTAGTTCGGTGTCAGGGTCGAAAGATGTAAACCACGTTTGAGTGCATTTGTCCAAGAATGACAAGTAGTTAAGGTCAGTTTGTAGGGAATTGTCGCTGAAAGATTTACTGAAGAAGTGTGCAAAGAGATTGGCGATAACCTGAGGATCAGACGAAGAGGTATTCTCGAGCTTTACTGTGGAGGGGTAACCATTGGATTTCTTCTTGGAATTCATAAAGCTATAAAAACGCTTTGGGTCGGATATCAGGCTTGTTTCCAGCCGTTGGAAGTGCTCAGGGTAGAGGGTATCACAACGTTCAGAAAAAGAGGTGTTAGCAGACAAGGAGGAAGAATAGTCAGACTCAGTCTGGGTCAGAACGTTTATTTCTCCTGTTGCGGAGAGAGCGTAATTCTTTGTCTTACCAAAGGGGGGAGGAGGAGCAGTTTTTACGCGGAAGAAGAGGGATAGATTGTGTAAGACAAGCGTGTATTTTCGAATAAAACGCATCTGCAGCACCGTCAATTGGATGATGTTGAGGGATAGTGCCAATGTTGGAGTTGACGAGCAAGCGATTTAATTTTTCCAAGTCGCCTTTGCGAAAATAGAGGGAAAGAGAAGACTCGGAGCTTGAAAAGGCGTAAGGATGTTCGTAGGAAAAAACGAGAAACAGGGGAGGATTGTGACGCTCGAGGGAGGAGAGGAGATGGTTGCTTTCCGCGACAGCCGAGTTGTGAGCAGCTATGAGAACCCCACGACCTGTTGGATCATTGGGGCCTACACAACCGTCAACACGGAAAGTGGTATAGTTTGGAGGGAATGGTTCGTTATCGAGAATTCCTGGTGTTAGATTGGTTTCAGTTAAGGCAAAGATATCTTGCGGAAATTTGTTGGAGTTAAGGAACATATTGGATGTTTTTGTGCGAAGTCCTCTTACGTTCTTAGAGGTACTTGATCGGAGACCCTAGATGCATTAGGTGGGAGAACCGCGATCGCACGCTGTGAGATGTGATCTCTGTACCATGATCGCACATAAACTATATAATGGACAGATGTGTTAAAGATATCAAGTCCGATCGGAATATAATTTGAAACAAATATGAGATCATGATCCGAAATACTTCGGAAAGACACTTATTACTAACTTAAATAAGATCACTGACTACAATAAGATTAATATCACTAACTTAAATAAGATTGAGAAGCGATGATGATGACCATGACATAGTGTTCACTACTTTGAAATTTAATGCATCTAGTATATTAAAAAAATCTATAAGATAAATACTCGATAGAGGTCTAAAAAGGAATAAGATTTTCAATACGATTCAAAACCTGTAAAAGAAGTAATATTAGGATTCTTGTATGCACAACTTACAAAACAAAGGTCTCGCCACCTAGAATGCCCACAAAAATACTCTCAACACGGTTTTAACTATCGTTTAGATCAATCATTCTAGCAAATATACCCCCATCTACCCCTCGCATAAAATTAACCACTCCGTTACGTGCCTTCCTACCCGATCCGCACTAAAGATCCTAAAATTTCCTGTACAACTTTGATCATCATTTTTATTTCTTATAAGATGTGCAGCCAAGTCTTGAATACAAGTACACTATCAACAATAATTGAGGAGCAATGTGCATTAACGTCCCCCATCAAAGCACGGGTACAACATGTTCCGAACAGGTCATCAGACTGGCCAACGTTCACTGACATTCAAAGGGTAGATAATAAATAACGACGCGACAAGCAAGAATAGAGGACATTCATTAGAAGATCAACTATTACTGCAGATATATTGCTCAGTCCTGAGTCTCAAGAAGTTAGGGTTTACTTTAGACTAATAATATCTGACGGGCTGAGAGTAAAAGTGACCTATTTATAAGGTTCGGGCAAAAGTGGCTTAGAAAATGTTCCGCGCAAAAACGAATCGCGTGAAATTCCGGTCAAAAACGAATCGTAGAAAATTTCCGGGCAAAAACGATTTAACTACAAAAAGTAATGCAGTTAAGTCGTTTTTGCCCGAAATTTTCTACGATTCGTTTTTGCCCGGAATCTCACGCGATTCGTTTTTGCGCGGACAATTTTCTAAGCCACTTTTGCCCGAACCTTATAAATAGGTCACTTTTATTCTCAGCCCGTCACTTATGACCCTGTAACTGGGTCTATGTGACCGTGTGACGGGTCTATGTGCCTACATGTGGGTGTGACCGGTTGTTCGCTTCGATAGAACCTTTATTAAATTACGAAAGTACTCGTTTTCCGTCTCACTGATATTCTTATAACATAAGCGTTTTATTTATTTTCTAGAACCCGAGGGGGATGGAGAGATGGCGGAAAAAACAGTTCAGTGGCTTGGTGTATCTTTTTTTTGAATAATCAACAGAATAGTTTTTTTATATTGAATTTTCTGTTTGTTAACATTTTACAAAAAAAAAAAACAAAAACACTTTTGGTCCATAAAAGTTTTTAATTAAAAATATTTAAATTCACCCCTCGCTGGTTAAAAGATTGGTCAATTATGACAGTGATTCGAGAAAAATGGCGTCCATCAGAAATTATTGCATAGATCTCGATTCTCTAGACTACCTATAGAACCATTTGTCTTTAGTTGCTTACCAAAAACGTTAGAGAAAATCGTGATCTTCGGTAATCTAGAGCTCTTTAGAGCCATGCTTCCTGAAACAATTCTTAGTTTATTTTAGGGCACTTTAGGCAGCTTTTTTAGCTGGTAAGGGGTCTGATTTTATAATAATAACACTTCTTCTCGCAAACGTCATAGTTATTCACTTTATGCGAGACGAAATATATAACACAAACAGCACAAACGAATGAAATTACGCAAATATTTATATTTTATGATATTGATTTCGGTTTTTTAAGTTACAGCAAGCTAGTCTGTAAATCCGCGTAAAATGTCTTATTTTGCCAAAAACTGCCGAAATTCAGTTGGAGAATAAAGAGAAAGGACCAGGAAAGATGTTATCGCTGCAAAGCGAATAGTTATTTTGCCTATATGTGAACTGAGAAGAAGTATGTTGTCAATAGTTCAAAGTACTTTATATATTACTCTTACCACCGCAAAGGCAGTCTTTTTTTTAAACTAAGTCGGGTGGTCATAAAAATAAAAACTTAAATAATACTTAACTTGCAACAATTCTTGATTTCTAATTAATATTATGTTAAACGTTTTGAAGACATCCTTTGAATTTTCTTAGCTCACAATTTATCCATAATAAGGTAGTAAATATTAAATCGGTCATTCATAAAAACTCACCCATGACAATGAAAAATAAAAAAAGGAAATGAAATATAAATAAAAAGAAATAATAATTTCGATTCTTACTTGAATATTGATAAAAAATTTTCTTACTTACCTTTGCTGTGGCGGCATCCGTACAAATCACATCACAAATAATGTTTATATAATCCGTTCCGGAACATATCGTTAATGACCGGTCATCTAAAGCTTGCTGATCTGTCCCATGTTTTTTCATTATTTTATCCAAAAGTTTGGTTCCTGAAAAATAAAATTAAAACGATTTCTTAGCATACTGTTAGAATTCGTCCGAGGATTCTCCAAAGAACGTTGACCAATTTGAGTAAACAAATGTTTATTTTCGTGTTTACAAAATTAGGATAACAAAAAGACTAGTTTTGATTAACAAAACCCAATTCAAATTCAGTGTCGATTGACAATATTTGCTAAACAATTCGCAGATAAAATTTAGAGCTAACTTTTCTCGTCGCCTTACAATCTTTTCAGTTGTTTTTCTTTCAAGGTTAAGTATTACCAGAAAAAAGTCAATTTCGCTGCCAACTCTGTTTACATTTTTAATTTTAGTATTTTCACTTCTACCAACTGATTTTTAATTACTGACAGGTATTTTAGATTCAAATTTGAAATTCTTTGATTTATTTCAACACATACATTTAAGGAAAGGTGAATTAAAATATTATATATGCGTTGTTTGGATCATTTTAATGGAAGAACGTTTTAACAGTTGCCTAGTTTTAACAGGAAATATTGATTTTTAATTTTTAAATGATGTTAAACAATTTCTCTTGATTTGTATGATACTAAAGAACGGAAGAAAATATCATATTACAAGTTAGTTTTGAATTAAATTTTTTCTTGCAAGTTAGTTATCATAAGAATTAAGAGAAATTATTAAACATCATTTAAAAATTAATATCAGATTCTGGCAATCAAAATAAGGAATTGTGCACAAAATTTGCATTACTAAAATATTGACAATAAATTTTTTTATTTGATTTGGATGTTTTCGAATTAAATTTAGGGTTTATGAGCCATTGCTATGCTCCATACAGAGCACTTAAAATGTAAGTGTAAGTGCCGATAATATAGGTCCATAGTAATTTTTTTTACCAATAAATGGAGTTCAACTTAAAGTGAAAAAGAGTAAGTTATACGACTCTCGACAAGTTAAATAAATTATTATAACGCCTTATTCATGATCAGAAAGTTTCCTTTCGACTAACACTTGGTGGAAGTCAGTTAATCAGAAATGAAAAAGTAAAAGCACTTGTTTCACTTCCACAAAAACAGGAGTAATAATTTCTTTAGGAAGGTGATCACTCAAAAATATGAGTGCTCAAAGAAAAATGATGAATGTTTCGACTGAAAGTGCAAGCTGGTCATTTTCCACCATGGACATCCATGAAGGAAGGTCAAAAACACAACTCCTATAAGTACTTAGTTTGAAAACTAAGTACGAATTATTTATGAAGAGGATTTTTAGTCCATCAATTTCATAAAATACCAATACTGGTTAAATATTGTTTGATCAGAAAGTTTCCTTTCGACTAACACTTGGTGGAAGTCATTGATTCAAAAATGAAAAAGTAAAAGCACTTGCTTAACTTCCCAAAGAAATTATTACTCCTGTTTTTAGAACCATCCAAATCGGTCCATGCCTTAAAAAGTTAGATTCAACCCCTTACCCCCCATCCCTTTGTTCTCGTGGTATTAATCTGGGAACATACTCTACCCAACAGAAAAAGAATCATCGAAATTGGTCCACGCGTTACGAAGTTAGACTATACCCCTCCTGCTCCCCCACCACCCATCTTAGGACCAAATTATTCTCTTATTAGCAATGGGGAATCACACTCTATACAACAGCAAAAGCATCATCCAAATCGGTTCATGCGTTACGAAGTTAAGCTAGCCAATAAAATATCAAAGGGTTTATTCAAAAATATTTGTTGCTGGGCGATATTTTCATTTTCTATCATTTTTAATTTTTCCAATGACAGCCATCCAGTCCTACCGTGAAAACCCTAAACAGCACAAAACGTCATAGCAAACATTCATTGTTATAAGGAAGAAATAAAGACAACATAAACATTAATTTCCTTACGAAAGAAAATTCCCAACGCCCCAGCACTTGCAATTATTATAATTCGAAAAGACCAGAGGAGAGCCAATGTGCTTACCTACCACTCACTCATCGGTTCTTCGCCTACGGTAGAAAAAGCACGAGTTAATCGAATGTGGTTTTGGCTATTGAACTTCCCTAAAACAATTCAACATAAAGGAACCCGCCACATGTTTCAACTTAGCTAATCATTCAGTCAAAGCAGCGCACTGAGTTTCATTTTACTCGGTCACAGGCTGCGATGCGATACTGAACGAGCGCAAGCGCACCACCCTCGCCCAATTCCTTCAGCTTCAGTCGAGCACAGCAGTCCACTGAAATTCACTTCACTTCAACGTTGACTGGTGGTTTCGCTTGATTCAATGAAAACTCATGTGTTTCACTTCGACCGCTCTGCTTGAAAGGAAATCGCTTTGTTCCCGTCAAGCTGTTGTGTCGTCAGCCGTGCAGTAAGGCGCTGGCAAGCTTCAGTCTGTGGGGTGGTTGGGTGGTACGCTTTCGTATGAATTTTTCTCGGGCACACTTTTCTCAAATTGCAGTCGCTTGAATTGAACCTCTTGACATTGCGACGATTCAATGCTTATGTTGGTCGGCAATATTGAGCGAGCGAGGTCCTGGGCGCTTCAATCTTTAATGCTGAAAACTCCACTGGATTGGCATGCGCTTGGTGTAAAATGTGTAGTGGCCGGCGTGAAGGGCCTCAAGAAAACTCAGCAACATTTCCGTTCAATCAACTTTGGAACGGAGTAAACTGTAATGACTGAGTGCAGCCGTTGTTGGTAAGTTAAGAATGCCACTCGCTTAGTCGCTTCACGTGTTCAACCTCAGTGCAGAAATAAATCAAATTGAATTGGGAAATTAACTTGCGCGTGTAATCTGTCTGACTGCAGGTGAAATTTCTGGATATTGTTTGGTTCGGTGGTGGGAAGTAATTTATTTAAAATATCGGAACTATAAAATTGTTTGTAATCTAACTCCGATGAAAAGTGAAATTAGAAAATTACACAATAATCTCTGTTGGCAACTGTACGATAATATATTTTTTGCATTCCTTTTGTTTTGACCTTCGTTAACTAATGCCTGTGCACGTACGAGTGTACATCTGTAAATGATTACGATCGCCATAAAGATTTTTTTTTGCAAAATCAGAGAGCCGAAGGTATCAGATGGTTTGGTTTTTTTTAAAGATTAATTTCTGCACTACCTAAATTATACCTTTCAACGCCTTAACAAAAAATTATAGACAAGGTGGTTTTGTATGGTGTATGAGTTCAAACGTGGCCATCTCTTGCGAACCATTTCCTGGAACATTTGCCAAATCGACATTCTCAAATCAAACCCATCTTTTTGACATTTTTAAGAAATTCTACTTACATCTCTTGCTCGTGCTTTATTTATTTAAGCTTAATACAAGCTTTAACATAATAGTACAAAAAATAAAAATTCAAGCTACAATTAATAGTATAAGCTACAATATGAGCTATAATTATAATAAATGCAAACTGGAAAGAAAAAGAATTAAGAAAGGCGATCAGGATGGGTGGAATCAACACATAAGGCTTTGTGAAGGATGATTTACTCAGATGGAAGTCAAAGGAGGAAAGGTCGTTGACTTTTCGTAGCATCCTGGTGATTGGTTCGTGTTGACCGTAGTTCGTACGATGGCGATCGAGTCGGAAAAGGGGAGTGGATCTAAGGTTGTGGAGATTGGTATAAATGGGTAAAGTTTGCAGGATTGAAGGGTCTTTGTGGGATCATCATGTATTCCACGTGATTTTTTTTACTGGGTTGTTTTAAAATGAGTCTTATGAGGGTAAACAAAATTCTTGAACACTACGATCCAGATCGAGTGAAAGCACTCGGGCAAAAACGAATCGTAGAAAATTTCCGGGCAAAAACGTCTTAACTACTTAACTGCATTACTTTTTGTAGTTAAATCGTTTTTGCCCGGAAATTTTTTACGATTCGTTTTTGACCGGAGCTTCACGCGATTCGTTTTTGCGCGGAACATTTTCTAAGCCACTTTTGCCCGAACCTTATAAATAGGTCACTTTTACTCTCAGCCCGTCATCTCATCATCTTCTTTCTTTCTCCTTAGTTTATCCTGTGTTTGTTAGGTGCATCCTTATACATTATTTCATATACAGCTGTATATTTAAAAAGAGGGTGGAATAACAACTACTCATGTTTGAGGACAGGTGGTGTTAGTGAGCAAATTTCACATATTTCATAAGTTTGTTTTGATCGGACAGTCATTAGTGTTTAACGTGTTTGGTGTTTTTTTGATAAAATGGAAAAAAGCAATATCGATCAGTATTTGTTTTTTTTTATTTTTTATTAGAAAAGCGTGCAAAAAAATAAAACCTAAGCTCGATGATCTCTATATGGGTACCCTTCACCATCAAAGACATTACGTGCGATATTGGTAAACTTCTCTCATAAGGTATCTCTAGTACCCGGAAGCGTCAGGGGTATGGGGCGGAAGAAGAACTTCATTCGATTCCAGACAACGTTTGCAAGTGGACCTACAATTTAAATTGGATTCTGAACCACTGACATCTGCAACCCCCATGACCTTTTTATATTGATCTGCTGTCAGCAGAAAACAACTAAGGGTCGCCGTCGGTGGAATTCGAACCTGGGACTTCCGGATTGGTAGGCCGAAAAGTTATTACTTACTCCACTGACGACTCATAAGGTATATCGCAGTAAAACCTGATATGGCACTGACTATATTACGATTTCTCCTAACAACTTTCGTTAGACGTTACAATTTTTTTGGTTTTTGGAAATTGGCTCCGTTTCTCTGGCTTCTCTTAGTTTTCATTTTCTCTGTTTGTTTACCTTACTATGTGATGTGCCTGCCAGATTTTACTTGCATCTATTTGTTGGAATTGCTAGAGGACTTGTAATTTTCCATTTAGTATGAGTGTGGGGGAAATGTGATTTATTAAAAGTCAAGTTGTGCTAAAGTCATGAATAAGACGTTTTCCATTGGCAAGTCGAAGCCACTTTCCAACTGTGCAGTCCTCTCTTAGGTCAAAGCGAAGCAGATCCAAAGATTCATGGATTGCCAGGCGAAGCAACGAGAAGAAATGTTCGAATTTAATTAATACAAGCTGAAAATGCTAATAGTTATAATTTTATCCCTACGAGGAAGAATTTTCCTTAACTTCAAATACACTGATAATGGAAAAATATTCTGTCAAAATTCTCTGAACACGCAGAGTTCACTTTGTTGTACAACTACTTGCAAAATTGTCAAACATGTTTGAAACCACAAATACCACCGACCGTAACCCCATCCTCAGCCAAGTTTTGACAACAAGAAAGCACTTGGAAACTTTTCCCGGGGTGTAATAGGACCAAATACATATATGCTCTTAGCGTAATTCAATAATTGTTCCTGAAAATTTAATAGTCACATTTCATTGTGTATCCGTTTTGACAGGGGTTGACATGTGAGGTAACATGTAGGAATTATTTAATGAAACTCTCTAGTAAAATTATATTTCCGCCTCATAGGAGGCAATATAAGCCTTGCCAAAGCCGAAGACATTCACATCAATATTCGTCACATTAAATTTATGACGCACTCCCAAATCAACCTGAAAAGCACATACATTTCTCATGTTACCCCCTAGAGGATTCTGGATCCGATGAAGGTAGTACGGGGTTTTCTCCATTTTGTGCGAATTCCTAGTCAAAGATCCGTACGTTGTTCGTTTGTCATGTGTGGCTGTGTGCCTATATCCTGAGATTGAGGATGAAGACGAGCATAGAGGCAACTTCGTGGCATAGTCAATTCCATCGCCACGTTAAATTAATATCTCTCATAAATTGACGTTCAATAGTAGAACCCAAGTCATATATTAGGAAAGCTACCATTGACACCCCTCCTTGACAAATGTTAGAGCTCTCATCGTGAACCAGACGTGATACATAGCTGTCTGCTACTGCCAGACTACAGCCGTCAACCTACTGTGTATTGTCCTTGCCGGACTGAAAGCGCTGCTCTGGTTCAAGGGAGGAAGACTAAAAGCGGCAAGGTTAACCATTTATAACCCAGAAATAACGTACCAAGAACAAGTAGATAACGTCTACGCTTATTTCTAGAAAGTAATTATTGTAGGCTATTGGTCTTCAGAAGGTGTTCTGCTCTGCTCCGGATAATATATCACTGCTGTCATTAGGAAACACTAGACTAAGGTATAGGACAGATGTCCTTTTATCATCAGAATATCGTTCTCTTGAGGAAAGGATTTATTTATTTTGAACCATATTCCATCCATCGCATCCAGCTCATCCCAATATTCAGTGCACAATTTTCTGCTGCAATTTATTTCTCGTCTGCAAACAATTATTGTCCTCGAACCCCAATACATCCTTCCCAAAAAGGCCACATTAATCCCCATTTGTGTACGCGGTTGCTGAAACGCTATGACGGCTCAAATGTGAGCGCTTAATTACATCAAACATTAGCTTAATTCTTTCGTTTTGAGCAAACAGACAAAAACTCTCCCCTTCTCGAAAAGGGTGCCACCCAGCACAAGGCGGAAGCTTTACTGTTTTTTATTCACTTTTCAACACAGTTTATGGCACTAATTTGAAAGACAGCTTGAATCTGTGTAATCTCAGCGTTTTCAGCTTGTTCTCATCAGAATTTGCAATTACCAAAGAAATCCACCTTAAATAGACCTCATTTCCCACTTCAGTGATAGTCAGCATGAGACTTCTTTTGAGGCGGAGCAGCGCGTCTCCTGCGAAGTGAGCAAAGAAGTATCATTTGTTGCGCTCAGTAAATCCTAATGAGCGCACGACAGTTTGCCAAGTTGAAAAACGAGCAATGAATATAATCTGGGCTCATTATCCTCTTTCGAGTAATCTGCATTTAGCTCAAAAGAAGCTTTTCATTTCGTTTCATTCAGAAAATCTGTGCATACGGCGCGTTTCATTTTCAGGTCTCAAAATTCCTTCTAGTCTCAGTCCTAGGCCTTGAGAGTTTGCGAGTTTTTTTTTAAGAAATGCAAGGCCTCGGTAATTGGACCTATGAATCCGGCGTTGTGCATAAAACCACTCCTGATGGTATGGTATACAGCCACTGGAGCCCTTCTAGTATGACAAGTTATAAAAAGTGCTAATACACAACCAACTAGATACAGATGGAGGTGTGAGCGAGAGAGCATCACACATGCAATTATCCCGAACTTTAGTGCTAACTTTAGTACCGCCTGGATGTCATGTGAATTATGAATGCTCCGACAGTAAAATGGTACTTGCCAAACTTTACTATCGAATTTACAACATTTTGGTTATAATCTGGTGGCAACGGAGGTGCCATAACAGGTTTATAGTCAGAGAAAATTGATTCGAGTTAATCCTTGTTCCATGGTAATCGTCGAAAGGGAAAAAGCTGTGGTTAAATTGAAAGAATGAGATCAATTTAAATATGAGTGGACGGCAATTAGGCAGTTATGCAATAGAGAAGGAGTCTTTTAATTAAAAATGCTTTTCAGTGTTAGTACGCTTGTTTAGTAAATAAAAGAAATGTAATTAAGTTAAGAGCCTATATTTGAAAGCAAAAACACTCATAAATGTTTAACAGCCGCAAGTTTGGGTAAAATTCAATACGATCCTTATCTGGACGATTATTATAGGACTCGATTCCATTTCTATCAATCGCTATAACGGACTTAAAATATTTGCTCAACAGTTACACATGACCGACGTCGTATCGATAGACGATATTGTACACTTATCCGACATCGAATTCTTGGCAATTTGTACTGTGGGACGACTTCTTCGATATGTCCTCTATCACCTTTTGAATTTGTCTTTTGAGGTTTGCTTATCGATCAGATACTTTATTTTCATTTATTTGACAAGAATACTTGCTTGAACAAGTTGCTGATTTCAAAACCGTTGATGCATTACAGTTTGACATTTTTAGGGTTACGGTTTAACTAGGATGCATTATAGTTTCCGTTCGCTGTCCGTCTGTCGCAGCCTTTCCTGATTCCCACACCTATTAAGTCTAAATTTGGTATAGATTGATAACCAAAAACCAAAAATGATGATTTTGATTGATTTTTAGTAAAATAACTCCCACAGACTGAAAAGCGTATTAAAATTTGTTCGCACTTATCCCATTAAGGATAGGTCGCCTAAAATGCAACTAAAAGGTTTTAGGATCTTTTTATTGTAACACTTCAGTAACGAAATATTTATTTTCAAAGTTGTTATCAAAGCGTCCGCACTCTACATAGTTTAAAAACTACCCATGCAAAGTATCTGAAAAAATTCCTGGTGTAATCCTGAGTTAGTACTTTTAATGAAAATTATAACGAACAAACGAACGAAAAATAGTTTATGAAGTATTTCGAAATAACTCTTAGAAGCTCTATCATGTGCCTACTCGACATGCTCTTAACCAATATTTATTTTTATAGTCCATATGTTTTATCCTATAATACTTCACCGGACTATAGTAGCAAAACTTCATAAATATCTTAGCATTAGCATTCTAGCCAGTCTGATGATCTAATGCTAATTCTACGATAACATAAAATCGCTTGTGATGATCTCTGGTTTTCTGCCACTAAGCCCTTTTTTTTTTTATTTTATTTTTTTTATATATGAAGTTGCCAAAGCTCAGGGGATGCCCTATGATGCTAAAGCACAGCCTTGGTAGGAAAGGAATTAAGGTTGGGGAAAATGGGTTAGGAGGTTGAGTGAAGGAGGTGTCGATGTACGCCCCGTTTGAAAGTTTCAGGCTCATAAGACGAGGGAAAAACAGAAGATGGTAAACTGTTCCACATTCGTGTTGTTCTGCTAAGAAAAGATTCCCGAAATTTGACGGTACGTCCAAATTTGACCCGGAGAGTATAGGGGTGGGAGCGACTTGTAGATCTTGTATCGCGCGTTGTAATGAGTCTACAAGGAATCAGGCTAGCAATTTCGTTAGAACAATGGCCATGGAAATAGCGATAAAAAAGTGAGAGACAACCGACATTCCGTCGATGCTCCAGAGAGTCAAGGCCCTCAGAGATTGAGGAATCGCCAATAAGTCTAACAGCCTTAATTATATTCAAGTCTAGGCCTAATGTGGGACTTGTAGATCAACGCTAAGTCGGGTGGGGTGAAATATTTCTTACATCTCTGTAGAAAACCCAAACATTTCATCGCACTTTTAGCGATTGCAAATATATGATCCGTCCAGCTAAGATTGCTGGATATCTCAATACCCAAGATCTTTAGGGAGGGTGAATTGGGTATATTCACTCCGTCGACTGAAATGGGTTGGGGGTGAACTGGGCGTTTTTTAAGGGACATTAAACAGCATTGAGTTTTGGATGCATTAAACGTAACACGATTTGCTCTGCCCGAAGCGAGGACCATAGAAATGTCTTTGTTTAATGATCTAAACATGCGTTCCCGATTGACTTCTGTAGCATTTCCACGTGAATTCATTACAGAATCAAATGAGTACGCGAAATCAAGGCTGCTGTCGTCGGCAAAACTATGAATAGGATTGAGAGTAAGAAATAAGAGATCATTAATAAAAAGAAGAAATAAGGTTGGTGAAAGAACTGAACCCTGAGGTACACCGGCATTTATTTCGTAGGAATCAGATGTAACTCCGTCAATTACTACACGGATTGAAAGGCCTGACAAAAAGCTCTCTATCCATTTAACGAGGGTTGGGTGCAGACCAAATGTTTGAAGTTTGGCTAACAGGGCAGACTCTATCAAAAGCCTTTGAAATATCAAGAGCGACGATTTCGGACTCACCGAAATTATGGAGACAATGATTCCAACGCTCCGTTAGAGCAGTTAGTAAGTCTCCGGTTGAGCGGCCAGCGCGGAAACCGTACTGGCAATCGTTGATAACATGGTTATTTTCTAGATATTTCAACAACTGAGAGTTGATGAGTGATTCAAAAACTTAAGGTATGATCGAGGTTAGTGCAATTGGTCTGTAGTTAGAGGGGTCGCATGCCTCTCCTCTTTTAAGTATTGGCTGGACATGAGCAAGTTTCCATACACTTGGAAATATTCCTGTTGAATATGACAGGTGAAAAAGTTTGCGCAGAGGTTTAGCCAAAGCAGAGGAGCAGCATTTTAAAACAAGGGGCGAGAAACCATCAGGCCCAGTAGCTTTGGACACGTCGAGTTTCGAAAGTACTCTAAAAACATCCCGAGTGCGAAAGTGTAGCGGCTTTTGCCTACAAGTGCACTGTGATGGAGATGGAAGTGGCTGCGATGAAGGTGGCAAGTACGAGTTAGCAGCAAAATTAGCAGCAAAGCGTTTGTTACACCAAATCTCTAGCTGTTTGTATCTTTGTATCTTCCCTCACTACAGAATTTTGCACGTATGGAGATGTTGCTATTGCGCCATATCTCAGTAGTATTAAATCCAACTCGAGCCTTGTTGATGCAATCTTGTGTACCAGTTTAAATTACGCACACAGCTGATACAATGCTTTAGAGATAACAAAACTTATCATGGTTTATTGTCTCCTGAAGTCCAAGCTCATAGATTTCGTTTCAGCAGTATTGATCTTAAGCCCTGCTGTGTTACTTTCTGTGCCTAGGATATAAGACTCTGTTTGTTGAAAAGAAGGCATACATTTTCGACATAGTCGTAGGGTGTAAAGTTTCCGTCTAATCCCTCGCGATGGGTGGTTATCTAGGGCACGTAATTCTTAACAATCAAGAATAGTAAAGGTGACGGTATGTTGAGCACGTGGGGCAATTTTCATATCCCCACCTTGGATACAACATTTTTATCATAGTGCTAGTCACGCTCCATACATTCTCATCATCAAAATCGCGCTTTGCATTACCAGATCAAAATTTTATTATTTATTTATCATTGTACCAACGGGTAAACATATTCTGTAAAACAAAACAAAACTATCAATATCGGCCGCACGTTACGAAAATAGGCTCTACCCCTGCCCGAGTAAGAATTGGGGAATATATTCTCTATATAACAAAAAAGGAATCATCTAAATTGGTCCAGCTTACGAAGTTTAGACTTTACTTCTCCCCATCTGCACCCTCGGTGGACAATTATTTTCATTGCAGCAATGGTGGAGCATACTCTATACAACAACAACAACAAAATCATCCAAAGTGGTCTACGTGTTGCGAAAAAGGCTTCGCTGCATCCGCTGACCCTACAAAAAAATGTTTATCATGGTACTTACAACCCTGATTCTTATCTGAAAGGTTGCAGGAATTGAAGAAACTGACTATTTCCCTAATTTTTACCCCCGAGAGTGCCTTCAGGTTTTCAAAGAAGTACTCTCTCATAGCCCTCTTTCTGACTCTAGCAAGAGCCGGGCATTTACAGAGAAGCTGAATAATGGTTTCTTTTTCGGTCACGTTGTCGTCATCACAACTGCGACAGTGTGTATTGTAAGGAGGCACCCAGCCTAGCTGCATGCTCGTCTAAGAGACCGTGGCCCATACAGACCGCATTGATTTTTGTGATAACAGCCCTCGGTCTGCTGAGCAGATCGGTTGTCCTACTTTTTTTATAACTTGGCCAGGTTACCTTGGAAATGCTACATGCTTTCAAGGCGCTCCATCTGGTATTTGCCAGTGCCAAAAAATGCAGAATAAGTTCCCTCTCAAAGGAACCTAGTGGGTTACGAATATCGTCAACATGGCCATCTCGTTCCCTGGAATGTTTCTATGTCCGGGAACCCAGTGCAAGGTCATGTTAAGCAGACTGCCCAAGGACAAACCACTCTAGAAGATATGGTCACTTAGTCAAGTGCTCTAATGGCTGCCTGACTATCTGTAAAAATTGCGATGTTCTGTATCGGTGAATGGATACACAGAAGCAGCGTAACGCCTTCATAATCGCAAGCACCTCCGCCTGGAAGATGATCGATGTGTTCGGTAGACGATAAGACTTCGATATATTCAGTGTCTCAGAGAACAACTTGTTCCATATTAGAACTATAGTTGCATCATAGCTGCTGGATGGTTCCATCATTCTCCATTTTCTTCTAGTTCACTTTAGAAATTTCGTATAAAAGACAGCTCACTAATTACTGCAATTCTTTAGGTCGGCTTTTGTGAGAATTTTAACAATTACACCTATTTTCAATTCAATGGAAAAAGTCTGGTTTTTTCAAAAGTCCTGGTTAAAGAAAGGAAGATATCGGCCGCAGCAATAGACTCCAGTCTGAGTTATTTCGCTGATATTCCATCAATATCTATAGCCTTATCGAGATCGGACACTTTATTACATCTACCACCCTCATTGATGTCGGTCTGATGTCCGATTCTTATGTGGCTTCATCCGATCGTTCTTAATACTCAAATGAAGAATTATCGGACGGTCCAAAAGTGTTGTTGTCCGCAATTAATGTACATTTATTTTGATACCTCGCTGTAGGGAATGGTATGTAGTTCTGGGATGTTATTTATTTTATTAATAAAATCTTTAATCTGCATCAGTTCTTGTATTTCGGATCATCTGACGTAACTGATCCATATGTTACCGGTGCCCCCAGGCCCACAACTTTCATGCGGGTTGCTTCACTCTCTTTACTTCCTTTCCATCTAGTTTCGCTTTACCCTAAAATGATTATGTTGTGCTGGACACTGTTGTGTTGGAACAATTTATCTATGACGATTCACGAAAGTTCATAAACTAAAATTCAGACTGACTAATTTATATTAAATATTAAGGGGGAGTTCTTGAAAAACCATGGAAAAATAGTTGATTTTTAAATGACATTTATTCGATAACCATAGGAGATAATTGAATGAGTTTTTTTTATTGGGGTTTTCATATATTTTAAAATTTCCTATGGTTGTTTTCACTTTTCCCACTATCACTCGATAGATGATTATGTAACGAACAAAATGAAATAAACAAATGATATCGATTCAATAGTCCTCACTTAATCACGCCCACCACTTCGAAAGATTACATTCCGAAAAAAACCCTCGCAAAGTTTTTTAATTAGTAAAATAAGTGAAATTTCCGGAATAAGCAAAGCTATAGAGGCACTTCTAGTATGCAAATCGAAATAATCGTCGAGAGATGTATTCTCACCACCCTTAAGAAGACCATCAAGCAATAAAAATGTTTTCGAGTTTTTGAAATTTATTTCCGGGAATGCATCCTTAAAACAAAATACCACTCCTCGTGTAATTCTTGAGATTATGGATTCAATTCGCATGTTGTCAAGATACTATATCTTTCTCCGATGCCCTAACCTTTATTTGAAGAGTTTTTGAAATATTTGTAAAAATATCGAATGCAACCACCTCACCATTTGTTAACTTAATCGAAAAATGTCTAGTATACAAAAACTTCTACATGATGAATATTGCCTTTTCTGTATTATTTGCATTACAGAGCCTCTTAATTAATTATTGATATTGACCGGTATGTTCCAATAAAGCTCATTCGTCAAACCAGTAAATTGACGAAATTAATACCTGATCAATGACCCCTTCGGATTTTCTCTCTATGGGAATAATTTACTCGCCGTCATTACGAAATAAATCCAATGTGATTATGTTCCCGTAATCAGAACAAGAAATTTCGACATTTTGGTTGCTTCCGCAGATAAACAATCCAGGTGTATGATGGTGTCAGGGGGGTGGGGGGCAAAATTCCGTTCGTTTATGCATGTCGGATTTAATCCTTATTCCTGTACAACATAATTGCAGAAAGCCACCCGTTTTCCACAGTCATATTACTTCCGCATGTTTCTCTTATTAAGTCCAAAATTCAACTCTGTAATTAATGATTTATGGTATTTGGAATTCAAGAATGTTTCCAATGTGTAGGTTGGCATGAGTTGTGTTTTCTGTTCGCCCGAGTAATTTAGATGGAAGCTACCTTTGCACAGATTACTATCCGAACAACCTTATGCTTTTACTGGTTGACCTGAACGACATTCTTTTGCCTTATCCTTGTTCAGGTACTAGAACATCATACTAATTTCTGACATTATAGCTGCAATAAATATTTTTTGTTTCTAAGATTATACTGAACAATATCTTGTTAGGGAAATTTTCGAATTTTCGGGACAAAGGGAGTAAGGACTAACGAAATGTACAGGGTTTAGTCCAACACCTGGTTTGCAGTATCCTGGTCATGCGACAGGTACACGTTTACTACCTTAAGAGTTTTGTCCGAAGACAAAAGGAAGGAAGACGCGAAACCTTGGCAAATATCAGTGTATGCAGGAGACATCAGTGGAAAGCTGTGGAATACAGCAATTATCACACCGGAACTTCTGCGGGGCGTTTCTGTGGCAAAAACTGTGTAATCCTTGTGTAAATTTGGACATTGTTCTAGACGTTTAAAAGTGTCTGGTGTTAAATTCGTCTGCTGTATAAGTGCAATGTCCATTTTTGAGTGTCCTATGTCACTTTATTCAAGTGACCATAAAGTTTCGTATACCGAGAAATTCTTGAACATTACAATTTCAAAATGCGATATCTCGGTGAATAAAAAAAGGATATTTAAGCGAACTCAACGGCATTTGAAAGAGGGAGACTTTTACTTTAAGATCCCACACAGTCTTTTGAAAAAAAAAACATTGAGGTGCTACATAACCTCAGAGATAAGGTTATTAAAGCAGGGTTAAGGAAAATTACAGAATGTGACCAATGAAGGTAAGACAAATATCTGTGAAATATTTTCTCCTACATATAAATTTCGAATATTTTCCTGAAACAAATAATTCAGATGCAATTTTTTTGTGGAATTTCTCGTGTCAAAAAACTCCGATGTATCAAGTTTTATAGAAAAAATATACAATGGAAGACTCCCAGGAATAGTTTCTTTATACTGCTAAGTCTCACGAGTAATTATAAGCTGTTGGAGATTCCGTTTCATCCATAAAGGAAATTCCATTTGAGATACAGGCTGTGGTTAACTTTTTAGTGTAATAATGTTTTTAATTGATAGATAGGGATATCCGCCGATGATGATTGCTTGCTGCAACATGTATCAATGGCCCCCTAACATCAGGATGCTTTTCTGGAATACATTTCTTCGTCTGGTCTCCGGCAATCGTATGCTGTTGGCAATGCTTCTGGATACTTGCTCGACTTGGTGTTCTGATGACTGTGGAACAATGGTGAGGAGATGTCTCTCCTTTGCTTCCTGAATCGAACTTCCACCCTGCTCTTCATGTAGTCTTCTGCTGGGAACTTTGCTTGAATGTGCCTTCCAATTCTGATAGTTATTGTTACGACTGATAACTCTGTAATGAATCAAATTCTGGCAGATATCCCCCGGGACTGCCTTTTTTGAGAATGCGTTATTGATTTTACTGTAGAGTTATTTTATGACTTTATGTTTTCATATTTCACCCGTTGTGTTCCCGTATCTCATTCTAGGAACCCTAACTCTTTTCGACCGTGGCTGAATGCGTCTATAAAGCATCTTAAAAACCTTAAAAACAAAGCCTGGAGAAGGTTCTGTCTCTCTCGTAGTGACGAAGATTATCTTATATTTTCGGATCTACATGGTCGTTATACTTCTTAGTCCGAACTTGCATATCAGAATTATCTTAATGAGGTTGGGCGGACCATTTGTGTTAATCCCAAAAGGTTTTGGAACTTCATTAATCTGAAGCGTAAGAGTGACGGCTTCCCCTCTGTTATGCGCCTTCGTGTTCGGAGCACCGATGACCCTTTGACTGCTGCCAACTTCTTTGCTCGTTTCTTTGGAGCTGCCTTCTCAACAAATAACTGTGATATAAGTTTAGGAGATTTAAATTTTTGTGACGAATTATTCCCCGACCTTGTCGGTTAAGGATTTGTTTTTTGACGATTCTTCAGTTATGATGCATATTATGAAGTTGTCCAATAGTTCCCGGTCCCGATGGTTTTCCCGTATCTGTCCTAAAAAATTATGCCCACTATCTTATTGCTGCCCTTTCTTATTTATTTAACTTGTCCTTGTGCTGCGGTATTTTTCCTAAACTGTTGAAATCGTCTGCCATTTTTCCTCTTCATAAAAAGAGTAAGAAGGATGATATCTCTAATTATAGGCCTATTGCTAATTTATCTGCCATCGCTAAGCTTTTCGAAGCAATGGTTTGTGATGTCCTTACTTTTCACTGTAAACCGTTCTTGGAATCCTTCCAACACGGTTTTATTAAAGGTAGATCAACGACTACTAACCTTGTCGAGTTCTCTAATTACTGCATTTCCGCCATAGAGGCTGGTGAACAGGTTGATTGTATTTATACCGATTTAAGTAAGCCCTTTGATCGCATTGACCACAAGTTGCTTGTTTTGAAGCTTACTATGTAAGGTTTTCCATCTCTTTTCGTCCAATGGATTTCTTCTTATTTCTACGACCGAACACAGCTTGCTCTGTTTCGCGGTTCCCTCTCCGTGAAATTTCGGTCACTTCTGGGGTGCCCCAGGGCAGCCATTTGGGTCCGCTTCTATTTATTATTTTTATTAACGACATTAGCTCCATTTTAGCGAACTCGAAAAATTTACGATTGTTTAACGCTGAACTCTGATCTTCAATCTTTTAATTCTTGGTGTATTGAGAAGAAGGAAAGCTCCATTGATGTATGACTATTCTGTTAGTGGCAACTTGCTTACCAGACTGGATATAGTAAGGGATCTTGGTGTTATTTTTGATCCACATTTGTCTTTCATAGATCACATCAATTACATTGTTAACAAGGCCAACGTTTCTTTGAGCTTTGTAAAGAGATGATCTAAGGAATTTAATAATCCTTTTATCACCAAGTTTCTTTTTTGTACCTTCATCCGGCTCATTTTATAGTATGCCTGTCCCGTTTGGTCTCCCGTTCTATGCGGTTCATAGTGCTCGTATTGAGGCTGTTCAGCGCAGGTTCTTCAAATTTGCTTTGCGTAACTTTCCATGGAATAACCGCTTGATTCTCCCCGCGTATAAAGAAAGACTTGGTCTACTCTCTTTAGACTCGCTAGAGGATAGGCGCAACAGATCTAGGACTTCCTTTATCTTCGATATCTTGCAGGGTTTTGTTGACTCACGTGAACTGTTGTCTAAGTTGAATATTTGTTATTGTTATTTTTATTCTTGCGTTTTTCTTTTCTTTTTCTTTCTTTTTCACTTTCATCTTTACTTTGCTTTTCTATTGTTAAGTTATCAGCCTGTGATGAAACTTTTTAAATAAATAAATATCAACTATTAAGTTAAAGTATGATTGAGATTACCCGTGAGGGGGTGGCTTAGTTCTGGGTCCACTAGCTCTAATACTTGCCGTGAATGCTCGGACATTAAGCCATGCCATGTCCTTAGGTTGGTGAGGGGCTTGAAGGAGGCTGTGTCTGGTGACCTGGCCCTCGTTGCTGATAAGGTCGGCTCGTTCTCCGCCTGTTGGAACGATCTTCAGCTCCTATCTGAGGACACGAATATTATCTCATCTAAGTTAGACAAGTTGCTGGAGATTGCTGGAATCCTGGAATCTAACTCCTGCTCTCTCTCTTAAGGCGATCACATGAGTTGTCGTCTGGGGTTGGAGCGATTTCTGACTTGCTTATCCCTCCTCTCTGAGGTACCACGATAGTAAGAATGACGATTCTCTAACAATTGTCAATCTCTTTGCGAATTTTTCTGTGATTCCTCCTGTGATATTTCCGTTTCAGATTTTAGCCACTTGACGCGGCTCCCGCCAACCTCCCTTGAGGCCAAGGGCTGGATATTTGACGATGCACTTATTTCTAACTTGACTGGCGGTTTCTCGAGTGGTCCTGATGGTATCCCTCCTTCCTTTTTTAGGAGTTTCCGATCATCTCTTGCTCGTGTTCTTTGTTATTTGTTCAATCTTTCCTTACATCCTGGCCGTTTTCCAGCGCTGTAGAAGTCTTCTTTTCTAATTCTACTCCATAAGAAAGGCTGTAAGTCCTACGTCTCTAACTATAGACCGATTGCCAACCTGTGCCATGTTGCAAAGGTTTTTGAGTCCCTCGTTAGTGACATACTTCGATTTCATTGTAGGCCTTTTTTAGGATCTTTCCAGCATGGCTTCCTTAAAAGGAAATCGACGACTACTAACTTTCTTAAATTAATTAATTATTCTTTACAGACCAGTGAGGCTTGCAAGCAGGTGAACTGTGTATTTACTGATTACAGTAAGGCCTTTGATAGAATCGATCATGCAATCTTGGTCTTTAAGCTGTCCCTTTTGGTTTTCCTTCTTGTTTCGTTGATTGGTTGTCATCATACGTGACGGGTCGTACACAGCGTGTGGAGCGTGTTTCGTGGAGTCCTTTCAGACCAAATCCTTGTCACCTCGTGGGTGTCTCAAGGTAGTATCCTTGGACCGCTCCTGTTTGTCGTATATATTAACGATGTTTCGCTTCTTTTCTCCGGTAGTACAATTCTCTGTTATTCTGATGATGCTAAGATTTTCCGCACTGTTTCTCATAAGTTAGACACTAACCTCCTGAACTCAGATTTGGCGGTGTTTAGCGACTGGTGTCTGCGTAATCGCCTATCTTTAAAAGTGGGCAAGTGTACCGTTATGACCTTTTGCCGTAGAAGACATCCTGTCCTCTCGAAGTGTCCACTAAGACAGTGCTTTGGCTGATGTGGTGATCGCTGCCTGGATGACTGTTTGTTCCGACTATTGTCTTTTTTGAATTTATATATATTGTAGTAATCTATGTATTTGATGAATATGTAATGAATAAATGAAAAGAACTTGAAGTTTGTAAAAATATTTCTTTTTATTTATTTTTTATTTGGAGCCAAAGTTGTTCTTTAAAGAGGGTAACTTTGACTCACATATTTTTTTGGCACAAAATATATACCTAACCAAGCAAAGAGCCAAAGTTAGACGTTTGAAATGATTTCTGACCCGATCAAATGTAATATTAAACAAAACTTACCTTAAAAACTCCGTTACACTAGAAAGTTTGCAGACGCAAATAAAACACGTTTTCACATGACAGAAGTCCGGAATACAAACGGCGGCTTTAACCTTGAAAAAATTCGCGCATTCAACCAAAACTAGGCGCCAGTAACGCCATCTAACATTTCCGGCTTAAACTTATATAATAATAATGTAATTGCTGCAAAGCGGCGAGAGATTCTAGATGCTTGTTTTAAATTCTTTATTTTATTTAACTTAGAGTATCCGAAAGCTTCAGTCATGTTCTGGTATTTTATTCAATTATTCTTTTATGATATTAAATCAAAGGAAACATTTCCTAAAGTGAATATAATAATCAAAGGATTAAAAAAGTGTAATTAATATTTCAACTAAGAACTACCTTTATAAATCTGAAGGCACAATTCTCGGCTGGAGCCAAAAAGCGCTTAACAGCGTTTAAAGATGTGCTTTTCCTAAATGTGCATGGGAGAAAAGTTTTTCAAATTGCAGTAGCAGGAGAAAGTTTAAAGAATTAAGGGAATAAGAAAAATGGGGAAGACCAAAGGAACGATGCCAGCGACAATTAGAAATTTTACGAATGTAGTTCATTGTTTTTATGAATAAAGTTCATTTCTAGATTCATTGATCCAATGAATTACTTTCACTGACTTAATGAACTGCATTCATCGATTTTATGAATCTCTCATGGAATCTAATTTTAATGAAACAGAAAAAGTTCAAGTTCAGTTCAGGTTGAAAATTAATAATACATTGAAATAATGTATATTTTCATTGAATTTATGCCAGAATTAGGAGACCAGATGACCCCGTGAGCTTTTATTAAGAAATTAAAATAATCTACTCCATCTTAGGGCTTGTTGTCTAGCTCGCAGCAATGCAAAAACGACTCAAGTTTCCTCATTTCCCTTACTCTAATTCCCTCCCGGCCAAAACCATGCTAACGCATCAAAGGGTCGTCCCCTAGGTATTGGCCATATCGTATAAAAAATAAAAAAAGGAAATATACACGAACTTTTCCATATATATTGTATCAATAGTTTAAAAAGCAGTGAAGGGAGGGGGGTTGGGGGGTAGGCGTTTTGGTAACGACCTTGCAAGCAAATATCTCGTGATTGAAGGATTAAAATCAAAATGTCCTAAGATATTATTGCATTTAAGGATATTTACATATCTAAGTAAAAAAAACTTTCTATCACACTTTCACTCTATTAGGGGGAGGTGACAAAAAATTATTTTTTTCAAAATCTCATTGAGGTACTATTAGCGAGTGATGTTAAAAAAGACCCTTTTTAAATGTTTTTTCTTTAAGTGAAAAATTTATTTTTCGAGCTAAATTTGTTTACATATTATAACTAAGCTAACCTATATTTTATAAAAAAAATGTTTAATTATAACTTTTTTTTTCTAGTATAGAGAGCGTTTTAGTTGATGTAAAACAAAGAGGCCAAATCTGCGGAAATGATAGAGCCTCTCCATTACATTTGAAGAAAAAAAATCAAATACCATTATATATATATAATTAGTTGTGCATCCCCCCAGTTAAACCGAAAGTAAAGTTTTTAAAACAGGGGAAACGGGAAAAAAATCAACAGGGTCCATGGGGGGGATGAACAATCGTTTTATTAAAATCGGACAACAAGTTTTTGAGCTAGAATTTGGGCAAATTTGAAAAATGTCATTTCCAGAAAAACGTGTTAAAAGTTACAAGAAATTTATGCAGCGTCGTCAAAACATGACTATACAAAAATCTGTATAACTTTTTTTCTATTTTGTTTAATTTTTACCTGAAATTTTAAATACATATTCTTGACACATTTATAAACCGTTTTATGAAACAAATAAAATCGGAAATTTTTTTAACTTGCTAATAGTACCTTAATTTATTGCTACAGTACCGCAAAATCTGAACCTCACCGACATAAGCGCACGGATAAAGTGAAACTTCCTTTGTCTTTGTTAGTTCTTAAATTTAAACTAAGCAGGTGAATAAAATAGTTTTTAAAAAAAAATTGAACCGACTTCACAAAAAGCACTAAAGAGCTTAAAATAATTTTTAATTTTATATCTATTGCGACATTTGGAAGTCGGTGCAAATCAAACAAACCAAACAACTACAACAATAGTATTTAATCGTCCTTCTTTATGATCCCATGAGGTGAAACGTTCAGGTAGTTTTATGAATTATTTTTAATTATGGTTGGGTAGTTGTTTTGTTTGTTTAATTTGCACCGACTTCCAAATGTCGCAATAGATATAAAATTAAAAATTATGTTAAGCTTTTTAGTGCTTTTCGTGAAGTCGGTTAAATTTTTTTTTTAAACTATTTTATTTTTCACTTTTTAGTGTCGCCTACTCTGTAAAACAGAAAAAAACCATCCAAATCGTTCCACTCGTTAAAAAGTTAGGTTCAAACCCCCCCCCCCCCCCCCCCTCCCAACCTACCAAATTTTGTTTTCTCGCGGTATAAATCGGGGCACATACTCTACGCAATTGGTCCAACCGTTACGAAATTAGACTCCCCGTTCCCCTTCCCACACCATAGAGCCAAATTATCCTCCTATAAGCGATAAGCAAAAGAACCATCCAAATTGGTTCACGCGTTACAAAGTTAGGTTAGGTTTTGCAATCAAAAGAAACAATACTATAACATGAATGAAAATAACCTAACATCACAAAACTTAATACGAGAATGTTACATGTTAATTATCCCAAACACCAATTAGACCAAGATTATCATATATTGTAAAAAAAAGCTTTTAAAATTAAAATAAATTAGAAAATATTAGTAAGAAAAATTGGTGCATTAGATGTCATTACACTAGCATAAGATAAATTTTGTACACCATATCTTACTTCGAAAATTCGAACATAGGCAGGAAACTATAAAAACCCCACCATCATTTTGATTTCTCCTTTTTATTGGTCGAGAACCTGTCAGCGTAAATGAATTGTAGAAAGCTTCGTAATGAAAAGCCACGTTTTGAAGGCTTAGACAAGTAGTTTTTTTGTCATAAATCATTCATAAATTCTCACAGATTCCGAAGGAGTCCCGCATTTTAAAATACACAGGTCACCATTCAGAAGCCCCAGTTGGTAGCCTTTTAAAGAGTCTTGCGAGTACCTCGGCATTTAATACTTTGTACAGCAATCTTTGACAACTCATCTGCCGTCCATATACGACACGGATCCGCACAAGTAACAAAAATTACATTTACTGTATCTCCAAAGGAACCCATCCACGAAAAGTCCTAAACAACACAAGTAGATACGATAACATTACACAGGTAATAAATCACTATTGAACATTGAACTACCGAAAACACAACACTCGTTTCCATTTTAAACACTATTCCAAGAGTAAATTTACCTTATTCACGCGCACATCCGAAGATACCTAACCTCAAAGCTGCTCGTAATATTTACGTCCAAACGTTTACACTATTGCTGTAAGTAAAAAACGGGCCAATATTAAATAAAGTGCAAAACAGTAAGACTGAAAAATGAAATAAGACAATTGACTAGATAAAATCCGCTCGGCCAGTTCGCAACAATATAATTATGTTTTATCGAAAAGATTTCCAGCCGAAGGAGCTTCAATTATTGGGATGATTTCGCGTTCTATAAGAGCCAATTGAAATGTTTAAATAAAAATATCTCTTTTATTTCAATGTTGACTATTGATTGGTTGAACTCCTCAACATTGCAGCTTTAAGCTCGTGTTCTTCTTTTATAAATTTTCTTCCAAAAAAGTTCTTTCCATTTTGGTTTTCTTTCGTTGCTTCTCATATTCATATTTTTTTGCTTTCTCGTCTCAAGTACAAATATATATGCAAAATCATACAAATAATGCATGATTCAAATTTCAAGTAAAATTTTTCGTGAAATACATTACCTTTTGTTCTAGCTGTTTTTTTTTTATATTTTCTGCAATTTCGTTCAGCAGTTCAGGACAAATGAATCCTTCAAGTTTCATTTTTCTCAACAATTTTACTACAAAAACACAACTCATTGAACCACAGTGTGCAGAAAAATCTAATGAACTAAGTTCAGCTGAGCTAAGCATAACAATAAAGTGTGAAACAGTTCCGACTTGAGCTCTAACTTAAACTTATTGCTCAGGTTCAACTTAGCGAAAGCTTAAACCGACACCAAAGATTACTTACTACTAGATAAACGGCTTTGAACAAAGTAGTGGACAATTTTTGGTTGCTTTTGTATATTTCCTGCATCGGGAACCTCTCAAGACAGAACTGAAAATTTGTTTTCCGGGAGAGTTTGTGGATAAGAGACACGTATACTTTTCTTCTGTGCATTTAAAAATGTCAAATGTACTTCACTCATTAAAAAAAATTTACAGAGATACATTGACAGTTTGAAAAAATATTTGAATTCTTTTTATTCGGGGTACATCAGTACCACGTACATTAGTACACTTTTACTCTTCGACAATATTTGGCGGTACTTATTTGACAGGAGTCTGTGATTCTCTCCGGATAAGAACAGAATTTTGACAGGAGTTAGTGATTCTCTCAAATAATTTTGACAGGAGTAAGGGATTCTCTCAAATAATTTTGACAGGAGTAAATGATCGCACACTACCTGTACTCTTTATAGAATAGAAGATATGAGCTGTTAAACTTCGTGCCGGCTTATCGAGTTATACGTTCTCTATCAACTTTTAATGCGTTTTTCTCGAAACCACGTATGCGGAACTGGTGTGCAGGATTACGCGTAAACTACTTGACCGATTGACTCGAATTAAGCTGATAACGATTGAATGCAGGACGTGACGTCGAGATTTTTTTTTAATTAAATTGTTTAAACATTAAGCAAAATTAAAGAGTAAAAATGTGTCGAAAATTTCATGTCTAAGTTTGAAGGTGCACAAATTGCACGATTTTTGACATACACACTTTTTTCGACCACCACATACTGCAAGAATTTATGAAGAATGAAATAAAAGTTCAAATTTTGATTTCAGATTACTGAGAAAGTCTGAATATTGTATGCAAAAACCTAGATCCGCGACTGACACACGCAAATAACTAAAAGAGATTCTTTTCTATTTTGGTCGTTAAACCAACCGGAATTGGATCAATTGGTTGAGCGGCACGACCACCATGCAATGGTTTCCGTGTTCGAGATCAGGTCTACCCGTAGGTTTTTAAAATTGAATTAAAATATCCACTATTATAAATGTTAAGCTCACAACATGAAATCGTAAATTAACATTATCAAAACCTTTACGTGCCACAATACAAGCCTTGTCCTAGAAATATTCTAGTTTCATTAAATTTTAGCAGCCAGTGGATATTGTTCCCGTCGGACGCGTAACCCTTTCTGTTTAGATTTGTAGAAGACAAAAATCTAATATTTGTTCTCTTTTCCATTTCCAGCTCATGTATCCTTTCAAAATCTTTCTGATTCCTTGCGAGCGGTTATTATTTGCTTCAAAAAAGTATTCCAGAGAAAGTCAAATATCGTCTTCGGTCATGAACTTTTCAAAAGTAACTCACGCCTGATCTTGAAAATTTCTCGTCGGTTAAAATAATTGAAAAAGTTTATTGAATTTTCCTCTTCCCCGGTAATATTTTCATCGGTTTGTCCCTGAATCTTACCTTTAAGATTTCAGCAATTCATCTGCCTTGGGCAACAGATTTCTCCACAGAGTTAAACATAAAAATTCTCAAAATAAGTTTCAAGTCCCTTTTGACTTTTCTGCTGCAGCCTGTATTTGCTTCAGATGACGAATTATTCCACTGTTCAAATGGCGATCCCTCAACAAGCAACCATTCGACATTGTCAGGAAAATGTGCAGAGAGAAGAAAGAGTTCCACCGCTACGGTCCACTGAAATTGCTTTCTGACACTATGTCAAAGCGTCCGAATTCCTATTTTTTCGTTTAGTTCTTTTTTTCACGTCCTTTCACATATCATCAACCGTCGAAAATTGTTGAAAGCTCGACTTTGGTTAAATCGCCGAGACATGAAGAGTGCGAAGGAGGTCCTGACTTTGATTTTTTTTCTGATTTCTGCCGGATATAATCTTGCTTGGTGTCAGTTTTCTGATGCCTACAACAATAATTCTGATGAAACCTGTACAAATTTTACTGTGCTTTTGTAAACTTTAATGAATTCAGTTTTGAAAATTTAATGACAAATGTTCAATTTAAACCAGTTAGTATTGGTGATGGGCCTACTAAGAGAGATGAAGAGGGTTGCACAGCAAGAGAAGATACAAACACTAACAGGGCATACGAGAGGTTTCGGAATTTGACATACAAGAGCCCCAGCTAAATTTATCTAAATTGAGGCTTTCAGGAGGTATTTTGAGGAGGCAACGTATTGATTTGGCTTTTTTTTTTTAACTTCTTTGACCTGTTTGTCGGTCTTCTTGTTAGCCAGTTTGAAGCTTCTAAAATGCAATGCGGGAAATAATTTCTGACAAAAAAGATTCGCTTTTACAGTTCTAACTCTTGATCCTCGGTAGAGAGGGAGACAAAAAAAGAATCTCAAAAATCAATAAAATCTTTTACCATCTCGGTGACATATATCTGACGTTTAAGGATTTATTACTTGGTTCGAACGAACATTTTTTCAATTGACGACTGAAGTGCGATTTAGACAGTCGTTGCAAGGATAAAGCAAAGCATTTTAGAGGAATTTTTTTAGAGTTCATTCCATATCTAAAAATTCTTTACATTCTTTCACAATAAAGTAAATTTGCATTCGAATAGGGAGGGAATAAGTTCAATTGCAAGTTCTGAAATAATCCACCAGTCACAACAGTCGGGATCAGAATGTGTATGGGGAGGGTCTCGTCACTTGAAACAGAGATGTGAATAATGACACAGAAATGGTAATGATGGTATTGAGTGACTGCAACAAGAATATCATTCAAAATTCTACCCTTCCTACCACACTGGAACCGTTGCACAACTTTCAGAATAATTGGAGCAAAACGATGTCGTGAAGGAGTGTATATATCATCCAACGCATTCAGAGTCATATATGCCCTTAAGCAATGTTCAAATTTAATGCATCCGAATGAAATGTGGTCCATTTTCTCTAAACAATGTACGTTAATAATGTTCCTGAGCATAGGTCCCCAAGGAAGCTGCAAGTATGTCAACCGACATCGACCAATTTGGGTTTACCGTCAAAATATTTACTCTCAGAGAAAACCAAAGATAAATTCAAAGTCACACAGAAGCCGTAGACAAATTCGTTTTGTTGGAAATTTGCAAATTAAGATTTGAGACAAAATTCATAGTTGCTTGCATGGATAGAGACGCAATTTCATGGAGAGGAGGTAAAGGTTATGTAGTCTAGTGGTCATCGACAACGGCCGAGGCTGGCAATTTCGCCCAATATGCTTGCCTTTATTTGATCGATTATGAATTGAATTTGTTTCAAAATTCAAGTCTCTCAACTGTGAATATTGGAAAAGATGTTTTACTTTGAACTCATCCTTAGCGAAAGATGAAAACCACTATCAATAACGATCACATTCATTACTAAAATGCTTTAAACTTTGCAAATCATTGGCAGTACTTTGGTTGAAATTTCTGTGAACTGCTGCTTAATCTCAAAGGACTTACTTATACCATAAACTCCCAGAAAGCAATTCTCCAGCCAAGCAAATGGGAAGGGAACGAAATGGACTCTGTTTTTGGCTTAAGGCTTTACATTCTTGTCTAACGGGATTAATGTCGTTACATCTAATACTGTCGACAAATTCTTGTATTTAGTTGATAGTCAGGCCTTGTCCTGCTATGCCGCCCTTTAATGGTAGTTTACCACAAATATGTACCACAAATATTTGTACATCTAAATGCGTTTCAACCTCACCTATTGTTTTCATGTCATTAGTAGATTTTGATACTCACCAGTTGATTGATGGTTTCTCAATTTATTCTAGTATTGTTCGATTTCGTTTAGGGAATTGTAGGATTCGTTCTTGTATTTCGTATCAATCACATGAGAATCATTTTGCATCAAAATATTTGCTTGTTAGTGGATTAGATGACGGATGGTCGTATTCGCTATATACTCTTCCTGCGCGCCCGATACCAAAATCACCTACAGCTAGAGCTTTCGTAAGAAATTCAGCAACTGCCATAAATAACTATTCTTATTGGGTTTCTTGCCGCCCTTGGAGCTGGAACAAGTGCAGCATGACCAATTCATGAGATAAAAGGATGATATCAATTTTTCGGGCTTGCCTTCTTAGCTTCACTGTGGCTCTGTGGTATCTCAGACTTCAAATTTCGACTACAATCCCGTTCCGTCTTAGCCATTGCCTTACAATAAATAAGCGTCTGTCATGTATATTAAACGTTAGCCTCTGTCGGTGCTAAGATTGTCTGTGGGGCTGTTCCAATGGATTTTGATTTATGAGCTCAGTTTAGTATTTATTAGGAGTGGGATTAATATTTTCTAGGAGAGAGAAAGACTCCCGGTTCCCTTGGGGATTCCAAGACAACGCTAACGGTGAAAGGAAATGCTGAATTGAATTCTAACAATATTAGTAAAGGAAGGAAGCTCAATGGGAAAAGATAAGCTCAAGTTAAGGGCGCTCAAATTCGTGTGCATTAAGTGATTCTCCTTGCCGCGATGCCGAACGAGCTGGCGGGTATCATTAAAATCGCCTCAATTGTTTGAATTCTAATAAAAAGGATCTTTTGTTTCCCTGTTTCATTTCAAAAGTAATGGAAAAGTGATGAGAAAGAAATGAAAAATTATTTTTCCTTTTTCCTGTTCCTTTCTTTTCACGACTTTTGATAAATGGAACATTTATTATTCGGCAGGATGGGGGAAATTATCTCGGATGCTACTTAAGATTGAAACAAAAGTAGCTTTGAAATGAATTTCACTACATTCTATATGTTGTTAAGAGATTATCACTTAAAGAAGGTAATTTAATGTTGAAAGTAGGTCAAGGGAGGGAATACAATTTTTTTGTATGCAATTCGATTTTGTATCTTTAATTTATTGATTTTTATGTCAAACTGTCTACATCCTAATAAGTTTTATTTGAGATCGGTATCCCAACTATTTACTTAACTAGAACTTTTTTAGTTGAACTTAGCACAGCGTTCTTTAGTGCTTGATATTATTACTTGTAAAGTGTTTTCGGGATGGGCGGTTTTGGTTTGCTCCAGGAGTTAAGCTCGCCGGATCCAGGGTTAAGACTTTTGAAAAAACCAAACCTGTGCCTAAATAGAATTCAGTATATGTATTACTGGTATGAATCTTACTCCTAGGTTCGTAGATGACTTCACTAAGTTTATACTCAATTATGTCTTTCTTTGTGGGGACGTCTCAAATGCTCTGGATGGACGTCGTCTCTGCTAGGATGCTCTACTAATCTGGTCTGCTTAACGCTTTCGTTGATCTGCTCTGTTCCACGGTGAATACGGGCGATATTGAGATACTGTTCTACCTTGGGATATTGATGTGCTGTTCTGCTTCACGCTGTGTACCGTAGGTCGCTAAAAAGGTACTTCCACGACTCAAATGGGTTCCTACGAGAGACAGACAAGGGTAAATGTGCTAGATGAGTGTGACAGTCAAGAAAGCAGGCTAGTATAAGAGAGATATCTAGATATCCAGGGAAGCGCGCTAGTTATATGAGTATCTTACATCAGGAAAGCACGCTGGTAAAGGAGATAAAAATAGCCAGGGATGCAGCTGGTGCAAGAAAGAGGGAGCGAATGAGTCTCCGCAACCAGGGAAGCACGCTGATCAGGTAACAACGCTTGTGGAAGAGAAAGTGAATGACTGTTCGACACCAGGAAAGCACGCTGGTGAAGTAGAAAATACTAAACTGACCTGTCAATAGTGGATCCGATCTTATCCCATATCGTTGCTCAGGTTCTGACTAAAATACTGCACTTGGCTCACTTACATAGCCGTACGAGGTCTGCTACTTAAGTTTTGAGATAGATAAGTAAAAATAAATATTTATAATCGAAAATGGCTTTGGTGTTTTTCAAAATATTCTCCATGAAGATCAATACACAAATGGTGGTGTATCATTCAGAATTGATCGTTCTACGTTACTCTAATGGCACGGTGGCGAAATGTCCAATTATTCCGAAAAAACAGGCGTCCATTTGCTTCGAAGCGCTTCGTGCGCAAACAACTTTTGTTAGATTTAGCTCGTCTTGAAAGACCCATACAGTCGATTGTTGCTTAGTTTTGGGTTCACATGCATAGATCCATGATTCGTCGCCTGTCACGATCTTTTAGACGTCTTTTGAAGCACTGAGATTGAATTATTTTAACATTTCTTTGCACCAATCTACACGAGCCTTTATTTGACCGATTGTCAAATTATGCGGTATCCAACGCGAAAAAATCTTTTTGACGGTACCATTTTCATGTAATATTGAATGTATGCGAGTGGAACTAATGCTCAAGCATGCATTAATCTCACCATATGTCACATGAAGATCTTGCAATATCAGTTCACGCACAGCATTGATTTTTTCTGGCAGAACAACCTCTTTAGGACGACATTCACGAAATTCGTCTTGTAGCGAAGTGCGAGTTGGTGTTGGTGTGCTGCCAGCTTTATTTACGAAGTCAGCTGGCAGTGGATCAATTACTTTATAATTTCCATGTTTGCTTTGTAAACAAGAAATTTTAAAAAATCCGTTAAGCGAAATATTGGTGTTAAAATTAGAAAAAATCATCCGTAATGCCAATCCCCCCCTCTGGTTTCTTTAGTCCTTATGGCGCCTACTACACCGATTCTCCACCTGGTCCTGTGCTCCTGTGCTGCGCGGTCGTTCAACTCGGCGCTATTCTTGGGTCTCGTGCGGGTTCCAATATAGAAAAGGGTTGAGCTATGTTGTTTGGCTCTTTTTTCAGTCTATTGCCTATTCAGTGCCACTTTCGCCTCTTTCTTTGTGGGTCTTCATTGATAAGACCACCGATTGAGAAAATCTTGTAATTTACTCGTTATTTAGCAGGTAACTTTCCATGTGAAAGAGCCGTACTATAGAACAGATTTTACGCTAAATTCGAAGATCTGCATCTGAGCATTACGTCATATCCCAGCCATCTGCTGTAAATATGCTTCCGAAATGCAATGCAAATTGTTCTTTTTGCTGCTCTTCGAGTAAAATATCGTTGAGTTATGTTTGCGCAGAATTGCTCTTAGCTCCTGCTCTACAGAGGGAAATCTGTTTTTGGATTGGAGATATACACAGTCAAGGTAGGGAGGGTGGTTAAAAAATTGCCATCTAAACCTTTGTTACGGGTTGTCATCCCCGAGTAAAAAAGAGACTCGCCCATTTCTAGCCTGATACAGGCACGCACTGCGTCAAAACGCCTCAAATGAGGCACGGTACGCCTGAGTTAAAATTATATTTTTTCCAAATTCCAGCACGCTGCAGGCACGTATGAATAAAATACACACGAAATAGTTTAAGGCAAGCACAATAAGTTCACACTTTTTTAGAAATATAGAAGAGCGCATAACGAAAACCAACGTGGTCTTCTATGCGTGGGTTCAAATTGGCACTCAATCCAAAGTGGTACATTGGATGTACACTGTCATTGTCAGACCGATTCTTTACTATGGCTCACTAGTCTGGTGGACAGTTCTGTATAAGAGGTGTAACCTAGAGATGTTATTGAGAGTACAGAGAGCGGCCGGTCTGTAAATAACTGGGTGTCTGAGTACCACATCCACAGCGGATTTGTAGGTCATGCTCGACCTATTGCCACTGAACATATACTGCAAAGCTATGTAATCAGACTGAAAGCTGTGGGGTGCTGAAAGGAGAGATTGAACGGATATTTTAGCATCCTTCTGAAGTCAGACTGCATTGATCACAAGATCGGCACGGACTTGCGGGTTCCGGCGCTGGAAGCTATGGTGGTACAACCAAAGTTAGTGCAACTGTGCAAGAATATCCTAGGTAATATTCTCAGATGTCGCAGAGTGACCCTAAGTTGGGTATGCTATGAATGTCCCTGGTAATAAGAGAGCGGATAAATTGGCGAAGGAGGTTGGTGAAATGGATAGATATAGATAGGCCACATATGTGAAAATCCCGGTCACTGGCCTTAAAGCAGATATTGCCAGTGTCTCCTTCAGTAAGCCCAAACGTCAGTGGACTCACCGTGACACATGTATTACAGACAACTGTGGCCTCAGTGCAGTAAGTGAAGAACTATGGTACTCCTTAGTAGTATTGGAACCGAAATCTCCTAGGAGTTATAACAGATCACTGGACAATAGGCAACCATGCCAGAGAATTGGGCCAGGATGCTAACGATTTCTGTCGGAGCTGTAGGTATACAGAGTAGTTCGAATTAGTTCGTCATGTACTCTGTCAATGTCCTACACCGGCAACAACACGAGGTAGGCTACTAGGTAGTTACTTCTTCTCTGCGCTAACAGAGCTATAGAACATAGAGCTTTAAGTCTAGCTGAGATTACTGAGGGAAGCAGGATGCCTATGAGAGCAAGGTAAATAGGATTTAGCATAATGAATATTGTAGTTACGCTTTTCTTTTATTTTTATCTTTTTAAAAAAGTTATTCAAGACAAGGTAGTTGAGACTTAAATAGAGGAACGCAATCACATTATTCATATTGGAAAATGTAGGCAACTACATGGTCTAGTTCGTCTATTTTAAAGCAGTTTTTGTTGAAATCAGATCGAATAGCCACAACTAAAATATTCATTGGAATATCATTTTCAAAACTTGAGTATTTCGTGTCGAAAGAAATTAGAGAAATACGGTTGATTGTGGTATATACCTATTTTTGAACGCTGACCACGTACTTCAACAGTATGAACTTATAATTTTAAAATAGAATTTTAACTCTGATCTTGACCACTTACCTGTAACTCCACCCACGAATATTACCTTCGAACTTTAGCATCGAACTCTAATCCTTTAAGATAGGCAGCTGTATTACTTTTCGATCGTTTGAATTTAACTAGAATAGACAGTTCATTAGCGTTTAAAAATTTACCCTTGTTTATTTCCTTCCTTACCTATTTAATTTACAAAACTTTGATTTACTGTATATTTTCCACAGTTCTGTCAGGTTAGCATACATTCTGCCTGCAATCTATTAAAATCTCTTGGATTATTTTATCTGTTAGATATATCCTTTATGCGATCTGAATTGTATTAATTAACACTTCTGCAAGACCTGATGTAAATAGAAAGCCTGCTACTTTTTTTTTAAATATTAAACTCTAATCTCAACATCTCTAATTATAAGTTAAGTAGACTTGTGACCAAATGCCCTCTTTTTCAATCTAAGTCCGCATTTGAATGTATCCCTTAAAGAAAGTCGTCTTCTTTAGTTTTTTTAAACTTTTTCAATTCTATTATTTCCATCCAGCCATTATGTCGTGGTCACAATTGAGACAAATGAAGAAGAGCAACAGCAGTAACAAAAAACGTCTGGTACGTCTGTTATTGCAGTTTCATCCAGTTTTAATTTTTTTGTAATTTCTCTGCACTTTTTTTTACATTGAAAACTTTCGTTCCAGTGGCCTTACTAACGAGCACTCTCTTCATTAAAATAATCACTCGGCAAGTTTTTTTCTTGCTGTTAATATGAAGAAGTTCATTTAAACTTTTCTACTACTTTCGCAAGGTCAAAGGATTAATTATGCGTTCGCAGAACAGAAATATTTCCACTTCATCAAGAGCCTTCGTTCTGTTGCTTTCAGTTTTATACCCTGTGGAACTACAAAAGAGTATTCACCAAGAACTTCAAAATCGATTATGCTTTTGCAGTAATTACTCCAATAAAAGAAAAGCAAAAATAACATTTTCCATTTATAGTGCTAAATTTCAACGGAACGTGAGGAAAATTCTTTAGAAATTTAAGCATACTTCTATAAGTAACCACCAGAGGGCTCGTTAGTGGTCAAGTTGCCCTTGCAACCGAAACTTGAAATGTTGCCTCAGTCGTTCGTTAAATTAATGAACAAGTTGAGATCCCTATCCAAACCATAGAGTTCTGCAAAACTCTTGTAAGTAACTAGACCGACCATATTTGAAGCATTACGTACATAGGTTCTACCGAAAATCTATGTCCTAACAGTTCATATGTACGGATACGTACACTCACACATAGGGGGCGGACTTTGACAAAATAATTCAATTTTGGTTTAACACTTTGCGCCCTATAGCTCTCTGGCATCTATGGTGTATGGTCATTCCGTTGGCCATACAATCAAGACATGAGATTCATTCGACTCCTAGTCTAGTTCGACACTACTACTAACTTCCTTTTGAGAATAGGTTGGTTTCAGGGCTGTTATGACCACCACAAAATGAGTCCTTGCAGCCGCCAGGTTGATCTTTGAAAAGGTCGAGAGCGATTATATTCACTGTGATCAAGTGTTTTTGCAACTTCAGGCACGTAGTTCTCCAGCAGACAATTGAAATATCAAGAGCCCTTTAAACAGAATCAACCGGGCTCAAAACTGCAATTTGTTTCATCTTCATTTAAGTTGAGCGGAAATTTTTACGACTTCTGACGCAGCTTTTAGGAAATCTCTTAATCCTGAAACTACTTGGGAGTTTCAATTATCCTCCATAAACATAAAATTCCAAAGAGAATTTTCTTAAAAATTTAAGTTGCTTCATAAATTTATTTACGTTGAGGGAAAAATAATCTCGGAACAGTTTCTATGGCGCTTCTTTTCACCATTTCTCACCGGCGACTGTACGGAAGCTTTCAGTTCGTTCTTAATTAATTTTACTTTTCACTCTGTGGAGACGTTTGAAGGGATTTACCTGATGGTCTTTCACCTGGAAAACTTATTCAAGTGTTAAATTTGAATTTTCTAAGGGAGACAGAGACTACGTGCCACCGTACGTATTTATGGTCGAACAAATTTTCAAGTGTAACTAGAGAAAATTGTGACGATTCTCGAGAATTATTGCTTCGTAAATTTGTGAAAGATATTTTGGAGATACATCATTTTGGGAAAGCCGGAAACGGAAACAAGTTGAATTTTGGTTTAGATACTAATCGTAGAAGATTATTTTTGTAGTAAAAGATTTAAACACATTCTACAGAGATGAAGAGTGTCTAGAATGTCTATAGTATGTGATCTGCTAAGTAGAATTTTTGGATTTTCTTTTAAAGTATTCTTGAAAGAAGTGAGCATTTAAAACTGCAATATTTCGATCATAAATACTGCCAAACTTTGACTAACTTTTGTTTACGTAAATATATCTTATGAAGTAATCTAAGTACTGTTACTATATGTTGTTACACACCTTACTTTTTATATGGGTATTTATAATCAATACATTACAATGTACTCCTTCCTAATCGGAGTGCTTGTCGGTCAAATAAAACTAACACTCAGCTGATTACTGGTCATGTTCTTTACCTTTTATTTTGAATCTATGTATTTCCATTCTGAGCATTATTGCTTTGTTTTGCTTTCTTATTTCTATGTCCTTTTTATTTCTATAAACCATTTATTCAAAATTTTTTCCTGCTAGTCTTATTTTAACATTCTACATGCAGGTTATATTTCTTCACTTCTCTCTGGTTTCTTAAACCCCTTGTAGAGCATGGGGCTTCTACTACTGACTCTCCACTTGGCCCGGTTATGCGCCAACGCCTTCAACTGCTGCCCTAATTTTTCGATTTTAGGACCTTCCTTAAAATGACTCTTCACCCATTCGGCGCCTTCCTGCGGGATGCAAACTAGAGCCTGTCGAGCGATGTTGTTCTACTCTTTTCTCAGTGCATGGCCACATTTGTCTTCGTATAGCGATATCTATTCCGTCTTGGCATGTGAGGCTGTGTGCATCTTCGCTGGTTGCGACCACCGTTTAGTCTATGTTAAGCTTCGCTGAGATAGCAAAATTTATCCATATGTTCTATTCCTTAGGCCTTTCCTGCTCTGCGACCCTCACTACTCAGAGCTTACAACATTAGGGCTGCATGACTGTTTGTTGGATAGAAGACGTGCAGCATCGGCATAGTTCAGGTACATGTAGGGTGTTAAAAGAGTTTCTATGTAATCCCTCGCGATATTTGGTCATGTAGGGAAGTGTGTTGTTAATGACGATTAGTAACTAAAAAAGTAATAGTATGCATGATTTTCTCATTCTGTTCATCCTTTAGAAGGGCTCCGACCGTACTCCCCTGCAGAAGACATGGGCTGCTGAGAAGGGCTCCTTTATCAGCGTGATCATTTCGTTTACTCGCGATCATAAAACAACATAAAACATTGAACATAAAAGACATCCGCTGTAAAATTTGTTAAATTTATATAGTCGTAAACTATACATGTGTCTACATTAAAAGAACTTTGGAAAGGAGAATTGGCAACGGCGCTGGTGGCTCAGTGGTTAGGGTAATGGAGTATCATGTGCATGGTCTCGGTTCAAAGTCAGCTCGCCCAATGGTTTTTTTTAACGCAGATTCTCCGATTCCTACATGCATATATGGGATTATAATATAAAAACACAAACGGTTATAGTAACACATTTATTGACGGAACCGCTTGTGTCATTGTTTTTACGATATAGCCAAAACCTATGACACATTTTAGCATGACTTTGGCCGGAAGGAAATTTAGGGTAGAGAGGGATTAGAAGAAGATACGGGTGATTGAATAACACTATTCTCATTTTCATCCTCAACCTTATTCTCTGCGTTATCTATCCCTTATTCGTTGTCCTAGTTTGAGTAAAGTTTCATATAATCTACTGCCGTCATAGTTCTCCTATGTGCTTTACACTGGCTAACTTTCTCTACTTCGTATTTGTCGTTATTTTTGACTTTTGTCACTTGGTACGGGCTTAAGTACTTTGGGCTGAATCCTAGGTCTGTGCCAAATTGTATTCGGCGTATGGCTACTAGGTCAGCAATATTGTAAATTGGTTTTTCTGCTGTAATTGAAGAAAATTTTCGGATGCTTTTCTTCTCAAGTCGTCTCTTTCTTCCGTAAAAACTTCTCTGAATTCTTCCTCTAGTTCATCCTTTAAATTTATATTACTGACTTATTTCATTCTAGTGCCCAGCAAGAGTTGGAAGGGAGATGTGCCTATGCCTCGATGATATGTTCTGTTACCCACTTTTGTACGGCTGTTACAAAGCTCGATCTTCTTGTCTTTATAAAATGTTTTAAAATCACTCGAAGTGAACGATGAATCCCGATCTGTAATAATCCCACTCGGGTTCCTGAAGATAGTCTACTGTACCTCTAATTTTTGGATAACTTCTGCGGTACCCGTAGATTTCACAGATATTTAGGAGGAAGAATTAAGAGGAGATAGAGTTGGATCAATTGGTTGAGCAGCATGACCACCATGCTATGATTCACGGGTTCGAGATCAGGTCTCCCCGTTGAATTAAAAAATCGACTCCGTCTCTGGGCTGTTGTTCAAGTTTCCTCACTCCCCTTACAGTAATTCCCTACCGGTCAAAGCCGTGCTACCGCATCGAAGGGTTTTCTCCTAGGTTTTGGCCATACCGTCAAAAAACAATATGCCTCTACTACTGTGAACAAGTACATAGGTCCGCTCTTCATCGTAGTCGTCGGGCCCAGATGATCAACGTGGTGGTCTCTTTCGAAATTTTATTAAGAAATCCTTCTGACCTATGCTTTTTCGTTGCCAGGACACACGATATACATCTTGTGACACAGTCTACAATTTTTCTTGTCACGTCAGATATAGAAAACGTCTAATTTTATTATGCTCTCTAGTTTTAGCCCATTAGAATTTCGTTTTTAATTTAGTTTCCTAATCAGCTGATCTTGGATTGACTTAGTCACCATCAGTAATTTCGGTCCATCATTTTGTATAGTAAATTATTCTCGATGAAATAATCGTTGAAACTTCCAAACTTCTTGAATGACTTAAACTTCGCTGTCTCGTTCCTGAGCCGCTCTTACCTTCGCTATCTGGCTCCTGTGCTGCTCTTACCTTCGCTGTCAAGCTGTCGTCGACTATGGTCATCGTAATCTAATGGTCTACGTCTTTCATTCTGGTTCCAGGTCGATGTTCGATTTCATAATCGAACTCGAACAGCATCATTGGTCATCTTGCGATTTATGGCGAAACCTTCCTTTTCTGCATAGTGCACGTTAATAGTGAACAATTCGTACCTAATTTAAACTTCGTGCCCAATAGATACACTCTAAATGTCATTATTTTCACTACCTCTATCTTCGACGCTGACGGGTGCACTTTTCCGTTTTCGACCACATGCCGCAAATATTCTATCCTTTGCACTAAAATTTGACACTTGCGCCATTTGAACTCCAGAGCACACTTCTTGGCTATTACTACAACTTCTCGATGATTTCTATTGCATTCTCTTCAGTATTGGTTGGCATGATCAAGTCGTCTATGTGGACGCACAATTTTCCTTGCTGTATTAACTCAATTTATGTTTGATTTATGAATCTTAGTTTATTGATTTGACCCTCGATAAGCGGTACAGGAAATTGATTTTTGACTACTAATTTGTTTGAACACCTGTGGTCTGCACACATTCTATAACCGCCGTCCTTTTTCTTCGCAAGGACTACCGAACTTAACTATTCCGTATTCCAAACAATCGCTTATTTGTGAAAAATCCAAAATAAACTTTTTATAAACTCGAGCGACGTGAGAAATACAACAAAATTTCTCAACACGATCAGTGTTTCTGATAAAGAAAAACTAAACTCCTTTGGTTCTTTCTCAACAGCAGAACCAAAGGGTTAGTTTTTCTTTTGCTGCTGGACGCTTTCACACGAAACCGAAAACAAAATCTTAAGCCAGCTAATTTAAACACCGATCTGGACAGCTGACTCACTTAACACACCACTTTTGGAACGGAGTTGGATCAATACGTTGAGCGGCAATACCAACATGCCATGGGTCCCGGGTTCGAGACCAGATGACCCCGTGACTTTTATTAAGAAATTGAAATAATCCACTCCATCTCTGGGCTGTTGTTTAGCTCGCAGCAATGTTAAAAGAAGACTCAAATTTCTTCACTTCCCTTACCATAATTCCCTTCCGGCCAACACCATGCATCAAAGGGTTGTCCCCTAGGATTTAGCCACATCGTATAAAAAAAAACTTTTGCGGTAAAATATTATTATTTGTTTATTTGTTTCTGCACAAACTCTGTTTCCAGTTTCGCTAAACTTCGTTGTCTGTAAAAACTTGGGGTTTAATCCTTCACCAGTATTGTCTTCTCAAAATCTATACTTTTACCACAAGCAGGAAAAAGATGATCTCGAGGTTCAAAACAAATTTTATTACCGCTAATTAAAATACTAAATTTTTTAATAACGTTTTTCCTAAAATAATAACCTTCGGAAGAATATGAGATGAGATTACGTTAAAGTTTTCTTCAACTCCTATATGATCAGCACAAATTGTCGTGGTAAACGAACCCAGCGATTTTAATTTTGTTGTACCTACTACGTCTCGAAGTTCGATTCGGCACTCTGTTTGCAGTACAGATAAATGAACCGATTTGAGAGGCCAGAACAATAATGTAAAGACCTCAACCTCGATTTATCCTAGAAAATATTTTAAGACCAAGAAGTTGGAATCGATACAATCAAGTCTACTCTGCTCATGCATCTACCACCTTAATGAAAACATTTTTAATATTAAAGTTTTTTCTTGCGTATCAAAGGATGGATTGTCGATCCAGAATTTATATAAAAAAATTAGAGAGAAAACTATTTGTTCCTGTCGGTTATACCTTTTGTTGAGTGATTGGTTTTCTCAAAGGCTTTTCTGAACAAATGACCTTAAAGAACTCCCTTTAATATGGGCAGGCACCTTTCAACCTTTCAGAGAAACCTACTTTCAAAGCACGAGGGATGAACACATTGTATGGGGCTCCTTCCTAAAATGAATATTCATTTCCTACGCCGCATAGTCTCGTTCGAATACCATTCTTCGTCTATAAACTCCTTTGTGTCAGATTGACGTAAAGAAATTGTTTATCTTTGGCAGAATCCTTGTCCTATCGCACCTTTGTTTTTTTTCTCAATTTCTGTCCCTGGAGGGTGCCAGCTAGATATTTACCACATGCCCACCTATATAAACTGGACAAACTCAAACAGGAAAAATTGAAAAACGTTCTCCAGAACGGATAACGAAAGTCAAACTATTGACAATGGGGCGGGCAGCAGCGCTGGGGATGACGTCTAGCTAGCAAGTTGGGCAAATGTTTGCCCTACTGTTCTATAACAGCCCCCTCCTAGTTCACTCAAGTATTGTTTTCTTGTTAGAAGCCCTGACCATGGAAAACCTGCTCCTAGCCCATTTAAAATGTATTTGCTAAACCACTGATTCCTTTCATGTTCAGAATTGAAGTGAAGTCGAAATTTGTCGGAAATGATTTTCCACCCAGGCATGTGTCAGAGGAGATTATTGCGGCGGAAATCGGGTTTCGGTAGCGGTGAGGGAAAAATATTATTTAGAGTAAGTGACTAATCTTATCTTGGCTAACTTTTTCCAATATTTTTGGCCGAAAATTTCTTAGAAAATGTGGTTATTTCTAGAGCGTTCCTTGACGGGTACATGTGGACGATAAATTGCTTATAATAAATTTATGGAAAGATCCAAACTTTCAAAAACTGTCTTCTCCTTATGCTACTACTCACATGAGAATGATTTTAAAATTTCATTGGGCACCCATCTGATCAGCGAAGTTCTAAGTTATTTTATGGTGCAGCAGTGACCGCTGTAGAAGAATCTTCATCTCGAAAGATATGAACCTCTAATAAATCATAAGAATCTAATTTTTCCAGACATGGCTCTGTTCTGGAACTAATGAGAGAATTTGTAGAGGAAGGCAAGTCACAATTTTAATGAATTTATAAGTGGAGTTCTTCGTTTTCAAGTATTACAAGAAAGTGGCTCTTAACACTTCTGTAGGATGGCCGGAAGAGGAAAACGGGACGCGTAAACGAGAATGATGCCATCATCATCGTTATCGTCACACCTCCACTAAAAACTAAGAGTCAAGGAAACATGAAGGAGGACATGAAAAGCAGATGGCTTCGATGTTGTATACCTGTGTGTGCTACGTGCTACTGACGCGAACATTTTGCAGCTAGAAAACTGCTGATGTCATTTTTGCACTGTGGGGCCAATGAAATTTCATTTTAATTTCAAAATTATACGCCCGGGACGCGCCCATCTTAAGGGATCACTTTGACAAGTACTTCAATAAGAGGGGATAATCCTTGAATTAATGAAAAATTTTTTCGTTATCAATTTCCATCAATTAGCTATTTAGAAGAGCCTTTGAGGATGATGAGGTTTTTCAGCTTCTGCTCGTGATATTAAGAGGTCTATATAATTGGCGGGGACATGACAAAATATGGATTTCTTTTGAAATTTTAATGACTTTTTTCGATTATTTTTCTATAGAACATGCCTCTAAGCTTACAAATTACCAACAAAAGTTCAGGAAAATCATCCTTTGAGAGGCTGTTAATTAAATAAGGTTCACTAATGAAGAGACCGTATTTGCGATGTCTACTTATTGCGGAAACAAATTATAATCACCACCTAATTATTTTTGATTTTCTAACTGATAAGTCCCGGGCTCGTTGTGAGTTTTAAATTGTAGGAACTTTCATTTATTTCTCTGCCAAATTCTCATGCACCATAATTGGGAATATTACCAAAAGTACTCACAATGATGATAGTTTTAAAAAATGGGAAAGCTTAAAGGCATTAGCAGCAAATAAATTTCAGCTTTAATTGCCCTGTTAAATTCATAGGTGTACTCCCATAAATAAATCGCTATCAAAAGCACAGAAATAGTTGCAATGACCTTAAGGAGATGGTTACGCGAAAACGAACAGTAAAAGAGTGTATACTTATGAAGTATGGAAGGTAACCTTAGGTAGGTAGGTAGTGAGCGTCAAACACAAGGTACACTTAGACCTTGAATATGTCCACTGTGATGCCACAGTGGTAAAATACTCCACAATTCCTTATTGCAACCATCTGGAGCCGTCGATGAAGCTCGGTTGATCTTTAACGTCGGATATCTCGAGATCGCAGAGACTATCCAAGAAATAGTCACGTAAAATGGACTTCCACGTGCCTGCCAAGGCAGAGTGTGAGCAGGGGAGGTGAGGTATAGTCCCCTCGTCCCTACAGGTTCTGCAGATCTCATTTGAGTAGTATCCTAATCTCTTCACTTGTTTTTCAATTAGGCAGTGACAAGTGATCGCTCCTATGCCTACGCCTAGGTTGGTTTTGTCTATTTAAACTAGCGGATTGGAGCGCTTAATATTCAGCTTAGGCCAGATCACGGAGTGCCATTTGCCCGTTTAGGGTTCACTTTGTTGATCGATCAAGAGTTAAGCCATAGCTTGTAGTGCGCTAGAAAGCCTCCCACCCCGCTATAATTAAGTTTTGCTAACGAGAGCGATAAGGAGCTCAAAACTGTAGAGTGTTAAACCCCAGCGTTGGACCACTGAGAACTGACTATGAGCCTAATGGCAGCACTCGCTGTCATCTCCTTGCCAATCAGATCTAATGGAGGTAGGCGAAGAAGTCTTTTCAGAGCAGCAGTGGCTGTTGTCCGCAATATTCCGCTAATTCAGATGCAGGCTGATCTATGAATCTTCCCTAGAGTACTAAGGTTTTTGGCATTGTTCAGGGATGGCCACCAGACGCCAAACGAATAATGTTTAACAGCGGAGGGTCTACATAATAAATTCTATATTTCCTAATCTCTAGTGCCTTACAGAGACAGCTAAAGCAATGTCATCTGCATACGACATCACCTCACAGTCATTCCCATTTAGGATTAGAATTAGTTCGTTGATCACCAATTCCAAAGAAGAAGAGACTAAACACCTCCTCGTGATGTGCCAATACTCACAGTCCTTGTAGCATGAGCCTCTCCCAGTCTTGTGCTGATGGCACTATCCTGAAGCATCTGGCTAATCATTAAATTTTCGTCTGGTGGTATTTTTGAATATATTTGTGGAATGGTTGAAACCGGAATTGAAAAATGTGTATTGGAAGATGTGATGTTATAGTGGGTGGCGACTTTAACGTAAATGTACTCAGCAGGGATTCTTCGGCTGTAGAATTTTTGTCCGAAATGCAATCATTGCATTTAAATGCTGTAATTGATCAACCTACTTATTTTAATTGTTGCAATCCCTCGCTCCTTGATCTCTTATTTGTATCTGAAAAAGACAATATTCTATTTCATAATCAGCTTAGTCCAATCAGTATTTTAGATCATGATTTGCTCTTTATGACTTATAATATTCCAATTGGTGGTTGTATTCCTAGGAAGGTCTTTTCTTACCGTGATTATAATAGCGTCGATACTGGTTGTTTATTTACCGAATGTAGTTCGCTCGCATGGTGTAGCATCCTTAATGATCTATCATTGAACTCCAAGGTGAAAAAATTTAATAGTTTTATATCCTACTTGTACGATAAAGATGTTCTGCTTAGAGTTAAGAGTATCAGTGTTAAAGACTGTCCATGGTTTTATCAAGAAATAAGATCCCTTATTGTGGTGCCCGAGTATTTGTACAGAGAGTGAAGACGACTCAGGACTATCCACAGTCATTCCTTCTATAGGGCTGCACAAAATAGAGTTACTTTGTCTATTCGTAATGCTAAGCGTGATTATTTTGCTTCCAGACTTGACCCTACTCTACCTCCTAAAACCCTTTGGAGTAATCTTAAGCGGCTTAGCATCCATAAAGAATCTGGTGCAGAGTGTGATCTCGATCCGGACGAAATGAACCAGTTTTTTACTTGCCCTACTGAAATTGCGTCCAATTCATTGCAGGTTGATACGTCTTCTTGTACATCTGGTGTGAGTAGTTCTTCTCGCGTATATCAATCAGGATCTGATACATTTTCATTCCGATGTATTGATTATCTTGAACTTTTGCGAGCTATATATTCTATTAAATCGAATGCTGTTGGCTCTGATCAAATAAATCCTCGTTTCATTAAACTGATATTGCCATGTATTTCACCATATCTACTTAACATAATAAACTGTTTCCTAATGTCGTCTTCCTTCCCGGATGCGTGGAAAATAGCGTTTGTTTCACCAGTTGCTAAGAAAACTTCCCCCAGTATCCATTCTGACTATAGCCCTATTAGCATACTGAGTTTTCTTGGGAAAGTAATGGAAAAAATAATGGTGGTTCAAATTCAACAGTTTTTGAGTAGTAATAACCTTTTATGTATATTTCAGTCTGGTTTTCGGTCGAAGCATAGAATCTGCTTTGTTGAAGTTGTCAACGGATCTTCGAATTGCACTTGATGCAGGAAATGTTGGTGTTCTGGTTCTGCTTGATTTCTCAAACGCTTTGTTGAAGGTGTCAACGAATCTTCGAATTGCACTTGATGCAGGAAATGTTAGTTTTCTGGTTCTGCTTTGGTTTCTCTACTTTTGCTGCAGCCCTGATAAATAATTTTCTCGCACACACAGGTTTCAACGGGTAAGAATAAGGGACAGGTTATGTTCGCTGTTAGCCATATGTCGTGGAGTTCCGCAAGGGTCTGTTCTTGGACCTTTATTATTTCTTATGTACATTAATGATCTCCCTACGGCAGTCCAATATGCGCAGTTTTATCTTTATGCTGATGATGTTCAGCTTTATCTGATTAGACCGGTTGGGTTATTGGAGAATTTATTTGCTAGAGTTAATGATGACCTCGAGAGAATTTCTGCTTGGTCGTTGAACAATCACCTCATAGTAAATCCTAGTAAGTCCCAAAGTATAGCGCTGTTTATGGCAACACAACGCTTAGGGAAAATGAAATACCGTCTGTTATTCTTAATAATAGTGTTTTGCCTTTTGTAACCAAAGTTAATAGTCTGGGGGTGTTACTAAATACTTCTTTGAGGTGTTGCGATTATGTCAGTGCTACTCTTGGAAGGATATATGGTGGATTGAGAAGGCTGTGGTTGTCTGCCGATGTATTGCCTCTTGATCTGCGCTTAAGTCTTATTCTACCTTATTTCACATATGGTAGCTTAATTTACCCAAAATTTGACTCGACTTGCAATCACAGGGTAGAGGTTGCATTTAATGACTGCATTCGATTTGTTTTTAAACTGAGCCGATCGGATCACATTACTCCCTTGAAGCTTTCTTTACTGGGTTGTTATATTGATGTATACTTAAAGCATAAGGCCTTATTATTTTTGTTTAATTTAATTCATTCTAAAGAACCAATATATCTTGTTGGGCACATTTAACTTTTACAGTCGCGGAGAGGTCGCAGGTTTTTTATTCCTAGGCATCATTCGTCAGTCCTTGAGGGTTCTTAATTTGTCCAGCTCGCCCGACTTTGGAGTTCCCTTCCTGCAAGAGTTCAGGTTGCTTCTTCTGTCACTGAGTTCAAACGTCTTATTTCTCTTTGTGACTTATAACTTCTGGTTCGTGTGTGAAAGGTTGTACAGTATTTTTATATTTATGTGAATTTTTAAAATTATACATTCAATTTATTTATATGGTTATTTCTTATTTACAAATTCAATTTTGGGAATAATACCTCAGACAGCTACCTTGAAGATTTTAAAACTGCCTTCAGCTCAACGCAATTTAGTCTCACATTTTTAAAAAATCGGCAAAAAGATTGACTATTGTCATAGGATAATTGCTCAATCTGAATTCTCAAAATATAGGGAAAATGGGTTACCAGCACAGTTACGCTCAGAATACACAAGCCGCCAGAAATGCTTAAAGTCAATAAGCAGACTATCCTTCAGTCCATGAATATAGTCTTTGTAAGAAGACACCTGCTCTGAACACCTTTCAGAAACGCTGAAATTATTTCTTTTACCTCTTAAAGGGCTAGTGGCATCGTCCCCAAATCCCTTAAAAGTAGGGCTTCACGGCACCGAGACAAGACCGAGACTTTGGTAGATCTTGGTCTTGGTCTCGTCAAGGTAAAGACGATCTCGCTCTCGTCGCAATCTCGGCGAGATAAAGGCCAGTCTCGGTGCGATCTCGCTCTCGGCAAGATAAAAATAGGGTGTTTCGGTGGGATAACGGGGAGCGAGTACAAGTGATATATCTATGTATATATGCATTTTCTTCATATTCCCATCGCCAAAATAAGGTAACAAAGGCTCTTGTTTGCTATTGGGGATAAAGCCCAAATATCTGAAGAAGGAAATAATGTAGAAAGAAGCGATTGAGGAGAGCAGTGTATACTTATATGCCCCATAAATCACACAATTGGAATTTTTCGGAGCGACATAAAAGCTGAAACAACTAAAAAAATTGTCCACAATAAAATAATAAAAACTAATATCTCGTCCACTCTCGTCAGCTCAATCTCGCTCTCGGTATCGCACTGTTACCAATGATATTGGCAGGGTTCTCAGGTCGGCAAGAGTGGAAGATAGTATCGTGGTGGTGAAATTATAGTACCAACCTGAAAATTATAGTACGCTTGGTAAAAACGACAACACCAAATTTTAAAAGCACATAAGTCATGTAAACAGCAGTGCTTTTTCTGCGGTAAAAAGAAATTAAAACAAAAGAACGCGTTTGATCAGGTTCGAATTCGACCGGCGTGCACCTACGACTACGAGAAAGAAACTAAATAGTGATGCAATCGAAAAAGCGTGCCAACTTTAATAGTGTGCGATAATCTTTCATACACTACGCAAAACGGCATTGCAGGCGGCTGAAAATTATTTTATTTGAGAGGGTTCTTGGCGCGTTTTTTAAACAACCTAAAGCGAATTTCGACGAAGTGAAATTATAGTACATTTGCGACTTAGGATTGCGGATAGTACAGCTGGTCAAATTATAGTATACGTACTATAATTATAGGACGGTTGAGAACCCTGGATATTGGTCTCGCTGCCGGTCTCGTTATCGTGTCGAGACCGATACCGGCAGCGAGAATTATCTCGAGTATCGTGAAGCCCTACTTAAAAGAATCTCAAATTCAGTTCAAGATGCAAAGGTGGACATTTATGCTGATGATGTGCGGATTTTCCTAAGCTACCCCATTAATCTGTCGGAGAATGGTTTTTGCCGCTTAAATATTCTGCTAAACTTAGGATTGTAAAAAATTTTATAATAGCGCTCTTTACATATAGAAGGCTTATCTTCCATGCGTTGGGCCATCATTGTACTCCTAAACTGAATGTGGTGTTTGATTGCTGTATTCGTTTAATACATGGGCTACGACTTTGAACTTTAATACGATTTGCTTCGCATACAATTTACACAATCATCATTAAAATCTCATTATATCGGGCTTCGCAATTTTGGCTGACGGTCGTTCCTATTTTGTCCTTGCACTCGGATTATGGAATACTCTTTCAGTGAGGTTTCAGCGGATGTGGATGATGGGTGTATTCCGGAAGAAACTATCTGAACATTTAACTAGAGAGGTAAAGATAAATACTTTACATGTACATTTTAGTAATGTCTAATATGCTTTATTCTATACATATTAAAGTGAGTTTTAATCTTGTTGTACAAACAATTGTTATAAATAAATGCAATCTAATGAAATAAAAAAAATTTCGCTTTACAATAGCAATCACTAAAAAAATTCAAGCATTTAAAACATCGACAATAATTGCATTTTTTTCAGTATATTTTAAATCGTAAAACTAACTTTCCCTATTCAAAAATTGATGTACACCACCTCTCTCCAATATACGACATACCTGAATAAAAACTTGGTGAGAAAATAACACTTTCGTAACAAAATCACGTCAAGGTGTTCAAAAAGTATATTTACCACTTCAGCACCACACAACTTGACGATTAAATTTCCATAATGCGACAGAATGTTTGTATACATAATGTTATGTCAGCTCCACGATGAGATGCTATGCAGATCATGAAATACGCTTTTATGCTATTTTAGACTTGTTTCAAAGAGATTTCGTGCAGCCATCAGTTTTCAGTAATAGAAAATCCGCAGAAAACCCCACGAATATCTACAATTTTCTACGCCTTTGAATTACATGCAAAAATGCACAAAGTTTGCCTAGAAATTCAGTGTCTGTTAGAGCTAACGCTATGGAGATTTTGAGAGAAGTCCACAAAATATGTTTGAAGTTGTTTAGATATGTATGTACATAAATGCAGATGGGATGCTGTTGGTGAAAAGTTTTCAGCACACGGGGAATGTTGCTTACGTTTTGCGGTTAAAAGTAAACAAAGTTTGTTAGATTCTCCAGAAAAAGGATAATTTGAGAATTTTATTGGCTCAAACTTTTTGGGGTTGAAGTTTGTTGACATACATTCACTTAAAAAGAATGATAATTGGATTGAATAGGATTTACTGGTGTTTGGAAAATAAAGATGAATGAGATGTTAATATCGCCGATATGGCAACCGTTAGAGTTTTAGTTATATCCTGGGTGTTTGTACGTACTTTCAAAACAAAAACAAAGTACAAGTGTCAACACTTCACGTTTCAACAATAGAACAAATTTAAAAACGTAATAGTCACATTTTGTTTCAGGTAAATTAGTACTGCCGCGCTTTCTCTACCAATGATTTCATTCATCATCCCACGTCGTTTTAAAATTGACTGATTTAAAGCCAATGTATGTATGTTGTAACGTAGGTGGGGCTCTCTAGGCTCGGCAAAATAATTAAGACATTTTATACTTATACGAACTTAGCTCTTCGCTAGTTAAATCATAACTAACTTACTAGGCTGCTACTCAGCCCAATTTACCATATTTAGCTTAATCCTAGGAACTTCAGTTCAGTTCTTTGATTTTCACCACCCCAAGTCACCACACCGGGTGACCGTCTTGACATTATATCGACCCCCTGTATACACTGTTCATAAATTATGATATTCCATAAGTTATTGCCACGGAATTATGTAAACAGTGCAGCGAAGGCAATAATTTATGGTATGCAGTATATGGCCGACTATATTGCCAAGAAAATTGCCAGCAAAAAATTTGACGTTTATTTTTTAAAATAGCTGAAACTGAACTGAAGCGTACGAAGCTTGTACGGATAATTCAATTCAATATAATAATTTTCTCTTTCCGCAATAAAGGGATTCACCAATTATTTTCTTTTTCTTAATCTATCCATCACTTTTAGCTGGACAAGCTAAATTTGCCTTATTTAATCAATCCTCTAAAGTAGTCCTTTTCGGCGTTGACAACGTCATCGGCAAGCCAAAACTGAAATGTCAAATAATTTGCCCACATTCAAAGTTGTAATCGCAGTACCATACCACACCTCTCCTACTTCCGCCCAGTCTTATGGCGGGAGGTTATCGGGTGCGAAAAGCATATCAATACGTGACTGCCCTATTTATCGTCGGAATGTCACACATGCATGTGAAGGCGATTTGAGTGATTTCACGGCAATCACTCGCTATTTAGCAAGCGAAGTACTGCTTTTGAATATAGTTCACTTGCACAAAATGAAATAATAAGTATTTTTCATTTTCCTATTCAAAATTAAAAAAACTAAATACACCACCCATCTCAGATTAATTTTGATGTAAGGAACAAACATACACAGACGAATTTCTTGCAAATTAGGAAAAATCCAACACGAAACGTGGGGCAGCTCATGTATGTTTCTGGCCGTAGAAATAGGACAGGTGTGGTATTGTACCAGATATCATTACCACAAAATATGGTAGGACATTTTTTATGGCGAATGTAGGCAGAGAGACGTATTTTCATGAACGTTAAGGCGGGCGCTACTGCAAAGTTCCAAAAAAATGTCTCATTTTAAAAAACTAAAGTCTTAAGGGTTTTTATGTTTTATACTGAGGATGATAAATCATATTCCAATGAAAATTTGTCTAAAAAATCAAAAAAACTATTCATCCGAACCTTTAAGACATCCATGTCAATTCTAAAGTTCCCCAATGGTGGGCATTCTAGGGCTCAGACAAATGTCCTCACCCGTTCAACCTAACGTCAGAACCCTTAAAACATTTCGCAGAAGTACTAAAGCCCATTTCGTTTTTCTTTTAGAATACTGTTACGAGCGCAGGAATGCCCACCATTGCGAACTGTCTCAATTTACCAATCTTTATCTAGTCGTAAGCCTAGTGTAGTACCATGCCCAGCGAGCCCTGGAACCCGGCACAGGTGGATATGGTACTACCCTGCCATCTTACTTAGGTAAGAGCGCCAGCTACTTAAAGTTTTTCATGTCGATGAGGCAGATTCTAAGGTTGGCACCACGGTTTGATTGTCTCTCAGGATATAGATATCCCTTTCAGTTAGTTTATTTCCTTTCAGCCACACGAGGGATACCTGAGTTGTGACTACTTTCGCCTGGAATACACTACATTGGTCTGGAAGGTGGAAGTTTAGATCAGTATTAAATTTTTCAGAAAATCCCCCTTAAACCTGTCCTGCAGTTTACAATCGTTCGTATAGATCTGACCGGATTCACCATAAGGCAGAGCGACACTTTCACAGTATTGCCTGGTAGTAGGTAGTAGGTAGTAGGAGTAGCTGGTAGGTAGGTAGGTAGTAGGTAGTAGGAGTAGCTGGTATAATCAAGGTTTCCAATAGAAAAATATAAAAAATTGAATATTGTAGAGTGTTCAACACTAAAGTTAGAATCCTGAGAGTTGGCTATGAGTATAATGGCAAAGTTTACTACCATCTCCTTCCCTAACGGAAGTAGATGAAAAATTAGTTGTACTGCAATAGTAGCTGTTGTCCATAGTGCTCCACTAATACAGATACAGTCTGATCTCTGAACCTACTCTAGGATATTAAGGTTCGTGCCCTTGTTCAGGAATGAACGATCACGTTGCTAAAAACTCCTCAATATCAATGAAGTCCACTGTAGTGTATTCCTTGCATTAAAGAGGCGTTTCTATAGTATGCACCAGAGAGTGTGTTGCAATTTCTTAAAATTTCGCATGTCGAGACATTGATAGTAGGTGCTTTGGGTAAATATATGTCAAGCAATTTCTCTAACGATTTGAGGAGAAAATATTATTGACTTATAGGCCTGAGCTCACGTGCCACCCCTGTCGGCCCGCATGGGATATATACTTTAACACGTTTTCACAGCCTTAGGATGTGGACCAAGGTAAGGCCATTATACAATATCATCAACCAATGAACTAGCCAGAAATAATACCAACTAAACCTGGTTACTTGAATGGCGTCGATCGATTGAATGAAGTCGATCACATCAATGGCGATTGCCTAATCAAGAGAAACAAACGTAGAAAGAAATACGGCAGAATTACAACGCGTGTAAGAGCGTTCTCCACAATTTTCTCCGCCCTTCTGAGTTTCTTTTTATTGTCTTTTAGTCTCTTTTTATAGTAGTTCCACTAGTATGTATCTCTATTGACCTTTGCCAGATTAAAGATATTTCTGCACACTCTTCTTGGGGGCCCAAATTGGGCACTCCACCAACTCGCCAGATCCTCTTTGTTTTTATGGGAACTAGGTGGATCTAAGGACAGTGATGCTTGGTGTTCCAAAGATCCTTCCAATTTAATAGGGGGTCTGATATTACCTCTATTGGTGTGAATAGTAAATAGTACACACACTTTGAAAACTAAAATAAACATTCAATCAGATAAGCCATACTTAATTTCAGAGTCTATGATTTCATTGTATTTGTCGTAAAGTTGGATATAAAATTTAGGGAGATAGCAATTCAGTCGTATAAAGAATATTAAAATTAAAAAAAAAATTAACTAAAAAGTTTTTTCTATTATATATTTTTTAAATTGCAGGTTCTAGATACAAATAATAAAGTTGTTTGATTTGAGGCTTAAGGTAAGTGTCTATTTGTGCACTTTAGTGTATACACCTTTGAGTGGAGTTTAGTGAAAGTGAACAACGAGCTTACACGAGTAAATTTATTTAGAGCTCCACTTAATGGACAGTGTAAGTTTACACTTTTTTCTTTCCACGTTTTGAGATTGAGACAAAATAGAGTAGATAGTATTTTCACACACATACACTTTAAATGTAATTTAAAAGTTTAGTCATAAACTTTTTATTACATTAGTCATAAAAATTTAGTATAGTTTTAGGTGATAGCTATAAGTCTTTAATGTATTTATGTATCCTACCTTTAAAGGTTTATAGTAGCTGTGACGGAACTTTATTTAAACAACATGTTACATGTAAAAGGATATTATTACATGGAAATATTGTTGTAATCTTGATCAACCCTGCTATCAATATTTGACCCTACATTTTCCGTTAAGTTTTCCTCCGGGTATATTATTACTGAATTGTCTGAGATGGTAGTTTATGGTATTAGGATTAGGTACATTCTTGAAATTTCTCAATTCACATGCAAGAAAGCCTCCAAAAAGAGAAGACTAATCTACTGGTCTTGCATTTGAAATAACTGCTATGGAGCGATTCAATTCCGCCATTAGCTGTAATTCTGTAGAAGACTTTTCGACATAGCGCGGCTTTTTGTCTTGTTGTTTATTGTCACTGGAATGGCAAGTATTAATTTCTGAAACAGTAAGAGCATCCGCCAATAGTTCCTGTGCTAACTCTGTTGGGTCTTTTGTGCTGAATTAGATTTTGCAGCTTCCTGGGTATTTGCTAAAACCGTACTTCTTTCAAAATTAAAGCTTAGTTAAAAGGCTATTTAACTATCAACTTTCTTGAGAAGTTCAGGAGAATTGTCGGAAATGTATTCGGCATTGCTTCTGCAATATTTCGTATATTAGGAAGAAATATGGAATGGGATCCCCAAAAGTCTCGGTTAATATTTCAGCAATATGTGTTACATAATTTTTTAATGACACGATCTCAAAAAAAAACATGCCCCGAGTGGTTAATAAAAAAAGTTAATATCTCTCGAAAATTCTCGGTCTAGGTCCACTCCACTGACCAAAATACTAAAAAATCCGAGACGAATTTAAGGATTACTTCGGCCGAGAAGGATCAGTTCCCTGGCAATTAAATGTATGTATAAAATTAAAAGCTGTACTTACCATAGAATCAATATTTTCATGTTGTTTAGCCTCATGTTTAAATGAAAAATTCAAAGAATAAAAGTACTCCTACTTTGTAACGTATCTGCCCTCTCCACCCGAATCACTTTTTTCAGTTTGTTTTCCCCATATCCAGTAATTCAATTAAAGTTTTCGTTATTTCCTCAGTCCACACTATTTTGAAAGATGTATCCATTTTCCATCAAAACATTTTTAAATAGTCATACCAATTTAATAATAAAAAACTCACCGCAATTATTTATTCTTTGAAACCAGTCACACACTCCACTGACTACACTCAACAAGTGAACAGAAAGGTTTTGTTTATTGGGAGCTACACTTCACAAGTTAATGCATTTACACACCTTCAAAATGACTGGAAGTGTAGACTTTAAAGTGTATATACACTTGAGTGTAGAGAGTGGAATCTCTGTTTCCACGTATACATTAAAATTTATTGAATGAAACTCTACACTTTCACCCAAAAGGTTTACAAGTGAACACTTAACGTCACGGCTACTTTCTCAGGAGTAGTAACTTTACACCGCTTTTGCTTACAATAGCCCATTCTTCCTAAGCTCCTTTATGATTTATTGCTGGTATTTCCCACTTTGAAAAAGTAAAACAATGTTTCCTTTCTTCTAAATTATCGTGGCAAAGTAAGTGATGTCCCACGTCCTCTTCCCACTAGTGGCGGTAATAGTTTACTGTAGGAGACCGTTGGAGGTGTCAGAGTAATGTCGGCGGTTCGGAGTTTACCTTAAATTATAAGTCTACTTACAATCGTCTTCCCCCCTTCCATAAGGTGTTACTGGAACATTTTATGCAGGTTAAAAATTGGCTCTGCCTCAAAATGAAACTATTATTTAGAACTTGACTGATTTTTTTTATGAAATTGGAGTGGGGATAAGAGTAATGTGAAGCTGAACCTACATATGAATAATCACGTTAGTAATTTTGTTGGAAAAATGGCCGTAGAAAGAGTGATAGAGGAGTGAAAGACAGCAGTCCTGTCATCGATGCTTTAGTTAGTCAATGATTTCAAAGACTGTGGAATCGCCAATAAATTTTATAGATTTTCTTTGAACTTTGTCTGCTGCGGAGAGAAGTATTTCTTACATTTTTGTAAAAACCTCAAGTATTTCATCGCAATTTTAGCGACTGAAAATTTATTGTCGGTCCAGCTAAGTGCATTGAATGGGAAATGGAAAACAAAAGGAACAGATTTACCAGACTGTGCTTTTTAATAGAATACTAAAAGCCCTTGTCTTTTGCTCATTTCTTATTTTTTTTATTCCTTCTCATTGTGCTTTTTATCGGGTTGTAATAATCTGAAGTTCAAATTGTCGAAAAGCCATCATTTGCTAATTTTCCCTTAATGCCGCTCTGTTGTAATTTCGTAGAACATTTGTGATCTCCATCTAAAGTAAAAAAAAAACTTTTATTAATAACAAATGATGCGGAATCTGTCATAAATCCGCGAATTATAATATCCTCGTAAAAGTTATGAACTATATAAAATACATTCATCCGTCGAGGCATGAAAAATACTAAGCTCAGCAAATTTTGATTTATTTATCCTATTCGATGTGGCGGTATTAATGCTTTCAATGCTTGAACAAATCCAACTGATGACTTTTCACAGATCTGTAGGACTTCTGAAATATGAAATGTGCCTCTCTATACAGATGGAGTCCTGCCTGATGTCAGGAATATCATATTTTCACGTCATGATGGTAAATTTTGGAGGACATCCTCCGCTGCGAAATAAAATTGAAAAATTGATACAATCCGCCGTGACGAATGCTTTGAATTTTTTTTTCAATATTTATCTATTTCAGCTGTTGGCATATTTAGTCATCTGAAAATTAAATAAAGGCGAGACACGTTGAAATTGCTATTTTTGCTGACAATCGGAGCCACCGACAAGTTTAAACCAGAAGGAGAACCGCCATTAATTTCGACTGTTGACTTTTTAGATCAATTTGTTCGAATATTTTATACTAATTATGCATATATTAAATTTATACCCTGTAATGAAATAGTATTTTTGGCATAAGTGCGCGTATAATTTGGACATGCTAGGTTTCTTAAGATCCAAAAGCTAAACTGTGAACCTTTTATCCTTAAGATATCAAAGAAAAAACGTTAAATCTTGGGACAGACATCAGTTGATAGACAAGTGGGAAAGTAAATTGAATTCTTTTTATTGATGACATAGAAATAAATGCGGTGCTCAAAACAAGACAAAATTACTATACTCTAGTTCCTTAGTAGTTTCTTAAGTATTTCGTTACGTTTCCATATAATAAGTTTTGCGTAAAATAAAAGGACAGCGCTTTTCACGAAAGCTACTTTATGTAACTTATCCCTGTCTAGTTCCCGTAACCCCTGGTGGGGTACGGGGTTGGGAAAAGGATTTTACCCGATTCGAGACAACGGTTGCAAATGGACCTACAATTTAAAGTGGATTCAGAACCACATTTTCTCTGGAACCGCCATGACATTTTTAATGTAAACTATTGTCAGCAGAAAACAACCATGGATAGCCGTCAGTGGGTTTCGCACCTGGGACCTACGGATTGGTAGTCCGACACGTTATCACTTACTCCGCCGATGACTTATTTAACTTATGTCTGATTATAATCTTATTTATGGTGCGTCAGGGAGAAGGCGTGATATACTCGTCGAGAGTGCCTCATTGAATGAGGTAACAGTGGCGTGAGTGAAGGGACATATGACGGGCTGAGAGTAAAAGTGACCTATTTATAAGGTTCGGGCGAAAGTGGCTTAGAAAATGTTCCGCGCAAAAACGAATCGCGTGAGATTCCGGGCAAAAACGAATCGTAGAAAATTTTCGGGCATAAACGACTTAACTACTTAACTGCATTAACTTTGCATTACTTTTTGTAATTAAATCGTTTTTGCTCGGAAATTTTCTACGATTTGTTTTCGCCCGGAATCTCACGCGATTCGTTTTTGCGCGGAACATTTTCTAAGCCACTTTTGCCCGAACCTTATAAATAGGTCACTTTTACTCTCAGCCCGTCATATAGGAATCGAAGGAAACGAGAGAGCAGATGGGTTAGCTAAGCTGGGAGCTGCTTCGGTTTTATTGGCCACAGTGGACCGTCGCGGTCTCAGACAGTCCAAAATAGCGCCCAAAAGTGTTAAGCAGATACAACTCTTCAATATCGATCCAGGAACTTTGAGATGGCTGACTTCACTATTAACAAGCCATGGAAACTTAAATTTCAGGTGTCATCTAAAGAAGATGAACATCCTTGAGTATGATATCTGTAAGCTGTGCCTGGAGCAAAAGACCGCGGTGCACATAGTGCACATGCTTTAACAAGTAGAAAGAGGAGGCTGCTACGATACCACTGGATTGGGTGATAGGATAGGAGAGGTGTCCAATAAGCAAATGCTAGCATTGACCCAGGGAATCGAGGTGAGAGAAGAAAACAGAATTAGTCTAGGTATTCCTCATTGAGATGACAACGGGTAGATACTAAAAGGGGCCCCAATGAAGTGGTCTGATTCGGCTAAATCCGAGAGAGGTATTTTTAGTGAGTAAAAATCTCACACTACCAGAAACATTGCCATACAATTTTTTGTTTCTTTAGATGAGATCTATCACCCCACTTATTTTGGCACGACAGATCTGAAATATCCTGTACTGTCCTACTACTACGGTTAATGGAAAAGATTAGTCAACACCAAGAGAGCAAAGCTAAATAATAACATAACATGCGCTTGGTGTTTAAAGGAGATTGCTTGCGACAGTGCATTGCACCACCGATTGCCATGCAGCACTGGGCACAATAGGTTGAGATCTCCAATAAGGAGATACATGAACTAAAGATATTGTCGGTTTTTCTCTAAAGTTGTTTTGTAGCATTTCTTTGTTAAGAATTTTCTAATACAGATAAGATTGTCTATTCCTCCAATGAGTACGGGCCTCTTTCCAAACGCAGGTTTGCACTATAGCTGCATTTCAGCATCGACCTCTCCAGAGAATCCGCCTAACCCGTTGGAAACCCAACCAGAACCGACTGGGAGAAGTTCAAAGGATGTGTTGTGAGTAGCGAGCGGCGAATCACTCGCAGACATGAATTCCATTGAAGAAGCAGTAAATAAACTATCGAAACCGCCTTAAGAAATAAATAACTGTCCGATTATTAGACCGTTCGGGAAGTTTTATTCTGCTTGGTGGGACAGAAGGATAAGTTTACTGAGGCGATACTCACGGAAGATTTTCAATTAGGCTAAAACTACTAGACTAAGGAGGAGAAATTAGAAGAGCTAAACATACATAATGGCGGAAGTTCTGTGAATCCATTGAGGATACGAACGAAGCCGCCAGGCTCAGAATAATTCTCGATGCCAACCCAAGTTCTCCTTCGTTTCTCCTGCGAGGTGATGGCACTTACACAGAACCGACGGAGGAGACATTGGCTTCTGGTGATTTTTTTAGGATGCTTACTTCAGCCCTATATTCCCCTTGCTTGGCTACAGTTCAAAGTGATCTTCATCCCCAAGGCGGGGAGGAGCGGGTATATGATGGCTAAGGACTTCAGACCAATTAGCCTAACCTCATTTCTTTCGAAAACGATGGAATAACTCATAGATGTGCATCTACGCGCTGCCCCCGTTTCTTGGCGGTGTTACTCAGGAACTAAAGGAACCGGGCAACGCTTGACCAAGGTGCTGCATGGGCCAGTGCTAAACACCAAATCCAAAAATCTGCCGGAATCATTAGCGATGCTGGAACACTGTAAGTTAAGTACCAATATGTGACTGTGGAAGTTTTGATTAGTAATGTAAGCTTTGTACATCTGGAGATGTTGTTATTGTGTCATATCTCAGCAAAAGTATTAAATACAAATCGAGCCTTGTTAATGCGAGCCTGTATATCAACTTCAGCACCCTCATCTGCTGTAACTATCCTTCCGGAATAAGAAAAAAGGTATCCACATGTCCTGTATGCTTGTTTTCAAGTTAAATTTCATCATCTGTTCTGTAGTACAAGTTCAGAAATTGTTTATAGCAGTGTTTATCTTGAGCCCTGCTCTGCGACCTTTTATACTCAGGGCTTCGGACATTTGGGCTGCATAAATCTGTTTTTTTGCATAGAAGACATATATCGCCAGTATAATCGGGGTGCGTTAGGTGTTTAAATAGTTTCCATCTAGATCACTGCACAATATATCATTTATGACGATCAAGAAAAGCAAAGGTGACTGTATATAGCTTTGTGGCACTCCGTTCATCACATGGAATGGCTCCGACAGTTTTCCCTTTTGCAGGATGTGACACTGGGCTCCCGAATACGACTCTTTTATGATAGTGATAATAAAACGTAACGGCTTACTCCATTCGGCATTCGGTGACCACTGCAGACCTTACTCTCACGAAGCATGCCTGTTCTTCATAATTCATTTCTTATCTGGAGGCAAAGAAGCTTCACATGCTTAAGACATGGAAGAAAGATGAATATATGCATCATTAAAAATTTAAAGAAATTATTAAATAAACTCTTTCTTTCGATATTTCTTATATGACGAATCTTGATTGTCGTTATAATTATAATTAAATCCTTTACTTGAGATTTTTATACTAAAGCGTGTTCTTCAAATTAGTTTTCTTAAAAGTTTGACCGAGAAACATCACAAGCAAGTAATTTCTCTTAAAATGAAGTTTTTCTTTTATATTTGTTTAAAATTGTCTGTCCCAGTTAGTCTGATGTTAATAACTTTAGAGCTCATCACAATCTATTTTGGCTTTGCACAATTACCCAATTATCTCGCCTAAGTTTGTCTGCTTCGAATACGTCGCCGTAAAATGGATTATGCTTTGACGTAAATTAAATTAACATTCTGAAAGTATTACCCAATATCAAAAGGAACATTATTAATACAAGGCTTTTTACCAAAAATTTACTACGACAGGAACAAAAGCAGAGAACAAAACAGAATGTAGCAAGTACATGCTCAAGTTTATCAATGCCGCCAACACCACCACCGCCATTGGGAACATAACACCCAAGTGGCTGGTGCATAACCGCCACAGTCACTAATCTATACCGGGTCACAGAAGAAGGTAGCCCAAATAAAAGGTAGCAGTTTCCACCACTTCGGTGGCTGGCTCTTAATTTGATTTATTCTGCAGCAAAATCTGCAATATGCTCCTGTCGTTGTCCGATGTCCTGCAATGGGACTCATTCTGAATCCCGGCCAGGGAGTTTTTGCTATCGTCATCGTCTGTGTATGGATCCTTTATCCGGGATGTTGACACGGAGTCGACTATAGCTGTTGCGGGTGTTCAACAGATTTTTTCACAACGTTTAAGTTCTTCCAGGGCGACAGGCTATTTTTAATATGCAAGAAGTATACCTTCAGTCTTGCTGTGAATGCTAATTTACCCAGTTCCCGTGTGGAGTTTTATTAGAGTAAGGGTTATATCTTCATGTTTTATTTAAGAAACGTTCAAATTAGTTCTTTTTTGTTACTATGTCTGCACAATATTTGGACGAAGGGCATTTCTCTTTCCGGTAAAAATTGAAATGTTTTCAACTTCCTTAAGGCAAAAATTTACGTACATATATGTTTGCAAAAGAAGGAAATTGGAATGTCAGCGTGCTGGTACGTGAAATTTGAACGCTTCCAGTGCGCTTCTCTATACATATTTGCTCGAGTGTTATATATCATGTTGGTACGGAAATGAAATTCTAATTCTGATAGAGTTGCTTACTCTACAATATGAGTATGCTTTCAATGCCCAAAATTTGGCATCAATCATAAGCTCTAAAATTGCAAATATAACTTGACATTTAATCACACTTCGGGATAAGAATTTTTTATACACTAGTTAAGGGAGAAAATAAGGCTTTAATTATGTAGGCAAGTTTTTTTTGTTGCTTTTAGTATTTGGCGAAAGCTTAGGGGACAACCCTTTAATGCGTTCGTATGGCTTTGGCCGGTAGGGAATTAGCATGGTTTTGGCCTGTAAGGAGAGTAAGGAAACTTGAATGTGCCTTGGTTTTTGCATTGCTGCGGGCTAGACAACAGCCCATAGACCGAGTGGATTTTTTAATTCTATTGAAAAACCCACGGGAACCCCGGATACAGGCTCTGAATAGTGTAGGAATAGTAACGAAAATTAATTTATAGCAAAGAACTATAGCAACGAAGGTCTTTCGACTCTCTCAGGATTTAATTTTTTGCTTTTAACTAGCTTTCAAACTAATCAACTTACGTGGGTTTATCAAAATCTAAATAACATAACCGGCTTAATACGGAACCTAAAAAATTGAATCTGAGCTGATTATTCAATTTCTTGAGAGATTAAACTCAATAACGTCAAAGTGAATAAACGAAACACTGAGGCAATAGGCTAATTAAAACCATCTTTAGTAGTATGATGGTGTGCTACGACGCTCTCGAAAATTATGAGGAATACATATGTTGCAGCTGCTCAAAAACTTCGAAGAATTGAAAATTTAAGAATTTAAGAAGAAAAAACAATTTTGGAATTGTCACCTCTTACTTCGAGAATCCCCGTTGTTATATGTTTGATTCTGTCAGTATAAGAAGGTAGGTAAAGATGACCAGTTGATGGAAGGTCACGTACGAATCTATGCACGTTTAACAGCCCAAAAGAAGTTAATGTGAGTATATTGGTAAGATAACTATCTCTTTATGAAACCTTAAGGGGTCTTCTACCTTACGACGCCGCTTTTGATACTGTCTCTCGAGGATTAGTCGTAGGGACACCAAAAGTGCGATTGATATGCGGTTTTGTGGGTTAAACACGTTTTTTCTTATACTTTGAAAACGCATTTTTTGACATTTTTATTGTTTCTGTTTTGACCTCTGTTTGACCTTGAAGTACCACTAACGAAAAGTTCATATCAAAACGGTTGACAGGATTCAGCTCATGAAAGTCGTCTAAAACAAAAAATCGAAAAAGATTTAGTATTATTATTCCCCCCTTGGTTATCGTTTGACGAACGGAATTTTCAAAATTCAAAAATTTCGCAAAATAGTCGACATTTAAAAAAAATTTGTTTTGGCACGCGGAGCTGTGTTTGACAGTCTTTGACAACCCGAAATGATAAGAATTTCGTTATATCATTTCCAAGGTATGTTCCTGACACGTTCTAGATTAGAAAACTGCACAAAAAAAAATTTATTTTTTGAAACCAACAAGGTAGAAGACCTTAAGAAGAATTGGTTTTATTCGCGGTAAAATCTACATGATTGAAAAATAAAAATTAATATTTCAGGACAACACCTAGGTAGTTAGTTTTATCAAGTCTAGATAATAAGCATCTATCAATAGTGTAATTGAAATTAAACGACAATTTCTTACATAAAAACTTCTGCACTTTTCAATGTAAAAAAAAGGCGATTGTTAGAACACAATTTATGGACAGCGTCTATGTACGTTAGAATTTAAAAGAGGGCAATCATAATCACAGGAGATAGTACTAAATATTTCAGCATCGTCAGCATAACAGAGAATTTTTACATTATTTATGTAAATGATAAAGAGCAGCGGTCCCAAGTCGCTCCCCTAAAGATACTTCTGACGAGTTACATATTTCAGCAGAAAGGGAGCAACGAATCGCTGAATACGAAGAAGCAGTTATAAATGTAACCACTTCACGAAAATAGGAGGAAATTCAATTCAGACGACCTGCCGACGAGACTGTATAGCAAAAATCAATAATTTGAAAATTTCAACAAATTAGTGACCGTAGATTTAGTCTTTAAAAGCCATACTGAAAAGGACTAATAAAAGAGTTTGTCTATTTTATCTTCAGACCAACCATTGGGATTGGGATATGAAACGTAAGAACTCTGTGGGACGAGTATAGGTACGTGAAGATCATGGAGGTGGAGCGGGAAATGACCCAGTTCCTAATAAATATTCTAATGTTAAGCGAAACTGGAAGTATTAGATACACCCCACATGCAATGTATAGACTTGTTGCTAAGCAAGCTTGCTCGCCAATAACTACTGGATCGGTCACCAACATCTGACCGAATTATCATCCCCACATTCCGGACCATCTCAATAATTCAATGTTATGCGCCAACCGAGCAAGTGAATATAACAACTAAGGAGGCCTCCTACAAGCTCATTGGAGACACCCTTGATAAGATGATATACAAATAGTCATGGGCTATCTCAACGTAATGGACAAGTGTGGACTCAAAAGCAGGAACGTAAATGGGGATCTCTTTGTTGAATTTTATAACTCGTGGCAGCTTGTCATGCCATTTAACATCCTGGGTTTCCCCAGACGGCAGAACTAAGAATCAGATTGACCGTATTGCTGTTTCGAAAAGTTGGAGAAAGTGTCTTTTCGACATAAGATCTAAGCGCAGTGCTGATATTGGCAGCGATCACCATCATGTAACAGCTAAGTTTCGCTTATTGTTGGCAGTACGCTCACGTAACACAACATCTAATTTGCCACATCTCAATGTGCAGAGGCTTAAAACGCCGAACGTTCAGAAAGACAACTATGGATCAGTGACGCCACAAAATCAAAAATACAAAAAAGTAAGCAGATTGAAGACCGCATCAATTTTGATAAACAACACCTCAAAACTGCATACCGATCTCTACAGACGGCGTCCAAGGAAGTGTAAGATAAGCGCAACTACATCAGCGCGTAGACCGCGGTTTACCGCGGTGACAGTGGAGATCTCTGATTGCCAAAAACAGGCAGGAAAGGCTCTACAACACCACATCCTGTAAAAGCTATTAATTGATCACTGCTTGTCACAGAGGAACATTTACTGTGGAGGTGGAGAGAATATTTTTGCTGAACATTAACACCAGAACTCCGACAAGATTGGAGTATGCTGACCCAATTAAGTCGATGGACCTCGGTAAGGCTCCACGGTATGATGGAATAACAATGGAACTACTTAAGGCGGATCCCTTATAATCTTCTACCTGTAATCCAGGAATACGAGACCTATCCCACAGCAAAATCGAGACCTATCCCACTGAATGGCAAACAGGAGTAATTTTGAAGATTTCCAAAAAAGGCGCCTTCAGGAGTTGTAGCAATTGGCGGGGTATCTGTCTTTTAACTGCAGTCTCCAAATTGACATTTGACAGCGTTGATAGCGTGTGTATATGAGCAGCTTTATGTAGGAGAGGCATCTCAGAAACAATTATCACCATCATAAAGGAGTCCTACTCATGAGCTTAATGTCATGTCCTATACAAGGGAAAACTGTCGGAGCCCTTTCAAGTGCTGAATGAAGTGAGACAATGCTGCAAACTGTCACCTTTGCTTTTCCTGATCGTCATTAATGACGCATTGTACATGTCCCTGGACCCATCGCAAGGGATTAGATGGAAACTCTTTAACCACCTTACTCACCTGAGCTATGCCGACGATTTATGTCTGTTATCCAACAAACAGGGCCATGTAGCCCTAATTTCCGAAGCCCTGAGCAGAGAATTTTGCTGAGCAGGGCTTAAGATCAATGCTGCTAAAGCCAAACCTATGAACTTCAACTCCAGAAAACAATATGAAAATTATTTGGAAGGACAGCAAATATAGCAAGTGGATAAATTATGCTATCTCGGAAGTATATTTACAGCAGACGGCGGAAGCTCGAGTCCAAAAAACTCCACATCTTCGAGTCAAACGTAAAATCTGTTTTGTTGTACGGCTGTTCAACATACATCATACATTCATAACATCTGAACTACAAGACTTTGTCAACCGGTGTCTCCGGCACCTCCTTAACATTCTTTGGCCGGAGGCCATTACAAACGAAGACCTACACATACTTACAGGACATGACGGGAAAATCATCAGTATTCGCAGGCTAAAGTGGCAATGGATATTAAACACCCTAATAAAAGAGCCAAACAACTTTGCACAACAGGCTTTAGATTGGAATCCCCGCGGGATCCAAGAAAGAATTCGAATTGGAGGACTGCGCAACACATGATGAAGATCCCTCGAGAGATCCGGTCAACAAATCGTGAGCACAGTTGAAGGGGTTGGTGCAGAACCGGACCAGGTGAAGAGTCGGTGTAGTAGACGCGCTAAGCCCTATAAGGGGTTAAAGGAATTAGGGAGAGGGAAAGATAGCTAAGACTTGCGGTAAGCCTATATTTACAGGTTACACATTTATTATCATTCTTATGTATGTATGTATATAATGCATGAAAATTTCCAGTATTTAGGAAAAATCGCACAGAATAGGTAACCCAGACAGGTAAACAACATTTCATTAAAGAGAAAGGTATGCCATCGGGACCACTGATACAATTATCAGCCAAATTTCTGTGTGTTTTTATACTACAGTGTCGTCAATAAAAAGGTTTTAAGGCTCAAGATTAGTCAATGGCAGCTTCGTCAAGACAATTAAATCCTTAACATTGGTATCACAGTTGTCGACTAGAACAGCAGTCTTAAACGAGTCACTAAAGAGGTCAACAATATTTCGGGAGTTCCTAGATGGGATCCTACATAACATATTACAGAAAACTCAGGATAGGTGGCTTATACATCGTTTATGAATAAAGAATATGCAATGGGTGCCCTACTAGATGTTGCGGAGACATTCAATAGGCACTCTAAGGACTTTACTTATGAAAACTTATGTCTGCAAATGAAGGACTTAATACAGGAAAGTCGGCATATGGTGATGACTTAGTGGTACTTGATGATGGGCAGTAATTACTGGACATTGTGTCTGGTAAACACACCGAACACATGGGTACTCCTCTCAACCACTTCGTCGGAAGTTTTATCAGTGAGATACTTGGGCAAATATGTCTTCTTCGAATTGGGAGAGGTTGCAGCTACAGAGCTAAAAGAATTAGCTAGGTTAATAAATTGCTGCTGATGGTTCTAAAGAGGTTAGTGTATAAACAATCAAGCTCCTCGATGATTACTTCAGGAAACCCGAGTACTATTTGAGCCTGGCTGGTCAGTCAACTAGCAGCTAGACAATCCTTACACCTAAGCTTATGGAAGACGTATACCCGTCAGAGTTACAGTTTGGAGTCATTTCGTAAGTCAAGCTTCATTCTTTCTAGGTAAAGAAAGTAAACTGATTACGCACATTACAACAAGCTAAAGAGTGGGCGTTGCTCCTTGAGGAGCAGAACTTCTTTCAAGTTTTATCCTTTCAGTTCTAAAAATGCAGTTTTCTTAAATCACAGCTGTAATCAGCAGGCGCAATAGCATCACAGCTTGATCAAGAGTGATAAGGCGATTCAGAAAGTAGAGGCTATAAAGAAGACAGACATTCCTGAAGCAACAGAAAACAAAGTCAGGAAACAGTTCTCAACGCTAGAATGTCGGCAGTAAATAGACGGCAGGTTTAAGTTTTCCAAAGACAGCATCGCATCCTTGAAACTCTTAACGTTCGACGAGGCAGGAGGAATACAAACAATGTTGACATAAATCCGCTGTTCAAAACAACGCACAGGATCTCAGCATCACAATGCTCTATCGCCAGCTGATCAGTAAGAGCAAAGTCTGTTTTTACTATAGTTGTCTCTCTTTTTCCACCTGGCTTTCGGGGACACTTGCTGTTTTATCTTTTTTTAATTAAAGTTAATTAAAATTCTCTTTTTTATCCACTCAGATTCCACTTTGCATGAGCCACAGCCGAATGACCATCCTTAATTGCCGTTCATCCAAACTTGCATGCTAGCGTGGAAAATTCCTTTCTAAAACGATTCAGTCGTGCAGTTCACCACCCCAATCGTCAAACAAAAGACTGGCATTATTTTTTAATTTGTGCAATATTAAGCCGCTACCCATTCCCTGGGGAAAATAAACATTCACATTTAAAACTCCAGCTTTTTATGGTTTTCTGCCCGTCCGGAATCCACTGCGATGGGGAGCATTTCCGTGCTGCGAGGTCGCCTTAATTACACCTCGTTGTATTTTGTATTAGCGAGTGCCGCCATTTCAAAATGAAATCCAAACGCTATTTTAGCTGGCGCTTTAGGGCGCACCTAGCATTTAATGAGTTAACTATAGACGCAATTTTTAAGGACTCTTTGTTTGTGTGCTTATGTAGTGTCAGTGCTATGATTGCGTGACATGACATGCAACGACACAGAAGTGCACTGTTTGCTTGCATTGAGGAAGCACGGAAATATCCTTAACGAGACTCGTATGTCATCGTCAGAGTGTGGAACTGCAACAAAGCCGGGAAAATTATTTTCAGATTTGCTAAGGGAACGGAACTACTGTTGTATGAAGATCCAGATGTAATCTTTGGGGCATCTTATGAATCCATTCTCGTCACAGTAAATCTTCATGTGCATGCCCACAGCAGAGGAGTTGGCTTTCCGTAACGCTTTGGGGCTGCATTTTAATGGGACGTCTTGAGCGATTTAATGCTGGAAATAAGCCGTCAAAGCGCTCTTGCGACCCTAAGGCACAAAGTCATTTTATCCCCAATGACGAAAAGGGATCATTCCCGGCGGCCCTATAAGGCAATTTTTTCATTCTCTTGTCAAAGCAAGTTTTGCTCAGAGAAAAGTGGGGGCTTTTAGGATTTTCTGCGAGTGCAATCGAGAGAAGTACCCAATTATCCTTTCATGTAGCCTTTCATGAAACTAAAGACCTTGCAGATTTCCGTCTTTTATATGTTAATATCCCTAGAGAAGCTCACCTGAATTCCCAATCACCTATCATCTGCTGCTGCCAACATACCCAAAAATTGAAAGACGGCCAACTCGTGCTCACCGAAGCAACCATTGGGAACAAGCTATGTACCTAAGACAAGACGGATGAATGCCGGGATAATAAGGTGATTTTATCAGTCAAACAGAATAGTTTAGCCCTAGTTGGCATCTCGTCTCGAGACTTGAGTCACTTGTAATTGATTAATACACACATGCATGATGGGCTTCAGGAAACCGAAGAGAGCTCTACTTCTGATGAATAGCTTGGGATATGAATTGTGAAGCACTCGAGCGTGTGGCATGAAAGTTTAATCCAAGAGGTACCTACTACCTCTTGCACCAGAAGTGGGATTATTGAGTTGAGAATATTGAATATGGAAATAGTTACAGGATTTCAATGTAAATTTAACTCCTCAAATGTTTGTTCCCTTCGATAGTAATCTTTAATTTTACATTCTGATTGACTGTTGATAGATTGGCTTGTTTGTTATTATTACGTGAGATGTGTTAGATTCAGGTTTTCGGAGGATTAGGAATGGGATTGCGTACTGTATTTCCCACAAGGCAATCTGTTGTCAACGTTTATTTTGTGTATTTATTTAACAATTCAAACATTTATGAAAATACGCATTTGTAAGTTCGAGAGTAGTTTAGATTAAGTTTTAGGTCTTTCTCAAATTTTCTAAATCGCTGTACGATTTTTACTATTTTCTGATCTAAATTTCTTAGCTTTCCATTTTCTCTGCTTTACCTTTTAACTTTGCCTCTTTGGTTGTATCTTTTCTTTTGTACCTTTTTCTTTCTGTATTTTTCTCAACTCAAATCATGTCATCAAAGTTGGTATACAAGGTGTGGAAAACCAAATTGTTTTTTCCTTTTATATAATTTGAGAGTTCATGAAAATCAAAAGTTTCAATAATCAAAGTTCTAACTTCACGCAGCATAAAAACAATTAAAAAAACGGTCAAGTAAGTTAACGAAATATTTTATTAAAAACATAATTATCACAAAAACCCAACGTCTCAGGTGAAAATGCAACGTGATCACGATTTCCACGAAGAGGAAATGCTGACAGTATGTCTGGAACGGTGTGAGAATTGTAGTTGTCAATATCAGGTCAACAGGTAGAATTAAGTCGAGTAGAATTAATTAAGTGGCAGTCTTAAGTAAATCAGTGAATCAAGAAGTTGTAAAGGGAATTAGAGAAATAAACATATTAAACGTAATAAATTAAATAATTAACTTGTATAAAACGGTCTGTTGTTTCAATTTAGTATGCGTAGTACTGTCTTAATAATCGCATTTGCCCTTATATTTCCAACCTGTGATTTACTTGAGTAGTCAGTCCAGACCCATTTAGCGTGCAGTGCAATTTATGCCAGTTTTTGCAAAACAAAATAAATAAATTAATAATATGCCTCCATCCGCATTTTTTATATTCAATTATCCTCGTTATCCCGAACGATCACACAAAACAACTGGCGGCGAGGATATTTTTGCGTTTTGAAAAACTAAAGGTTATTTATTTATAGACCAATCAGTCTAACCTCCTTTCTATTAAAGACAATGGAGAGACTGCTAGACCTTCACATCAGGTACAAACTGACCAAGTATATCCTCTTCATCCCACCCAGTTTGCCTACTCAAAAGGCAAATCAACAGAGACTGCCTTACATAATCTAGTCAGCAAGATTGAGAAAGCTCTTCATCATAAAGAAATAGCTTTATGTGCTTTTCTTGACATAGAAGGTGCTTTCGACAATACTAGATAGCTCTCGTACGGAGAGGTTTGGACTCGCAAACTGTGAAGTGGGTGGATGCGATGCTTAAAGAGCGAGAAATTACATCCACCCTGGGCAACACGTCTGTGTGTATCAGGGCAGCTAAGGGGTGCCCACAAGGCGGTGTACTGTCGCCGCTGCTCTGGTCTCTAGTAGTAGACGACCTCCTAAGCAAGCTGAGTGAGCTTGGCTACCGTGCCGTTGGCTATGCGGACGACCTTGCCATCATTATCACAGGGAAGTTCGACTCTACTGTCACTGATCTAATGAGATCAGCTCTGCGCACGATCACTGATTGGTGTGCTAACGAAGATCTTACGATCAATCCTGCCAAGGCTGTTCTGGTGCCATTCACCAGAAGGCACCATCTGGACCTTGATCAAATACTGATCCAAGGCACGCTATTGAGTACTCCAATGAAGTCAAATACTAAATCGACAAAAGACTAAATTGGAACACTCATCTCAACACCACCCTAAATAAGGCTACACGAGCCTTATGGGCCTGTCGAATAGTCTTCGGAAGGACTTGGGGTCTCACCCCGAAGATGATTTTCTGGCTGTACAATACGATTGTCAACCCGATCGTTTCTTACGCCACCCTAGTCTGGTGGCCTAAAGTCCAGCAGCGGTTACCAATCGACAAATGCAACAAGCTACAGCGGGTTGCCTGCCTCTCCATGACAGGAGCAATGAGGACTTGTCCTACTGCTGCCATGGAGGCGGTGATTGGACTTACTCCACTGCACATCTCTATAATGAAATCTGCTGCTATCAGCGCCCTGAGAATGCAGCTCTTGACTAATATGCCGGTTGATGACAAGGGTCACATGAGCATCCTCCAGCGCATAACTGGCTTAGATGTGTGCTCCGTAACGGATCACATGACCAAGGAGCTGCGCTTTGGCGAAAGGTTCAGGACCATTTTCCCTGAACGAGCAGACTGGGCGGCGGTGGTCCAAGTCTGGATCCCAGAAGCATCAAATGGTATACTGATGGCTCTAAAATGGCACACGGTGCCGGTGCTGGTGTCTTTGGACCCAACACTAGGATTTCGCTCGCATTGGGTAGTTGGCCCAGCGTCTTTCAAGCTGAAATCCATGTCATCGAAACTTGCGCCCTTCTCAACGTCAATAAAGGACTGAAATATAAAAATATCCTCATGGAGTTTCTCCTCGAGTATTACTAAAGAGTGCTTCGACACCCTCCAGCTACTGGCCACCCACAACAGGGTCACGCTCTGTTGGATACCAGGTCACTCTGGTATCGAGGGCAATGAGATCACTGATGAACTGGCCAAGTATGGCTCATCCTCTCGCTGCCAAGGTCCCGAACCCTACTGCAGCCTCAGTTGGGCTTCGACGAGAGCTGTTGTAGAAAATTGGGGTAGGAGTCAACAGCTGCTATACTGTCAGACCCAACGCTTATAACGATATCACCGCCCTAAGCAAGGCGGATCTCAAACTGCTATCAGGCTACCTATCTGGCCACTATGGGCTTAGGTATCATCTACACCGTCTGTCTAGCGTGACGGAATGTCGGCTTTGTTTGGAAGACGACGAAACCACATTGCACATTTTGAGCTCCTGTCCTGCATTAGCATGGCTTAGAAGAAGGATCTTCAGTCGTGAATTTCTGAATCCGGCTGACGTTAGATCCTCCCCTGTTAAAGACCTCTTCGCTTACCTCAGGGTGGCTGAGTGTCTTTTACAGTAATGGTCCTACGGCACAAAAGACCTCCATGGTCGTATTGCCCACCATACGGGAAACCCCTTACAATAATAATAAAAAAAAGGTTATTTAAATAAATGTCTAACATGGATAAATTAATTGAAGTGTTTTGTGATAAGCAACAGAAGTGGATGTCGAGGGTACTGACAGGTCAGAAAACATTTTTGGACAAAATTACGTCGGGTTCGAGTAATCGAGAGACGGAGTTGGATCAATTCGTCGAGCGGCACGACCACCATGCTATGGGTCCCGGGTTCGAGACCAGGTCTCCCCGTGAGCTTTTATTAAGAAATTAAAATAATCCACTCCGTCTCTGGGCTGTTGTCTAGCTCGCATGCTAACGCATCAAAGGGTTGTCCCCTAGGCTTTGACCACATCGTATAAAAAAAATCGTGAAAATCATTTCTGAATCAATTAAACCAACATTTGCTAGCCAATAAGCTTTTTTCCTGTCTTGATCGGGCGAAGAGCTGTACGAAATAATAAAAAATTTGATAAAAAACTTTTAAGTCTTTATTTAGCATTAGACAATGTACTAAAGTTTATGTTTTACTTAACATTACATAATATACTAAAAGCTAGAAAATAATTATGGGTGACAGATGTGGGGCTTATAGAGATGTATGTAAGAAATCGGGTAGGACCAAGAACAGTGGCGTCCTGTAAAGTTGGAGGCCAAATTCCACTTTGGATGTGTCAGCTGAATAAGTAAGTAATCATGGGGTTTAATCAGACTTAAATAATGTTCATCTTTGTAATACCGAGAACTACGCATTCAACCTTAACATCGATCGATTTCGATTATTTTTTCTGACCCTTCCTTCCCACCCCACGCTTAGGGGAGTCTTACTACTGCAGCAACATCGGGAGTACTATTATTCATCTCAGTGTAACATATAAGAAGGAAATTAAGAAAGTATTTGCTTTCACAAACAAATTCCTTCACCTAAAATAAATGTCGCAAAGTTACTGACCAGAGGAAATTGCAAAACTCCGACCTATATTAACCTGCACAAATTAGTTGCGAAATCTAGTGGCTTTTGCAAAATTATTGACCTCTCGTCACATAAATTTCCTCAAATGAATTACCCAGCAGATTAGTAAAATTTGGACGGTGACCTATAATTCTGCTGATTGATGGTCACCGGAAAAGCGAGGTACGTGAGAACAAAGTTTGGAGGAAGACGCGAGACAGAACCCCGGGGGAGTTGATTTGAGTTCTTTGAAGAAATGACTGGTGGTCTTGTAGTAAATACATTATAGAGTAGTTTTGTATCAGTTAAAATATTTAAAGAAGTAATACATTGAAGTAAATGTAAAATAATTACTAAAGTAAAGTGAAGAATTGTTTCAAGAAAATCATTAAGTAATAAGTCCGAAAGCTCTGAAGTTAAGTGAAAGTGTAAAACTTGATAAAACAATAACAAAGGTATAGTGTAAATCTCGACGCAAGTGTATTAGATTCCCCTCATCATCCTACCATCGGAGTTGAAGAAGATAAAATACGCAACATCAGCAACTCCGAAAACTACGGATTCGACACTAATATCGGGGTGTATTATCACCAAATAATTAAGTGGCATCGGGAGTGTTATTATTCATCTTACTGACTGAAAAGAATATGAATTCGACACCAATATCGGTCGCTTTCGATTATTTGTACATTTTACTCTTCCCACCCCCATCCCTATTTCGGCCTATTTAACTGGAAATAAGAGAAAAGATTGGTAAATGTTACGTTTTCAATCTAAAGACCTTCTCTTTTAGAATTCAAAAGGCAGTATCTATTTACCACCCTCAAATTGCCGTGTAATTTCCGTGTAGACAGAAGTACACGGAAATGCACGGGAAGTACACGGAAAGTACACAGAAATACACGAAAAGTACAAGTACAAATTTCAGGGACTACACGGAACTACACGTAAGTACACGATAAGTGCATAGATACAAACCTGGTGGGGGGAAATGGTGGCACCCCCCCCCCCCCCCAGTTAATAAAGCAACTAAAAGCCTGATTAATACACCTCTTCCTACCAGAAAGTCTAATAAAAATTTTACGGAACGTGTACGCAACACGTTTCGTCAAATTGTTATTAGGCTTTCTGGGAGGAAGAGGTACACATCACGTTCCGTCAAATTGTCACTAAAATTTCTGTGGGTAAGAGGTGTATAAATCAGGCTTTTAGTTGCTTTATTAACTGTGGGGGCTTCCGCCCCAACCCCCTCCCTTCCCCCCGCCATGTTTGTATCTAGAGCAGGCTGTGATAAACTATTACCAGTAATATGAATATAGAAGTGACTATTGGCACTTATCGTGTACTTACGAGTATAAATTTATGCTTGTGGTTTCCGTGTACTTCCGTGTACTTTTCGTGTTATTTCCGTTACCTTTCCGTGTAATTATCGTGTACTTTCCGTGTATTTCGGCGTATTTTTCGTGTATTTCCGTATACACGGAAATTACACGGCAATTTGATGGTGGTAAATAGACACTGCCAATTTAAAATGTTAAAAAAAACTAACGCTCACCTTCAATTTTCTTTCTGGATATAGTCTTTATAGCATACTACTTCCCTAAAATGTTTCAAGCCTTAGAGTTACAGACTTTTCTTTTAATGGCTCTTCAAATATTGCGGTCTTTCGAAAATCACGTATTTTTATTCTGAAATATCGCAGAAGTGGCACAATTAAAAAATCCAAAATTTCCAGGAAACATTCTTTCATTATATTGTAAAAAGTGTTTAAAATTTCATCACTAAAACTTTTTTAGTTATAAACACTTATTACAACATAATGAAAGAAAGCTTCCCAAAATTTTTTATTTTGGATTTGTTTCCCTCGTCAGATATTTCAGATATGAAAATACTCGATTTTCGACAAATCGCAATATTGGAAGTCCCCTTTAGCCTTAGTTTTATCTTTAACATTTTTAAAAAGAAGGTTTTTTGTTTTAAAACTTTAACATTTACCAATTTTTTTGTTTATTTACAGTTAAGTACGCCTGGACACCTGGACACTTAAGTAAGTACTGGACAGAAAATATTGTATAGAATGTACTTTGACATGTTTTTGACATGGAGATGGAGTTGGTGTATATGTTCGAAACGGTGTGTATGTTCGAATCGTTTCACCGTAAAGTCCTACGGTGAAAATCATTCACTATTATATGAATATCAGTCTGGGTATCGCAGTCGTCACAGTACAACGGCATCTCTTCTCTATATTACTGATAGCATAAGAAGACTTCAGCAAAGCCTTTGATGTGTAAATTTTAATATCTTGTGTAAAAAAATGAAAACTAAATTTAACTTTAGCAGTTCAGTAACGAAATTCATATATTCTTATCTATCGGACAGGTATCAGAAGGTTGTTATTCACTCTTCGCATTCGAAATAAAGCTTTTTTCAGGTGTTCCACAGGGTTCGATTCTGGGTCCATTGTTATTTCTGATGTACTTAAATGATTAAGCTGAGGTATTGCAGTATTCTAGTATCCAAATGTATGCAGATGATGTTCAACTTTCTTTATCTACGTTGGTCAATGATACATATCATGGTATTTCCCAAATGAATGCTAGTCTTTTCTTAAATTGGTCGAAGAAAAATACATTGAAGTTAAATGCTTCAAAGTCTCAAGCTATTTTGATGTATAGAAATTATATCAATACTAATGAATTGAGCCCTATATATCTGGGTGATTATATTATTCCATACTCTGACTCAGTTAACAAGTTAGGTATAGTATTTTGTTCTACTCTTGCATGGGATGCGCATATAGCCAAGGTTGTTGGAAGGGTATATGGTACTTTGAGGAGATAATGGTTTTATGCGAAATATACTCCATTATCCATTCGAAGACGTTTGGTAATGACCCTTATTATTCCCTTGTTTTTATATGGATGTCAAGTATGGTGTTGTCTGGATAGCGATAGTCGTAGGAAGCTAAATATAGCATATAATTCATGTGCGCGTTACATTTATAAGATTGATTTTTTCAGACATACATATATCGAGGTATGCTTACAATATACTGGGATGCACACTGGATAATTTTTTTTTAAATATCATGTCGCATTGATGGTTTTCAAAATAATTAGGAATTTAATGCCTGGTTATTTATGTATGTAGAAAAATTCAACTATTTCAATCAGTACGCAATGTTCAGCTTGTTATTCGTCGAAGTAAATGTAGGCAAAGTGATAGATCATTTTTCGTCTATGGTTTTAAAATTTGGAATACATTACCGGTGAATGTTAGGCGACTTACATACATCAGTAATTTCAAGAGTGCGGCTTTAAATTACTTTTCTTGTCTACAGTAACATTTTTTGTTCAGAAAAGTGTGTACACAATTTCCTTATTTATTCATTTTTGCTTTATTTGTTATTTTATTAGTTTTCATCTTATTTTAATATTTTTTTCTTGCTTGAATTGTTGCTTAATCTATACTTTCTTTAATTTTTATATTATTATTCGTAGCTGCTTTTTTTTTATTTTTTTCTTGATTTTGATTGTTATCTACTGCTTTACATTTGCGTTTGAAATTCTGTATAGAGTATTTACATGCTAAGGAGCTTATGTTCATATGTAATTTATATATTTTGGAATAAATAAAAAATAAATAAAAATTTACGATGTGGCCAAAGCCGAGTGGACAAGGGTTTGATGCGTTAACATGGCTTTGGCCGGAAGAGGATTCGGGTAAGGGGATTGAAGAAACTCAAAAGCCTTGTTTTTCCGTTGCTGCTAGCTATACAACAGCCCAGAGATGGAGCGGATTTTTTAATTCTATTTTTAAAAAACCCACGGGGAGACTGAATCTCGAAACCGGCAACCAGGGCTTGGGAGTCGTGGCGTTCAACCAATTGACCCAACTCCATCTACTAACTAAACTAAATTTCTTTAAAAGCCAAGAAGAAATGAAAGCCTCTTGAAAATGCAAAATAGGCTGACGCACTAATACAAAATGGCGGGTTAAAAAAAACTTAACATCTAAAAAATGTATGAATATCTTTTTTCAACTCTCTGAGTAGGTATAGTAAAACTTAATTAAAAAAAGTTAAAAAAAAATAAATTTTGTCAAAATATTTTAAAGGTGATAGGATCAATCCATTCAAATGAATCAATGGTGGCAAAATTCGATTCCTTCTTTCCCACCAGATCGGAGTGGGAGAAAGGTCCTCCCCAATGGGAGAACTCAGTGCATCTCTACACTGACGGCTCCAAATTGGATGACAAAGTGGGTGGAGGAATATTCTCGAAACACTTGGACCTCGATGTCTCATTTCGCTTACCTGACTACTGCAGCGTGTTTCAAGCAGAAATCATGGCTATAAAAGTAGTTGCGGACCGCCTGAATCAACTAACGCTACCAACAGACAATGTATGTATTTTCACTGATAGTCAGGCAGCTATTAAATCCCTTTCGGGAGTATACACAACCTCCAAAACGGTTATAATATGTCGCTCAACACTAAATGACATAGCTGAGCATCTGAAAGTACGGCTCATCTGGGTGCCTGGACATAGTGATATTCCGGGCAATTGCAGAGCCGACGAACTAGCGAGAATTGGTACCACACGTCCTGATTTGGACATTAACCACGAGCCGGGTAAACCGCTAGCTACATGCAAAATGGAGCTCTCACAGGAGGCTCTCAAGATTGCTAATAATAACTGGCAAGAAGAACACACCTGCCTGATTACCCGACAGATATGGCCAAAGCTTGACCCTAAGCGGTCAAGAGGGCTCATCCTACTCGGACGCAAAATAATTAGCCGTAATCACGGGTCACTGCCTCATAGATAGACACGCCGATAGGCTGCGCGTGCCCTCAAACGACTTCTGTATAAGTTCCACGACGAGGAGAAAGAGGAAACCATACTACACCTCCTCAGTAGCTGCCCGGCCCTAGCCAACCGTAGGAACCGGTTTTTGGGCTCCCCCTACTTCAAAGAGCTAACCGAGCTGGGCTCCACAGATGTCAGAAACCTGACTCGATTTATCGAGTTCAAAATGGTTCCCGACGACGAATTAAGGATGAACATCTTTCACAACCCAGTCAAAATAATTTTGACTTCCCGTGAACTAGTTCCACTGGATGCAAGAAACTGGTTCGGTGCACAGGGAACAGAATGTTAACCCTCCTATTCCTTAGCTAATTTTATGGGGTTGTTAATTTCAAGCCTCAATGTGGTAGCACAAAGGGCCTCTTAGGCCTAAGTGTGCCTTCTTAGGCAGCCACTTTAACCTAACCTAACCTATAGTAAAAAAAGAAGGTTTATGAATTTAGCAGTCTATGCACGAATGTTTGTAACACGCTCTTGTACACGATTTATACATGCGTTCGCCGTTCCTGTGTTTTTTTACCCGACTATGGTAAAAAAAGGAGGAGTATTTAGGATTTTGTGTATGGAATTTAATTTTTTGAAATTTTTTAATTGGGGATTTTTTTTTTAAATTAAAAATTATTATTAAATTGTTCTCCTTCTTTCCTTTTTAGGGAACGTGTTCCATATTAGTTCAGACACATTACTTTGCTAAATATTGAAAAATTTTGCAAATGTATTGTTTGGATTCTTATAAAATTTAAATATTTTACCTTATAAAGCAAACACTTTCCAGGGGTTTGCGAACCAGTCTACCTTTCTAAGTGAAGCGATATGAAAAAGAATAAATTTACCTGATCTACAAATCTAGAAAAGGTACTGTTGTCCCTTATAATTTTCCAGTGCGCCATAAAATGATTATCCAACCAGTACTCAAACTCCACGAATATTTTAATGTACACAAAATAGAGCTCTCTGTGTGCTACGCGGAGATATAGTAATTTTTGATGCGGTTGAAGTACTCGATTTGCATAAATTTCAAGCTTCGCCCTGATCCTGGTAGGGGGGCGGTGGCGGAAGAAGACTAGCAAAGTCCAACGTGTACTTTAAGCAGGTAAATGGTGAATTTAAATTTTTGAAATGCTCTCAGTATTTGTGCAGTTGTCGTCCAGATGGAGAGACCGCTTTATAATTTAATTGGTCGTCATTTATGCTGGTTAATATTCCCCAGGGTGGATGGTTTTTGCTTCTCAGGGCGTTTCCTGTAAGAATTAATTCTTCACTGTTCTGTTAATTTTCTGTTAAAATTATGCTAAATAAGATACGGAAAACATCAGGATTATATCCACAATGGATAAATTTTTAAATCAAGAATTAAAGTAGTACATAAGTTGTTCGTTAGATGAAAGCCCTGGACGAGATTTTCACAAATTTCTCTTAAATCCTTGAAGCTTAACCGTGAAATTTGTTATTCAACATGAATACATCCGGACTACTGTTCCACTTTAGTACGAATGTAATTAAAGGAAATATAGTGCGCTTAACGTATGCAGGTGTTTACATATCATTAAGAGAACGTCAAATGTTCCCCATGGCGCTGTACGTTGCAACATAGGAATGTCCATCATATTGCTCTTCCAGAAAGTTATCCATCATCTCGAGATAGCTACTGCTGCTACTTTTCACTCAGCAAAGTGTAAGTTGATTTATTGTACTAATTATGGTAAATAAAAGATACATTTTCTTCATAAACTGTTTTTTATGCTCTTTACGATCCTGGTTGCTGTCGTTGGCACAACCGCTGCAAGACCTTTGTTGTAGAGTTGATCCTTGAGAAAATGTTATCACATGAGCAGAACGGTATTGCCTTTAATATGAGAGCAAGTTCCGTTCCATTATAGTAATAAATTGTTGGGTTGAAAACATTTTCGCTAATATTGCCTGGTGAATTTTACATTACGAAATGTTTTCGCGTAATCCATACTTGATTAATGGTCTTGTTAGAACAAAACTGGTGGAATTTTTGAACATAAAAAAAGAAAGGCTTTGTTCTTGAGAAAGTTAGTTGATTGATAGCTTATGACTGTTATGCATCCTCAGATTTATTTAAACCATTATCAGATAAGTTTAAGAGTGTAGGAGTGTTTTTACAAGCTTAAAACGAGCATCAAGGTGAGTATAGGCACTTGACTGCCAAATACTTTGTAGTCCACTATATATTTTTTAAATGACCGAGTTGACTTGACTTTAACATAAGGAATCACTGTACTGTCTTGTCTATAATTATTTGAGGAAAACAAGTCGTGTTAAGTTCGCATTTATATATAACTATATTTTGCGATTCAATTGGATTCAATTTAAGACAATTAGACACCATCAGTGGTAAGCTCAATTTTCTTAGAATGTAGCCTACTAGAACTACACGGTTTAGTAATCACCCAACCGCCTACCAACGGCAACAGCGTGAGAAAGACTTCCGCACTTGTTTGTCTGGTGACGATATCGACAGAAACGTATCAAGTCTCTACGAGGTATTGTATGAAGCTTTAGAAAGCTGTCCGGGTTAGAAGTAGAGACTCCGCTCTACCTTGGTTTGACAGAGAATTAAGACTCTTAGGAATAGGAAAAATATACTTTGGATAAAGTACCTTCATGTTAACAGTGTTGTGGCATAAATTCAGTGTTTGCCTTGAACATTGTATAAGCCATTCTCTTTATGAAGAATACCTTAAAAATTTAATAAGCAGATTATTCTCTGACCCCGTGCACTTTTCGAGTATGTAAACTTGAAGAGGTTGATAAATATCCATCGACTATGGAATTCGGGGAGATTTCCAGCAATGATTCTAATATTATTTATAACCTATTTGCTGAATCTTTTAAGGGTGCATTTGAATCATCTGATTTCTATCCGGATAGTAGGAACTTTTCGCACATAAATAATCGAATTTCACCCGTGGTACCTGTTCCATCTATCACGGACGAGATCTTGTTGAAGCATATTGTTGATTTCTCAACTGACTTTTCCAGTGGTCCTGACGGGGTTCCTGCTGCAGTCATAAACAAATGTTCTTCTGTTTAATTATGGATTTTACTATTACTATTGCGGAAGTCTCTTTCGCAGGGCCACTTCCCAGCACTTTGGAAGACTTCCTTTTTAATTCCCATTTTCAAGAGTGGCAACAGAAGAGAGATTTCCAATTACGGGCCAATTGTTAAATTGTCTTGTAAACTTAAGCTTTTCGAACTATTAATTCAATCCCAATTATCCTTAATTTCTACTCTTCAGCGTGGTTTTCTTTAAGGGGACATTTACATCAAAAAATTCATTTTTTTTATTGGCTTAATCGATGGATATATCGATCAAAAATAATGTGCCGAAATTCCAAATTGATATCTTGAGTAGTTTCCGAGTTACAGGTCATTAAAGAGGCGTGCCTCCCGTCGCTTTCTAAGCAGTCGAAAGTCGACTGAAATGTTTAAGGCCAAATATCTCAGCTTGTCACATTTTTTCCTCTCGGCAGCGTTTCTGAGCAAACGGCTACTGCAATTTTTCACAAAAGCGTTCTAATTATTCATTTCATATGTCATTGTGGTATAGGCCTTAAATTTTTTATTTTAATTGTTTTTTTCAAAAGTTAATAAAAAAATAGTACCAAAAAAATGACCAAAAAACGAGGTTTTTTTTCAAATGGCCGCCATTTTGTTTTTTATTGGAATTTTGGCTTGCCAAACGTCTATACCACGCATAAACGGTATAAACTTTAAAAAAATGTTGACTTTTTTGTTTTTAGGTCACGTGTGTACCCAGGAAATCTGCCGAGAACACGACGTGTCCGCCGAGAACGGCAATCTTTGACGGCGCGGAGGGGGGGTTGGACTTGGGGGGGATGAATCGGCGACGTAGCAAATGTTACTTAACAAATGTACAAAAATAATAAAAAAAAGTTCAATTGATTAGCATTGTTCATTCACGAGATATACGGTCTCAAAAAAAGCATGAAATTTTGGTCCAACTGATGTAAATGTCCCCTTAAGGTAGGTCCACGGTTTCAAACTTGGCTGAGTTAATTTCTTGCACTTTGATAAGCTGTCTCGCTCTATCATTGCTTATAAATTGTCTAAGTTGGGTTTTCCGCGCTCCCTCATTGTTTGGATTGAGTCATATTTATCTAATAGGACTTATAGAGCCCGTTTTCGTGGCGCACTCCCTGATGATTTTGTGGCTCATTCTGGCGTCCCCCAAGGCAGTCATCTGGCTCTATTATTATTCATCTTATCTATTTCGTATTTGTTTCAAAGATGTAAAATTCTTATATATGCTGACAATATCCAATCCCAATCAAATCTAATGCTGATTGTGATATTTTGCAATCAGAGCTGTACATTTTCTGTGGATGGTGTTGCAACAATTATGTTAAGCTGAACATCGGGAATTGTAAGGTTATGTTCTTCTCGAGGTCTCGCAGCTTCCGTTCTTTTCAGTACATGTTTAAAGGTACTGGTATAAAACGGGTGGAAGGCGTAAGGGACTTGGGGGACTCATCTTCCATATTAATAACGTCGTTGCTAGGGCAAACTCTATGCTGGGATTTATTCTTCGATGGTCCAAGGAACTTCCAATCCATCATATAAGAATCCATTTTTATAAGTCGCTGGTTAGACTCCTGCTTGAATATGCTAGTCAGGTTTGATCTCCGTTTTACGTATCTCAGATTAAACGTATCGAGTCCGCCCAGCGCAGATTTTTGGGATCGGTCCTACATTCTCTGCCTTGGAGTAACCCTCTTATTCTGTCACCTTATGAGGAGCGCCTAGGGTTGCTGCAACTTGTTACACTCGAGAAACGACGTTGGGTTGCTGATTTGTTTGCAAGGAAAGCTAGACAGCGCTGAACTAACTTCCGAAATATTGCCAGAGAACAGATTGCTTTTTCGCGCAGTAATTACGGCATGTTTGAGCCCATTAACCGCATGTGTAAGTCTGCTAATGATATTGGAGACGTTTTTAAAACTAAATGTGGACAATGTGACTAAAAAGTGCAGATACAACATTTGTGCACTTAATCATCGGTATTTAAGTACAAAATTCGCCTTACTCCTCATTTTCCGCCAGATGCCCTAGATAAAGTTAATAAAAAAATAGCTCGGCAAAACACTTTGACCCTATTGTGGAACATGAAGTTGACAGGCCATTGCTTAGCTGCCGGTAAATTCTCTGCGAAGAAAGTTCAAGGGGTGTAAAGAAGACCAGCTAACAAACCAGCCAGCGAAAAAAATGTCATTTCGGGGGCACAAAAGGAGTGCCACAAACAAAGCATTTTGTACAACGGGGGAACAATAAATGTCACACAATTTTCCGCTACCTTTCATCTGGCCCAAGCACTTCCTACCGTTGTGCACTTTTAATTTCATTCTCCAGGTGAGATTTAACAAAAAGTAGTTTTTCCGTTGTTGTAACAAAAAAGACATTTTTCGTCGCCTTCCTCCTCCATTCTCATCGCAGGTATTGCTGCTCTGTTTTTATCGTCTCGTCTGCAAATAGAATAAAACGTTTTTATCACCACCATAAAAATGACTGTACCGAGTGAAGATGGATTCAATAGCAAGGCAAGTTGAATTAGGAAAGTATCAGCAAATTTTAAATTTTTTTGTGAATACAATTTTCCTAGCAAAAGTGCTGCTTTGTATGACAATATTATCACTAGCTTTCGTTAAGACAAATATACAATTAAGATATATATACCCCCCCCCCCCCCCCCCACTTTTCAACTACGTGTGGTGGCTAAATTGTTTTGACTTGTTGCCCTCCTGTTTCTCACAAATTACGCTTATCAGAAGTGCGCAGCAAAACATATTAGGAGGGCTCTTGTTTTTCTACACGTGGCATCGTGATTACTTTACCAAAGAAACACATGGGGTTGACTTCCTCAAACGCCTTGAGATAGCATCAATTTTCCAGGGAACAGGTGCCACACCTTTTATATTACTGCTTTCACTGCTTTAAGGATGTAAATTTGCAAATGGATAACAAATACAAACAGAATGAGATTAGATGTAAAAAAACGTCCGCGTCTCGTGGGATTGTAAGGATTGGAAAAATGTCCCTACTTGTTGACGGTTGTATTTTGAAAAGGTGATACTTTTGGCAAAATGTTCCTTTGAGCCAGAAAATTAAATGTTTAAAAATCACATATACACATAATCACCCAAAAAAGTATACGAAACCCGAGAAGACCAGGATTCCATGATCGATCTTATCGAAGGCCTTACTGTAATCCGTAAATACACACCTATGGTAAAGAATAATTAAAGAATTCAAGAATGTTGGTATTCGTCATTTTTCCTTGAGGAAGCCATGCTGGAAAGATCCGAAAAAAGGCTTGCAATGAAATCAAAGTGTGTCGCTGACGAGGGACTCAATAACCTTCGCAGCATGGCACAAGCTAGTAATCGGTCGATAGTTGGAGACGTTGGACTTACTGCCTTTCTCATTGAAGCGAATTAGCACAGAAGACTTTCAAAGATCAGGAAAACGATTGGAACGCAAGGACAAATTGAACAGATAACAAAGAAAACGAGTAAGAGACAATTGGCATCTGTTGAAGAAGAAAGCACGAATACCATCAGGACCACCAGAGTTTAGCAACAAATGCGTCGTCAAATACCAAGTCCTTGGACTCAAGGGAGGTGGGTGTGAGCCGCGTCAAGGAGGATATTCGAAAAAAGTTTGCGAAGAAATTGGCAATTGTTAGAGAATCGTCACTCTCACAGTCGTGATACCTCAAAGAGGAAGGATAAGTATCACAGGTGCCCTTCGAGCTAATAAGCCTTCAGAACTGTTTGGGATCTGTACGCAGCGTGTTGAATAGGTCCTCAGCATAGCAGGCCATGCAACCGAGCGGAAAATACAAAATCTCTTCTACGCTTTACCACTCAAGTTCCTCAAATGTCGTGAGATACCATCAAGCTAAGGGCGAGACAAACTAGGGGATCTCGACCCAGATGATTCAATAGGAAGACATCGGGTAAAGCAGAAGTAGAGAACGTCGTAAAAAGCACCTACAGCCAGGTCGACAGCGCACTCTCCCAGCACGCCCGACCAATCACAGGAAAAAATCCAATCGTCAATCGCCGTCTCGGTAGCGTCGAAACAAATAAGAACCAGGAGCAAAGGGTCATGACGGGATTCGGAAACCATTGGGATCAGGCATCTCCTCACTGTTGTACCGTCTGCCCCGGAAGAGGCTACAGAGTCCAAAAAGGACAAGGCATATTGGGGAGCAGATATGAAAGAGGGTGTAAGACTATTAGCGTCAGGAGAAGGTACCCTATCAACGGCAGGGAAATTGAAGTCGCCAAAAATCAGAATGTCGTTCTTTTCAAGCAGGGAGCCAAACAAACTGTCGACAGCCGCCGTGAGCTGTTCACACACTTCGGACGGAGAAGAAGGGGGAACATAAACATACAGTCTTCTGGCAGGAAGTCTCAAGAGAATGCACAGGAGCTCGAGATCACGGGAACCAGGAATATCAACGACCGAGCACGAGATGCCCTCCCTAATCCCACACAGGACCCCACCACCGACTGGAGAATATGTGCGAAAAACCTGGAACTCTGGTCCGAATAATTCAGAATCAGAATTTGCGGCACATAGCCAAATCTCAGTTACCCAGACAACATCGATGTTGGACGCCCATAAAGTTAAAAATGTTTGTTTATCCAGAAAGAGACCACTAGCGAAAATTGAGCCCACTTCCTTTCAGAATTTTCAATAGATCAAGCACTTCATTTCATACATCTCAGTGTTCATCATTTCTTTATTCTTGTTATCATACAATTTTCTCGTTTTTATAGCATTGTTTACTAAAGCCGAAAACACGACGGTTACAATAACTTAACCACATTACTCTTTCTACCTGAAAATGAAAAATAAATAAAACCGCTTTTTTGTAATTTTTTGGTCCTAAACTTGTAAGGGATTGTCGAATTGGGCTATTTTAATGGAATACCTATAAGTTATTTCAGTGTAGGTATATTCACTTAATTGATACACTGAAACTATCCCCACCCTTGATAGATTACTACAAAAACATTGCGAAAGGACTGACAATAACTTTTTTCAGTTTTTCGATTAATCGAACCCGAACCGATTAATTAACCCTCCCATGGCATAAAATGTCAACCCTAATGGGCTTGCAAGGGCTTGTCGAATCGGGAGTATTTAAAGGAAGTTCGATGAACCAAGTGAATTTAGATGACGGAAAACCTCCTATTTATTTTCAATTCATACCTCCTGATTTATGAAATAATGGGTAATTAAAAGAAGTATTTGGTATTTTTCGTTATTTTCCCTGCAAAGGAATTTCAAACAAGCGATGGTTTTTTTTTTAAGTGGCCGCCTTTTATTTCATCCCGAAATTTGCTATTGTGTATTGAGAAAAAAAAATTTCCTATGAAAGAATCAACCCTGCTTTCCTCTTGCCAAAAATACTTACTAAAATCCCCGCAAGCCTCCGCTCTCAAAATAAATAAAAACGCCAAATCTGTTAAATATTGACTGACACGTAACAACTTTTTCAACACTCTCTATAGCTTTAGAATAGTCTGTTGTTATTTTTAGCACCATATTTGCTGTCAGATTAGGCCCATTAAGCCCATTCAATTTTAATTTAAAGTCGATGAAAGTGGAGAGTGCAGCGAAAATACAAAATCCGTCATTGGAGGAAGGTTCATTCCATCGTTGTCCCACTCATCCATCGTTGTGGCGTCGTCGGGATTACAGTTTGCTTAAAGTGCTGTTTGTCTTTCAGTCACTTAATTTTTTAGTAACGAAAAATTCCCATGGCTTTTACGTGCCAAAAGCAAACGAAGAAAAGACGTCCACTGGGAGAGGTCCAGAAAATTAAAGCAACTCCCGAAAGAAGGGAGGCGTACCTACTTTTTCGTCCGCACATCTCGAACATTTTTTCCTTGTTGGACGCGGGAAAATTTAATAGTCGCCAGGGTGTGATGTTGTTATGAAAATTATGTTAAAAGCAATTTGAGGAGCCCCGGCCCAACCCGGACCGGGCCGATTCAGTCTGCCGCATAAAAGGACTTCAGAACGTGCAGGCTTTTACCAACAGGACTAGTAGCCCAAAGGAATATGAAACAAAAGCGGCAAAAAATTGAATTATTTCGGTTGACGGTTGACAGCCTGTGAATTATTGGGGAGAGTATTTTAAGCAATGTTTTCCTCGGTTTAAAATTTCTCAGCCTAGAAACAAAAGAGCGAGCTAGGTAATAATTTATTTCGCCCTAATATTTACTGTGACTGGTTACTGACAGTTTCTGAAGAGACTGGAATTCCTATCAGATTTCGGTCCATGTACAAAATTTGAATTTCTTATTTATTCGGTTCGGGCCGTTTTTATTTCGTCACTTCCTGTTGAAGCTTCTCGACTAACGACTCTTTTGAGTTCGCGAGAAGATGACTCTCTTGGCACCAATTGTTGGTTGGTTTTGTCTTTCATCGAAGGCATCTCGCCAAGGCTTGATTCGAATCATTTAATATTCTCGCAGCTACCGAAAAACTTTAAATTGGTGTGGTGAAAACAAAATTTTTGCGGCTGCGGAGACAACACCCAGCGGTGGCATAGCCCCAACGTGCAGTAGTAACCATTAAGCGGTGTACTTTCGTGAATACAAATAACTTGGACAACTCGGGCTCCATTTGGTATGCCACAGCAGTCATCTCTGCAATAGAGTTCCTGTGCTCAAAACTTCTTGCGGAAAAAAAACGAAGAGCTAATATCCGATTCCTTAAACGAGCGTCTCCTTCTTCTCAGCTGTGTAGAATGAATGGTATTATTCCGGGATAAGTTTATAGACACCTTAAACCCTCCCGTAACGCTAGTGTAAATCAATGTAAAACTTTTATTACACCGCATTATCGGTATCCCTTCTGTCATACCCTCCTCAGAATGTCGGGATACCACACTATCGGCATCATGGATTTCTTCTGCTTTGTTGAAACGGAGGCAGGCTTAGCTCCAATCAATAGAGTTATCTGTGTGTTATCCCTTTTCACTTGATGATAAAATCTGATTGCCTACTCGATATACTTTCGCTTAGTAGTCCTTCTGATGAAGGTTTATTTCCCGCATTCCTTGTGATTGCACAGCCAAAATTGAGTTGGTTATGGCCACTTGACTCCGAGTCTTATTGAAGTTTTTACTGCCAGTAGTGGTCGTTTGGGGGCTGAAGTTGGTTCGGGGAAATATGAAGATCTGCGTAATTTAAAAGGATTTTGTGATTTAGGTCTACATGGATTATACCCCTCCCGGCTCTGGATGGTGAGAATCTGGGGAATAGTTGATAAACGACCCTAAAAGGCAAATAAATGAGTTTAGTCCTTTATGGCAGTGTTATGGTCGACATAAAATAGTTGCAAACGAACCCTTAATAATTAAGACGTTGACGTGATAGCCAACGAAGTTATTATAATTAAGTTTGACAAGTGTGATTTGTTTCCGTCTAAATCACTTGTTTTGTTTTTGTCCCACCCGAGTTTAAGAAATGTTTTACATTTTGAAATTTGCAAATTTATTTTCTTTGCTTGTTTAATTTTAATTCGAAATAACTTGCAATACTATCACATGAAGAATTAATTTTACTATTCGACGGTAGTTTAAATATTCCATCTGCGCGGGTGTTCAAATCTCTTCCACTTGTATTTGTTAAAAATGTAATAGTATTATGTACTAAACCAGTTCTGTCTATTGCCTTCATTTCGAGCAGAAGCATATTGTTTAATTATATATTAGTAGCGGTGCGTCACACAGTTCACATAGCTCATGACTTATCGCTATTAACTAATCGCGAATGATTTATGAATTTTATCGCTAAAAGAACATATCAGTAATTTACCGACAGGGATTGCCGAGGATACCGATAATAGTCCTTGCATTAAAGTACTGACAGTATTTTTATTTAATAATTATTCATTAAAAATCGTTAAGTATAGGAATTTTTTTTATCTTGTAATAGAATCTCTCCTCTCTAATTATTTTAACCTCTTGTGGAGAAAAAGTTCACCTTATACGAGCACAAAAAGTGCAAATACATCTAAATTTTAAGGTAGACTCCGACCAAAAGATATTACTCTGGAATTTTAAAAGGCCTACTAGCTTCAGCTGCTGTTAGCGACCCTCTATGTAATAATCCATGGGAATAGTTGTAGGACTTCTTCCATTTACTGAAGGTTATTGAGGACTGCCGTCCGTCAGTATTACCACTAATTTATAATAGGAATGTTCTATCTCCATCGCAATGTACTAGCAACTCACACTCGTTCAATCCGGGTAATAATACATCTGACTAAATAAATACCGGTACTAAATACTACTAAATAAATACCGGTACAGCATAACCTTTCATCTTTTATCCACAATCCTATTCATAGTTGGGAACTCTACAGAAATAAACCGAGAATGCATATTCTCCGCTGTGTAATGTCCCGTTATATGGTATGCCACAGATGAAGAGTCATTTTGGGATCATCGATAGGTACTCTTTGTGCTAAGTGTCAATGACAGAAATAATCCCATGACGTTTAGAAATCGCAGGACAAGCTAACTCAGATAAATATAAGGATGACTTAAACTCAAAATTGAGTACAAATAATGCCTTTTTAGAATCGACACAGGGAACCGATGACGAAACTAGTGATGGGCAAGATCGGTCACTTTGATGTCTCAGGTCATACGAGTCATTTGGCATAAGTGACTCAAAAAAAAAAATTGGGCATTTGGATCACTTGAGTCATTTGGGCACTTATATCTGTAAACGGTCAAGGTATAGATTTGAGCCCTACCAATGGCAATTTTTTCCAATTCTTTAGGCAACTTGAAACTCAACAAAATATTTCACGATGCATTGTGCACCATACACGATCTACCACTCTTTTGCCTTAAACTAGAAGCAACCGAGAGATTGAGAGGATCGGTGTGCCTTCTGTTTTTTTTTTAGAGATATTATATGACGAAGAGCAAGTGAACGTTTGACCAATACGGTAGGAAGACATTGACTTAGGTCTTTTGAGTCATTTTACTAATTTGGTCGAAATGATCGAATCGTTCGCGACCGACACATCACTAGACGAAACTGTTAACATTGAAAATGATATCAGAATCGCCTTCGAGGAAGCTATCTAGAGACACGTTTGAAAACAGTATGGAGTGAATCTTTAGGGAACCTGATTATGAACAGCTTCCCGGAAAGCAGTACTGCGAACAAGATAAAATGGGCAATAAAGTCTTTTAGCCCATATAAATCACCGGGCAGAGATGGGATTTACCTCATCTATAACAAGGAGTTAAGAGATTTTGGAATAAACTCTCCCAACTTTTTAGAGCGTGTTTAAAGCTTAGTAGCACTCCCGTAACAACACTGACTATAACACTTCAAATTCATATATACCAATAAGCCTAACCTCATTCCTACTGAAAAGTCTGGAAAGACTGGTGAAATTGGAGTTAAGGAAACAGAGAGGCATAAGCCAACTATTAATTTGTCAGCATGCAGGTATGGAAGGTAGATCGGTTAACACCGCTCTACATGGCCTGGTGTACCAGGCTGGAATAGACATTGATGTACGAGAAAGTAACGTTGGGCTGTTTTATTGACATAGAAGGGGGCTTCAACAATGGCAAAATCGATAAGATTCTCAACAGGTTAAGGGAGAAGGGGAAGCTAGATCAAAGCATATTTAGCTGGATCAAGTCTATGCTGGGAGGCCGAATCATTAAAACAGGTTCCGGAAATGAACAACTGACAGCGTTGTTAAATAGAGGAACTACAAAAGGAGGCATTCTTTCACCATTCTTATAGCTGATAGTAATTAATGAAGCCTTGTCAAATAGAGGTATCTGCATTATCTCTTATGCCAACGACCTCTCGATAGTTGTTAGAGGTAAGGAATACCTACTTCAAGGAGCAACTGACATGGTAACCTCTTGGGTGCAAGTTTGCGGACTAAAGATTAACCCAAATTAAACCGAATTCTGCTGCTTCACCAGAAAAACAAAATTAAGGAATATAGTTTCCCCGAGCATTCGTAACATCAGTTTAACAATAAGTAATGAGGCCAAATTTCTGAGTGTGCTAATGAACGGGAAGCTAAATTGGTCTTAATACCTACGCAAAAAGGGCTTACACTTGTAGGAATGCGATCGGAAAGGTATGTGGACTATCAACCTATATCATAAAACGGATATACCTATACATGTGTAATCAGACCCATGACAACACATGGTGCGATAGGCCCAATAAAGTTGGGCAGAAATCCGAACATTCTGGATCAGGCCCAACGTATCTCCTGCTTAGGCACGCAGGAGATACTAGCTCAACACCGACAACATGTTAAACAGGTGGCACTTAGCTGATCTGCACGTGTACGCATGAATAAACTGTGTAAGGAAAGGGTAATACATATAAACCCAACATGAAAAGGGCGTCCATACTGCAACAGATATGCGATCAAAAGACAATGTGGGCAAGAAGATTTCTGGAATTTCCAAACCGAAAACCCCAACATAGAGACAAACTTCAAAATTTATTTCCCGACGGCAAATGAATGGATAATGGGGTAAACAACTCCTGACTACCCCTCCTCTTTCCGTAGTCATTCTAGTTGCAAAATTGTTTTTGTCATTTATTAATGTACAACAGAACAACAGAATAAAATCATTAAAATGGGTACACGCGTTACGGAGCTAAGCACCGCCCTACCTCGCACTTTACACTATATAATGTGTGAATATATTGTGTATATCAAAAACTGAATTATCCAAATCAATCCACATGCTAAGAAGTTAGCCTACATCTCCGAAACGAAAGATTAATTTTTCCTAATTGTAGCAATGGGGAGATCATACACTATACAACAAAAAAAAATCATCGCGTTACAAAGTTAGGCGACAACTTCCCCACCCAATGCCCCATTTTGTTTTTTCGTAGTAGTAATAGAGCAGCGTACTCTACAAAAAATTAATTAAGGATCACATTCTACACAACAAAAAAAAGAATCATCCCAATCTGTCTACGGTTCATAAAATTCAAAATCACTCCCTTCCCCAACCCCATCCCCCATACCATAGTCGTAATACAAATGGAGGAATATGCTCTAAACATCATAAAAGTAGTAAAAGTTAGACCCCCCCCCCCCCCTCTTCAACCCGGTGACGCTTTTTTTTTCCATTACTAAAAACTGGTGATCATACTCTGTAGAACAAAAAAGAACGATCTACATCGGTCCGCGCATTACGAAGTTAAGTTCAACCCCATTTGTGGGGAACATACTCTATCCAACAAAAAAAGAATCATAGAAATCGGTTCACGGATTAATACGCGTCAAACTATTAATGTCTCGTTTGAAGGCAGAACGAAGATTTACAGGTAGACTCATAAATATGGTATGCACGTCACTATGTTATTTTATTTTTTCGGAGAAAAAACATTTTTTCACTTTTGAAAGTGACTGTACCTGCAAGGGTAGGAGTTAGATCAACATTGTTGACAATGTTGGAAAGGTCATTGGGATAGTAGTTTTTCTTGTTCTTTATTTGCTGGCGCTGCATCAAGTAGCTCTAGAGATAAAATAAAATAATGATGTGAAAATTTCAAATTTATGAATCTCTGCTCCAACTCGGTTGAGATGCCTCCCCCCCAAACAATTTTTTGTTTAGCAAGGAGAGATCTATAATATATCTATCTATATATATTAGGGCTCTGGACAAGTCCAACGAAAATTATGACATGCTACTTAGCAGAGATGCACGAGCTCTCGCAGAGATTTTCTACCATGTCCAACTCCATCGATGACATGTACGGAATAATTGCAAACTCTGAGCATTCGTCCATTTCCAGTTCCAGCCCGGTTCTGCCAATTTACATACATACGCCGTAGTGTTAAGAAATTTAAAATTGACATGGACTCATGGTTATCAGCTGTCAGTGGTAATACTGATCTCATTCGCTCCTTTTCATCGGACGTGAAGGCTCTTCTGGCTAAAGCTGGTGCGTATGCTGTTGTGGGTGAGAGCGAGTTGCGTTCGGGGACTGTTAGTGAGGTGGATAAGTCCCGTGTTACTGTGACTCCTCAGGTGGTTGGCTGCATCTCTTCTGGTGTTTCAGTGCCGGCCGTTGGCTCCCGCTCTTCTAGACAGGGTCCTGAACAGAATACTCCGGAGTCGACTTCTGCCTCTAACTCGGATAGTCCTGATGCGATTGTGGGCAACAACATCAGCACTTTACGGCCAGGTAGGATCCCCAAGTATATCTTCATATCTAGAATCCATCCTGAGACTACTGAGGACGAGGTCATCGCCCATATTCTTTCTCGTACTTGTGCTGCACCGTGCACTGTTGCATGTAGACAGATTGGTTCCTCACACAATCGCTCTGGCTGTTCTTTTACTTCGTCGTTCAGAGTGCTGGTTCCGGAGGATTTATTCAATGACGTTCTTTCCCCTGAGATTTGGCCTCGCAATTCCATTGTGCGAGAATTTGTCCCAAGAAATCGACTTGGCTTGGCCAATGAGTCCTCAAAAAACGGATTGCGGAATTGTCGATCTACTACGCAAACGTAACTGGTCTTCGTTCAAAAACGGCTAGGCTCTTTAATGGCTCCAGCGATCTTTGTTACGGCGTGATTTGTTTGACTGAAACGTGGCTGTTTCAAGGAATTCTGGATGCGGAGCTGTTTAGCTCTGAGTACATTGTTTTTCGCCGTGATCGTTTTGCTGATTTGCATGATGCGCCCGTGGGAGGCGGTGTTCTCTGCGCTGTGCGTCGCGATGTTCCATGCAGACTGGTTGACATCCCGAATTTCGATGATTTGGAGATTTTATGTATCGCTATTGGACTGCCTGGCAAAACTGTGTTGATTTCGACCGCTTATATTCCTCCAGGTTCTCCGTCTTATGTTTATGAAAGGTTTGCCTCCTGCCTGGATGACCTCTCACACGCCTTGATGCCTTCTGATGAATTGTTGCTTTTGGGTGACTTTAACCTGCCGGATGTTGGCTGGGAGCTCTCACACTCGGATGATGGCTTTATTCCTTCTTTTCGGTCTGCCAATCAGTTTGCTTTTTCTTTTATAGATAGCCTTGCTTCTTCAGGCTTAACACAGACTTGCAGTATTTCTAATGATCATGGAAGGTTCCTTGACCTCGTTTTTTCTACTGATCCTGCTAGTACACTGGTGAGACGATGCTTGGTGCCCATTGTTCCGGAGTCGGGTCATCACCCTGCGCTTCATATTGCTCTTTTCATTGATCCAGTTATGATGGCTTCTTGTGTACCTGATGATGCTTGTTATAACTTCAGTAAGGCTGACTTCTCCGTGATTAACAACTGGCTCTCAGTTTGTGATTGGAGTAGCATCCTCAATGAACGTGACATTAATGTGGCCGTAAGATCTTTTTATAATTTGCTGTCTATCTGTTTTACTTATTGTGTCCCTATTTCTAAATCGAATAACTTACGTTCTAGTATGCCTTGCTTTCATAGAGGTTGGAAGAGGTTTTGTTCCTCTAGGAGCGACGCTGACTATTTAGCTTATTGCAATTTACGCAGTCAATTTTTATCTGACTTAGTGTCTTCTTATAATAATTATATTAATAAAATGAAAGCGTCCCTACGAGTCGATCCTAAGCGATTTTGGAGGTTCGTGAACATGAAGCGCAATTCTGATGGCTATCCATCTTCTTTGTCTTTCGGAGGCAGCGAAAGCAATGAGCCCTTGACGATAGCAAACCTTTTTGCCGATTTTATTAAAACTACGTTTTTAGATGATATCTGTGATATTAGCATTAAGGATTTTACCCATTTGACGAGGTTTACACCGACTTCTCTTGAATCCAAAGACCTTTTACTTTTTTTACCTTACGATTTTGAAGAAAATCTTTACCTTGACTGATAGTTTTTCAATTGGTCCTGACGGTATCCCTGCCTCACTCCTGAAAAGATGTGGTTCCGTTCTTGCTCCTATTTTGTGTTATTTATTTAATCTCTCAACTCGTTGCGGTAATAAATGTGAAATCTCGAACTATAGACCAATTGCTAATCTTTGTTGTATATCCAAGATCTTTGAGGCACTCATTTACGATGTTCTATACTTCCACTGCAAGCCGTTCTTACAGCCGTTTCAACATGGCTTCATTAGGGGTAAGTCAACTACCACCAATTTATTGAAATTTTCAAACTTCTGTATTTCTGCAATTGAAGGTGGTAAGCAAGTTGACTGTATTTTTACTGATTTCAGCAAAGCTTTCGATAAAATAAACCATAGAAATCTTATTCTTAAACTCTCCCTTCTTGGGTTTCCGCGAGTTTTTGTAAATTGGATTCATTCGTACTTGTCTGAACGCACTCAGAGGGTTTCTTTTCGTGGAGATCTATCTGATGCAATTTTCAACACTTCCGGTGTACCGCAGGGCTCCCACCTTGGCCCATTGTTATTTATAATTTATATCAATGATATATCTGCGATACTGTCTAACTCAAATGTTATGCCGACGACACTAAGATATTTCGCACTGTGTCTGACAATGCCGATTGCCTACTCTTAAATTCTGACTTGGACGCCTTTCAGAATTGGTGTTCCATTAACGACCTTCCCCCAAATATTAGTAAGTGTACATCTATGGCTTTCTCACGAAAAAGGTCTCCAATTCAATATAACTTTACCATAGAGGGTTTTCCTTTAACAAGAGTTACTAAGACAAAGTACATGGTTGTTTGGCTCAATTCTCAATTTTCTTTCCAGGATCATTTTGATGTCATAGTCAACAAGGCTAATATGACTCTTGGTTTCGTGAAGAGGTGGTCAAGAGAATTTGATGACCCTTACATTACAAAGCTCTTATATTGCACTTTTGTCCGGCCTATTTTGGAATATGCCTCTCCAGTGTGTCACATATCAATCGCATTGAAGCTGTTCAACGGAGGTTCGTTAGGTTTGCCCTTCGAGGCCTTCCTTGGAATAACTCCCTTATATTACTTCCTTATGCTGATAGACTTAAACTTCTGCACTTGGACACACTTCAAAAGAGATGCCGTAACGCCGGGATCCTTTTTGCTTTCGACTGCATTCGTGGGTCCATTGATTCTTCTGTTCTCTTGGGTCGTTTTTGGCATATCGGTTCCGGCTCGCCCTCTGAGGAATCATGACTTTCTTCGGTTACCCTTTCATCGTACTAATTATGGATTAAATGAACCTATAACGTCGATTTCGCGATTTTTTAATTCCGCTTTTAATTGCATTAATTTTAATCTATCGCGTAATCATATGAGGAGTCAGCTTTGTTGAGGTTACTTTTTGGTTTCTGTTGTGCTTTTTACTTTTTATTTGCTTTTTATTCAATTTAGCACTTTTGTTTTCTGAATTTATATTTTGCGAATTCTCTTCTTGTTCTTTGTTTTTATATGATTTGTTATTTAGGTTTTTTTTTTGTTTTTTTTTGTAGTAATCAGCACATTGAAGTAATGTTGTAAATGAATAAATGAATATAATATCACCTCAGTTCTTTTGGAACAACAGATTTTAAGCACCTTTTATAAAAATATCATTTTAGCTCACAACATATACTTAGCCAATATCAAATTATAATAGCTTTGGCTTTGATTAAAATTCACAGCTGATGCCGTGATTAGGTTAAGTAGCGCTATAATACTTACATTCTATATTTACAGGAATCGGCTTCGAATTCGGAGTTAAAGCCCAAGCCGCCATTGTGTCATCACCTTTACACAGCATCGGATAGTTCCTGTTTTTTTCGTCAAACTTCAATCATTTGTATTGTAAGCGTTTTACTTCGCCTGTGAAATTATTTCCAGAGTACCGCAAGGTTCAATTCTTTTAACTAATTCTTTCAGTTTCTTTAGAAGCAGATGAAATATTTGAATTTATTTTGCTTGCAAAGAAATCTGCATTTTGTATTTGTATTTTGTAAATCATGATAATAACAGTTTTAAAATTCTTTCAATTAATAATTGGTTGTTTAAACATTATTATGAATCCACTACCTTCTGAAACATATAAAGACCAGAAAGACAGGTAACTTTGACACTCCACAAGATTTCGTTGTCATTTGTCGTGATTTAGAATCTTTTAACTTTGCTAAAATCATACATTACAAGTTACTTATCCCACTCTGCTGATTTCATCGTAAACTCTTAATCTTCCAATAAATAACATGTTGCTTTTATGTTAAGCCATATTCCAACAGCAGTAAATGTGTTTGCAGGGATCATAAATAAAGCTTGCTCTTATATAACAGCTATACATACCCAAAAAAAGTGCGTAGTTCATAAAGACTTTTTTCAGTCCCCAGGAAAAGATGAATGTCGGAACCTTTCAATTTATAAGGATTTTGATACAAAACGATGGCAGCAAGAGCATCTTAAGGAGGATTCGAAGTGGTAATTCACTGGGAAATCTAATAGATGTACATTTACGATAACCGACACTTGCCAAGAGGGCATTTAGAGTGTAAACATGTCCTCATAAGGATAACAATCCTCAGAGGTCCTATTTTCGAGGCGGAATTCGAGTGCAAAGTTCGAAGTTAATTTCAAAGCTTTTCTGATAATTGAGGTGATCTTGAGTGTCTTGAGGTGGGATTTTCACACTTGTTGGATAGGCAACGATAAGGTTTAAGAGAAAAGGGAAAAGAATGTAAGGAAACAATATATACCTCTTCATTGATTTTTGTTTGTGTTCATTTAAGATTGTTGGAATTAGTAGGAGTATTTCAGCTTTAACAAATCCAAGCAAAAGAAGATTTCTTATTTTCTTTCTGCTACATGTGTTTTTGTGAAATATAATTGAAAAGACTTATGAATGCGTTCTATCTACATAATTTTGCCCATGAAGAAAATTTATTTTTTTCTTTATTTCTCCTTTTTCTCGGAAAGAAATTGTTTTTGTACCTCTCATTCCGCAACAAAACCAGCAAATAAAAAAAAACATTTTACACGACAGTGTCAAATTCTTATGATTGCAAATTTCTCCATTCATCCTTATATTCTCCACTTGCTCCCTCCTCAATGTAATAGAATTAGACTTTCAGTTCCATAAAATCTCTGCGGCTCAATAAATTCGCAGAAAATACGCTACACAATCGGAATGTGAAAAAATTCAATTTATCAGTGAAATCAATAGAATCAATCAGTTGATGCCTACCGGATTGGAAAATAGAGCAACATAGAGTTAGATCAATAAATAATAGGCAGAAGGACAACAAATCAAAAACTCTCTTTGCCTACACTTTTAAAGGTAAATAATTTACGTGACTGGAATTGGCTTTAGAATTTTTTGCTCAAGATGACTTTTATTTTTGTTTGTTATTCTTTCGTTCAATCTTAGGACTTATTGGACAGTTTCCTTGATAGCGCCAGGTCAGGTCAACTAAATCTGAGGCGATTCTGAGGAGAGTTCTAATTTTGCTCGCTTTCATTTTATTTGAAACTATATTATTGAGACCAGAAGAGCATCAGTACTCTATGCATGGATGTAAAAGACAGCGTATGACGCGTGGGTTGGTTTCATTAGATACATTAAATTTCCAGAGGGGTACCTAATAGCACGCCTGAGTAGAGAAAAATCTTAACATAGATAGTAAAGAAATTATAGTGTCATTACCCCTGAAGTTTTTATAGGTGCTCGCATGATTGAAGTTTATCAATCAGGTCACTGCAAATGGACTAGTCGAATTTTAGTATTACTATTTTTCAGAAGAGATGTTTTATTTATTAAAAATATTTAAAAAAAATCCCTGTTTATTTCCAATTGTACTTCAGTCATAATTTCTCTTTAATTTAGATGAAATCCTGGGAGTCTTGATTCCGCAACCATCGATTTGGAAGAAAATTTGATAGGCTGTGAAGCAAATGTAACTTTGGCGGTGGAAGATCCGAAAAAAAGTAAGCTTTCTTTCGTCATCTTTATTTTCAAGCATTATGTTGCCTCTAAAATATCTCTAGTTCCCGTAACCCCTTGTGGGGCATGGGACGGGAAAAGAATTCGAGATAACAATTGCAAGTGGACCAACAATTCAAAGAAGTGGATTCCGAATCACTGGTATTTGCTCTGCAACCCCCATGCATTTTTATCGTAATCTGTTTTCAGTATAAAACAAACCGGTGATATCTCCGGATTGGTTAGTTGTGCTTTGATTTTTCTCCAGCCTGGTAAAAACTTATTTAAGTTTTCTAACTTCTAATATATAAGAATCTTGAAAATATGTTGATTCTGCTAAGAATCGAATGAGTCATCTTTTTTGGTTTAACTAACACTGGTCAACATTTAGTTTTAAAAAAAAACACCGGATACTACCTAGGTACAAGGGGGTTTTGGGGGTCGCTGAGTCTGAATCCGGTGTCAGTTGACCTCCACCACGTCAGTTTCAAGGTCATTTGAAGGTTAAACTAAGAAATTGTGGTTGAACAAATCTGAAAGAAATCATACATAGGTTTCTGGGGTCGCTGAGCCTTAAAAGGCATTCATAAGTCATTTAAAGGTCATTCTGTGGTCATTTAAGCGTTCTCGCCCGAATTTCGATTAATACATTTATGCTGGGAGATGTGAATTGATTTCTTAAAGGCTTTGAAAGGTTTTTTGCTTAATAGAGTTTTGTACAATCACGCAAAATCGAGAGAGGATGGTAGGCAGAAAGGTAAGAAGACAAACTGACAGGGAGGCAGATAGACTATCAGTGGTCAGGGTGGCAGGAAAACAGAAACATTTAGTCATTTAGTCAGACAGGAAGATAGACAAAATTAGCGACAGAAAGGCAGGATGTCAAGTAGATGGACAGAGAGAAAATGCAGGCGGACGATAAATACAGACTAACAAGCAAACAAGCAGGTATGCAGGTAAAAAGTCAGACAGATATACAGACAATAAGTAGGCAGGTGAGCATTCGCATAAATTGTTTCCCATATTTTTCACCTCCTATTCTTTAACCTTCACACGACCTTGAACATGAGGTGATAGAGGTCAACCGACACCGGAATCGGACTCAGCGACCTAAAAAACCTATGAATGAATTTTTCAGATTTTTTGAGGGGAAGCCCTCTGCTTTTTTCTGAAATTAACCTTGAAATTACCTCAGAATGACCTTTAAATGACCTCTGAATGCCTTTTAAGGGTAAGTGAACACCGGATTTGGGCTCAGCGACCCCAGAAACCTATGTATGATGTTTTTCAGATTTGTTCAACCACCTTTTTTTAGTTTGACATTCAAATGACCTTGAACATGAAGTGATAGAGGTCAAATGATACCGGATTCAGACTTAGCGACCCAAAAAACTTATGCAGGAATTTTTCAAAATCTTTTAATGTTCTCTCCTCATCTCTTCTCGAATTAACCTTGAAATTACCACAGAATGACCTTGAAATGACCTCTGGATATCTTTTAAGGGTAAATGAACACCGGATTCGGGCTCAGTGACCCCAAAAACCTATGTATGATTTTTTCAACCACCTTTTCTTAGTTTAACCTTCAAATGACCTTAAAACTGACGTGGTGGAGGTCAACTGACACCGGATTCAGACTCAGCGACCCCCAAAACCCCTTTGTTCCTAGGTAGTATCCGGTGTTTTTTTTTTAAACTAAATGTTGACCAGTGTAATTAAAGATACAACAGGGAAACTTTCGGTTGTCAATTTTTGTATCAATTGGACGTTATTATGCAAAAGCAATCCAATCCAAAAGGACTAAAAAATTAGTTTGTTGTTGTTAATTTGTTTCAAAGATTTCGTATAGTTTGATTATTTTGTGTTCTAGTGTCTTTGAAGCATTTTTAGAATCCTTTCGTACATCCGTTCGAGTTGCTTTGCAGTGACTTACCTACTTTATTAAGTCTTCGTCAAATATTAAGGTTGTTGATTCTTGTGAACTTTCGATAAGTAACACTGTCACTTGTCCAACTAATTATGGGCCTTTTCGTAAACGTCATTGCACCTAAGCAACAATGTATAGGCAATAAAGAAACGCAAACTTTACTGCTCATACATATGCATAGCTGTCAAAGTCGTTCTTAAACAGGAAACGTTTATATTAATAGCTTTTCCAAAATAGTCCAGGCGCTGGAAGTAGTTGAGTATTCATAATATGAGCAGCGGCAAATATTTTCACAGTCATATACCTAAAACCCTAAATAATGGAAAAACCTATCTTGCCGGCAGCTGTTGTGGTCCCCTGTCGTCCTCTTTTCGCGCCCTATGGTAAGCATAGCGTGTCTAGCCGGTAAGTGTGTTTCTGCGTTAATCGAAACAAAAACGTTGCGTTAAAGACCCTTGTTTGTCGTGTATACGTAATATAATTCAATTTTCGTTGTTTTTGAGTAGATACATTATAAGCAACGAAAATATACGTGTTTTATTTAGAAACGTAAGAAATGTCGTTTGAAGTGGTAAATTTGAAAAAAAGACCGAACGAGCTATCGTGTTTTTTTTAATTTTTTTTTTCTGATGGGGCCAAAGGCTAGGGGACAACCCTTTGATGTGTTAACATTGATTTGGCTGAAAGGGAATTATGGTAAGGGGAGTGAAGAAACTTGAATGTTTTGTTTTTGATTGCTGCGAGCTAGACAACAGCCCAGAGACGGAGTGGATTTTTTAATTCAACTTTAAAAACGCACAGGGAGACTTGTTATTGAACCCGGGAACCATGGCATGGTGGTCGTATCGTTCAACCAATTGACCCAACTCCGTCTCCTTTGTGATAGAACAAAATATGCAGGTAAAGGAGCAAAATCAAAAACGTTGCCCAGTATTTACAAAAGCACCAAATAGAAGAGAGGTCAACATTACTGAAAACTTTGAAATGATGTATACTCTCTGCAAGACAAGAGTTTCGATGGCACCAATGCTGTTTGTCTAGCTATATAAGTGAGAAGAAAATAAGGCCCCGAAAAATAGGGTTATATAAAGAAGAACAAGTGCCTTACTCAACTTCTGAAGCAGGTTTGTCAGGTTGCCGTTCGTAGTAGAAAGTAAACAGTTGAAATGTTTGATATGTGAAAAATTAATTAGGAGCAAAGATAGGCGACTTTTTTTGTGTTCCGAAATTCTAGCAGCGAAAAAAATTTTAAATACTGCACGTATTAAGCAAGATTTTGTTTTTACTCCCAACTTAGCACCTGTCAAAATTACATATTTGCTATCGGCGTTAAGTATCACAAATATTGTTATCGTGCTTATTTAAAATAACTGAGAAGTTCTGCAAATCCAGCAGGTCGACTTTCTAATAAAATCCCCCCAAAAGATACTTCACAACCCATTTGACAAACTGATAAATGAAATGAAAGATAAATTTTCAACTCATTCTTTTGAAGTGGATTTCTTGGCTCAGCGGCTGGCTGTACTTACTAATATAGTTTGGCAAAAGCTTTCATATTCGGCTGATAGATCAAAATTTCATTAATATTTATGAGCAACATACCATTGAACATGTTCGTAACATTAATTCAAAAAACTATGTTATTGAAAATGCAAAAGAACTGCGGCAGGAATTATTACAGACAGAACTAATACCAAGTGGCTATTTACGTGATGAAACTTTTCTCAAAAAATTGCTAGAAAATGGAGAATTGCCGTGAACTAGGCAGATTTTTATACGAGCTTAATATTTACCCCGTTTGTATTTTATGCAGCAAATACAATGTTTTTGACTTCCTTATAAGGAAGTTCTTGGCACGACTTTGTAGTCACACCCATAACGGCTTGTTTTTTTCAGTATAAGGACATACAAAAGAAAAACAACACGGCACAAAACTTCTCAGGAAATATATGAGTTGGCAGCAGAAGAAATATTGAGTTATAATCGGAAATATAGAGTAGTTGTAGAGGAGTTCAGTATTTGCTTTGTGACACTTTATAAATATGTTAAAATTATTAAAGAAGGAAATACCCCAGATGATATAAAAAGCCCAAAGAATTTAACGATCTAACCCCCTGTTGCTGAAAATGAAGATGCGAACAAGTAAACAACTAATCGCAGTCGATGGACTTTTGTCGACTATTTCGGATTTTTCAAAAAACTGTAAAAAACAAAAAATCCAAAAATGTTACGAAAAATTCTAAAAAAAATCAGGCGGATTGGATTCTCTGAGTAATTCTAAATAGTGAACAGTTTTCGAGTAAAAAAATTATTATGATTCATCAAAAAAATACATATAATTTTGTTTATTCAAAGATACGGAATTTTCCGAAAAAATTGTGTAGAATAAAAGGTGCTCAGAATTGTTCAAAAATATGCCTGAATATTTTCAGATTTTTTGGAGTGATTTTAGATTTTCGGAAAAATTATTTTGAAAAATCTCAAAATGTTTTTATGAAATCTGAAGAACTTCTGGCGTATTTTTTTGAATAGTTCTTTCTAAGCACTTTTTCTTTTAGACAATTTTTTCTGAAAGTTCGTCATATTCGAGTAAAAAGTTTCTGAAGTTTTGCAAAACTTTTCTATGTATCCATATTGAATTTTGAGAAAAGTCAAACCTTTTGAAGTGGAGACATTAATAACACAATATTAATTAACTTAAACCGATGCGGAATACGAGAACATGTAAAAAATAAAGATTTTTGAAAAAGCAAATTTGTAATAACACTTCAATTTTGCTCATCATTGCCATTCAGATTGGATTCCATCCAGCGTTGCTTGGAAAGAGTTACTGCCTTGACATGGTATTCTTAAAAGCAGTAGTCACTTGCGAATAACATGCCAAGGACCTAACCACCATCTGGGATAGAGTTTTGAAGCACCATCAAGACATCTAAGAGTCACTGGAAAATACTACAGAAATGGGATATCAGGAAGACAGATTGCTTCAATTAGAAAGCAAGGTACATGAGGCATTACTCGATCTTAATCGGGTAAGCGAGTCCGCCAGAATTACTTCACCACCTACCATGTCAACCACCATGAAACTACCAAAGATAAAGCTTTCAAGTTTTGATGGCGACTCCCTTAAATGGTGCCAGTTTCATGATCAATTCAGCCAAATGATTTATAACCAGCCAATGAGTTCCTGCCAGAAAATGTGGTATTTGAAAACAAACCTAACTGGCGAGGCCGAGCGATTGATTAGGCATCTTCCATTATCGGGCGAGAATAACTCGACAGCGAAGAAGGTGCTAATGGAATCAAGGCTCTGCCAGACACCACCCAGGGTTGTATGATGAGCCTCCAGAGCTGCACTAGAGGCACTTGGCATCAAAGGAAAACCTCATGAGGAGTGCCAAAGAAATAAGGGTATGCAACCATCATCGCTTATATCAACCACTATGCAAAATCAATGCATCATTTGCAAGCAACCTCACCAATTATATTCTTGCAAGGAGTTTATCGCAAAATCACCAACAGTTAGGCTGCAATTTTGTCTTAATTCCATGCAATCTGGCCATACAGGTTTTAAGTGCACCTTGCGAGGTTGTCCAAAGTGTCCACATAAACATAATTTACTGGTGCACATAGACAGTACTCCAGACAATCATCTAAAAAGCCAACTTTCAAAATTGCACGGTGAAGCCTGTGGCGAGGAGTCAAGGTACACAGGTTATATAAGAATTAATAAAGGCCATATACAGCAATTTCAAATGCAGGGTTCTCCACAACGGAAAGCTGCCCACCAGTTTTGAAGTGAGCTCCGGTGTTCGACAAGCATTTTTACTTTCGCCACTACTTTTCCTCATAGTAATGAAGGATATCCTTGTCAGCGCTCTCGATAGACGAACAGGTGGCATACAATGGGGACCGCTAGATCGCCTCAACAACCTCGACTATGCAGATGATATCTGTTTGCTGGCCCATCGACACCAGGACCTAAACACCATGATACAAAATTTAGCAACTGAAAGTAGGTCGATAGGCTTGAGGCTAAATCCGACAAAACGACTAAAGAAATGCGGATAAATGTGAGCACCACTTCACGCACGGCGCTGGATAGCCAAGACGTATAGTTGGTCGATAAAACCTGTTACCTCAAACCCTTATTTATCGAGTCGAATGCCTTTTCGTAGTCTACGAAGGCAAGGTAGAGGGGGGATCGTAGTTCAGTACATTCCTCCACAATGATTCGCAAGGTGTTAATGTGATCTTAACAGGAGCGAACTTTTCTGAATCCAGCCTGCTGCCTTCTGATCGTTCGAGTAGGTAGATAATAGGCAAATACCTCTCCAGTTATCGCATATCGTTAGACCCCCCTTTTTCGGTATTTTAACTATGATACCTTCCGTCCAATCCTCCGGAAAGGTACAGGTGTTCAATGCTATCTCTAGGATTGGTTGTAGTGCGTCTGCTGTAAGGCTTGAATCGGCTTTTAACAATTTTGGCGGGATGCCATACTTTCCAGCTGCTTTACCATTGACCATTGCATGAATTGCGGCTATTATTTCTGTTTTAGATGGAACGCAGGTAATAATTCTTATAGGCTGCGCATTGTCCATATTTCTTTCAGGTTCCTGTATAAAGGAACCGTTAAGGACACTGAAGAAATGTTCTCTCTATCTCTGGAGTTGCTCTTCATCGTTGCATAGGAGCCTTCCATCTTCACTCTTTACGGCATGTTTTTTAGTAGAGTGCTTTCCGCTCTTTCTGCGAGTTCATTAATCTGTCGCCCTTTATCCCGTCGGACGTATCTTTTTACCTATCGATGTAATTGGGAGTACTCCTGTTCCATTTGCTGACGTCGTTCTGGATCACCTGTAGAGTTCACGCTATTTTTAAGGGCTCTTATGCGTTCTATTTTCTGCCAGGTAGCGTCCGAAATCCAATTCCCTCTAAATTTGTCTCTTCAGAAACGCTCCTTTGGTTCAGATTTTTCTGCAACTTTTCTATGTATACCAATCTTTTGGTACTGTCCCGCAAAAGATCTATATTAAACCGTCTACGGTTAAGGGCATTATGTTGAACGTTTCTGGTAGTGGCGACTTTAAGGCGAATAGTCGCTATTATTAAATGTTGATCACTTCCAGTATTCGCTCCCCTTAAGCATTCGGTCGGTATCTTCTTATGACAGAAGTAGGTTCCACCTCCCGTAAGTTGGTGAGAGCTACCATTGTTGTTAGTAACTTGGCTCATGACTTAATTCCCGATGATATGTTCAAGGCCCTTCTGGAAGACACGTCGAGTTATTTCATGAGTCTTTTAATTTACAGCAACTGGTTGAGTGTCCGACTCGTGTTCCTGATACTTTGGGGCACAACGCGCATCTTTTAGATCTATTTCTAACATCGCATCCTGAAAAATACTCGGTTTCGGTGACGTCTCCCTTGGGTAATTCGGACCACTGTCTAATCTCCGCCCAATTCTCCATCTCCTCTCTAACAACCACTTACCTAAATTCCACGAAAAGATTAGTGTGGCATTATAAAAATGCTGATTGGGCGGGACTTAATAATTATCTCAGAGAGCTGGATTGGTCCGATTGCTTTTCTGTGAGAGACGTTAACAAATGCACCGATTATATCTTAAACATCCTTTGGTTTGGAATGCATCGCTTTATTACTCATAGCTTCAAGAACGTTAAACCAACTAACACCAATTGGTTCAATAATGACTGTTTCGCAGCCATTAAAAATAAGGAAGCAGCCTTCCAGGCATATAAATTGTGCCCTACAGAGGAATTGAGACGTATCTATAGAGATGCGCGGAATACTTGCAACTCAGCAATTAGTCGGGCAAAGTTCAGTTTCGACCAGAACATCAGACGGAAGGTTTTTTCTACCCAAAAGGGTAGTAAGGGCTTCTGGTCTCTAGTAAAAAACGTAAAGAACAATTTCACCTGTTCGTCAACACCACCACTCATTTATAATGGGAATGTTTTTAATGACTCATTGGACAAGGCCAACCTATTTGCTGCTAATTTTGCTGCTAATTCATACTGACCACCTTCATCGCAGCCACTTCCATCTCCATCACAGTGTACTAGTAGGCAAAAGCCGCTACACTTTCGCACTCGCGAAGTTTTTAGAGTACTTTCAAAACTCGACGTGTTCAAAGCTACTGGGCCTGATTGTTTCTCGCCCCCTTGTTCTAAAATGCTGCGCCTCTGCTTTGGCTAAACCTCTGCGCAAACTTTTTCAGCTGTTATATTCAACAGGAATGTTTCCAAGTGTATGGCAACTTGCTCATGTCCAGCCGATACTATTAAAAAGGAGAGGCATGCGACCCCTCTAACAACAGACCAATTGCACTAACCTCGATCATATCTAAAGTTTTTGAATCACTCATCAACTCTCAGTTGTTGAAATATCTGGAAAACAACCATCTTATCAACGATTGCCAGTACGGTTTCCGCACTGGCCGCTCAACCGGAGACTTACTAACGGCTCTAACGGAACGTTGGAATCATTGTCTTCATAATTTTGGTGAGTCTGAAATCGTCGCTCTTGATATTTCAAAGGCTTTTGATAGAGTCTGGCATGCTGCCCTTTTAGCCAAACTTCAAACATTTGGTCTGCACCCTACCCTCGTTAAATGGATAGAGAGTTGTTTGTCAGGCCGTTCACTTCGTGTAGTAATTGACGGAGTTACATCTGATTCCTACGAAATAAATGCCGGTGTACCTCAGGGTTCAGTTCTTTCACCAACCTCATTTCTTCTTTTTATTAATTATCTCTTATCCCTTACTCTCAATCCTATTCATAGTTTCGCCGACGACAGCACCCTTGATTTCGCGTACTCATTTGATTCTGTAATGAATTCACGTGGAAATGCTACAGAAGCCAATCGGGAAAGCATGTTTAGATCATTAAACCACGACATTTCTATGGCCCTTGCTTGTGGCAGAGCAAATCGTGTTACATTTAATGCATCCAAAACTCAATGCTGTTTAATGTCCCTTAAAAAACACCCGGTTCTCCCCCAACCCATTAAAGTCGACGGAGTGAATATACCAAATTCGCCCTCCCTAAATATCGTGGGTATCGAGATATCCAGCAATCTTAGCTGGACTGATCATATATTTGCAATCGCTAAAAGTGCGATGAAATGTTTGGGTTTTCTACACAGATGTAAGAAATATTTCACCCCACCTGACTTAGCGCTGATCTACAAGTCCCAAATTAGGCCTAGGCTTGAATATAATTCCCATATTTGGGCAGTGGCCGGTCACACCGCACTGTCCGCGTTAGACAAAGTCCAGCGTAAAGCTATTAAACTTATTGGCGATCCCTCAATCTCTGAGGGCCTTGACTCTCTGGAGCATCGACGGAATGTCGGTTGTCTCTCACTCTTCTATCGTTATTTCCATGGCCGTTGTTCTAACGAAATTGCTAGCCTGATTCCTTGTAGACACATGGCAACGCGCGATACAAGATCAACAAATCGCTCCCACCCCTATACTCTCCGGGTCAAATTTGGACGTACCGTCAAATTTCGGGAATCTTTTCTAAGCAGAACAACACGAATGTGGAACAGTTTACCATCTTCTGTTTTTCCCTCGTCTTATCAGCCTGAAACTTTCAAACGGGGCGTACATCGGAGGTGTCTATGTGTCACCCAACCTCCTAACCCATTTCCCTCATCCTTAATTCCTTTCCTGCCAAGGCTGTGCTTAAGCATCATAGGGCATCCCCTGAGCTTTGGCATCATCATATATATATAAAAAAAAGGCAGGTGTTGTTAGGGTCGATATGAGCATTTAGGTCACCCATCAAAACAATAACGTCTCCTCTAGGAATGGAGCGAAAAAACTCATTCAACCGCGTATAAAACTCGTCTTTGATGTCATCATCTGCGTCCTCAGTTGGAGCGTACTGATGGTTTTTCTTAATCTGGTATGCAGACTTGCAGTGATAATCCTCTCAGAAACTGGTGACCAACTAAGGGGCATGGGTAAATTTAGACTTCAGATTCGTTCTAAGAACACCGAAAAACGTATGAGATATTTATTTTGAATTTTTATATGACGTGAAAATTTTACCATTTGGGGGGGTGCTGGGACCAAATCTAAGGATGATGGGTCAGTTCTGACCTCAGATTCATTTTTAGCATACCGAAAAACGTACCAGAAGGTAACTCACCTTTCTGTATCAGAACGTTTTTTTTTGTGTGCCTGTGAAATCTAAAGGACCAGTTATATCATCTCTTCTTAAGACAAGCTACTGGGTTAGTTAGACTCGCGCATTCACACAGTATACACGCGCTCTCCTCCAGTAGTAGTAATATACAATACAGTATAATAGCAAGACTACGTGTTTCATTACAAAACAAAGTAAAAATGTTAAAACTTTTGGAAAGACACGTAATTTGTAACGCGCATAAGATAAGGCATTTATCTACAATATCCTCTAATCAATTATAATTTGCTTTTGATTGCATATTACTTGTGATCTTCTTTTCTCAATTTTAATATTTTCATATCTCATGAGCAACGTTCTTCATACTATCAAATGTAATAGTTTCTTCTCAAGTGTATTAGAATAAAAAATGGTCCTCATAACCTAAAAATTCCGCCTTATATAATATTTCTGAAGCCAAGGATTTCATCGTATCTCATTCAGAGGATTTCACCCATGAAATTACATTCTACTATGAACGATGTCTACCCAAAAGCATTTCATTGTTGGAAATTGGTCCTCAGTCAAGAAGTTCCGATTAACCATTGACCCTCCCCCGTCAGCGGCGTCAGTCTATTTTCAGATAGAAATTCTGAAAAGAATATCTTTTCTCTATTCCTGAGGCATTTAGAAATGTTATTAACAGGATTTCGAGTATAAAGCAAGCAATAATGATTTTATTTGAGAGAAATAGTTTTGCTTTAATATTTTTTTATTATTTCTTAAATGTGAAAATGTCACCAAGTCTGTTTGTCTAAGTTTAATTCAAGTACTTTTAAATCTGAGTCAATCATGATTCAAAATTAACTCTAACAAACAATAAAAGTATGGAAAGTGCAAACAGTGACATTAGTCCAAAGTGGGCTCGATAACAACTGATTTAACTGAATTAAGTAACTAATCATATCGTTCGTTAAGGGGGTAGGAAACCTTTGCGACATGAAAAAATCAAATATTCTTTTCATCACAATATGATAGTTTCAACACTTAAGAACAGTATACAAAAAAAAACCGGTCAAGAGTAGGGCTTAATGTAGAGTTACGTAGTCGTTAACTTGCACGGCTATGTCTCGTAAACGTAACTTTAACAAAACAGGCTTCTCACATGATATCGTAACAAGTGAAAATTAATGCCATCATAAGACGAATTCAGTGTGTCTTTTCGAGGGTATTCAAATGCAACAGTCCAAGGTTACATCAAGGAGTTATTCCAAAGAAGGCCGCGAAGACCAAACTTAACAAACGTCCGTTGAATAGCTTCAGTGCGATTGATATGTGTCGCAAAGACCAGACTGGAGAGGCATATTCCGAATAGGCCTGGCAAAAATTCAAAAATGAATGTAGTGATCAGTGGACTCCTTTGACCATCTCTTCACGAAACCCAGAGTCTTATTAGCCCTATGGCATGAAAATTAAAGAGAATTAGAAATAAATCCAGACGCCCAGGTCCTTAGTCTGTGTAAGAGATCATTTTCGATAGATGGAAAGGTATAGATGTGTACTTAGCGATATTTAGGAGAAGGTCGTTAATGGAATACCAGTTCTGAAAGGCGCCCAAGTCAGAATTTAAATGACTGACTTCTCGTGCATTGATGACTGGTTGCTTTCCTGTGATTGGTCGGGCGTGTTGGGAGAGCGTGACGTAGATCTGGCTACGAGCGCTTTTTATGATCTTCTTTACACCTGTTTTACCCGGCTTGTTCCCATTAGCATTTCTAGGTCCGGATCCCCTCATCTGTTTCGTCACTGGTTTGATGGTGCCTCACGACATCTGAGGAACTTGAGGGGTAAAGCTTGGAAGAGGTTTTGTACCTCAGGAGGCCATGAAGACTATTTGGCGTACTCTGACCTTTGCCGAGTACCTGTCTAATATGAGAACTACGTTGCGTAGCGACCCCAAACAGTTCTGGAAATTTATCAACTCTAAGCGCAAATGTGACGCCTATCCTTCTTCTTTGAGGTACTGTGGCTGCGAGAGTGACGACGCTCCAACAATTTATAATTTGTTCGCGGATTTTTTCCGAACCTCCTTCTGTGATTCTCTCTGTGATATTCCCTCTCCTGATTTTATTCACTTGACGCGTCTTCCGCCTACCTCTCTTGAGCCTAACGACTTAATTTTCGACGATGCACACGTTGCTGAACACTTATCTAAGTTGGCGGAGGGCTTCACTTGCGGACGGTTTACCCGCTTCCTTTCTGAAGAAATGCCATTCATCCCTTGCCGGTGTCCTTTGTTACTTGTTCAATCTGTCCCTGAAGTCTGGCCGCTTTCCTGAAATCTGGAAGACTTCTGTGTTGATTCCCCTCCATAAGAAAGGGAATAGGTCCGACGTCTCTAACTATCGACCGATCGCTAGCCTGAGCCACACCGCAAAAGTTTTTGAGTCTCTCGTTAGTGACGTTCTTCGATTTCATTGCAAGCCTTTCATGGGGCCTTCCAGCATGGTTTCCTCAGGGGGAGGTCCACGACCACCAACCTCCTCGAATTCATTAATTATTCTTTACCAGCCGATGAGGCGGGCAAACAGGTCGACTGTGTATTTACAGATTTCAGTAAGGCTTTCGATAGGATCGACCATGGTATCCTGGTCTATAAATTGACTCTTCTCGGGTTTCCTTCCTGTTTCATCAACTGGCTGTCATCTTACCTGTCTGGTCGCACCCAGCGCGTCCAGTTTCGGGGAGTTCTCCCTGATCAAATCCTTGTCACTTCGGGGGTGCCACAGGGCAGTATCCTTGGCCCACTCCTCTTCATCCTATACATTAACGATGTTTCGCTCCTCCTGACCCGCAGTAAGATTCTGTGCTATACGGATGATGCTAAGATTTTTCGCATTGCCTCCCACGAAACAGACTGCAGTACCTTGCACTCTGACCTAGCTGTGTTTCACGACTGGTGTGTGCGCAATCGCCTTCCTTTGAATGCCGACAAGTGCATCGTTATGACCTTCTCCCGTAAGAGATGCCCTTTATTCTTTGACTACACCGTCGATGGCGTTACCTTGATAGGATGAAGGACCTAGGTGTGGTCCTCAATTCTCGCCTTTCATTCGAGGATGATGTGGACTCGATCGTTGGTAGGGCCAATTCGATGTTGGGTTTCGTTAAAAGATGGTCTAAGGAACTCGATGATCCCTACTTAACTAAGCTTCTCTACTGTACCTTCGTCAGACCGGTCTTGGAATACGCTAGCCCCGTATGGGCTCCCTATTTCGCCGTTCACGTCAGCCGCGTCGAGGCAGTACAGCGCAGATTCCTTAGGTTTGCTCTCCGTGGACTTTCCTGGATTGATCCCTGGTTACTTCCTTCCTATATTGATCGCCTGGGGCTGATTTCTCTTGACTCCCTTGAAAAGAGGCGTAACATCTCCAGACTATTATTTTTGTTTGATTTATTGCAGGGAACAATAAATTCACCTGATTTACTGGCTGCTGTCAACATCTCTATCCCGCAACGCTCCTTGCGGAATCGCAACTTCCTGCACATCTCTAGTCATCGTACTCTGTATGGGATGCACGAGCCCATCACTTCGATGTCTCGCCTCTTCAACCAACACTTCGCCAGTTTCGACTTAAATCTCTCCTGGCTGCAGTTGAAGGGACTGCTCAGACAGTGCCTTGGTTGACGCGAGGTTGTGGATGGTGTGAATTGCGGTCAAAAAAAAAAAAGATTGAATCCAATTTACAAAAAAACAAAAAAACACCTGCGGAAACCCGAGGAGGGAGAGCATTAAGACAAGACTTCAATTCTGTCGAATTATTTGCTGAAGTCAGTAGACTCGGTTGCCACCTTCAATTGCAGAGATACAAAAATTATAATAAATTGGTGGTAATTGACCCCCCCCCCCCCCCTTATGAAGCTATGTTGGAAAGGGTGTAATAACCACTTGAAGTGGTAATAACGATAATTGCCCCAAACATTTTCGAAATACGTCAAAAATTAGTAATTGAACTATAGTTTGAAATTTCGCATTTAATATCTTTTCTGTGAAGATTAAGATTAAGAAGATCTTCCAATCTTTCGCAAAAACACCACAACGAGTTGCCAGATTAAATAATTGACACAGAATATGAGGAAGAGACGAACCAGGTTTTTTTACGAATGAGACTGAGACGTATTCATAATATGTAATTTATTTAACTTCTAAATCTTTATCATTATTTAAAAAGAATCTAAAAATAAACCAAGCAATAAATCATTGAATCATAATTCACACCGTAATAAACTATCTACTCGAATTTCTTCACGTGTAAATTGATACCTTTATGCACGCGACTAAAATAATTTAGAACAATGAATAACACAGTCATGACCCATATGAAGGAATTAACATTTACGGCAATTAACGTTTACAATTGGGTTACTGTCATCATATGAATAATTGCACATATGTCAACAAATCTTTTGTATTGACAACCTTTGCCGATTGCATGACCTCAAATGTATCATCAGAATTTTGTTATCGATAACTTTAATATTTTAGTTAGGTGACCTAGAATTAAGTTGTAAATGTTGTATATAAAGAGAATATAGGATAAAATAAAGTCACTCTTTCCGAGTCAGGAATTGGTTTTCATCTCGACAAGAAACCCTTTGGTAAGAAGGCAGTTTTGATCGCCATTTATTAACTCCGGTAACTTTAGCCGGCCAATAGGCTTGGTTACATGGTACACTTCCTTAGAATTGAGAATTGCGAAGGTATCTAATTTTGCATGCTGAAGCAAATCATATATTACACTGGATGCCATCAGGACCAATTGAAGAACTATCATCCAAATTTAGAACTAGGTACGCAGTAAGTAAAACAGATAGACAATAAAAGATCTTACGGCCTCATTAATGTCTCCTTCGTCGTAGACGCTACTCCAATCATAAGCTGAAAGCCAGTTGTTTATCAAGGAGAACGCAGCTAATAAATGTCATCAGGTATACAAGAAGAACAAAGGTCGCCAAGGATTGTCTCACCAGTATAGCAGCAGGATCTCAGTAGAAAGACGAGGTCGAAAATATGTTGCAGGTCTCAGCTTTAGGAAGCGAGGCTTTTTAATCCCCTTTTCAACGAGATAAGTAAAAAAAATTTGTTTCATCATAGCTCGTGTGCATAGCTCGCCGGTTTGAGGTCAGGGTTTTTAGACATCCTCCATAATTGATTTCGCGTGTCTGTGGCAAAAGAGGGCTGTGGAGTCCTTCTTTCAGGTCTGCCACATATGTAAGAATGAAAAAACAGAGAGAGAGATGAAAGGGAGAGCAACAGGCATGATTATTCTTATTATTTATTCACTGGCATAGGTACAAAAAGATTCGTGAATCTTTGTAGTACATAAAAAAATGGAAATAATGTTACATAATTAATTAAACTAAGCATAATTCATGTATAAAGTTAACTGAGCAAGCCTATTCTCTAATATATAATATAAAAAAATGAAAAAGAAAAAGAAACCAATGAAGTACGAAGAAACAAAGGTACGATATCTCCAAGTGCGTCTTAGGTGTTGTGAGTTGTGATCAAGAGCCCGCTGAATGCCCGAACAGAAGGAGCACGCTGAACATCCACTGGCAAATGGTTCCACTTAAGAATAGCCTGCACAAAGTAGGAGCGCTCTCCAATATGGGTACGAAAACTGGGTGACAAAATATTTCTACGTCGACTAGAGCTTAGGAATTGTATATAATCATTCAAATGATGGTATCATTAAATGCTACAGATATCCTTCTTTGGCAGATAGAATCAAGCTTGGAGAAAACAAGGCTGCCAAAAATAAAGTGAGATAGTACAAGCGTTTTAGCAAGTTTTGCTTTTATATTTGCCGATAATAAGTTGACAGAAATTCTTAATTTTCTCAAGCTACTATAGATTTTACTAAGCACATTCGAAATATGACTGCAACATGTGAATGTGGAGTTCCGCTACATCCCTAGGCTTTTGGCCGACTTAGTGTATGGAACTACAACGTCGCTAATGAAGATGGGTGATAAATCAGCAAAGTCAATTGCCCTTCTGTATATGGGAATACAGGTTGACTTAATGGGATTAAGTGTTAGGTAGTTACTTTGGGACCACTCCCATATTCTACCTAAATCTTCATTTAGTCGAGCAATGCAATTTTCAATTAATCCTATCGGTCTATCCAAGTAAATTTGAACGTCGTCCGCGTAAAGATGAACTGAACCATCAGACAGGGTTGTAGGTAAATCAATTATATATAAACAAAACAAGGGGGGCCCCAATACAGAACCTTGAGGTACACCACGGCCCACAGCCAACGATGATGAGTATCCTCTATGTCTTAACTAACTGACTTCGGCCCATAAAAAAGTTTTGAAAAAAGTTATTAGCAGTTGAAGATAATTTGAAATCCCTACGAAGCTTAAGTAGTAATCTAGTATGGTCGATCGAATCGAAAGCCTTACTGAAATCAAGAAGTACCAATATTGCAATGCGGTCTTCATGAACGGCTTTATATAAGTCAGTAGTTACTTTAAATAAAGCTGTCTCGCAACTATGGCTTGACCTAAAACCCGACTGCCAACATGATAAGAGATTATGTTGATGCAGGTGACCAGTTAGCTGAGTCTACAATAGTTTTTCAAGAACTTTACCAAGGAAACATAACAAGCTAATTGGGCGATAGTTAGAAGGTGCAGAGCATTTACCAGATTTAGGAATCGGTACTACAATAGCCTTCTTCCAGAGCACAGGATACTGTGAATTAGTAAGGCAGGTATTAAAAAGATGCACCAAGACGTGCAGAATATGAAGCAAAATAATTTTTAAAAATTTGGGCGAGATATCGTCGAATCCCACGGCGTGCGATTTAATGGCCGTGACTGCTGCAACTACTTCATCCGCATCAACACACCTGAATGAAAAACCATCAGGATCAACAAATTCATCTTCAGCTGTCGACCGTATTGAAGAGCAGTCAGTATTATCCTGAGCAGAAACGAAGAAACTGTTAAGCTCATCTGGGTCTATATCACATGGAGATCTATCCTTAAAAAATACTCCTAGTTTATGCAGGTTTCTCCATAACTGATTTGGGGGGAGATTAGTGTCTAATTTACTCTCAAAGTAGACTCACTTAGTGGAACGAACAGCCGAGCTTACCATATTGCGCATAATTTTATAACATCTGCAGTCAGTATCGGCCCGTGTAAACCTGTTTTGGTATCTGTCTGGTCGTACACATTTGTTTCGTGGAGCAGATTCAAATTAAATACTTTACACCCCAGGGGTGCCACAGGGCAGCAATCTTAGGCCATTGCTGTTTTATCATATACATCAATGATGTATCGATGATTCTTCATAACTCGAAAATTCTTTCCTATGCAAAAGGAATCGTCTGCACTTGAATTTTCTTATCGATGGTAACTCATTTACTAGACTTGACAAAACCAGGGATTTTGGGGGTCATACTTCACACTCACTTTTCCTTTAATGACCACATAGATTTTTTTGTAAATAAGGCTAATGCGAACTTAGGTTTTATTAAACGACGGTCAAGAGAATTTGATGATCCTTATATATCAAAACTTCTCTATTGTACTGTTGTTAGGCCTATTCTGGAATCTAACCCTGTTTGGTCACCCTATTATGCGGTCCTTATTAATCACATCGAGACCGTCTAGTGTAGATTTTTGAGTTTTGCCTTTAGAAAAAATAATAATCCTGGAATAATTCTCATATTCTGCAGCCTTATTTGAATTGATTCAAATTATTCTCATTGGATACTCTTGGGAACAGGAGTAACAACTCTAAAATTATTTTTGCTTTCGATTGTTTGCAGAGCATAACGAATTCTTGAGAGCTGCTGGAGTGTCTGAATATCTCCGTTCCGGCTCGCTCCCTGCGGACTCACAGCTTTTTCGAAGTTCCTTATCATCGCACTAAGTCCGGTATGAATGAGCTATTGGTATCGATGTCGCGCCTCTTTGATGACAAGTTTAATTACATTGATTTTCATCTCTCGAGAAATCGGATAAAAGATCAGCTTAGTTAAAGTTACTTTATCTTTGTTTACTAACTGTTTTTATATTGTTCTTATAATTTGTAGTAATCAGGCATTTGATAAATTTTTGTATATAAATAAACATGTCTTCATCCAAAAACGCCGTCCTAAAGAATTAACCAAAGAGGTTGGCATCCGTCAAAGGATCATTCCTCTGAAACTCACCAGAGGAGAAAATATATGGGAATATCCTTCACTGTTACGCTTGGAACTAAAAAATTTACAGAATTGCTTCGACTCAGCATTCAGACTCCTAAAAGACCCAATGTGCCTGTGTGTGCTTAGTGGATGGAAACGTCTACCAAAACGTGGAGTTTATAGAATAATCTTCAGAACACCTAGAGCAAGAGAGAAGGACATGGTACATAAAAACACAACCACCCGCAACTAATATCCAGGAAGGATGGTTGGAAACCAGATGACTGGATGCGGTTCTGCGTGAAGGAAGATAACGTATCGCTCTCTAATAACACCTTGAGCGAAAATATTTATGTATCAAAGGAACTCACATAGCGGCAGGCGTAAGATATGGACTTCTAACCTTCCGCCGTACCAACGTTTCATGTTTCAGTCAATCATACTACGTCGCAACAGGTAACCAAAACTCCGAACCTCCTGTTATATTTGCGTAATTAAATGATACTTCACTGGGGCTTTTTCGCCGGTAATTTTGACGGAGCCCCAAACACAAATTCTCGAACTGTTATTTTACAATTCTTTACTCAATTTCTTTACGTGACAGGATTGTAAAAATTCGGGTACTTCATTTAAGACAAACTTAGACTCATCTTTTCTCAAATATGTCAAAAATTTCAATTTTATTTCGTTATAAAGTCTATAAAAGTCTAATCTGTTATCTTACCAGACGGAGTCCCTAGCCTCAGTAATTGATTATTCCACGAAAATGGTAAATTTCTTCAATGCTAACCCTGCTTCGATCGATAAAGTTATAATGAATCTCGGAAATCTGCCACCAAAAATGTTTCCCAGATTTCTAGTAAACCGCCAGGAATTGTGAATAGAAGAAAATCAATTTTGGGAGCGTATTCCTGTCTGACGATATCATTAATTAAGTAAAGTCGAAAGGGTTAAACGTCTATTTCTTATAATCAATCAGAATTCTCCATAACATGAAAAGATTTTCTTTCTCACCGGAAGGTCGCAACATGCTTTAATGCTTTTGAATATGTAATCAGCAACGAAGCAAGTCTGGAAACTTCACGACCTCGAATTCAAAGTACGCACCCTTGAGATAGTAACAAATTGAACTGAACGTCTTCCACGTCTCGATATCTAGCTTATACCTATGACTACGAAGAATATAAATCCTTCAATGTATTCACCTTAAATTTAATCTTTCTTCCCAGAAATCTACTTGGATATTAGGTGGGAATTTGGTTTCGTTCCCTTAGCAATGGTCTTTGTGTATGTGTGTGGAAATCGGGACTCCCAAATTGTTGGCTTTCCCTTTCGTAAGCAGAAATTAGTACAACACAGCAAACTAATTATAATAAACAAAGTACTCCAGACGTAATTCAACCGAACACTTAAGCACGGATTTATGTTTGCTTAAGTCATGTAAATGCCATCTCTGGCATATTCGGGTGAAAATGCTTTCGAAATTCAAAGTCATAGTTTTCATTACAGCAAAGATTTTGTTAGCCTGCCGCTAGTCTGATTATATCTTTGGAATTTCAGAAACGATAAGACATAAATTTATGGAAATTTCATGTTTTTTATGAGCTTGATTCTGACGGAATTTGGAGCTTAGATGGAAATATAGATTTTTTTTTATTTGAGATGTTTTCATAACTTTAATGTGAAATTTACTTAAAAACCAAGAAAATCAGTCGCAAAAGATTTAAAGATGCAATCTTCCTGAAACATGAACAGTATTGTACTATGGTTATGATGTATGTTTTCCCACTTCTTTTCAGATGATTACAAAAGTAGATTGAGCGCAGCATATTCGTTGAAAATATAAGTAAATTATAAAATCCATTTTCTTGTACTAAATAATAACTTTTCCATTACCCATTCTCATTTGACAAGGAAATATTCAGGATATTCTTAAGTGGATGCCATGCGGCAGGGGACGAGGGCTGGGAACGGAGGCACAAACTCAAACCTAATCTTTTGTTTATTTCAGGGAGTCGAAATGGGACCACAACCAAAATTATAAATCGGTTGCGGTGAACCGAAACCTAATTGGGTTTTTTAAACCGCAATTGCAACAACCTTAACCGTAATTAATTTTCTTCAATTCGGTTTCGGTTAGAACTGAAATGTAAAATTTCATTTTCGGTTTCGGTTAAAAACCGAAACGTTAGGGTTAGAGTTAAATTGCTGTCGTTGGGATTTCTATATAATATAATGAAGTCATCCGACTCCCCTCTACTCCCTACCACCCTCCCTTCATCTAGACATTTACTCCCCCCCTTCCCTCCCCTTCCCCTTCCCTCCCATCCCCTCCCCACTCCCTTCCTCTCCCCATCCCTTCCCCTCCCCATCCCTTCCCCTCCCCCTCCCACCAGTCACTATCCACCCTCCTCCTACCGACGGTCCCTTCATCAAGACATTTACCGAATATGCTATGTAATGAAGGTAGTGCAAAAAATTTTAAAATATCCCAAGACCGGACATATAACTTCTTCCGCGGTCGGTACCAATTTAAATCGGTCTTTGAATTTCGGTCTGGCGGTTACGGTCACATATTTTTAAGGGCTATTTATTTCGGGACCATTTAATTTCGGTCGCTCTATTTCGGTAGACTTTAAATTTCGGTTTTAATTTCGGTACCGAAATCAAGACCGGTTAAAACAACCTAAATATGACAGGTTTCGGTCCCGTTTCGACTCCCTGGTTTATTTACGTTGTTTTTTAATATTTTATATCCTATAAAAATAAAAAGTTAAGTAAAATTACAAAATAACAAATGATCAATTAACACCAGGCGTCTTGGGTCTTCCGCAAATTTTCCCAAAACATCAGTACCGTTCAGGATGTTTTCAATTATTGTAGATCTCAGCCACGTTTTTACGCGTCACAACGTAGAGAAAAACCTTTCGATGGCGCTTGTGGTACATGGCTGGGCTAGAAAGAGAAGAATACCTTCTATTTTAACCGGAAAGAGTGTTCCAGCCTCCATCATTTTACCATTTTTTTTATGACGCTAAACGGTATACCAACATCGTCATTGGAATAAGTGATAACATGTCGGCCTACCAACTCGGAGGTTCCAGGTTCGAAATCCACCAGCGGTGATCCATGGTTGTTTTCTGTTTTAGATTCATATTATGATAAGAGGGCATGGGGGTTGCGTAGAAAATTCCAATGGCTCGGAATCCACTTTGAATTGTAGGTTCACTTGCAATCGCTATCTCGAACAGGGTGAAGTTCTTCGCGAAAAAGCCTTTACTTACACAAACAAATGAAAAAGAAAAGGCTTGAATGGTGTAAAGAACGCGAACATTGGACTTTGGATGACTGGAAGAAGGTAGTCTTTTACGATGAATCGAAGTTCAATTTGTTTGGACCGGATAGTACCTTGAAAGTAAGACGGAGACAAGGAGAACAAAATTGCATCCAACCCACATTGAAACATTCGGCCTATATTATGGTATGGGGAGCAATTACGGCGTATGGTACAGGTCATATTATTACGCTAAGGGGACACATCAATGCCGAAAAATATCGGGAAATAATTGATGAAGGTGTTTTACTGACCATTGAAGAGCTAACGGGAGAAGTTTCAGAAACAATATTTCAGGACGACTGCGCACCTTGCCATCGCGCTCGTTTTATAAGTATTATTACTCTACAAGTTTATAAATAATATTTTGCCGAATAATATAAACTGTTTCCTTTTCTGCAGATTCAAAATTACAAGGAGAAACTTGGCATAATATCGCTTTCGTGGCCCGGACCTGAACCCGATCGAAAATCTTTGGGCCATCATGGGAAAAAATATCAAAGAAAAAAAACCACAGAGCTTAAAAAAAACCTTGAAATAATCATATTTGATGTGTGGGGACAACGAAATAAATTAAGAATTTTTAAATAAGTTATATTTATCTATGCCAGATAGAGTAAAAACAGTGATACAAACCAAAGTCCGTTCAACCAGATATTGCAATTGTTGTATTATTACATTTCAAGAAAAATTTAACAGCAGAAAGTCAAAAACCAATAAATTTTCTAATGCTTTATTGCCTTTCTTCTAAAATCCATTATAAAACTTGTACAGTTTGAACGTTACCAGCCATTATTTAAGTAATTCTCTGAGATCGTGTTTTTTGCTGTTTGGGGCTTTTTTTATAGTTTCTACATCTTTTTGTCATAACTGATAATGTATCTTAGATAAAAATTGTTGAATTAGCTATGAAATAATCAGTGCGCCATGTATAAACCAGATTATCTTAATGTTTTTAAATTTTAAAACATGTAAGCTCAAAAAAAACAGTAAATATTCAAAAATCACAAATGCGAGGATGCGAGGGTTTTTTTGTCGCTGGGTGTAGATTGTCATTCGAGATATTACTTGTTACAGAAGATGTCGCTAAATTAAACATCTAAAAAATTAATAGGCCTGGCTAATCTAAGCGTTAATAAAAAACACAAAACACATGTAGGTGGTTTGTCATCATGGATGTAGTAGGCTTTACTTTTTCTAAACATACTACGTATACATGCAGAGTTGAAAAATTGAGTCGAATATGCGTATATGCGTTCATCAGGTTGAAGAGTTGAGTTGAGATTGAGTTGAGATTGAGTTGAAATTGGGTTGATTTGACATAATGCTCAATATAGCTTCTGTTTTCTCTTGTTCCCAAATATTTCTCCTTTCTATCTTAAAATCTTCACAAACACAAAACAACCTTTATAAAAATAATTACTAATTGCTGTGACAAAATCAAAAACAAAAATAGCTTGTCAAATTACAATGTGTCACTTCAACTCTTCAACCCGCGTATACATGCAAAAGTTCAACTCGACTCAGCCAGATTACTTGAGTTGAGTTGACTCGACCCACTTTGAACTCAACTTCGGTATACATGAGAGTTGAACTTGGGTTCAACCTGGCTTCAACCCTGCATGTATACGTAGTAACAGAGACGAGGGAATTCCAACTTATTACAATGTTTTTCCTTATCTATATATCTATAGCAAAATCATAGGGAGGCCATGCCATAGTTTAATAAATAGCAATACTCAACCATATTTGCAATCGTTTTTTACCAAAATAGTATTTAGAATTACGGTAATAATTCAAATGACACACTATAGTGTCGCCAACGCCAGGTCGAAACGGACATGATATGAATAAGGCAGCTCTTCGAAACGATATCTCTAGGACGAAGGGCATCTGTATGTGGTATCGCTATGGACCCTGTGTTGTATATGCGGAGCTTTTCTAGCCGCTTCTGTAACCTAACCAAACCTAAGAGAGTGATGTCTTTGTGTCAGCTCCTTTTATAGCCTCCCAGCAGCCATTTTTCAATATGCAACGTGATTTTTAACCTTCCCAACTTCCCAAAAACAAAGAGGTTCTAAGTTCGACGTGTATTTTTTTTATGTTTTTATGTCTGGCCGGCCATAACTTTGTAACGCGTTGACCGATTTTTATGATTCTTTTTTTGTTGGGTAGAGTATGTTCATCGATTGGTACCATGTGAAAAAATTGTTGGTGGGGTTGTAATGGTGGGTCGGGTGGAGGTGGGGGTGAAACCTAACTTTGTAACGCGTGGATCGATTTGGATGGTTATTTTTTGTTGTACAGAGTATGATCCCCCATTGCTAATTGGAGAAACATATTTGGCCGCCTAGGGTGGGATGAGGGGGGAGGAGTAGTCTAACTTCGTAACAAGTGGACCGATTTGAATAATTATTTTTCTGTTAGGTAGAGTATGTTCCCTGGTTGATACCACGAGAAAAAAATGTTGGAGGGGTGGCGTGGGGGTGGAACCTTTCTAATGCGTGGACCGATTTGAATGCTTCCTTTGCTGTTGTATAGAGTGTGATCTCTATTTTATCTGCTAACCCGTTTACAAGTTCCTTCTTTTTCTCTCTAATTGCGTAAATTGGAATTAAGGGGTTCTGGTGATGAAAAATTTTTCCCGATTGAATTTTTTTTTAATAATATGATTGTCAGACGTCCTCAGAACCTTCTCCGAAAATTTTAATTCGACACGCCGACGCTAAGTGCCTTAACCGTCGCTTGTAATGTCGCGCGGCTAAGTATAAATATAAAGGGAGTTGAACTTTAAACCGCTTTATCTCGAAACACCTTTTTTTACCTGGCGTTCTCAATTGCAATAGAACGGATTGACGTAATCGCCTTTTTTTTCTTCTTTCTTTCTTTCTTTTTATTTAACCAAATTCCAGGCATTAACCAGAGCTTGATTTGAAAAAATCATTTTTCATAAATTGACCCCTTCCTGGGGGGGGGGGGGGGGGGGTGTGTGTTTTTCAACAATCGTATTTAAGCGTGCGCCATTTTTGAATGGGTGTAATTTTTTTAATTTTATCTGGTCAATGCCTGATTGCAGGTCTTACAAATATAAATCAATTTGATTTTTTCAATTCAGATAATCGGGAGCGTCGCTATCACCACCACTTAACAAAGAAAAATACTTTAAAAAAAGCCCATATCTAACTTTAAAAAAGCGTCAAATTAATTTTAAAAAACTAATGTTTTTTGTCTTGGCGTCCTTTATCGGACGCCAATTTGTAACGTGTTTTTCTTCGTAGTCTTTATTTCTTCGACCCGTAGATGGAACGCTGGTTGCCTGGCTTCCTCGGGAATCCTTGGTGACTAGGATGGGTGGGCTCCTGCCGGAAAAGGACAGAGACAGATAATTTCGTAAGGGCTAGATTATGGACAGCCACTGACAGAGAAATTATAACTATGTGCGAGTGAACGAGATGACTAGGAATCATGCTAGTCGACAGTCGTGCCCTGGGAATCGCGCCAGTACACGAGTAAATGATAGAACCAGGAGCCACGCTGGTTAGAGGAGTGCCTTACACTACGAAGTCGCGGTAGTTTAAGAGTGAGTAAGATAATTAGGAATCACGTTAGTTGTTGGAGTGTCTTGTACTGGGAATCACGCCGGGACAAGAGTAAGCTAGATAACCAGGAGTCACGCTGGTTAGTACGAGTAAAGGAAAAAGCCAAATTTTATTCTAACCCAGCACCAGTGGGTCCACTCGGGCCCACACAATAATTCGGTTGTAGTCGGGAATCACGCCGGCTACCCAAACTTACATTTACCTGCGGTATTATTAAGAATTTCCAGCTTGAAGAGCTCCCGCGCTGGCCACTCTGGTCTGGTTGACGGCTGGTCCACAACTGACTGCGGTAGGAAGTAAGGCTTACTTTTATAGCCCGTGGCGGCAAACTTCACTCGGACTAAGCTACCTCGTGCCGTTCGGTCGCCTTCGGCCCTGGGTCGGGTTGATCACCGGATGACGACTGCTTGCTGTCGGCCTAGATCGGTTGGTTGTGGTCGGGTTGACCACCGGATGACGGCTGTTTGCTGTCGGCCTTACCTTGGAACTGAATTACCTTCTTATTTGACTCCTCTGAAGTTCCCAGTTGGTCTGCTCGGCTTGACTGTATGACTGACTGCAATGTGGTGCCAGCACTCCTTATATAGTGCCGAGGAGCTATGGCGGCAAATTTGATTTTTTATTTCCCACGTTATTGTCGGGAAATTTGGCTAATTGCCAAATTCCATGAGGTCAGTGTCGGGGGATCCGGGGATGCTTAAAGCCCTTCTTTCCTCCTGCGCTATTAACAGGTTTTGTCAGCTTGCTGTTGACAGGTTTTGAGCCATTTAGACTGTCATGGCGGTTGCGGCGATGTGCGAATCGTTACAACACATCGAGTTTAGCGCCGGGGGAGGTCCAACAGTGTTGAGAAAGGACTTATTTCCTCCGGTAATGTTGGTGCAGTCATTCGACGTGTTACAAAGTTAGGTTTCACCCCCACCAACAATTTTTTTGACATGGTACCAATCGGTGAACATACTCTACCCAACAAAAAAATAATCATCAAAATCGGTCAACGCGTTACGAAGTTATGACCGGTCAGACATAAAAAATAAAAAATAAATTAAAACAAAATTAAATAAAAAAAAATACACGTCGAACTTGAAACCTCTTTGTTTTTGGGAAGTTGGTTAAAAATGTATCTGCCAAGCTTATTATTTGATTTCGTTATAATACCTGCAGCTTGTACTTCTTTTCTTTTTTTTTTATATACCTAGCCTAGGGGACAACCCTAATATTTATAAACCTATCCTAGGGGACAAACCTTTTATGCGTTAGACTATGCTAAATCATCAATGGCTTTCTTTGGAAGGGAATTAGGGTAAGGGGATTGAGGAAACTTGATTGTCTTGTTTTCACATTACTGCGAGCTAGACAACAGCCCAGAGACAATTTTAAAAACCCACGGAGAGACCTGCTCTCGACCCCGGGATCCATGGCATGGACTGAGTTATTATATTAAGTAAAGGTGTTCAATTGCACTCCATATTTTGTACAAAAAAAATAAGTGGACAAAATGGATGCAGTTTCCCAATTGAAGATTTCCAGAGGAACCAAATCTAAACAAAGGATCTGGTAACGTTGAAAGAAATTCAAGTTAGTCAATTCTTATATTATAAATTGTGCCTAATCACATCCAAATTAATATAATTTCTTTTAATAAATGAATCACCATTAAATTGAATTTTAATTTCCCTCTTCCTACACTTATAACCTTATTCTCATCCAAAAAATCAAACACCTTGAGTTCCTAATTCATTTCCAAGTAACATCAAAAGCAATCTGTGGCCTCTTAATGTGTCCAAAGTCAATAAAATTTGGTAGAAGTGCCGAACCTACTAGACATGGGCAAGTCATTGTCGCAAATTAAATTACATCACCGCCTTTCAGTCAACTCCTGGGCCTAATAAATAGTTGAATTAACGAGAAGTGCTCTTAGCAGATCACACCTTATTAGGCTCTTTCGTGACTGACAATCGATGAGGAGCTCTTTTCACGCATTCCATCAAGCTCTCCAGCCAGAATAAATCAAAGGCACTTGAGCCAGAATTTGTGGCGTCCAATCCATCTGGTCAGTGGATGATACTGAAGGGCATTAATGGACGTCCATTTGTTACAAGGATTTCGAAACCTTAGCGTATAGAGAGGAAAATATCCAAGCATCTTGCCGATAGGATATAAGGACTTAATAAGGGTACATTTAGGCGAGGACAGGATTTGAAATTTATTTGCGTAAAATCCTCTCCTTTAGGGCAGCTTGTTTTTACCGCAGCCCTTACACATAGGTGAATTATTAGGATGATTTTGTTTTGCTGACAGGAACAATAATACTTGTGATAGTAGGACAACGGCGTAAGAAAAAATTTAGCAATTTATTAAAAAAAGGACTCCAGAAAAATCTCTTCAGCAAAGTGAAGCGTTTTCCTCTCGAGCAGCACCAACTTAACAAAAAAAGATAAAAAAAAGACCAGAAACCGAAAACAAAACTCCGGAAAAATTCTGTCAAGTTAGCCGACCTATGCTAGGGCTTTAAAGTACTTTCCACTTTGGTGAAATGTAACCTCCAGAAAAATGTCACCGGGGACGACGTTGGCGACAGCCGGGGTTGTTTGGCAGGGTGACAAAATTCAGAACAGACGTGTTCTGGACTGGTCAGAGCCACAATCTGTTAAAATCAGAGTGCCAGATCCAGGGCAAGTTGCTCGTTGAGATGGAGAGGCGGCAAGAGGATTTCGGACAACTCTAAGTGAATCAAAAATATTCTGATATACTTTTTCGTAATGTTTTCATGGTATGTTAGTGCGTATACCTTTTGATGAGAAATTGGATGCGATAGGCGTGACGTCATTATGCTGCTTTTTGCATAATTAAAATATTACGAGATGTCTCGCATATAATTGGAAATAATAGATGGACGCATGTGATACCCGGGGATGATTGATAGGAATTTGGGATGAAAGAAAGCACGAAGAGTTATTTGGAATGACTTTCTAAATGTCTGTTTGGTTTTCAGCATTTTGGGAAAGGTCAAAATAGGCGTGTTTCTTGGCTAATACCAGCCGGGTGTTAGACTACATTAACCGGCCGAAAAAGGAGGTTATTTCCCGCAGTAGATTATCGAAGGAATAAGAAAGAAAATTCAAATCATTTATTAAAACTCTACACTGTTAAGAAAAATTTATAATGACTAAGTGTAGGATGGCTAACAGAAAATAAATAAAAAAGAATAATAAAGAAAGCATTAACTACGAGTGATTATGAAATCTAAAGTACAATATAAAACTAAAAACGTTATTTTAATTAATTAGGAATGCCGTATGAACTGTCAAACTATAGTGCCTATGCACAACGCACATGCATGCGTCCGTTGATGAGTTAGATGACAGGGCCCCTTTTGAAAACCCGGACCCGGGAGGTTTACCCTCTTCGCCCCCCTCCCCCCCTCTCGGCGACCCAGCGCACAGTGCAGCGTATGGGTTCCCACCAAGAACGGGAATATCGTACGCTACTTCGTTAAATTTCTCAGTATAAAGGAATTCTTTATTGTTTAAGTGCTGTTGCGAAATAAATTTTTTGGGGATTAAAGTGCGAGTAATGTTACGGTGAAGCGTAAATTTTTTTTAAATTAATCAAATAAATTATTTATTACAGTTCTTGGGTGGAATTAATTATTATTTTGCAATAAAAATTACTTTAAAGACTTTAAACATTACTCTGCAAAACCTTTTTATCATAATCTGTTTTCAGCAGAAAACAAGAATGGGTCGCCGCCGGCGGGATTACAATCTTGGACATCACTTACAACAACTTGGGAAAATAAAAATTGGACACACTGATGTTATGTATAGATAATTTGAATAGTTCAGTTGAAAAGATAAGATCCCCTGGTCACTGTCTTTGCATGTCCGCTACGTTGTGAATCGCGAATGTGGACGGTATATTACCATAAACTGTAAATAAATGAAGGCAGATAACCAATGATTTACAACTTTTAGCTTTTCAATTCAATTCTATATATGTTTTTAAAAAAATAATTGAACCGACTCGACAAAAAGCGCTAAAAATCATAAAATAATTCATCAGAAAGTGTCCTTTCTATAAACTCTTGGTGGACGTTATTTTAAGATGGAAAAAGTAAAAAACACTTGTTTTACTTCCTCGTAATAGGAGTAAAACATTTTTTTTGGGGATGGTCATCGCTCGAAATATGAGCGTTTAAAAAACAGTGATTAATCTTTCCACCGAAAGTGCAAGCTGGTCATCATCAGCGTGGTACTTGCACTTTCCACCACGGACATTCTCCTATTAACAATGCGGGATCATACTCTGTACAACAAAAGAAGAACTATCCAAATCGGTTTACGCGTTACAAAGTTAGGTTCCACCCCCACAACACGAAAATTTTTTCTCGTGGTATCAACGAGGGAACATACTCTACCCAGCAGAAAAGGAATTATCCAAATCGGTCTATGCGCTACGAAGTTAGACTACCCCTCCTCCCTCCCCCTACCCTAGGCTTACCTTTTTTCTCCTATTCGTAATGGGGGATCATACTCTCTACAACAAAAAAAGAACCATTCAAATCGGTGCACGCGTTACAAAGTTTTGATTTCACCCCCACCCACACCCTACCAAATTTTTTTTTGCCATAGTACCAATCCGTGAACAAACTCTACTCAACAAAAAACCAATCATCAAAATCGGTCAAAGCGTTACGAAGTTTTATGCCCGGTCAGATATAAAAAAGGAAAAAAATACACGTCGAACTTAAAACCTCTTTGTTTTGGGTAGTCGGTTAATAAAATACTATAACTGAAATGTGAAATATGAACATTAAAAATGATCAAATTGTGAGGGACATCGAGGCCTGACGTCACATTTTTGCATATTTCTCATTTCAGCCAGAAACCCCATAACAATTTTTGGAGAGATAAGGAAATGGCTGGAAATAAGGGAATGGTTGCGTGGCCGACATCAACGCCAACGCCATCACCAACGCCAACACCATGATAAAGCTGTTCAAAGACCTGGTAAGAGCTGTTCATAATCCTGGTAAGAGCTGTGTTGGCGTTGGTGTTGTTGTTGGTGTTGGCGTTGGTGTCGGCCACGCAACCATTCCCTTATTTCCAGCCATTTCCTTATCTCTCCAAAAATTGATATGGGGTTTCTGGCTCAAATGAGAAATGTGCAAAAATGTGACGTCAGGCCTCGATTTCCCTCACAATTTGATCATTTTTAATGTTCATATTTCACATTTGAGGCAGAAACCCCATATCCCCACTACTAAGAAAGAACTACGTGTTACGCTGTTGCTACATACTAAACAATACTAGGAACTAATTTTCATTCCCTTCCCGTTATATTCAATACATCATAAAAAAAAAATTAATTAATAATCATAAAACAAAATAACTAGTTTTTAAAGTAGATACCACTATTGGTCCTTTCATATTGTTTAGTGCTGTAGGCTTAAGAACTCATCCTGTATTTGACAGAATGTTAATTGCATGTTACGAGCACTTTTAGCTCGTTTACGATTCTACAGAGAATACTTCTGTTATTTAAGAAACTCTCCAAAACTTTGAAACAAGTTACAGATAGTAGGATATGAGGACCATTCCGCGGATGCACGTCAACTTGTACTTGTAAAGTATTTATCGCCCAAAGGGGACAACTATGAATAACAACAATTTGAGAATTTCATGGCATCACACACTCTCGAAACGAAATTACAAAAGTAATTACAAAAAGCAAGTATCACAAACGATGCTGAATTTCTGTTACATTTATTTTAAGGTTCCGCATGTATAATATAAAAAATATTTGAATTAATATCCCTTTTGCATAGGTAGGACAGCTTTGAAAGCGCTGATGAACGTCTAGTTATTTGGCTTATATGTTTTGATGTTATTTTTTTTTTTTTTTTGTTTACGATGTGGCCAAATCCTAGGGGAAAACCCTTTGATGCGTTAGCATGGTTTTGGCCGGATGGGAATTAAGGTAAAGGGAGTGAGGAAGTGTAAGTCTTGTTTTTGCATTGCTGCGAGCTAGACAACAGCCCAGAGACAGAGTGGATTATTTCAATTTCTTAATAAAAGCTCACGGGGAGATCTGGTTTCGAACCCGGGGCCCATGGTATGGTGGTCATGCGGCTCAACGCATTGATCCAACTCTGTATTTGACAGCATATTTTAGGTACATGAACTTTTTGTAATTTGTATAGTTCCTCTACATATTTCGAAGATACAGTCCCAGCAGAGCACTTCATATCTTTTTGAATAGTAATAATTCCGAATGGATTTCATTAAATGTGGAACATCAAAACTAACAAAAAGTCTCTTTGTTATCTTGGTAAAAAAAAGGATTTTCTGTTGGGACATTCAGTCGTTTAAAAGAATTTCGATTGTTTGAACCCTGATCACATGCAATATTTCTTGCTTGAACGCCTATACAAGAGTCAACATTCTTCAGTAATTTTTTCATTACACATTTGTCAGTTGTATAATAACTTATGATATATTTATAATTTGAAAATATTTCGCAAACCATAAAAATTTATACATATTTAGCAGGATTTTTAGTTTTGTATTCACCAATATCAGTAAATACAATTATCTGGTATTGATGTATTTATAAAAAAACCTAACATTGAATTAACAAGCAAACATCTTTTTGTAAAGAAAGACAATAGGTATAAGAAGAACTGCGTCCAAATATCTGCATAAAGTAAGCAAGAAGAGAATTTTATGTTTTGACAATATCATCAGAACAGACAAGGAATAATAAGGGATCCAGTTGGCTACCTTGAGGGACACCGGAAGTAATATGAAATAATTGCGACTTGAAATCTGCAATCGTTACAAAATAATTAGTCATAAAGACGAAGTTAGTTACCGCTGATCTTCTAGTATAAAAACTATGCTGATAAAAAGATAAATATTTTTTAATTAAGGGGTTAGGCCACTCTAGAGTCCGAAAAAATTGGGGATTTTTTTCAGAAAAACTACAAAATAATTCCAGATTACAAAAAAGGGACTGACTGTATATATAAACTTTATTTAAGCGATTAATGTCAAAATGGCGGCTGTGCAGCGTTTTCGCGATGACGTCTCCGTGTTTCCAGAGTCCACGGCCGGACAAACAGCTCCTGTAATTTTTGAGCTATAATGAGCCAATGATTTTTTTCGATTGTATATAACAACAGCTACTAAAGTACGTTGGATTTTTTCTATATATTGATTTTTGGCTAAGAAGTGCACCATACTACTAAAGTAATAAGTTGAAAAATTGCCTAAAATATCGTCAGAAAATTGTTAATAACAAATGAACTATGCAATATAAAAAAATAATCCTACGTACTTTTATAGAAAATGTATTTTTAAAGATACATTTAAAATTTCAAGTGAATCGGTTAAAAATTGTCTGAGTTATGTTTCCGGCCAACTTGAAAAATAAAGTTTTGAGATAAATGCGTTACAAGTTTTGAGTAGTAGAAAATTATGAACAAATAACCTGGTGGTCCTGTACGAAATTTCGTAAACCGAGCACTTAGACATTTTTCAGGGCCATAATCTTTTTGGATATAATTTATGAGGCCCAAGGACCATTTAAAAAAAATTGATTTTTCGAAAATTCTAGAGTAGCCTTAGCCTAACCCTTGAGGGCGAAAAGTTTATTGGTAACTAGCGATTCAAAGAATTTTGGGATTACATTCGATTTAGAGATAGCACAACCATTAATAATATCATTTTTACCACCTGATTTCAAAATTGGAGAAATACACGATATCTTCGTACAATTTAAGAAGATGCCAAAAGTTTAGGACTTTTTAGGGGGGGAGGGGACTTAAGGACTTATTAGGAGTCGAATGTCAAGTCCTACACAAGGGAAAACTGTCGAAACCCTTCAATGTGCAGAATGGAGTGAGACAAGGATGCACACAGTCACATTTGCTTTTCCTGATCGTCATCAATGACGTTTTGTGCAGATGACAACCCATCGCGAGGTATTAGATGGAAACTCTTTAAACACCTTACGCATCTGAACTATGCCGACGATATATGCCTCCTATCCACCAAGCCGAATCATGTAGCCCAAATGTCCAAATGCCCTACAAGTAATTAAAGGAACCAGGGAATAGTTATCAATTTTTTGTGATAAAATGAATATGGAACTTAAATTACTTCTAAAATACACTTACACCAATTTCGAAATAAACAGTCCATCGATTCCGAGTTCAGTAATACAGATTTTCTAAAATGTGTGAAGCCGTCATGGAGTAAGTAACCCGCAGATACAAATCCTTAAAGAAAGTGTTGAAGAAAGCTCTACGTAGGAAGAAGAGAGAATCATGGAGAGACTTCTGCTCGAACACGAGAAATATATCTGAGGTCTGCCGACTTCAGAATATGGTCTCAACTGACCCGGTCTCCAGACTCGGACTGGTTCGGGACAGAACGGGTAAGATGTCAGAGACCTGTGACGAAACAATTGAAATCCTGCTGGAAACTCACTTTCCGGGAAGCTACCAATCGGACATGCCATGGCAAACGAGGAAGCAATGTGCGAATGCCACGGATCGCTCTGAGGCAGAAAGGATTGTGAAGCTTGAGGGGGTAAGACGATCTCGAAGATCGTTTGAACCACTCAAGGCAGCAGGTTTAGATGGTATATTCCCAGCCCTGCTTCAGTGGGGCAGTGAGATCGTAGCACCAATACTTAGGGGAATATACACAGAATGCCTTGCAATAGGATATGTTCCGGTTTCGTGGAGAGAGGCTAAGGACATATTTCTACCAAAACCGGGAAGAAAAGACTATACTGAGCCGAAGTCCTTTAGGCCCGTGAGCCTGACGTCTTTTCTATTGAAGGCAATGGAGAGGGCCGTGGCTTATCACATTGAGGGGACTTCACTCACGAGTTACCCACTAAGTAGGAGCCAGCACGCCTATTTTCCTGGGAGATCTACCGAAACGGCACTCCGGCAGGTGGTGCGAGTGGTAGAAGAAGAGGTTAATGGCAAGTGCATATCGATGGCCGCAATAATGGACATTGAAGGAGCCTTTGACAATATAGACTTCGGAAGGCTTGAAGATACTCTTGCTGAACGTGGAACCAATTCTACCGTTAGGAGATGTATTGGCAATATGTTAAAGACAAGAGCAGTAAACATCCAGAGAGGTGAATCGAGACTGCAGGGAGGGTTGACAGAGGTTGTCCACAGGGAGGAGTGCTATCCCCCATTCTGTGGAACATTACTGTTGACTCATTACTTCGTAGACTTGAGGAAGAAGGCATACATAATTTTGGGTATGCTGAAAACATAGCCATTATGGCAAGGGGCAAGTTCATACGCACCGTAGCAGACACAATAAGAAGAGGTACGAGGGTGGTGGAGCAACGGTGTGTGCAACAGGAGCTCTTCATAAATGCAAAGAAGTCTAATCTAATCGTTTTCACTAGGAAAAGGAAGAATCTAGAATTTCGACCAATAGAACTTTTTGGGAAGAACTTACGATCTCGGGCTCGGTCAAGTATCTGGGGGGTATTCCTAGATTCAAGACTTACCTGGCAAAGACATGTTGAGGAGAAAATCCAAAGAGCGAACAGGGCTCTGCAACAATGTGGGCGGAGGTGGGGCATCTCGCCAAAGGCCGCATACTGGATCTACATTATGATGGTGAGACCGATTATATCCTATGCCTCTGTGGTCTGGTGGCCAAGCGCTTCCAAGCCCACAGTAAAAAGGCAATTGAGTAAGGTTCAGAGGCTAGCGTGTGTGACGATAATAGGGGCCTTTCGAACGACGCCGACAATGGTGTTAGAGATGATACTGGGTTTGCTGCCTTTGGATACATATGTGAAGAGAACTGCTGCCTCGGCAGCTCTTCGCATGGATCGAGGTGCAAACTGGTGCAGATTTCGTGATAACCGTGGGCATAGGAAAATACTGGAAGTTGTCAAAGATGAGATACCGGAATTGGAAATGCTTGTTGATGGTATAAGCAAAGTAAGGGTAATTGAAAGGCACCACGAAACGCTTATAAGGGATGGGTCACTCCCTGAAAACCGTGAAAGCGACGTTACAGTATTTACGGATGTATCCAGAATTGATGGGAGAGCGGGCGCAGGTATCTTCAGTGATGACCTGAACTTGAACACCCATCTTCGCCTGGGGATATACACCTCAGTATTTCAGGCAGAGATGCTGGCTCTGATCTATACACTTGATCGCATAATAGAGAGTCGAGTGAGGGACAAGAAGATAGTGGTGGCACTCGAAAATCAGGCGGTGATCAGGTGTTTGGATGGTACAGAGTTCAACACAGCGCTGTCATTGGAGTGCGTTCGGAAACTAAACGCGTGTGCCTCATCAAATGAGTTGACACTGGCGTGGGTCCGTGGACACGCGGGGATCGAAGGAAATGAGAAAGCAGACGTACTGGCAAAGCTAGGGGCTGCTTCGAGTTTCCAAGGTACGGAGCCGTTCACTGCGCTAGGCAGGGGCACGGCAGAAGGCCACGAGGGAGCACTGGGAACGGTGAACGTGGTGGACTCGTTCAGACAGGCTAAGATGGCAATTGTAGCGACGAGATGTGCGAAACAGAGGGAGGTCCTGGGTATGGATCGTAGGACCTTGAGATGGCTGACGGCACTACTAACAGGACATGGTAACTTGGTGTCATCTAAAGACGATGAACATTCTCGAGGATGTTATCTGCAGGCTGTGCCTGGAGGAGCACGAGACGGCGGCCCACATAGTGTGCCAGTGCCCTGCACTGGCAAGTAGAAGAAGGAAGCTGATGGTACACCACTGGATGGTAGAAGGAAGAATGGCAGAGGTGTCCTATAAGCAAATGCTTGCGCTGATCCGAGGATTCGAGGTGAGGGAAGAAAACTGGATTAGTCCGGATCTCTCTCGCTGAGATCACAGGGGGTAGGGACGAAAAGGAGCCCGGATAAAGTAGTCTGTTTCGGCTAATCCCTAAAGGGGTGTTTTTAGTGAATAAAAATCTCACGCTATTAGAGACAATCGGGTCTCCTGGTGTCTTTGGAAAATTTTCACCCCTCATGAAAAAGAAAAGAAAAAAAAAGTAACCCGCAGGTTCAGGTTCTAATCCCACCGACGGAAAACCCATGGTTGTTTTCTGCTGACAACAAATTACAATAAAAGGGCCATGAGGGTTGCAGAAACAATGTCAGTGGTTCGGAATCGATTTTAAATTGTAGGTCCACTTTCAACCGATGGTTCGATTCGGGTGAAGTTTGCTTCTTCTCAACAAGGGGTTATGGAACTGTGTAAATTCTAAACTTTCTTGACTACTTTTTGATGCTTTATAATTCTGCAATAAGAATTGATTGTCGTTGTTGTTATTTGTTATCGTCTTACCTACTATTAGAATGGCTCAAAGCAAGTATCGTCTCTATGATCCTAAAGGAAAATTGGAAAGTATATAGCAGAAAAATTATTAATTGTATTGTCAGGGTAGGGGAAAATAGCACATGTTTGCAGTTGATATCGGTTCAATGAATTTGCCTACTAAGCCGATTTATTTTTATACTGCCAGCGACTTAAGGGGGACTTACACCTTGTCACTTTCAAAAAATCAATTTTTTTTTTTACATTTTTCTGATCTAAAGGGTCTTATAAATCAGCCTGTAAAAGGATTCGTCTCTATTTCGAGAGTATAGCTCAAAAAAAAAAATAGAAAGTCACGTCAGATTCGCTCGCTCCTGGATCGCCTCCGCGTTAATCATGATTTCACGTGTAGCTACTCGTTCTGTCAATGGTTTTCACGCTTTTCCTGTATTCTATTGTCAATGTGTGTGTCTATGCATATTTTTAGGAAAGGGTTTTTCGAGTCACTCAGTTTCTAACGATACTTCACGTAAGTCCCATGATTCACGTGTTGTACTGTTCTGAAACTTTGAACGCGGTTTTCCAAAACCTTAATGTTCCAAACTGGTGTACACGATTACGAGAGAACAAATCAACGTATTGGCTTAAATTTTTTTTAATTTTTTTCAGAAAACACTTAGCAAGGTCCCGATCGTTCATTTTTAAGAAATTTTGATTTACTGCATTTTGACAGTTTTACATAAGACAAAAAACATAGTACGAAAATGACTGTTGTGAACAAATACCCGCCATTTTGTGAAAAATCGAAATTTTGAAAAAGTGAACGATCGGGACCTCACTAATGTAACAATAATTGAAAGTCTTCTTGGATTTTTGATTTCAGATAACTAGGGTCGATCTAATCAAGTACACCGTTCAACCCTTCACTTTTCAGGCGCGCGCTGTTAATTTTATCTCAAGGTCTTGTAAGTCAACATGACTATGGAAAAAAAATCATGTGCGATATTCTATTGTTCTACTAATAAATAAAAAAAGATTCAAATGAAAATCTTTTCTAGTTTCTTTACAATAAATTGTCAAAAACTAGCTCCAAAATTGGCTTACAAGGTGTAAGTCCCCCTTAAACCTCTGTTCGAAACGAACCCTAACTTTTTAAGAGTCAAAAAAAAGAATCGAAACCAAATAAATGACTATTTCGAAGGAATAAATTTAAGTTTTATTGTTCCACTTTAAAACAAATTGTAAATGAGCCTTTATCTCCCACAAAAGTCAGTTGAATGTTTTGGATGAACTGCCGTTAATAAATGAAATTTTTAAGACTTCAATTAGCCCAATTCAAAATCGAAAACAATATACTTCCACTGCCAATGCCGAATAAGTTTTTTTTTATTTTATTGCTTCCACAGAAACCCCAACAACTTAATTATCGAATTTTACGAGATTTATTTTTTCACAATTTCCTGTTCCATTTTTGTTCATTTCCTGACAGAAGTACTGAGCAATTCTGAATGGCAGACAATATGCCCGGACTAATTGAATGGGGAGTATATTCTCTGACAATCAACTATTCAATTACATTTCAACACATTTGCAGTCCTTGTGTGAAGTGAAATTCAGTCAGGATTTGGGAATTTATAAACTAAGCCAGGGCACTGGGTAGGACGACATCGACAACGACAAATAGTTACATGAAGTTGAATCCTACTGAAGCGGAGATCATTTTGTAAACGAAATATGTGAGCTTAGTTGAGTTCGACTCGAATTTGTTAGAGCCAGAAATGGACAAAACTTGAAGAAAGTAACTAAATGAATGAATGAAAATGAATAGGAAGTCATTGCCCAGAATTCAATTAACAACTTGATTAGGCCATGGAAACAATTTATGAAACATTTTCAGGTCACTTTTGTTTTACATTTTCAGCAGTCAATCAAGCTACTCTTTGAGGTCGAATGTTTCAGATATCGTTTTTCCTTGAATCTCGAGTTTTTTAAATGAGGTATATACTTGAGCGCTTTGTATTTTAACTCAATCGGGCGAAAATTATTCATCTTTGAGATTCCCAGTTTGGGGTTTGGTCTGATGATTCCTGCATTTTGACTATAGCCGAGGAAAAAAGCAATGTTCCTAGTCCTGCCGATGTTATCCCTTAAATTGATGAATTCGTGGATAGACGGATAGATGGATTTTCGAGAGATTTCTCATTTTACAAAATTTGTTCTTCAGAAATTAATCACGGTCTACTGTACGCTTAACGGCGATGTCATTATCTCGACAAATATTTGAATTTCCACAAATCGAGGTCGTTAGAGTTCACCACCATTTTTTAAATTCAAGATTTTTAAGGAATATTTCACTGTAACATAGATTCAATATATATATATGGGTGGTTTTGGGTAGCCAAATTTATTATTTACCTAAGTTTCACAAATATTTTAATTTTATTTATGCCCGCTCAGGTTTAAGCTTTTGCTCAACTGATTTTACTGTTTCACAGTGCTGGTACAAGGGTTGAATGTGGTTCAAAATTGATTTGAACTTGGGCCATCAAATTAAGCCACTTAAGTCATAGCTCAGGATATAAGGAGAGAAATGTAATATTTTTCAAACAGTCGCACAGTGCACTATGGGCTGCAATACCCGATAAAGTGGCCAAAACCCAACTTCAGAGTTGTCATGAGAGGGGTTTGTATTCATAATTTAGAAGTAACTTTTCACGAAATGTTGTCGCATTTCGAATTAAGGAAGGCGATCAAGATCAAGATGGGCGGGATCAAGACATAGGGCTTTGTGAAGTTATGATTTACTCAGGTGGAAGTCAAGGGAGGAAAGGTCGTTGACTTTCGTAGCATCCTGGTAATTGGCTCGCTTTGACCGTAGTTTGTGCTATGGCGGTCGAGTCGGAAAAGGGGAATGGACCTAAGGTTACGGGGATTGGTATAGATGGGTAAAGATTGCAGGATTGAAGGGCAGTCTGACACCAGTTAATAACTGATAAATGAAGAGAATGTCGGAAAAATCACGACGTTTACTTAGAGATTGTAAGTCGAACAGTTTCAGACGGTTTTCATAAGGTGGAAGGTTGAGTCTGTCTACCAACGGAAGATCACGTAGAGCGAAGCGAATGAACCTACGTTGGACAGAGTAAATCCTATTAATGTGAGTTGTTTGTGTAGGTGACCATACCTGGCTGGCATATTCAAGAAGAGGTCTAACGAAGGAGATATAGAGAGATTTGGAAACATAAGAATTGGAGAACTCACTAGACCAGCGCTTCACAAACCCCAGCGCGGAGTTAGTTCTGTTAATTATGCTGCCAATGTGGGAACGGAAATTGAGTTCGCTATCACAGATTATTCCTAGGTCACACAAAGAGGTAACGATAGGGACTGGTACGTCGGTTAACATGTAGGTTCTCGGGGTGGTGGTAAGACGCTTGCGGGAATAAGAGATGGACTGGCATTTGGAGACATTGATGACACATTCAACATCATTTATTGTAAGGATAAAAATTAATGGGCCGAGGTGGCTGCCCTGAGGGACGCCGGAACGAACGACAATAGGGTTAGAAATGGATGAGCTGAAAAGAACATTGTACTGACGGTTGTTGAGGTAGGATCGAATCCAGGAGATGAATCTGGGGGTAGCCTAGGCGATCAAATTTGAACAAGATAAAGTTACGTGAGATCTTGTCGAAGACTTAACTAAAATCGGTGGCGATAACATCAACATCTTTACCGTTTTCCAGGGCACATAGTGTTTTAGAGACGAAGTCAGTAATGTTGGTGGTTGTAGATCTACCTTTGAGAAAGCTGGCTGGGAGAGGGAATATATAGATTTACAGTGGAAGAACATGGAATCATAGACCAATTTTTAGTTTTGGTATGGATGATAATTTAGCAATGGGTATATGGTTGGACACATTGTTTTTGCAGCCTTTTTTGAAGATGGGAATAATATACGAATTTTTCCATAATTGAGGGAAAACCCCTTGAGTGACCGAGAGACGAAAAAGCAAAGTAAGGGGTTGGACTAGATGCATGGCACACTTTTTCAGAACGATGGCCGGAATGGCATCAGGACCTGGGTGAAAGTCGTCCTCAAGCCTATTAATACTGGCGGCGATTAGTTCATAATCAGGGTCAAAGATGAAAACGACGTTTGAGTGCATTTGTCCATGAATGCAAAATAATAAAGGTCGGGTTGTAGAGAATTGTCACTGAAAGATTTACTGAAGAAGTGTGTTTAAAGAGGTTGACGATAACCTTAGGATCAGACGAAGAGGTATTCTCGAGCTTTAGTGTGGAAGGGTAACAATTGGATTTCTTCTTAGAATTAATAAAGCTATAAAAACGCTTGGGGTCGGATATGAGGCTAGTTTCCATCCGTTGGAGGTACTCATGGTAGAGGGTATCACAACGTTCAGAAAAAGAGGTATAGGCAGATAGATAGGAAGAATAGTCAGACTAAGTCTGGGTTAGAAGAAAAGTTTGCCAACGTTAATTTCTCCTGTTGCGAAGAGAGCGTAATTCTTTGTCGTACCACACGGGGGATGAGGAGTAGTTTTTACGAGGAAGAAGAGGGATAGATTGTGTAAGACAAGCGTGTATTTCCGAAAAGAACGCTTCTAAAGCAACGTTAATTGGAAGATGTTGAGGGATAGTGCCTATATTAGAGTTGAGGAGCAAGTGATTTAATTTGTCAAAGTCGCCTTTACATATATTGAAGGAAAAAGAAGACTCGGAGCTTGAAATGGCATGAGGGTGCTCGTAGGAGAAAACGAGGAACAGGGGAGGATGATGACGTTCGAGGGATTAGAGGAGATAGTTGCTTTCTGCGACAGCCGAGTTAACTGGGTCTGAAGAAAAGATTAAGTCTAATTGTCTGTCCAGGAAGTTCCTGACTCCGCTTACTTGAAAGAGACCTGAAACGGAGAGCTGATCGGTAAAGTAGGCTTCTTTGGCCGCAGATGCGTTAAGCGGGACAAAATGAGAACAGTCCTCGGACAATGACCATTGAATACGGGGGAGGTTAACCAATAAAATAAATCCATCTGAGGCGTTAGCGTTCTCCAGCAGGTTATCAATCGCTTCAATTATTGACTCGTAGGCGTCTAGAGGTTGAGAGGGGCGAATGTAACAACAGAGGATGTACAGAAGACACTTATTTAGTGCTATTCTTATACATACAAATTCTGATATTGTAGAGTCGGAGATCTTTAGCAGGGTGGCATCATAACGGTTGTGAGCAGCTATGAGAACCCCGCGACCTGGGAGATCATTGGTGCCTATACAACCGTCAACACGGAAAATGGTGTAGTTTGTATGAAATAGTTCGTTGTCGAGAATTCCTGGTGTTAGATGGGTTTCAGTTAAGGCAAAGATATCGTGCGCGAATTTCTGGAAGTAAAGGAAAATATTGGATGTTTTTGTGCGAAGTCCTCTTACGTTCTGGTAATAGACTGACAAGCTGTTGGGGAGAGGTACTTGATCGGAAACCGCTGGTGCAATAGTGGGGAAGTCAGAAATAGGAAAAGCAGGGGTTAGGAGCGAAAGGAGTCGTTGCGAATTTTTTGATGATGGGAAATGCGGCGAGAACTGACTTACGTGGTATAAATGGATAGATGTTCTGAAACCTTATGGAAAGGTATAATGAATGATTCATTGTACTTAGTGAAAAGTTGGAGTAAGACGGTTGGGTCTGTGGGCAGGCCTTCTTGTTATATACTTAACATGACGTTTGTGCTGGTTTTACCGTCAACACAGACGGAGTTTACTAACCTCTGCTTAAATTTACTTCACACATAATCTCGGCCATTTAACAGGGTCTCCAGACCGACTGCGTCTACACCGACTTCAGCAAGGCATTTGATAAACTCCCTCACTCTGTGATTAAGCTTAAACTTAAAAAGTTTGGTTTCTCGCCTTAGATGCTCGACTGGATCTCCTCGTACTTAAAATATAGGACATATCGAGTACCTTTTCGTAGCACTTTATCTAGAGTCGTTAGGGCTTCTTCTGGTGTACCTCAGGGAAGCTATCTTGGTCCGCTGCTGCTTATTTTTGCGATTGACGACATTGTCCCCTTGATTTAACACTCCAAAGTCTTAATCTATGCAGCCGCTATGAAGATTTTCTCTTGTGTTAGAAACAGCTATGATTCTTCCTCCATTCAGGATGATTTAAATACCTTCAAGGTTTGTTGTGGATCAAATGTCCTGTAACTTAACCTGGATAAATGTGAAGTTATGTCATTCTCTAGGAACCTCAGTCAGCTCGTCTTTGGTTATACCTTTGTGAATACTACTATCCGTCGCTTGCAGTCCGTTACTGATCTTGGTGTAAAGCTCGACGAAAAGCTCGATTTACTCTGCACGTAAACTGTATTGTGTCTAGGAGTAATTTAGTTCTGGGTTATGTCAAGCTTTGGTCAAGGGAGGCAAACCTTAATTCACTTATATTTTTCTTTGGTTAGACCAATTCTCGAGTATGCATCTCAGGTTTGGTCACCTTGCCATGCTGTTCATTCTAGACGCATCGAGTCGGTACAGCGGAACTTATTTACTTTCGCACTAAGAGACCTCCCGTGGAATGATCCTCCTTATGAGGATCGCCTCCGATTGCTTAATATACACTTTTTAGAGGTACGACGTAGAGTTGCTGACCTGGTCTTTATACACCAGCTTTTTAACTCAAACATAGATTCTCGTGCCCTCGCAGGTAAGGTTTCTTGTAGACATACCCCGTATAGCTTAAGGAGACTGCCTTTACTACATGTAATTCACTCTCGGTCTAACTATGGTATGCATGAGCCCATAAATCACATGTGTAGAGCCGTGAATATGGGCCCATTTTTCGACCTAACCCTAACTAAAGATTCGCTGAAACGATCTCTGTTCCCTGTACACTCCTGAGTTTTTGCATGTTGGTGTGGGAGCCTCATTCACCTCAATACATTGTTATATTCTGGTGAATAGGTGAACTGATTCTATTCTCCTGTGTATAGTTGTATAGACGAGGAAGAATTGCAAAACGTTCAGCATTTACTCTGCGATTACCTGGGCCTGGCCAGGAGAAGGTACAAAGCGTTAGGCGCGTACTTCTTCAGTGGACTGGATCAGGTTGCTAACATTGGACTGAAGCAGCTTCTTCCGTTTATTAACAGTTGTGGCTGGTTCTAAGTAAACCATATGCTGACATTCAGGTGCGTTTGCGTGGATCTGGTAACAGAACGGACCTTTCTTAAATCTATGCTTTCCGATTGCCACCACCCTAACCTAACCTAATTTATACATAAGAAAAAAATACATGTGTGCAGTTCACTTGCGGTAGAAGTGAAACCTTCAGAGAATTCGGAATGTCTAAAATGTTTTCATTATTCATCCACGTCTCGGAAAGAATTAGAAAATTCGACGATGATGCTATTCTGTCTAATTGAAGATCCTGTACATGAGCCCGTAAACTTTGGCAGTTAAAGGTAAACAGTGACAACCCTTTCCTTGTATTTATATAATCATATAATAATTTATCAATTATTTTAAGTCGATTCAGGTTCAGCCTTTGAAACTTAGCTCGCAATTTAATTGCGGATACTATTGCTCTTCGACCACGATAAAATTTTCTATCATTTTTTTTCGAAATGAGATGTGAGACGAAGATAATATTAAACACTGTATATCGTTATTCTATCGCATTCTCTCGCAGGTTAAATCCTACAGATGTATATGTTTGTCTAATTTAGTGTCGCTTTTTCGATTCATTGAGTTTCAAATCAAAACGGGGCTAAAGAAGTTTTCACTTCAAAAAGAATGGAACAAATCGGTCAACGCGTTACGACGTTAGATTATCCCCTCCCCCAATTTTTTTTTCAAATATGGACGAATTTCGCTAGTATTCCAGCAAAACAATCCGCCAATTTGTGCTCTTCTTTCTGTTACGACTTAAAAGTGGTTACCAAACTACCACTTTGTATTAGCTTTTATCTAGATGACAAAACCACTTCCATGCACTGACGTTTTCTCTTCATCTATTTTTCTGAAATCTAAATATACTATTCCAGTACAAATCAATATATAAGACCAAGGAGAGCAGAGCAGGAAGTTGAATAACAGAAAGTTTCCTTATTATCAGAGCCCAGATGCAATTACTGGCTCACCGATAGCAGTCACATTCACTTTTCTTTCGGAGTATTCTTGATTGCGGTGTCAGGTGACATTTCTATTCTTTCCGACATAAAATCTACCCGGAGTCCTTGTTTTTTTGGATTAAAATGAAACAAACACGTAAATGGTATATGCTCTCTATCTCTCTGTATGCAAATTTTATCTCATGGCCGTGATTTGCATAAAAATATTGCACTTGGCGGGAATCGTAGTCCTTTCCGAATACCCCTGACTAGTTTTGTCTTTTTCACCGGTAAAGTGTTGGTAGGATCCGGACCTCTGAATAGTTAGGGCATGGGGACGGCATTTATTCGGTTAACAAGTGATGGCATTTCAAGCTAGAAGGCTGCTTTAGATGAACGGACTGCTATTATTACTCCTATAAATTTTTATTGTGTAATACTCGGTGGTGTAAAGCTTTTTTATCGCCAGCATGAAGTTACTCAGTACCCTCAACGGATATTTACATGGTTTTATAAGAACTTTGCGGGCAAGGAATGACTCTTTCTTTTTAAAGAATTTCCGGTTTATGGGGTGTTTGGTGAGAATGTGGATATTTCCCGTTGAATGGAGTTAGAGCAAATATTTTTTATCTACCGTCTATTCGAGCTTACTCTTAAAGATTTAAATTACATTGAAAGGCTTCAGACTTCATGCCCCATACATTAACCAATTCCTCTTTTGCTACCCTTAGCTGAACTCCAGAATAATAATTTCGCCGGAACTGTCACGCAAATGTCGGAGAAAAAAGCTATTTTCATCACGTTGTGGGGTAATTTTAAAACACACATAAAATATTCAACACGTTTTCCAGCCTATCATCAATATCTCATTTTATACCATTAGAGTGATTTTCCTGGATTTTTGTCCCGAGATGTCTCCTTCAAGCCAACGTAACCAAAAAGCCGCCAATATCCGGCATGCAACGCACTTAGTGTAACTGGCTTTCTAGCCTACAAGCTACAAAATTGACGGCTATTAACCTCGAAAATTGATAGCTACGAAAATTGGTCGTTGGCTGAGGTTTTCTATGACAATGCTGGGAAAGGAGTTTACACACATTTAGGATCTTCCTCTAAGCCAATAAATTCTCGTGCGACAGGATGAGCAAATGACTTGAACGGTTGGGTTTTGCTTTGTTCTTGGTTGGCACTAGTATTATGTGGTCTGCTCTTACCCTCACGCTTTATAGTTATTGATTTTGCGTTGTGCCATGTAAAGCTAACAGGTGTAATCAGCAAAAATGGTTCGTTCAACTCTGCAGATTTAGAGTCGCGATTACTTTGGTGGGAAATTTTCAATAGTTCTGAATTTAAAGACATTTGAGAATCGTTTTCACATATAAAGGGAGCGTAAGATATTTTTCTACTTTTGTTTTGTGTGGTGTAACATTTGAGTGAAATGAATAAACATAAACACCTGAGCTGGTAGAAACGCAAAAGTGTGCATCACACACAGATTTAATGATCAATTGCAGTGGACCTACAATCTAAGGTAGATTCCGAACCCTGGACTCCCAATGACATTTGACTTTCGGTGGGCTTCCAACCTGGGATCTTTATGATAGATGGCCAACACGGATTCATTAACTCCATTATTCGCCGTCCCTTGATTTATACAAGTCCAAATATGAAAATATAAGAAATTATTTCTGAACTTGCATTTGGAACCAGCATTAAAGCGGCGGCAGGAAGGTCTCTTACGAAACAGCGGAAGCCTTTCAAAACTGAGAGAGAACTTTGATAGTTGTCAAAGGTAAGTTTTGTTCATATTGGAGCATATAGGTACTGATGAACGATAGTAAATTTCCAACAGTTAGCCTGTATTCTTTCCATGCCAGATTATATTTTCATAGTAATAATTGGCCTTTTTATAAAAGATATCGATAGAAGGGTAGAGTGCATATAATCAGGGCTGTTACGTTGTTTCAAATTTTGAACTATTTTCTGTGTGATTTAAGCTTGAGACATCGCTCAGCTGAGCGGTGCACAGCGTGCAATTTGGTCAAATTCAGGTTGATTTCGTCTGTAATCGTGTTTGTTTTGCCCTTCACAACGCAAGACGACGGAGTTGGCGGTGTTCACATGTATACAGGGTGTTTCAGATCTGACGTGTCAAAATAAGTGGGGTGATAGATCTCACCTAGCCAAACAAAAAATTGTGTGGCAGAGGCTGGGTGGGGAGGGGGGCGGGGTAGGTGGTTAATCTCAACCCTTTGGGAGTTATAGGGTGTTTCATAAATTTCAGTTTTTCATGGTATGCACATTACTCTTTTAATTTTATATTTTGATCTACCCAACACAGCGAGATCAAACAAACGCTAAAAAACTAATATCCCAATGATCTTTCCAATGTTGAGCTAACTCCTACTATTGCAGGTACAGTCACTTCCAAAACTAAGAAAAATGTTTTAGAAATTAATATAATTAGTACACCTCTTTTTTATTTTATTGGATTTTCCATCTTATTACCTTTCCAAAAATGTGCAATATGGCTAGTTAGGAAGGACTAGAAAAAACGCATCTTTAGAAATCCCTGACTACCTAATTATTTTATTGTTTAAATAAACAAAAGAGGCCGAAAATGTTTGTTTTGGGTTAACAGGTAATTAGTTGTTATTATTGCTGCAAAAAAGTTATAAAAACGTTAGTCTAATTTTGTTTTATTGCCGCTATTAGCTTATGTTAGCCAGAATTCACAGCCTTGTAACCTGGCGTTCTGTTACTCATACCTGATGGAAATTTTGCTATATAAAATGTCAGTCAGCAAGAATACCTACCATAGTTGAAAAACAAATCAATTAAAAAATGGTAGAATTTACTTTTGAGGAATACGCGGATATTATTTACATTTATGGTGTAGTAGACGGAAACGAGAGAGTAGCTGTACTTGAATTTCAAAGGAGATTCCCTACTCGGTGAGCACCTCATCGTGAGGCAAGACCCTGAGACGAGCACGAGATGAGTCGCTATACGATTGGGAGTATTTTGATTTAAGGTTTGGAGGGAGTCCAAGGAATACTGGAAGTGAAGATTGGAATTTAGCACTTTGCTTCAGAAACGCGACATTGACGACAGGTCGTTTCTGGACCGAATTCTGAGCACGGATGAATCTCAATTCACCAGGAATGCTATCACAAACTTGCATAACCTCCATACCTGGTCGGAACCTAACCCACACAGGACAAAGGTGACCTCATTCCAGCAGAGATTTAGTGTCAATGTTTGGGCTGGTATCATCGACAACCATTTGGTAGGACCATTCATTTTGCCGCAAGTGCTCAACAGTCAAGTTTATGCGGAATTTTTGGAGAATGTACTGCCGGATCTGATAGAGTACACCCGTGTGCATAATCGAACGGACATATTTTACCAACGCGATTGATCACTAGCTCAAACTGCTAACATTCTGAAGGCAATACTAAGTGAAAAATTTCCTAACCGCTGGATTGGACGAGGTGCACCGATTCCTTGTCCTGCTAGACCTCCAGACCTTACCCCATTGGACTGTTTTTTTTATAGCGAACAATGAAGGATGAAGTTTATTCAAGCCCTGTTAACACTAGAGATTATTTTGTTAGCAGAATTGGAAGTTCGTCGTAAATTAGTTGTCTTCTGGCAATTTTTGTCTTCCATTTTGAATCCGCTATTTTTGATTTTATAATTTTGACGTCATATTCGTAATTAGCGACCCTCAAAACCTACTAACACCAAATTTCAGCACAATCGGAGCTCTTTTAGCATTTTAATCCGCCATATAACACCAAATTGCAGCACAATTGAAGATTTTTTTAGCATTTTCATCCGCCATATTGGATCCGCCATTTGGAATTTCTAAATTTTGAGATCAGAAATGGAATCAGCGATGCCGAAAACCTTATATAGATACGTCATGTCTAGAAATTTACACGTGTTTAACGAGATATTAATTTTGGCCAGTTTCACCGATCTTCCAGTCCATAGGGCGCCCCCTCGGTGATTAGGGTTGAACATAGCGCAAAAGTCGTCAGGGGCAAAGTTGTAGCGCTTGAAGCGCCCTCTACGATCGTATCTTACCGCCGTACGATAAAAAACGACCGCGATATAGGGATACAAGTTTTCCACCAGTTCGACTCCCCCCCCCCCCCCCCCAAACAGAAAAAATATAGACAAATGTGGATTTCGTGTTTCCAGGGGGTCCTAAAACCACATGCAAAAATTCAGTGAGGCAGGTGAACTTGTAATTAAAAGGTAGGTAAATGCTCCCTGACACCTGGACTACTAGTTTTGCTTAAAAAAAAAAATTTGCATTTACTTAAAAAAAATTTAAACTCAGTTAGTTCAGCCAGGAAGCAATTCTCTCTCCTAAATAATTGCAACCAAGACCTCTTAATTCCAGCAAGTATTAAATTTAATTAACAGGCAGCTAACCCCAAATGCAATTGGACTCCAGCCCGTAAGTGAAATTTTTGTTACCTTTTTATGCCAAAAATTATCAAAAAAATACTTGGAAGAATTTTCCATACAGGAGAGAGAATTAAATTTTTAATTAAATTAGTAACGTTCCTAACATTTTTTCCTTTAACGAAATTATCAAACGATGTAGATCAAACTATTAATGAAAATTAATGAAATATTATTTAATTGGATATTGTTGGAAAGTCAGTAATATATTCTTTTTTGAAATCGTAATCACGTTTGGTGTAAACAAGTGAAATCGTTATTTACAAAAATTCGGTTTTGTTTTCTAATTTGGTTGCTTTGAAGTTTGTAGTCTTCTCGTGACCATCCAGTTGAATTATTAGTAGTCGCTAGACTAGTTAAGTGAATGTAACGACCTTCCGCTAAGTTATCGGCAAGTGTACATCAATTTCTTTCTCACGAAAAAGGTCTCCCCTTCAATAAACCTTTACCATAGAGGGTTGTCCTTTACATTACAATGCTCTTATATTGCACTTTTGTCCGGCCATTTCTGTAATATGCCTCTCCAGTCTGGTCACCGCTCTATGTGTCAAATGTTAATCGCATTGAAGCTGTTCAACGGAGGTTCGTTAGCTTCGCTCTTCGAGGCCTTCCTTGGAATAACTCTTTTATATTACCTCCTTATGTTGATAGACTTGAACTCCTGCACTTCGACACACTTGAGACTGCATTCGGGGGTCCATCGACTCTTCTGCTCTCTTTGCTTATTTTGGCATATCGGTTCCGGCTCGCCCCCTGAGAAATCACGTCTTTCTTCAGTTACCTTTTCATCGCACTTATTACGTATTAAATGATCCTATCAAATCGAATTGGCGATTTTTTAATTCCGCTTTTGATTGCATTGATTTTCATCTATCGCGTAATCATGTGAGGAGTCAGCTTTATTGAGGTTGCTTTTTCCTTTTTTACTTTTCACTTTGTGTAGTTTTTACTTTTTATTTGCTTTTATTCACTTTAGCACTTTTGTTTTCTGTATTTATATTTTGCGAATTCTCTCCTTATTCTTTATTTTTATATGATTTGTTATACTGTTTTTATTATTTTGTAGTAATCAGCACATTGATGAAATATTGTGAATAAATAAATTAAGGAGCTTTATAGGAAATTTATTATTATTAATGACAATGATCTGGTTCTCTGAATTGCGAAAAAAAATGTAATTTTGAAGATCAACTAATTTAAAGACAGGAGGACATGAAATTATTGGTAATGTTTTTATAGCTAAAAAGATTATGCATACGCTCCATGATTAGATCATACATTTTATTTCTTAATTCAAGGTAAGCAACAGGGACTAAATATTAAAAGCAATCCAGAGATAGACAAGTTTGTTGGTTAGCACAAAAAAGGGAGACATTGAACTAATAAACCAATGGTGGTTGTTTGTTTTCATTGCTCTAAAAATTCCTAGTCGGAATCATAAAAGCGTAAATTTGTAAAACAGAGCCTGGGAGATCAGGTTAGTGTAAGGGATACTTAAGCAGGCCATACACGATCAAGTCTACCGTCAAGTCTGCAGCGGACTTGACGAGGCGTCCAGTTTGCAGCGCATCCGTATAGACCATCAGCGCATCAAGTTTACTGTCCAGTTTGGATGATGCCGCACCAGTTGAAACCATGGCGTTAGCCATCCTAAGCTTATTGCTTGCAATTAAGAAACCAAAAAGAAAGAATCGTTCCGACTAACGTCATTCATACTTGACCGCTCATACACACGTTCAAGTTTGCATGACGCTGCAGGCTTGATCAAGTCGGCAGAATCGAAATTCGATTTTTGATTCAAGTAGACTTGTCATGCACAATGATAGCCATACACCGTCAAGTTTACTGGACGCCGCGTCAAGTCCGGTGCAGACTTGACGGTAGACTTGATCGTGTATGTCCTGCATTAGTTTTTTTTTCTTTTTTATACGATGTGGCCAAGTCCTAGGGGACAACCCTGGTTTTGGTCGGAAGGGAATTAGGGTAAGGGAAGTGAGAAAACGTGAAAGTCTTGTTTTTTGCATTGCTGCGAGCTAGACAACAGCCCAGAGACGGAGTGGATTATTTTAATTTCTTAATAAAACCTCACGGGGAGACCTGGTCTCGAACCCGGGACCCATGGAATAGTGGTCATGGTAACTCCGTTAAGTTTGAAATTTCGTAAGCTGGAAAATAATATGACTTAGTTTATAATTGCCATTAGGATTATTGTTGTTTCGGCATAATCATTGAATTTAGTAATTTATCGTTTAAAAATTAACTTAGAGTCATAAGGTTTTCAATATTGCGTTGTAATAAAGCTGAAATTGATATGACTTAGTAAGTTTTCTTTATTGTGCATTTCCAAGTTTCGTTTCTGGCGTGTCAGTGCGTTCCTTATGGCGGAATTAGTTGAAAAAAAATTCAGCGTTTAATACGCTTGTTGAACCGTGGACTAGATCCATGAAGGCGGTGGTGGAGCTTGAGGGCTTGACCTCCACACTTGATCAGGTAGATCGGTTGTGTCGTTCATGCTTTGATTGAGGATTTGAATTCGTAGGTTGTGCAGAAATAAGCTGGAAAAATCTGTACTTGCCATTCGGTGCGAATATAATTTTTATTTTTTTTATTTATTTATTTATTTTTTATTTTTGGAGGGAGGTGAAATGCTTTATGCACGCTGGGCACCCGTTTCCAGCAGTGTCGGACTCCTGTGGCGCAGTGTACCCACTCAAACACCTCCATGGCTGTCCGGACACTACCCTAGAACCGTTTTTCACATTACTTCAAGCTAGGTCTGCGGGGGCCTGCTCGTCTAGGTCTTTTTTTTCCTCCGCAGGATATCCTCCGCGTACCTGACTGTGCGATTCCAGATTTCTTCATCGGCGATCATGCCTTGGACTACAGTGTCCGGGGAAACTGCCCTTCCTATTCCTAGGTGCACTCTCAGCGCTCCTCTATCGGGATCCCATCTGTGCCACTCAAAGAAAGTGTGCTCTGCGGTGTCCGTTTGGCCTGGGCAGTAAAGGCACTCCGGTGACGCTACTTTTCCCATTCGTTGAAGGTATGAACGAAAGTACCCGTGCCCACTCAGTAGTTTGGTTAGGTAATAACCTACCTGTCTATACCCTCTGTCGATCCAGGGGCTGATGAGCCTCACTGTCCATCGTCCTCTGTTCTTCTATCTCCATCTTTGTTTCCACCTTTCCATAGTGTAGGACCTTTCATCTCTTCGCACCGTTGCCTTGTCCATTTCTGCCTTCCTGAGATAAATCGTCCTTCGCTCACGACCCCTGCAATCACCAGGACGGCCGGTTCGGAGACAGTGCGTTACGCTGAGGCCACTCTCAGGACTGCGCGCCTTTGCACCTGGCCAAGTCTCTTCCGATATTGCTCCTTACTTAGGGCTTCCGCCCAGTGCGAATATAGTAGTATTGTTGATTGTGGTGCTATTGCGATTTTCTTGTTGAAATCCCTCCTGGACCTGCACGTGGCCACGTTCAATTCCACCTGCACCTACCTCTAATTTAACAGAGTGCTTCTGAGGAATTTTGTTTGGTGCGTCTGTTCGTCAGCCCCCGACCCAGCCGACGAGTATAGCCGTACCTTTATTAGGAGGTTCTGATGGACAGATGGCGTTGGAAAATTTTCATCTTTGTTGACACTGGTAGTTCCTCTCCTTCATAAAAGTTGGTTCGTCTTTTTTTTTTTTTTTGTATGCCGTAGTATTGATTTGGAGTAATTGATATGATCGGTGGTGATATCTGTGGAATAATGATTCTCAAGGAACCTGGCGCCTGGTGCATCTCGGATAAGTGGTTATAATGATTTTGATTTTTTTCCAGCATATTGAACCTCCGACAAGTAATCTCAAGGCATTGCGACACTGGCACATTGCTACCCTGTTGTCTCAATAACCCTCAGCGTTACAGAGTATGTTCCCGGATTGGTACCATGTCAAAGAATTGTTGAGTTGGGTGGGGTGAAACCTAACTTCTTAATGCGGGGACCGATATAGATAATTAGTTTTTTTTTGCATACTTTTCTTGATTGATAAATGACAACCGTTTTGGACTGAGATGATTCCCTGACAACGATAATTCTCTCTTGCTGTATGGAGTTAATGTGCACCGATCTCAAAATGTCGTAATAGATATAAAAATAAAAATTTTTTTTTTGTTAAGTTGGTTCAATTTATTTTTTTTTAACTATTTTATTAATATACCCATGCATCTCTTTACTATATTTTTTTATGCGCTAAGTTATTATTTTCCTGTGATGGGATAGATGGAGATAATATAGGTGTCATCAACCTTTCCGTAGGCGGCTGCTTCTTTAATCTAACCTAACTTTAATGCTTAAATCGAACCCTAGAAAAATTTTGATAGAATAGTATAAGAAATTAAGAACTTCTGATACGATTCTGCATATGAGCATAGTAAAATTAACAACGTAGCTAGACAAACTCTCGACTAGGAACCAGAAACCCATTGAATGTGAAGTCCAAAAGCATAAAATCGGGTTACAAAATCAGAAGTTACAGAAACTGGAAAATACTTTAGTAAACCTGAAACTGTTATCTGCTGCCATACAAATATATGTATATATATATATATGTATGTAAATCTCGGATGAAATTAAAACAAGCCAGTAAGTAAGGATATGTATATTAGGTTGGTTTCTGTAACTTTTGAGGCAAAAAGAAGAAAGGTAGCTCCAGGTTATATCTTTATTCATCAAGAAAACATGTTTAAATGCAAAATTCGTCTTAAAATAAATATAATGCTTTTGAAGGAGATAACATTACTTCCACGGCCTATAATTTCTCATTCCCGCAGAGAATAGCTCATGAATTAAGTCGTATGCAAACTGCGAAAGATCACATACATTACAATTCAAACCTTTGGAGCTTAGTAACTACATACCGCGTCCAATTGCCATTGGCTGGAGCTTTATGAATTTTAACGAAATTAACACCGCAGTTGTCAGAAACTTTCTGCTAACATGTAATGCTCAAAGGTATTCCTCTCCGAGGATTAAGTGAAAACAATTCCTCCTCTGCATTCAAATTCATTTGGCATAGGTAAGGTACCAATGCACGTTGCCAAAATGTGGTTGTTCCCACGCGTGTTGCTCTAGTTTTAATTAAAAACATTAAGTATATCAGGTACAAATCTGGATTGGTAGTCATGCCATTGCCGACGTGTAATAATTTGTTCATGGGCACCGTGTACAAAATTCACCTAGAACAGAATTTACTTTATTCGTTCTAAAAAATTTAGCTCACTGCTGGATTGGAACATTTTGCCCCAAAATGCATTCGGGATAAACACTCGGGCATTATTTTCAGAGGACAAATAAACCTTGTAATCCGCTCCTCGCGGATTATCTATGAGATTTTAGTGCGGCAAATGGGAAAGCTCTTTCCCATGTTGAACATTGGGATTTTTTAGTTGATATTTGAAAGAGAAACGAAAATTCCATTGGATTTCAGATACCAAAAGGAATTTTCCTTCTCTAAGACCGACTATGTGGGGGAATCTAACCTGTTCCAGGTAAAGGATTTAGATTTCACTTTGTCTTATTTGCTGCAGGGGAATTTGCAGAATTTACGTTTGCTTTCCGGTCAAAGGCGTTTGAGTTTTACTTGTGAGCAAATTATATCCAGGCTGGCTATTTGCATTGCCTGTAACTTGAAAGAAACGGGTGCACAAGAAAATGTAATATTAAAAACATTTCGAGTCCTTTCCTGAAAATTTCAACATCCAAGTGTTAGTCAGGTCATAATACATCTGTTGTTTTGGGTGCCAGAGTCCTCATTATATATATTTGCAGTGATATTTACATACGAGAGTTATTATCGATGAGGTAGACAAATTTGCTGCATTCTACAGCTATTCTATGATTTAAGTTAAACTCTGGCTGAACGATGTTGCTTCGATCTGGTCTTCTAATAGATATATTATCAGTTGTTCCCATTGTTGTGCAATTTAATCAGTAAAATTTTAAATGCACTTGGTGAAAAAGTAACTTTTGGTTTCGTCTGGCCGTATGCCATTAGAGTTACAGAGGTACTAACACGTAACACCTAACCCGTATGCAGCAGCTCGGTTTCTCTCAAATCCAAAAAACTGCGCATTGTACCAAAATGGACCTAGAACAGTGTGCCTCTCAGGATTTCACAGCGCCAAACGGAGTGAGAGCGCCCCAACGCCGTCCTATAAGCAGAGACGGACTTATCATAGGATTCCCAGTAGACTTGGAATCGAACCTCAACAGAAGCGTACAGAAAAGGACGAGTACTCGCTAGACTAGGCAAAAACACTCTTTGCCGAAAACAAGATTAGGGTCAGCAGCAGCCAACCAACAAAGGTGCCTCACCTCGTTCCATCTTACCTGGGCGGTCGTAGACTGAAGCAACGATGATAAAACGATCTCAAAGAGCAATTAAAAGGGTGGAAAATCGCGTTGCTGCAGGTCTGTAAGCATGTCTTTTCGAAGAACTCTGAAACCGCAACTGTTGGCGAGACGCTGGCTGGCACAAAGGCCATATTAAGTCTGTCGTTAGGGGAAGTCTGGCCAGACACTAGAATCGACTCTGTGCTATTGGATCAGATCCCGAAATATACCGAGATCTAGAACTCGGATCCCGGCGGAGCCCTCTCAACCAAGAGAAATCTGGATCCAACTGTAAAAGTAATCCTGTTTTACCCACTAATACCAACTCAGGGTTTAAACAGGTAAACACATCTGACGACGCATCGTTGAAGAAGGCAGATCAAAGGTTTACGGTAAGTCTTACCGTAGCAATTCACCCACAATCCACAATCGAGATGAAAGACAACTTTCTGCTCAATCTCGGACGAGAGAGTGATGACGAACTTCTTCCGACGTCGAGGTTGCCTGTATTCTTATTCAAAATGGCATTAATGCCTGTATCTCCTCTCAGTTCTTTCCAAGCCCAAGATTTATGGTTGGTCTCTAGCAATATGACTCCGAGGACAAATCCCAACATCGCATTTAAGAAGGCGGTAAACAAAGGACAACATTAATTATCGACGCAGATGCTAACGGGCACCACACAGTCTGGGACAGATTGAACATAAATAAACGAGCTGAGTCCCTTTTTGATTTTATTCTTAGTACTTACCTCCTAAATTGCAGCGTGGATAATTCTATTAGGCGTGAAGTTCCCATACAGAGTGGAAAAATGAGTTACATGATTAACTGTCTAATATTAAATGGGATCAAGCTAAAATTAAGTAAAAAAGTAAATATCTAAGCGTAGCTTATCGACTAGAGACCTTCAAAAATTCTGGACGGTAGGATAACCAACAATATTGACTGCACCATACTCAGGCCTTCTTTCAACGACTATCCCGCAAGAATGGGAGAATGGGCACCCTCAATGGTCAAAATCTTGAAGAAACGTAAATTAACGTTACATTTACATCCCTGAATCGAACTCTCTGGACTTCGTTTAATTAAGCTTTTTTTTGACCTTTGGCTTTCCCTTAAACACGGGTCGGTAATAAAATAAGGCTAATCAAGTCAACGAAAAGACAGCAGTGCTTTGAAAAGCGATTCCGTGGTGTACTGTAGCGTTGAGTGTACTTTCAATTAGGACGAATAAATATTTTACCAAGGCATAATTAAAAGAAAGCAGTGTTGCCAATTTTCAAAAGTTATTCCTAAATATTTTAATTTACTCATCTACATATTCTATGTGTCTGTAGAGAGTTGCCTCCTGTTTACTATCTGGCCATCTAAAATACTAATTAATCACCCATTCAAAGAAATGTCAACATTCGCGTTCAGGATAGCGCAGTGCTTTAGGACAGCGCCTTACCACATCGCCCTTCTGGGGCCGAGCCTTGCGTGGTCGCCCCGACTCTTTGCTCTGCTGCTGCTTCTTGCGAAGCTCCCTCTCCCATACCTGTTTCTCTCAGACCCGCTATTCGTCCAAAATGTGCCTTCATTTCTAGGGTCCACACCGGGAGTTCGTCCCGGCTCTTGCAATCGTTCAAAAACTCGTCAGCGAGATATCCTTCTATTACGCCAACTTAACTGGGTTGCTCTCCGAAACCTCGCTTCTGTTCTCCGCCTCTTGCTCCTCTGACTTCGACGTCATTTGTCTGACTAAGACCGAGCTGTGTAATAGCAGTTCCGACGCCGAGGTTTTCGGACGTCAGTTCCAGGTCTTTCGACGTGATCGCCTGTCCGATTCGTGTGCTCCGTTTGGCTGGGGAGGCGGCTGTTCTGCGCTGTTAGAACCAGCATCCCTTGCTCGGTCGCGCAATTTGCTTATTCTGACGACCTCTTTTTTCTTCAAGGCAGCATACTTCTCTATCCTCAATGACTGGCTTCTGGGGCATGATTGGGCGAATGTATTCGCTGTGTCCAACATCGACCAGGCTGTTTGCTTATTTTACAACGTCCTCTATACATGCTTCACCCAATGGAAACCATTTTTCTCTTCTGGTTCCCCCCATTCGTCTCGGCTCTGGATGGACGGCCCCTTACGACATCTAAGGCCTGGAAAAGATTCTGATCCTCTTGATGCGACGTGGATTACCAGGCCTACCCAGACCTTTATTTCCGGTGCTCTCGCGAATTGCATACGTTCTATAACCGATTTCTGTCTGCATTCTAGCCCCAAACAGTTTTGGAGTTTTATTAACTCCAAGCGACACTCTCTCAGGCTCGGAGATCTTTAAAGCCACGACCATAATGCTGTGGCTAACTTTTTTGCCGATTTCTTTCTTACATCGTTATGTAATTCTGGCTGTGATACTGTTCTTCCGGATACTGATACTTACTTCCCTTGAACCCAAGGACTTAGTCTTCGACGACACCACGATGGCTGCACACTTGTCCAGTTTTCCTGACGGATTTGCTTGCGGCCCCGATGGTATCCCTTCGTCTTTCTTGAAAAAGTGCTGTTCGTCGATGACTTCTCATGTTCCCTGTTATCTGTTGAACCTGTCTCTATGCTGCCACCTTTTCCCCTCGCATTGGAAGGATTCCGCAATAATCCCTCTTCACAAGAAAGACGACAAGTCTGACATCTCTGACATATTGAGAAGGTATTCGAGGCCTTAATCAGTGACGAGCTTCGCTTTCACTGCAGATCCTTTATTGGCTCTTTCAAGAAAAAGTCTACCACCACAAACATGCTCGAATTCGTACATCACTGTCTGCCCCTGATTGAGTCAGGCATCTTCACTGACTTCAGCATGACCTTTGACAAAATTGACCACTAGATACTCGTTTGTAAGCTTCATCTTCTTGGTTTTCCTCCACTTTTTGTCGATTGGCTGTCCTCCTACTTGTCCAGACGTACTCAGTGTGTTCTGTTCCGCGGTGCCCTGTCCAAAAATTTTTTATTTCCACTGAGGTGCCCCTGGGTAGCATTCTAGGTCCTCTACTCTTCATCGTCTTTATTAATGATGTCTCATTACTCCTGGCTGGCTCTATAATATTGTGTTGAATTGATGATGCAAAAGTTTTCCGTGTCGTCTGGTGCGCTGATAATTGTGCCCTATTAAGTTCCGAAATTCGCATTTTCCCCGGCTGATGCTCCAGCAATCGTCTCCCACTTAATCCTACCAAATGCACCGTAATGACCTTTACCCGCCGAAGATGTCCCCTCCTCTCTCACTACTTTTTGGATGGTTGCGTCCTGATTAGGCCAGATAATGTCAAGGATTTGGAGGTAGTTCTTAATTTTCGCCATCCTTCGAGAACCACGTGGATTTCGTAGTGAGCAGGGCTAATTCCGTGTTCGGCTTCGAAAAACGGTTGTCCAAGGAGCTCGATGACCCCTACTTAACTAGGCTCCTCTATTGCACCTTTGTCAGACCGTTATTTCGCTGTCACATCAACCGTATCGAGGCCATCCAGCGTAGATTCCTTAAGTTCGCTCTTCGGGGCCTTCCCTGGCGCGATCCTTTTTCCTTTTCCTACCATGCTAGACTCGAACTGATCTCGCTCGACTCACTCGAGATGAGGCGCAGGGTCTTTAAAATCACTTTTTTGTGTGATCTTTTGCTAGGAACGATCAACTCCTCCGAACTTCTCAAAAATGTTGATATTTCTATCCCGGCCCAGTCTTTAAGGAGCTCCGACTTTTGCCACGTTCCATTCCACCGAACACTATACGGAATGCCTAAGCCTATTGTGTCGATGTGACGCCTACTTAATGAGTGGTCAGCCTGCATCGAACTAGGTTGTTCTAGGTAGCAGTTGAAACACCAATTAAGACTTTTTTTAAATAATGTTTAGTTCTAGTTGTTGCCTTAATATTTTTTAATTTTCATTGTAGTAGCTAGCTTGGGCGAATCTGTTTACAAATTAAAAATTAATTGATTTTCTTAGATGTGGGCACACTCTAGGCAGGACATTTATTAATTTCGCATCTGGAAGCACAACCCCAATTCAGTTACTTAGCTCTCGACAATATTAAGTTTGTTCGAAGATTCAAATTAAATTTTAACTATCGCAATTCAACCGTTAAACTGGCCGCACACAACAAGAACTAGCTCTAATATTGTTTAAACTTTAAAGTTTACCAAGTAAAACAATAAGGTCAGAGAGGACCCTACTTCCTAACTCCTAATTGTATTCTGAAACTGACGTTCACGTTTCAATGGTTTTAAACCTCAAAGGTACTAAAGGGAATATTCTAGTTACTCTCGTCGAGCATCGATGTCCACGGAAGTGCCATAATGAATGACACTGTGGTTACTAGTACTGCAATTTGTCTCTATTTACGCTTTACTTGCCGCATAACTTTAGTCCTACTGTTTTTAGTCTTTCAGATAATTTTTGTACGGACACGAACTGTACACTCTCCTAAATCTCTGACATTTTGACAACTACAGAAAGCCCGAATTTGTGCTCGTTGCAGCGTCACAGATTCATCCGACTTTGATTTTCACTTGGGAAACTAGAGTTCTTGATGGTTGATTTTGTCGGTGTTGTTCAAGGATTATGAGTGCTGCTCCAGTGATATTCCAAGTGCACATTCATCATTTTTGCTAGAGCTAAAAACTCCGTCAAAACTTAACACTCACTCTCTTTGGGGGCATGTTTGCAGTTAGTGCTTTTACAGTAAGCTCGGATTCCTCTAGTCATAAATTTTGGTAGAACAACTCCTCTTCAATTATGCTCGTCTAGTAGCTATTGAGGACGCGACGAGCTCCATGAAACTAAGAGGGCTCTAGAGAGTATAATGGGATGAGGTTCTTCTTAATATATGTGCAGTGAAAATTAACGCCAAAAAAGCAGGATTAAGTCAGGAAATTTCGCTATTAAGTACTGATAATTCTAAAACTATCGGACATGTCCCGTGGGAATAAAGTGATGTGCAAGGACATAATATTTATAAGTAGGTAAACACATTTTAAAGTTCTTTTCAATCGTGATGAAGTGGAGTGCACTTAATAAGTTCAACGATACTATGAATAAGTAAGTATACCGTCGAGTGTTGTGTATCAAATATATTATAAATTATATCACATCAGAAATCACAGATCAGGTTAAGAGTTGAATAAGTCGAATAGCGATTTATCAACACAGGCGTAATTTATATTTAATCACGTGAATTAATTGCATGATATGGTGAAAGCAAAAGACATTCGATTAAGTGATCAGGCCAAGTACCACCGCGGACTTCGTTGTGCATCATATTGCCTCACATTTTGGAATTTCACGAGATGTAATTAACTGTCGAAGAATTGACAACTGCCCTAGCTCCTTCTTCGCGTCTTTCAAGGTTGTCATCCCTGATGCTTTGTTCAATGCCATCGTTTCCCCTGAGATTTGGCCCAATGGAACCATCGTCCGGGAATTTGTTCCAAGAAACCGTTCAGGCTCTGGAGATGCTCCAAAACACCTTCGATCAAAGACGACTTGCCTCGATATCAGCTCTACTTTTTCATGTTTCGACGTGGTCTGTCTGACTGAAACTTGGCTTTGTGGTATGATCGCCGATGCTGAGCTCTTCGGCCCGGAATACATCGTCTTTCGGCGTGACCGATATCTATCTGCAGTGAGCGCTCCTGTTGGGGGAGGTGTACTATTTCCTGTTCGTCGCAACATCCCTTGAACTGTTGTTGAGATTTTGTACTCGAATATTTTGGAACTTTTATGTATAGTTCTCAGATTGCCGAATAAGAACGTGTTTATTACCACCTCTTGCTTTCCTCCGGGAGCGACCAGGGATACTTACGACTCACTTGCTTCCTGCATCGACACTCTTTCCTCCTCTTTGCGTCCTCAAGATGAGTCGTTGCTCCACGGAGATTTCAACCTGCCAGGTATTAGCTGGGTGTCATCAGATGTTGACGGGCTGATTCCTTCCCAATCACCTGCATCGCAGAGTTCTCTATGATTCATCGACAGCATTACCTCTTCCGGGCTTGTACAGTGTTCCAGCATCGCTAATGATTCCGGCAGATTTTTGGATTTGGTGTTCAGCACTGACCCATGCAGCACCTTGGTCAGGCGTTGCCCGGTTCCTTTAGTTCCTGAGACGTCTCATCATCCTGCGCTTCAAATTGCTTTGGTCTTCGATACACTACCTGCTGCATTTCTGATTCACGACGACTTCTCTTTTTTTTATGAGCGGAACATTAATGTGGCGGTAAGTGCCTTTTATGACAATTTATTTACTTGTTTCTTGCATTGTGTTCCTGTTTCTCGTTCGTTTTCTTCTTTCTCTAGTCCGCCTTGGCTCAATAGCTCACTGAAGCATCTTAAAAATTTAAAAAATAAATCATGGAAGCAGTTCTGCTCATCAAGGAGCGACTCGGATTTTTATATCTACTCACAATTGCGCGATGAGTTCAATTCCGAAATTCATGCCTCATATAATAATTACATTAAAAGAATGAGGTCCATTATACGCGGTGAGCCTAAGCAGTTTTGGAGATTTGTTAAATCTAAGCGTAGCACCGACGGCTACCCTACTTTATTAAAACTAGGTGACACTGAAAGTAGTGATCCCTTGACGATTGCGAACCTTTTCGGTGACTTTTTTAAGACAGCTTTTCTTTCTGACAACTGTGATACTAGCTCTAAGGATTTTAGCTACTTGACATTATTTCCTCCTTCTTCACTGGAAATGAAAGATCTTACATTTAATGACGATACAGTCGCGGAACACATCAATAATTTGGCAGATAGTTTTTCGTGCGGTCCTGATGGTATTCCTATTTCACTTTATGAGAACTGTTCTTCTTCTTTGGTTTCTGTTCTTTGTTATTTATTTAATTTATCTATTTCTTGTGGAGTCTTTTCAAAATCTTGGAAATCATCTCTTATTATCCCTCTTCACAAGAAAGGCAAGAGGTGTGATATTTCCAATTACAGACCCATTCCAAACTTGTGTTGTATTGCTAAGATTTTTGAGGCATTAGTTTGCGATACACTATACTTTCATTGCAAACCTTTTCTTGGAACTTTCCAGCATGGCTTTATGAAAGGTAGGTCTACTGCGACTAACCTACTGGAATTCTCAAATTTCTGCTTATCCAAAATTGAGGCTGGAAAGCAAGTGGATTGTATCTTTACAGATTTTATCAAGGCATTCGACACAATAAGCCACCAAATTTTGATTCACAAGTTGACGGCCCTCGGGTTTCCTTCATTGTTTGTAGACTGGGTTCGTTCTTACCTACTAAATCGGACTCTGCGTGTGTCCTTCCGTGGATCACTATCCAAGTTTATTTTTAATTCCTCTGGCGTACCTCAGGGAAGTCATCTGGGCCCGATTTTATTTATTATATACATCAATGATGTGTCTTTATTCTTGAAATATTCAAAAATTCTTTGTTATGCTGACGACGCCAAAATTTTCCGTGCTGTGTCCTCTATTCGAGACTGTGAACTTTTAAATTCTGACTTAGGCGCTTTCTACAACTGGTGTTCTGATAACTATCTTCCCCTCAATATTAGTAAGTGTACGTCTATGTCTTTTACTCGTAGAAAGGATCCTCTCGACTTCAACTACACTATGAATGGCTGTGTTCTGGAAAAAATTAATAGGACCAAGGACTTGGGTGTCTGGTTGAACAGTCGTTTTACGTTTGACGATCACATTGATGAGATAGTTATTAAGGCTAATTCTACATTGGGTTTTATAAAAATATGGGCAAAGGAATTTGACGACCATTATATCACCAGGCTTCTCTACTGCACCTTTGTCAGGGCTATTCTGGAGTATGCTAGTTGTGTTTGGTCACCATTTTATCGTGACTCAATTGACTGGGTAGAGACAGTCCAGCGCCGTTTTGTTCGCTTTGCACTTCGTGGGCTTCCTTGGAGCGACCCTCTTATTCTGCCGTCGTATTTAGGCTTAGGCTTAGGCTTAAGCTCATAAAACCGGACTCTCTTGAATTCAGACGTAACATCTCTAAAACTGTTTTCGCTTTTGAATGTCTTCAAGGTAATGTTGACTCTCCAGTCTTGTTGTCTTCTTTTAATATATCGATTCCGAGTCGCTCCTTGAGAAATCGAGATTTTCTTAAAACTCCGCAGCATCGCACAATGTCTCGGTTTTTTAATTCGCATTTTAACAATATTGATTTTAATCTGTCGAAAAATTCGATGAAGGCCAAACTTTCCTAACTATTCTGTTATTATTTTGTAATTATTATGTATTATTAATTATTGTTCTAGTTAATTATTTTTCTATTCTTCTAGTTATTGTTTTAAATTAATTATTTTCTAGTTATTTATATTACTTATTGTAATTATTGTGATTCTTATTTTATTTTATAACTATTTATATTTACATACATGTTAAGTAATCAGCCCTTTGACGAATCTTAAATAAATAAATATTCCCAAGTACAAAGTACCGAAAGAATTTCGAAGTAAAATGATGACACGGAGTGTTTGCAAGAAACCTATTATAACAATGGATTACACAGTGTATTCAAAAAGTTCCAGGACTATTCGCACACAATCAAACAAGCACAATGAATTGACTTTTATTTAATATCAGGCTTCTACATAATCTCCCCTGTATTCCATACAACGCTTAGAATGAATCTTTAGGTCCATCCTCGCCTTGTGGAACGCTTCCACTAGAATACTGTTCAGTTCCTTTGTCACCGCCGTTTCAATCGTATCTATTAACTCGTCTCGCTGCCCCTTAATCTTCAATTTGAACTTTAGGAACAAAAAATAGTCTAGCGGGGAGAGACCAGAAGAAAACGCAGGGTGGTTCATACTCACAAATTGCCTTTTCGCCAAAAAGTTCTGCACAATAAAGGACTTGTGAGCTAGTGCGTTGTCGTTCAACAACCACTTCTCTAACATTGTCTAACAATTTTGGTCTCACACGCCGCATTCGTTTTATTAGTTTATCCAAAACGTCTATGTAGAATGCATCAGTCACAGCGCAAGCTTGACGAAGAAACTCTCGGTGAATGATGCCCCGACTGTCGAAAAAGGTGATCAGCATGGTTTTCATCTGTGGTTTGGAGCTTCCGTCGTCGGATCATACTGCAGGCGCCAAGACTCGTCTCCAATTACAATGTTTTGTAGAAAAATTTAATTTTGATCGGCCTTGGAAACCAAATCTTCGCAGGCGACAACCCAATGTTATTTATGCTCATAAGTGAGTGATGATGACAAGAGTACATTGAGACACCTCACGCGAATGAACGCCTACAAGATATAACTTGTCCGAAATGAATGAAACTTCGGCTGGGTATCGCCTAACCTCTCCTTGAATATGCCAGCCAGGTATGGTCCCCTACACAAACAACTCACATTAATAGGATTGAATCTGTCCAGCGTAGGTTTATTCGCTTTGCTCTACGTGATCTTCCGTGGGTTGACAGATTCAACCTTCCTCCCTATGAAAACCGTCTGAAACTGATCGACTTACAACCTCTAAGCAAACGTCGTGATGTTTCCGACATTCTCTTCATTTATCAATTATTAACTGGTGCCATAGACTGCCCCTCAATCCTGCAATCTTTACCCATCTATACCAATCCCCGTAACCTTAGGTCCACTCCCCTTTTCCGAATCGATCGCCATCGCACAAACTACGGTCAAAGCGAGCCAATTACCAGGATGTTACGAAAAGTCAACGACCTTTCCTCTTTTGACTTCCATCTGAGTAAATCATCACTCCACAAAGCCTTATATCTTGACCCCGCCCATCTTGATCCTGATCGCCTACTTTAATTCTTCTTCCTTTCGCCTTCTGCCAGTTACCAATATATGTAGCTCATATTGTAGCTTATACTTTTTATTTATTTATTCCCAATTATTCATTTATTATATTCTGTAGAATTAGTATTAAGTTATGGTTTGTATTTAATTTTTTATTTTTGTATTTTTTATGCAATAGCTTGTATTAAGCTAAATAAATAAAAAAAATACAGGGGACCAATATTGTAAAAATTGGTGAATATGGAAGCAGAATTCTGATATATTTTTCACAGCCATTCACGCAGATGAAAAACTAGATGCAGTTTAAACGGCCATTTTCCTAAATGCTATAGGTCCGGAAGCTGTTAAAGTTTTTAACACCTCAAAGCTGAAGGCAAGATCAAATTCAACAAAGTAGTGGAAGCATTCGAAAAGTTTTGCGCACCAAAGAAAAATGAAATTTATAAAAGCTTCATTTTTCATAGTCGCAGTCCAGCCCCTGGGGAACCATTTGATGACTTCCTTATGGATCTGAAAAGATTGGTCAAGCATTGTGGATTTGGATTAGAAGATGATCGCATGATCAGAGATCGTTTCGTCATAAGTACAAATGACAAACAATTACAGAAGCGGATTTTAGAAATTGAAAAACTGGCCCTCGAGAAAACAGTTGAGATGGAACGAGCAACGGAATTTGCCGGTAACTCCAAGCGACCATGAACTGGTCCGCAAGATTATTGACATGAGAAAACTGAAATGGGCGATACGATGTTTCAAGCCCTACAAATCACCGGGATTAGATTGCATCATCCCAGCTGAACTACAATTAGCTTCCGAGGTACTGATTCCATGGCTAATGGTCATTTACGAGACCTGCCTTAATCTCACCTATATTCCATCCTCATGGACGAAGGTGAAGGTGGTCCTTATTCCAAAAAGAATCAAGAGCCTCGCACTATAAGTCCAACGATTTTAGGCCCATCAGCCTCTCCTCCTTCCTGCTCAAAACACTGAACAGACTCTTAGATATCAGTCCTTCCAAGCTGCCTCTATCGCAACATGCTTACACTAAAGGTAAGTCCTTAGAGACAGCCCTGCATGAACTTTCCACAGTTATAAAGCATTCGCTACTGACATCCTTGAGGAGGCTTGAACTCGACGATCCTCTCATCAAACTTATTGACCTCATGCTAAAAAGTAGGGTCATCGTCTCAAGTTTGGGTGGATCTAATGTCCAAAGAGCGGTTACTAGAGGTACCTCTCATTGGGGAATCCTCTCGCCACTCCTATGGAACATAACTCTGGATGAGTTACTCAAAGACCTGGAGCTGTCTGGTCACAAGGTTATCGCCTACGCCGATGACAATGCCCTGATATGTTCAGGAAAGCACCCAAACACACTGGCTGAAGTGTTACAACACGCCCTCTCCAAAATATCATCATGGAGTGAGGGGTGTGATCTGGGCATAAACCCGAACAAAACAGAGTTAATACTCTTCTCTCGGAAACATAAAACACCTCCTATGAATTGCCCTACACTAGATGGAGTTAGACTTAAACTGTGTAACCAAGTTAAATATTTAGGTCTAGGCCTAGATAGAAAACTTACCTCGAAGCCTAACATCCAGGAAATTGTACGGAAGGCCACAGTAGCGCTGTACTCATGTAAAAAGGCAATAGAGAAAATATGGTGTATTGAGCCATGTATTGTGCATTGGCTCTACACAAGTGTCGTGCGACTTATACTTATGTATGTGGTGATTGTCTGGTGGCCGGCACTACTGGCAACACTGCTGATAACAGGTGCCCTGAGAAGTACACCCACCAAAGCTCTGAACACTGTTCTCAACCTTCTACCGTAAGATCTCTTTGGTAAGCAAACCGCATCCTCTGCCGCCATTAGGCTTAACACAATCCAGAGCTGACTTTGGTCACTCCAAAATCCTGGGCAGAAGAACTACCAGCAATATCGATTATACCTCGCCCGAGCCTTTCTTTGGAAATAAATTCGACTCCTTCTTTAACACCAGATCGGAATGGGAAGAAGGTCCTCCCCAATGGGGGGAAGTCAGTGCATCTATACATTGACTGCTCCAAATTAGAAGGCAAAGTAGCTGGAGGTATCTTCTCGGAACATTTGGACCTCGATATCTCATTCCGTTTACCTGACTACTGCAGCATGTTTCAGGCAGAAATCATGGCTATAAAGGTTGCCGCGGAGGCATTTAACGCTACCTAGAGACAATATTTGTATTCTCAAAGATAGTCAGGCCGCTATTAAATTCCTCATGTAAGTGTACACCACATCCAAAACAGTTACAACATGTCGTACAGCACTAAATGACATAGCTGAACACCTGAAAGTATGGCTCATTTGGGTGCCTGGACATAGTAATATTCCGGGTATCTGTAGAGCCGACGAACTAGTGAGAATCGGTACCACTCGTCCTGATTCAGACATCAACCATCAGTTGGGCAAACCGCTGGCCACTTGCAAACTGGAACTCTTACAGGAATCTCTCAGGATTGCTAATTTTAAGTGGCAGATAGAACACACCTGCCTGATTACCCGACAGATATGGGCAAAACTTGACCCTAAACGGTCAAGAGAACTCAGCCTTCTCGGACGCAAAGCAATTAGCAGTACCGTAGCCGTTGTTACGGGCCACTGCCTCATAGGTAGACACGCCGATAGATTAGGCACACCTTCGAACAACTTCTGTATTAGTTGCCATGACGAAGAGGAAGAGGAAACCATACTCCACCTCCTCGGCAACTGCCCGGCGATCTAGATTATTTGAAAAAGATTTGCACGCCCAGCGGATCCTCTAGTACAAGTTCATATGCAAATCTTGATAATGTGTTTGATAGTCCTGACCCTTCCGAAGGTTTCTCGTTTAATCCAGTTACTGATATTGATGTCTGTTCTGCAGTGATGTCTATAAAATCTAATGCAATTGGACTGGATAACCTGCATTCAAGGTTTATAAAAATACTGCTTCCAATCATTCTCCCCAGTCTCACACATCTATTTAACAATATTATAGTTAGATCAACTTTCCCAAAGCTATGGAAGATTTCAAATATAGTACTTTTACCTAAGAAATCTACAAATCCTGTGGAATTTCGTATGATATATATCCTACCATTTCTTTCTAAGGCTTTTGAAAAAATACTTCATGCGCAGATTATACTCTATCTTGAAAGCAACAACCTATTGTCAGATTTTCAATCAGGCTTCCGAACTAAACACAGTTGTACCACAGCCTTGCTCAAAATCAGTGATGACATACGAATTTCCTGTGACAATGATGATTTTACAGCACTGGTTCTACTTGACTTCTCGAAGGCCTTCGACAAAGTTAATCACAGGTTTTTGTGCTGGAAACTTGGTTCGTTATTTAACTTTGGTAATGCTGCATGCAATCTGTTATTGTATTGTGTATTGAGGGGACGCAAACAAAGGGTTATCTGATTATCTTCCTATCTTAATCGGGGTACCTCAGGGATCTATCCTCGGTCCTCTTTTATTCTTAATGTTTATTAATGATCTTCCCACTGTTATACGATACTGCAATTATCATCTTTATGTGGATGATATACAGGTGTATATTTCTAGACCACTGGGCTTGATGGAGGACGCTATTTGTCGTTTGAATGATGATCTGAGGAATGTGTCCATATAGGCTAATAAAAATTGTTTAAATCTTAATGCCTCAAAATCTAACGCTATTTTAATCTACAAGTCTAATTTAGATATTTCTTCTTTCCCAAGTGTTATTCTTGATATTGTAGTAATTCCCTATAGTGATTCAGTTAAAAATCTTGGAACTATTTTTAATAGGTCTCTAAGCTGGTCAGATTACGTCACCAGTGTCGTGGGTAAGGTAAGCTGTCCTTATCTGCAGCTTATTCGCCCCAAGTAACTCGGCGTGTTTTAGTTTTTGTTTACTAATGTTTTTTGCATGCTGGTGTTGGAGCCTAATTCGCCTCAATATATTGTTATATTCTGGCGAATAGGTCAATTGATTCTAGGCTTCTGCCTAAGAAGTGCGCCTTCTGAGTTAGAAGGGTTAATTCTACATTCTGCTTGTGAGGTCCTTGTTGATTTCATATGGTTCTAAAGTTTTTATTAAATTGGATTCGGTGTCAGATCGTAAGCTGAATGTATCTTTCAATTCCGCTGTGCGGTACATTTTTGGACTACGACGATTTGATCATGTATCTTCTTTCTCAAATGCTGTATTGGGTTGTCCCCTTGATTTTTACTTGAATTTTCGTGCAATAATGTTTCTACGTACTTTTAATCTAACTAAAGAGCCATCCTATTTGTATAGCAAACTAGAATTCTCTCAGTCTAGAAGAACTTTTTCACTAAATATACCGCGTTTTACCTCTCAACCTAGCGAACGCCAGTTTTTCGTTCAATCCATTAGGCTGCGGAACCTTATTTCTATTGAACTGAAAAGGAGCAGCAACGGCCGTTATTTTCAAGATCTTTTTAAATATTTAAAAATCCACTTTTAACTTAATGCTTGGAATATTTTATTAAAGTTTAAGTTAAGTTTCGATTATTATTAAATAATCTATTTATATTTACCCGCAGTTTTTGAAGTTGAACCCTATTGTTAAGTTATTTAATTTTGTGTTTTTTATATAATTAGAACGTATTGTTTAGTAAGCCTATTTCTTAATTACTTCTTACACTTAGCTTTAAGATGTATAATCTTGTTAGTGTAGTGTTTTACGGTATTTTTTATTTCAGCGAAGCCTGGTAATAAGAATATATAAATGAGTACACTCATGTACGTTGTAGATTTTCAAAGCGCTACAATTAGGGCATTTCACTTGCGGACCCGACATGTACAAATTAACGCATAATGCATTTATAAAACTGTATAACTAAATGCATACGTTGTGAAATGTATAAGTTACAATAACTAGTTTCAAATCCATTTCCAATGCTCTCACTACTATGTTATGCTACTGGTCATCTGTCAATAATTTTCCAACTCTGCGAGTAACAGTCTGTCCAAAATCCAACACTGGTAGGTATATTGAGCATTATTTCTCCTTTGTCCCCTCTGTGACATATTGCTCAGCACCAAAACACCACCACTGCTCAGCTGTTACACCACCAATGCTCAGCTGTTAATGTCAGCTTCCGAGCTTGTATCTAGAGTAGGCTGTGATTTATAATATTCAGATACGTGAGTACTCGCTTTCTAAAACAAACGCAGGAGGCATTAGGAAGTACATGCGAACTTAGTGGAAGTGGATAAAACACAAATAGCATTCTATTAGGTTCATTCATGGAATCAGAAAAATACAAGGAATAGGCAAGAAACAGACGTCATAGCTAAAAGCTCGGTTAAATATTGCTATGTCTATAAACCTGAACGAATCGACAAGTGTAGCTTTTTGCTTAATATACCAAATGAAGCAAAAGCCTCCATTTCAACTAAATAATATTTAACTTTATTATACTTCTGCCGATGCGTATGATGGGCCTACTTCCTATTGGATGTCCCACTACTTCCCGGAATCGAGTTTAGAGATGGTTCTGATTTTGTACTGCATCTCATTTCTTAATGACTTTGACATATACATAGATGCGGCTACAACAAGGAATATTGTTCGAACGTTGTTGCTATACCTTAAACAGGCTCTATAATGCGATATATTCGATTTATGGCCGCAAAAATGTACAAAACTACAACTAGGCAAAACAGTCTTGAACTTAGCATCCGTTGCGAGACAACAAAATTTAAAACTCACCATACAGACAAGAACCAGAAATAAAATTAAATTTCCTGCCTGCTCGGAAGTTTTATTGAAATTTTGTGCAACCACTCCTGCGAGACATGTTTTTCTATGAAAACAGAGCTAATTCACTTTTCCTACCTCTCCAAACGAAATAGAAATGAAATGTCTCAACTCATTAAGGATTTCCTTAGGGCACAGAGTGCCAAGCAAAATTTACCTCTTATGCGAAGATATTAACCGCCATCGCTAGGGACGTCCCATGAATCGATAATGCAAGGAGTAACGGAGTCCTAAAAAAGGTGAAAACGTTAGAAAGCTTATTCCGCCCGTAAGCAAGGTTCAGATTAAATAAGTTTCTTTTATAAACTGGAGGTAACACGTCGGGAAAGTGAATCACGTTCTCATATAACATAGACGTGTTTAGATTTAATAAATTCCCACCATGTGCGCTTCCCGGAAGATACATGAAACCATATGAGCTCCATTTCAGGAAGTGTGTTTGTGGAATATCCTGGTGGACTATCATTGAAGCAGATTTTCACTAAGCCAGGCTGCTATGATGCAAGGAAAATATCTCCCATTTTATGATATTTGCGCAGTAGTTTGATAATGTAGCTCTGGTATATGATATGTAGTAAAATATCTCCAGTTTCTTGGTAATGGAAATGATAATGAACGTCACACACGTCGTTACTTTTCTAAGTCAATACTTCGGAACCCAAATTAGCGAGTATTAGATGCATGCTATTATCACAATACTTTAACCAATTTCTCTAAAGGCTGTACGAAAAGTTCCGGAACGGTCAAATATCTTGAGAAATACCCATCGAATGAAAAAAAAAAACAAAAAATACGTGTTGCATATTTCCTGTCTACTATCTACCCGCAACTGTAGCCGTGTGGCGGAAGTTAACTTTGAAATCTATAGTAGGAACCCTCATTTTTTATTGCGGAATTGATTTTACCAATAATCCAAAACATTCAAAAATGGGGATATATCATGCAATACGGATTGCACAAAAAAAACGCTGTCCAATGATTTCAAACTTAACTCCCCAGCTAGTTATCAGTACCCTTAGGGTGCTTGATTAATGCGAGACCCTCGCCCCTCATCTCAGGGTGCTCGAATAACGTGAATCCCTCGCCTCTCACCAAAAACTTAAAAAGTACACTTATTGAGAACACGTCTCAGGTGACCTTGGCGACCATTATGGTATACCTCTACAAACAATCCAACTTTCGGGAAAAACATTATTAAACATGCATTTCCAACGATTTCTCGTATACTTTTCGGCGTTCAAACTGCCGTCTATAATAAATGGCCCTACAATTCGATTACACAAAATTCCTGCCAAACCACTGCGATTCTGGTTATACTGAGTATTGGAATCTCTCACCTAGTGAGGATTTTCATAAGCCCCCCCCCCCCATATTATGCCGATTTACAGAACCATTTAAATCAAACGTAACTTTATCAGAGAAGCAAGTCCAGAAAAGAAGCCTATCGTTAATGATATACCGTTGCATCCGTGTGATTCCTTATTGCTAATAATGAAAAAGGGGGGGGGGATAATCTAATTCCGTAACGCGTGGACAAATTACATGAATTTTTGAGTTTTTGTTCCCGGATTGGTACCATGTCAAACAAATTTTTGCTAGGGTGGTGGTGGGGGTGGGTGTAGGGGTGAAACCTAACTTCGTAATTCGTGGACCGATTTGGATGCTTCTTTTGCTGTTGTTTAGAGTATGATACCCAATTGCAAATAATGAAGAAATATTATATATTCCTAGAGTAGGGTGAGAAGAGGGAGCGATAGTCTAACTTCGTAACGTAGAGTATGTTCCCCCATTATTACCGCGACACAATTTTAAACGGTGGGATTGTAGTAAGGGAGGGGTTGGATGTCAGCTTGTTACCGCGTAGACCGACTTAGATGATTATATAGAGTATAAATCCATTACGAAACCGAGGATAAATTTTTCACTAGGGTGGTGGTGGGGGAAGGGTAGACTAACTTCGTAACATGTGAACCGATTTGGATGATTCTTCTTTTGATGTGTAGAATATGTTGCTCCACCGGTACCACAACAAAAATTTATGGGGTGGGGTGGTGTGCAGAGGGAGCGTCACCCAATTACTTAATGCAAACGCCTGTTTGGAAAATTCTTTTTTGTTATATACAGTATGATCCCCCATTGCTAGTATAAGGGAAAGTGCTGATCTAGGGTTGGGGTTGGGGGAGGGGTAACCTAACTTTGTAACGCGTGGATTCATTTAGATGATCCTGAATGCATAGAGTATCTATTAGAATTCTGACAAAAATTGTTGCTTGTGGTGGGAGTTGGAGGCTGGGCTGCTAGCTTCATAAGACATAGACCGATTTTGATTCTTCTGTACATACCAAATACGTTTCCTGATTTTTAAATTATAACAATTTTGTACCTAGATTGACTACTATGATTCTCTGACTACGATAATTCTCTCTTGCTATATAGAGGAAGAGGACGGTGGCGCTCTAGATCCATTGTAAAAATTTTCTAAGGTGAGGGTATGAAAGGTTAACCGTGACTTACTTCGTAAAATGTTGCCGGATTTTCCATTCCTCCATCCACTCCATTCTTTTGAGTGCACTACTTCTGCAATTTTTTAAATTGCTTTGCTCATTCGAGCAGCATTCTTCGATTTGAATGTATAAAGAAAACACTAAAAAGTGAAAAAATAAATAGGTTTTAAAAAGAAAGTTGAACCGACTTCACAAATAGCGCTAAAAATCCGAAATAATTTTTAATATTATACCACCACCAATATTATATACCACAATTGAAGATAACACAGTTCCACAAAGAAAATTGAAAAATTAATAATGAGGTCTGACTATGTTTACTATATGTTTTCGAGGTCGCTGAATCCGCTGAAGCTTTGTATTATAATACATATAACTACGTTTCAACCCAAAGGATCATAAGAAGGACGATTAAATACTTTTGTTGTCATAATAGATATAAAATTAAAAATTATTTTGGTTTTTTAGCTCTTTTTGTGAAGTCGGTTCAACTTTCCTTTTAAAAAGTATTTTGTATATACTGAATTTAATTGTTTTCTTGTTTGCTGTTGGCCTTATCTTGTGTGCTTGCTTACTACAATTAATTTTAATTTCTTGACTAACATTCAATAATTTAATCTCAATTTCAAAATGCCTCCTGCAAAAACAAACGTGAACACGCTTAGGAGTAGACAATTTATTCCGGATTAAAGTATTTCTCTCTTTGAATATAGACTTTACACTTCATAGTTGGTACCTGCGAATTGATCTGCACTAAATCGTCGATTAGGTAAGTGATAACGTGTTGGCATACGAATCCGGAGGTCCGATGTTCGAATCCCAACGACCCATGGTTGTTTTCTGCTGATAACAGATTACGATAGAAAGGCCATGGAGGTTGCAGAAAAAATTCCAGTGGTTCGGAATCCACTTTAAATTGTAGGTCCACTAACAGTCGTTGTCTGGAATCGGATAAAGTTCTTCTCCCGTCCCATGCCCCACAAGTGGTTACGGGAACTAACGATAGAGAGAAATGCGCATATTTAGTTTTACTCGTTTAAATTTTAAGTTTGTTGGCTTCACTTTGCATTTTAATTTTATTCATCACCTTTAATAATTATGGCTACATTCATAGCATGCTCCACCTAGATTAATGGTGAAGCCGTATTCTGTGATGGCATCTATAGTAGCTCTTTCAATACTTCATGTATGAGGCGAGGCTCCAGATATTCTGGGTGCTGATTACGTGTGGCAAATGTGCAGATATTAGTCTCTCTGACATCCTTCGCTTGATGCGTGATATCTTTACCCCTTTGTTCAGTATCCTCTCCATTGTGGCTATCCGAAGACGTTAACCTTTCTATTGGAAAACTGGACAACATTGTTAGCTCTATTGAGTCTCTCCGCACCAATTCTGCATCCCTCTTGATTAAATCTGATCAGCTCGATTCTAAGTTCTCTACCCTCACTGCCTTTATTGATAATCTCTACATTGCATATCTTAATCCTAGCCGGTCATCCTCTTACCCTAGTACATAATAATTTCACTTCAATTATTATTATCATCAAACGTCTGACAGGAGACTTTGAATCCTGATCAGCCGTTGACTCCAGGGACTCTGAACTCATTTCCTATGTCGCGACAAAATCTGAGGGATTGGCCTCCAAGTTTTCTACCAATCCGGATGGGGTCCCTTCTGATTCGTTGGTTCGTAGCTATCGCTGGTTAGTTCAATATATTTTTGCTCTGTGGTTATATTCTCCCTAATCTGATTAACTTCGCTGATACAGAAGGGCGTAGTCTGTATGATATTCTAACCCTTAGCTTAGATTTCTTCTTGGTGACTTTAATTTTCCTAATGTTTTATGGATACCCAACAACGATGATGATGACTTCCTTCCCTCATGTTCCCTCATGTTCCCTCAAATCGTTTCCTCTCGTTTGCACCAAAGAAGTGATGTAAAAACTGTAGGGGAAGGCAGTTAGGTCTGCGGTTTGACCCCCCCCCCCCCCCCCCCCCCCTTCCATCATCCGGTGGTACACTTACGAACTTCGAAACTTTGCAGGAAGAAGAAACTTTGGAAAAATTACTTTGTTGTAAAAGCGTAACTGACTTTGACTTTGTGACCTGTTTTCATAGTTTTAAGAAATTATCCTCCTCGCTCTATAAGTAATCCCTTGTTAGTGTTCGCCATAATATGCATAATAACCCCCACACTTACTTTAAATTCGTCAATATGAAAAAGAAATCGAGCAGCTATCCAACTACGATGTGTTATGAAGCGTCTTTCAGTAACAACGTGTCCGACATAGCAAATAATTGTGCTTAATTTTTGTAGAGCGCTTTCTTCTTTCTGAACCTTGTGTGAATAATTTTGGTCATATTCTGGATCGTCCCATCCGATTTTTTGCTCCTTATATTACGGGACTATATAATGGACAAAATCAGTGAACTTTAATCGGACTTTTCCTCCGGCCCTGACAGAATCCCTCCTGCATTCGTTAAGTTCTCTTTCAGTGTCCTTCTCACTTCATTAGCATTTCTCTTTAATAGTACCCTTCAAGGTGGTAAATTTAGTGCATTGTGGAATGGTTTCTTTTCCCCTGTTCATAAAAAGGGTACAAAAGTTATCCTACCCAAGTTATTTAAGTCAATATTGTATTTGAAGCTTATTGAACGTCAGGGTTTGATCTCCCCCAATCAGCATGGGGTTTTGCCTGGTAGAGCAGTGATAACTAATATCCTGAAATTTACCTCCCATGTTTTTTTAAGCTTCCAACAAGGTATGCAAGTAGACTGTATATTCACGAATTTTAGTGAAACTTTTGATAAACTCACTCCGTAATTATATTTAAACTTTAGAGGCTTTGTTTCCACCCTCTGCTGGTAGACTGGTTTTCTTCCTATTTAAGAGACAGGACATATCGAGTGTCACTCTGTGGTTCTATCTCTAGAATTTTCAGGGCTTCATTTGGTATGCTAAAAGGTAGTCATCTCGGCCCTTACTATTCATTCTTGTCATTAATGATATTTTCCATCTGTCGCAATCTAATTTTCTGATCTACGCTGACGACATGAAGATTTTCTCCAATGTAAAAGGTATTTTGCCGCCTTCATTCAAAAGGACTTAGACACGCTTCTGAATTGGTGCGAGCACAATGGTTTACAGCTAAATTTAAAAATATGTGAGGTTATGTCATATTCCAGGAACTTTAATCCACAAATGTTTGATTACAACTTGGCGGGAAATGGCCTCCGTGGTGTGCTGTCCTTAACTGAGCATGGGATAAAACTTGATAGAAAACTTGATTTTGCTCTGCATATTAATTATATTGTGTGTCTAGAGGCTGTTTAATCTTGGGCTAGAGGGTTAGATTTACCAAGTTTGATTCATTTGTACTGCTCGGTAATACCCATTCCATATGCATCTCAGGTCTCGTCGCCCTCTTCATTCCAAGCGTATCGAATAGGTGCAGTGTAATTTTGTTAGATTTTCGCTAAGAGGGCTTCCTTGGGACAATCAGCTTATGCTGCGAAAAGGCATAAAGTTACTTCCGTTAGCAATATTTTCTTTAGGAAATCCTAACATAGTATTCGAAGACTTCCTTTGTTGCTGTTAACCCCTCCAGATCAAATTATGGTAGGCACGAACCAATTAATCATTTCCATAAAATATTGAACACTTTTTTTTGTACAACACGTATTTCTCGTGGCTTTTCCATTTTTGACATTTTGGTCTTGTTAATTACAGCACCACCTGTGCGAAAAGTGATATCAATCGAAGGTGAAATGAATGTAGCTCTTTCGGGTGAATCTAGTTGTTTGGGTAGGGGATCGAGTTTAGTATCATTGAATAACTTTTTCTTTAAATAATCAAAGTTATTACCAAATTTAAAATGAGTTTTGTTTTAAGGTTAAAAAAAACTCATAGGGAAATACAAGTGTCTCATTTCGTACCTTTTTGTTGTCGCATTTGCGTAATTCATCTGTGGAGGAGTAAAATCGCATTGGTCCCTTCCCTTTGCCTGAGAAGTCTGAAGCAGGACCACTAGGGACGGGAATCGAAAGCAAAAATATCGATAATTGGTATTGCAATATATCGAAATGTCGCAATACCGGAGAATCGATAAATTGAAAAAGAATTATCGATAGCTGAAGGTAGTGGAAGTCAAATGATTACATTGATAGATTTTATTTTAATTTATAACATTTAATAGAAATTAATAAATGACTATAAATTCAAAGACGAAGTTGGATCAATGGTTGAGTGGCATGATAACCACGCCCTGGATTGTTACGTTTGTAACAAGATTCGTTGTACGTATGTGTGAACTGAAAATAAAAGAATTAAAAAAGCGGAAGAAAACCAAAATTATTTACACTTACCTCTCTTTTGTTTTGTCCTGCAAACGAATTTAAGGTTGAAGCTGCAAGAAAACTTATTTTATTATTACAGAAGATACTAAAGTACTTACCTACTCACTGATGAAGCACGGAGTCAAGGAAGGTTCGTCGAGAGTCTGGTCATACTGAAAAATCCTTCCCTCGGAGATGGCGATGAACCCGATGCGGTGTTGAAGATAACCTATTCCCTATACTAAAGTTCTTCCTCTCAATGTCCCAACGTCCCAGGAATCCTGAAAAGCAACTTACCCAAATTTTCTCCTCAATCCCACAATGTCGCACAAATCCTGTCCCGAAAAGCCGAGCTGAAAATCACAGAAAGAAAGATCTTATAAGTTGAATAAAATCTTGGTACTGAAGCTGCAGTCGCTGTGTACGAATACACATGGGACCTACCTTGAGTGGAAATCGCTGGCCGATGAAGCAGATGGTTTAAAGCCTGACCTGATTGTGTTAACCACTTGAAGCCTTGCGGATAGAGTTGCTGAGACGATAAGTTGCTGTAAGGATAGAATAGGTTAATCAAATTCAGTATAGTTTGTTTATATAATATTAGTTACTCTAGTTTAGGCATTTTACATATAAATTTAGGGAAAATAATGTAAAGAATGTGGCTAGGATAGGATAGGATTAGTTAATTAAATACATATAATTTTGAATTTTAGCTAGAATATATGTTAAGTTGAGCAAAATGCAATAATATTAGTACTTTAGTTAGGATAGATGTAGGATAAAGATGATGAACTTTTGAGATAGGAATAGTTAACTATTTAAAAGATACTTACTTTGTGAAGAGGATGTAAACCCAATTTGTCTGCTCACGATTCTTATGAGGTCTTAAAAGAAAGAAAGAAAACCATTAATACTTTTCGAACAAATATTAGCTGTCCATTATATTTCAATAGCTTACCTTTTCGGAATGTCTCTCCTTTTGCGAAAAAAAAAACCAGAAACACATCACACTTAACCTCACCACGAAACGATCACGAAATAATTTACGAAACTTTAATACCCGGAAACAATGACCGATTTTCCTAGGCTGTCCGTAACCCAAAGTATAGGTTGGTTAACAATTTGGAGGCGAAATAATATTATTAATTGAATCAGAAACACGTGTACCTGAATGACAGATGGGAACTTTGGAGCGAAAATTTGTACCCTTACAAAGATCGGAGAATTTTTCTAATAACGCAGAAATGAATGTTGAATTCCGAAGATAAATTTTACATAGAAAAAAAGAATTTTATTTTAAAAATCCGGACCGATTCGGAAATTTATAAACCGATTCACGAGTCAAATTGAGATTTTTGGGGAAAACTTCATAATAGGGGCAAATTATCTATTTAACCAACCCCTTTGGTAGGTGAAGCGGACAGTTTAGTGCGAATTTTCTAAGAAGTGAATACTTAAAAGTCAGTGCAGAAAAGTTTCAAAGAAAAGAAAAAAAGGATAAATAGTGAAGAAAACGTCAACAGGGAACAAACGAAACAGATACGCAGATACTTGGAACAAAGATGACGCCGATAAATAAGGAGGCGGATATTTACCTGTGGTAGGAGAGGACAAGGAGAAGGAAAAGGAGAAATTTAGAAAAGATAAGTAACTTCTTTTGTTATTTATTTTGAATTTTTGTTATTTTCGGTTTTCTTCCGCGATTACGAAAGTGCAAGTACGAAATCTTAGTAGAGTAGTTGTGAAATTAAAACAGAAATGTTGGTGAGCAGTGAAAAGGGGGTTAAAGTATAGAGTGTCGTAATAAATTTAATGGAAAAATAGATATTCTTTTATTCCATCAAATAATTTTGTATTTACAATTTTCCTTGCTTTTGGGCCGGCAACATTCGAGTTCGTGGACTCTCATAACCACGTGGCGCCCACAAATATAGTGAACCCACCCCTTCTCCAACGAAGTTGGCATAATTTATATGCTTCCAGGAAAGCATATAACAGGATACAGGTTCGGATCTTGGCCTACCTACGAGCAACTTAAAATAAGTGCAATAAATAAAAAATCCACTCCATCATCAACAAAAGTATTAAATCATATTTCACTTTGCAAAACAATTCCAAATTTGGTCATTAACACTTAACAAAAAAATTAGGTGGGGTAGATGCTCCGATCTAAGACGATTACCATTGTAATTTAAAACTCTTCGTGTAAGTGAGAAAAGCCTAGTAGGTTTTATTACATATTATCTCGTTTTCTCTTAAAAACTTTCTAAACGGCACTTTTTGGAGCCGTTATTTCGCAACTGTACTGTTAATGTACTCATTTTCTAGTCCAAGATTTCTATATATGAAAAAAAATCTGTCTTCTAATTAGCCAAAAATGGCGTAAAAAAAGTTAATAACACTAAAAACATAGATTTATTTACTCGAATATATATGCAAAATATATGTGTATGTAAGAACCGGAGAAAAATAGCAACTGGATCTGGTCTTGAACCTAGGACCTTGTGCGCGATTCTCCATCACCCTAACCACGGTGTTACCAGCGCTGTTGCTGATTCTCTATTCCAAAGTTCCTTGCACGGAGAAGCCCCGATCCCATATGTATTTACTTACAGTGAGCAACTTATTAAACCGCCGCTTCCGTGATACTATTATAAAATTTAAATATCCCCTAATGTTTATGATATAGTAATTTAATTTTTTTCTATTTAAAACTTATATGATGGAGGGCTCTTGTTCATTGGAGCAACAGTTAGAAGCCCTTCGTGTTAAAGCCTCTGAGGTTCGTGCTCGTCGTGTTAACTTGATGAAAATCGCAGAACTTGGCGCTTTATTGGAAGAACATCTCATTCTTGACAATCGTTATACAGAACGTTCTACTGTCGGATTAGCCCAAAAATGGCATCAACTTGATCAATGCATTACACAATTTTGAATAACAAATTCAAGCTAGAAATCACTCCGGTGTTTCAGAAGATTCTCTAAAGGAATTCTCAATTATGTTCAAATATTTCGACAAGGATAAAAGTGGAAAACTTAATCATCAAGAATTCTAATCAATATCCTAATCGAGATGGATATGTTTCCCTTCAAGAGGACATTGCGTTTATGATATCGAAAGATACCGAAAATGTTCAAAGCTATGAAGAAATCGAAAATGCCTTCCGTGCAATCACTGCCTCTGATTGGCCGTATGTCACCAAAGAAGAGCTATATTGCGTAAGTTATCAAATCAGATTTATAATTGAAGTAAGTTTTAATGCGATTTTTTATTGTAGAACCCTAAGAAGGATATGGCCGATTATTGTGTCCAACGTATGAACGATCCGAAAACAAACCATCCTGTTACAGGTGTCCTTGATTAAATCGAGTTTACGCGGACGATGTTCCTGAATTACCAACACATTAGTTTTAAGAAACATAGATTTTAGCAGAGCTATTTAAGAAGATATTTAAAATGAAGTTAAACAGTATTTTTATTTAAATTTCTATTGCATTTATTCCTCGTGCTTGCTTGAGCAGTGTAGGCAATTTCTGTGTTTAAATATAATCTTTCAATTATTTGATCATACGAGCGAGTTCTCTGGGAGTTTACATTTTAACGGAATTTTTCAAAGGAACATAGTTATTTATATCGTTTTAAAATCGTTAAATTTGTAAACACTTTCTGTAGCCATCGATAATTTTCGCAGCTAAAGTTATTTGCACTAAACCAGTAACTTGACAGCAAACAGCTTAGGCATATTCAAATATCACATTCGCCAAATGTTGGTTTAAAAGTTATATTTTAATTTATTATTAAATTATATATACAATTAAATATTGCGCCTTCAGTTGTTTTATGTTAGAAATTGGGGGAAAGTCTAAGACAACTTTTCAATTATTAAAGTTGCCAATAGGTTTACCTCCAATCACAAACAATTTGAAATTTTCTGTTTTGGTACAAATTTATAATAATCGACTTGAATACGACTAGTTTAATATTTAAATTATATTCACTTGAGCCAGCGGCGGATTAAGCTTCTGAGAGGCCCGGGGCTTAATCAAGCCGGGGCCCTCTTAAGAGCGGAGAAAAACCTTGGGTAAGAATAAAATGAGACAAATTTAGGTTCATGAATTTTATTAACAACGCAAAATATGCCTTAATAACTAACAAAAACTAATTAAATATATATTTTCCTTGATTTGGTTTCATATTTTTTTTATCCTATTTATGCCAGAGAATGGCCTTTTTGATCCACAATTAGCTATAGGTATCGTAACAAGCATTACGTAGACAATATAAGCATTAGAGAATACTTGAATCATATCTTGGCCTACCATCCAATTTACAATTTGCAAGGGGTATAACGATTGATCATTTCTCCTGTCTGCTTCATCCAAACGATTGGAGATAACTCCTGTAGGCTTCATTTTTATGAGTTGTATTAATTGTTTCAATTCCTCAAGAAGGTATCCTCTAAGTGAGGGGTCGGCAACCTGTTTGTCCTTAAGGGCGCAATACTAAATTTGAAAAGGGCGCATATTTTACAGATAATCAACAGGTATAAATAGGCATTAAAAAAACAGATTTTTTATAACTTTATTTTATTCGTGTCATTCATAATGGATACATATAATTCAGTGTGAAACTTGGGTGTTCATATTTTCAGCTAATTTCTTATAATTGGGGATATATTTAGAGTTCCCGGTCCTTAAACAATTATCTAAATGTGAGTCATTAAGCTTTGTTCGGTATTTTGATTTCAAATATTTCATATTTGAGAACAAAGACTCGCAATTGTATGTCGTTGCACAATATGAATAAATTTTTAGCGCACATTTCCTTAAAATAGGATACTTATTTTCATCGACTAAGTTCCAAAACATTTTATCATTACTATGCGCTTTTAAAATAATATCACTTTGCAAGTTTATTATTTCTAATTCTAGGTCTTCGATATTATGAAGCTCGAAATACACTGAAACTATTTCAAGGACATCATCTTCAGTAACATTGAATGGATTTATGAAAAATCTTAGAACGGGTTCTAATTCTGAAAAATCTTCAAATCTAGAAGAAAACTCTTCTATTAGCTGATCTATAATTTCTAAATATGATGTAGCAGTAAAATTTTCACTATTCAAATTTAAACTCTCAACAGTATATTTTATATTTGGGAAATGTGATAATGATTTTTTCAATAGATGGGATTTCAACAACACTAACTTGCATTTGAATGCATTTACTGCACTCATCATGTCAGCGATATGCTGATTTTTCCCTTGTATTTTTAAATTTAATTCATTCAACTTTGCCGTTATATCTGTCAAAAATCCGAGGTCGATTAGCCAATCCTTATTTTCTAATTGCTCGTAAAATTCGCCTCTTGATGCAATAAATTCCTTTATTTGTGGCAAAAGCATGATAAACCGCTCAAGTATTTTACCTCTGCTCAGCCACCTCACTTCAGTATGTAAAAGAAGAACTGTGAACTGAACGTCCTCATCTTCTAAAAGTAATTTAAACAATCTGTGTTGCATAGCTTCCGATCTTATGGAATTAATAATTTTCGTTACTATCGTAAATACGTGTTGAAAACCGATTGTTTTTGCGCATAACATTTCCTGATGTATGAGGCAATGATTAGAAATAAATTTCGGGAATAAGGAATCCTGTCTACATAAGGCAATAAATCCTTTTTTCTTACCAGTCATCGCTGGTGCCCCGTCTGTTGTAATTGACGATAACTTTTGTACAGGTAATTTTACATCTGTTATATACTTTTTAAAAGTAGAAAAGATATCTTCTCCTCTATTTCTTCCCTTCAATGGCAGAACTTTAAGGAATTCTTCTTTTGTTGTAAAATCAGAAAATACCATCTTCACGCAAATTGCTAATTGTGATATATTTGTCACGTCTTTTGATTTATCCATCTGTAGCGAAAAGAAAATACAATTTTCCATATCATTTGCTAATTCTGCCTCCAAATTCTCCGCAATTACTTCAATTCTTTTAGTAACAGTTCGTGCTGATAATTGCAACGTGTTTATAGCTGAAACTATTTCCTTTTTATTTTTAAATTCTTCAAAAAGTGAATCAGCAGCTTCTAACATGGCTTCTTTCACTAATTCTCCATCTGTAAATGGTTTTTTATTCTTAGCTAGCAAATGCGATATTTTATATGACGCGATCGTTGCTGCTTTATGTTGTTGTAGTGGTTTAGTAAAAAACCTTTGCTGGTTAGTTATTGAAGATTTTAAAGAAATAATTTTTTTTCTTCTAATTTCAGAGTTCATTGGATATTCACTATCAAAATTGGTATGAACGGTCTTAAAATGTCGTTCAATATTATTTTTCTTGGGAATCGCAACACTATTATTACACAACAAACAAATACACTTCCCTTTGTAATCAACGAAGCAATATAGATGTTCCCATTCATCGTTAAAATAAAATGTTCTTTTTCTTTTACATTTATCCATGAAGGGTTTTGAAAGAAAAGAATTATTTCGGATTACTTGGTAGTTTTAAATGCACGGTCTACGCGTGGTCTATTCGAAATACGATCACACACTAAAAAAAAATACGTGCGTGTTATTAGATACGCTCAAGGTTAGCAAACTGCACAATCCTAAACTCAACTGACTACTTGCTGTATATCGCCGTTTGACAAGAGTAAGTAAATCGCTCTGGCTATCTCATCTGTGAGTGTCAATCACGAATCGTAGGGATTTTGCTTGAGTTTTTCCTGATTTGCTTTTGTCCATTTTCGTAACTTCTTCATTAGGGTTCGAAAATTGTTTGTCGTCAGGTTGATTTAGTATTACTTGAGCCGGTGAATGCACATTTTCAACCCTGCAAAACACTTACGAACCGGTTTTTTAACGTCAGTGAAAGCCCCTGTCGTAGCAACACTCCGACGGTTTTTCTACTTTTGCACAAAAGAGAATTGCCGTGAGTTATGGGGTAAAATCCCTCTCGTGTAATTCAGGTCATACATTTACATTAGTCCAGCGAGGGCGCATTAAAAATCGATCGGGGCGCCATGGCGCCCGCGGGCGCCGCGTTGCCTACCCCTGCTCTAAGTCATCTGAATAAACACGAACAAGTACATCTTCTTCTATTTTTAATTCTTCTTCTTCAATGAAGTATAGTTGTAATAAAAATCCAAATAGTTCAGTAATATAATCGTAAGCTTCACTTCGATATCGTAGCTCAGTTACTAATTTATCTATTATTACATAGAATGTGTTGATCCGGAAGTTATCAGCCCCAGAGATAGAAGTACCTTGTACTTCATTATTTGCAAACCTTTTTATTACTTTTCGTTTTCTTTCATTACAGTATTCTTGAGTTATAAAGATACTCGAACCTTTAGGTTTTTCTTCATAAAAAGTAAATTTATCCCGCAAACCTTCAAGAAAACCCACTAATGAAAGTAGCATTTTACTAGCAGAAATCAAATCAACATCAACCTTTTGCAAATATTGACTGGCAGCATGAAATCTGTTCAAAATTTCATTCCATAAAACCGCCATGAAAGCAGTGTCTAATTTAGAAATATTTCTTAATAGAGCCGAAGCTTCTTGTCGTACTTTCAGTTTTTGCTCATTATCATTAGCTAGAACTTCTAAGGCTTTACTTACTATCGAAATTATTATTCAAAACTTGTGTGGCATTTTCTCGACATGAGCATCTCGTTTTATTTAAGCTTTTCACTTTAGAGCTAGGATCTTGCTCCATTAAAACGCTCCAACGACGGGTTGAAACAGTAAAAGATACATATTATTCTTGTAAAATTCCTAAAAATTTGATCGCGACAATACATTCTTCCACGCTACATTCTCTAACCAAATTCAATGAATGGCCAGCGCAAGGTACGTAAAACGCTAACTTATTTTTGTTTTTTTATACAAGCTTGCACTCCCTTATCTTTACCAGACATATTTTTTTGGCGTTGTTACGCGACTTCCCAAAAACAAAGAGTTTCTAAGTTCGAAGTGTATTTATTTTTTTTTCTGTCTGATCGGGTATAACTTCGTAAAGCGTAGACCGACTTTGATGATTCTTTTTTTGTTGGGTAGACTATGTTCCTTGACTTATACCACGAGAAAAAAAACTTAGTGGGATGGAGGTGGAGTGGGGAGTTGAACCTAACTTGTTAACGTGTGGACCGATTTCGATGGGTTTTTTTTTCCTTGTATAGAGTAGAAGACACTAAAGAGTGAAAAATAAAATAGTTTAAAAAAAAAAGTTGAACCGACTTCACAAAAAGCGCTAAAAGGCATAAAATAAAACAACTACAGAACCATAATTGAAGATAAGATACTACCTAAACGTTTCACCCCACGGGATCATAAAAAAGGACAATTAAATACTTTTGTTGTATTTGTTTGGTTTGTTTGATTTGCACCGACTTCAAAATGTCGTAATAGATATAAAATTAAAAATAATTTTACGCTTTTTTTGCACTTTTTGTGAAGTCGGTTTAACTTTTATTTTAAAAACTATTTTTCATAAGTCTGTGCTCGGCAATTTTGAATTTCAATAGCATGTTACTCCAATAATTCTATTACATCATGAACGTTCATGAACATGATTGTTGGAATAGTACCGAAACACTACAGATAAATGGTCAACCTGAGAATTATCTGGAGTCGAGTAAAGAATAAGTCCCCAATATTTAGTGTAATGTGAGTCAAATGACGTTTAGTATTTAACTAGCGCCATCTATAAGATTGATAACACAGAGCACAAGTTATTGTCCATGCAAACGTGCCTTTAATAATTTATGAGCGTGTCCATGTACTTTTGAGGTTGTCTAACCTGGAACTGCCACGAACTTCACGCTTCCGTGTGAAGACGTCAAATACTTGGCAGCTGACGGATGAACAACATTCAAAGGTAAGCATGTTTTCACTTTTAAATTGAATATTATCTTAATCATCCAAAAATGGATGATTAAATAACATTGCTTTTCATTGCTAGCATTCGTAATTGTGTCCATATCACCAACGATTTTCTTGACTTGAACAAATTTCTGGACACGGATTGGTGCTCCAACTCAACTTGCAATTGAAATTGTACGGCCACTTACCACTAGTACGAAAAGTTAATAAATCCCCCCAAATCCAACTCGTCCTGTGGGCAGTATAAATTAAAGGTGAATTTCCGTTGCTGAAATTCCCATAAAGTGTGATCACTGGGAGCAGAAATTTTCCAGCCTGTACCTCCGTGGCATGTGGTGCGTCACAGCTACTTCTCAACCTGTCAAGGAAGTTAATAAGGACCCCCTTGCCGTGGTCACTCATCGCCCTTAGCTGCCTCAAACAGGATCACAAAAAGGTAAACAATTTCAAAATTGCATCGCAAGAGATTTCTCTAGCAAAAATATATCTATAGCCATAAAAGTCCATCAGTGTACGCAATAAGCCAACTTTGGCCTCATTATCTGGAAATAAAAAAGATAACGCAACAAAAGAATTGTTAGCAGACATTCAAAGTCGAATATTGGAACCAACAACATAAGCACCTACATCACGTTTGCAGCCGCGTCTACCCGCCCCAATACGATTGCGGAGGAGTCATCCCTTTTCCTCAGCCCATCACGAAATAGAAAACAAAAACAAAAAGAAGAAAATTTAGCATTGCAAACATTGGTCCGGAGCAGCAAGGATTTCGTGCTTCAGGTGAATACCAAATAGGCGGTGAGGAAAAGAAAAAAAATTTTTTTTCTAAACTATTAGGCATTAGGACCTTTTTTATTAAAAGCATGACAATAAGGCACAGTGTCTCGTTAAATCCAGCTAAATTTGAAATTTAAGATATTTCAGTGGTAAACGCACAATGTTTCATAGTAAAGTACAAAATTAAGAGAATTCTAGCTCTGTAGTGTTATTGTGTTATCACGCAATTGCTTATCATTTTGCCTAATATATTACAAACGTTATTTGGCATGTTTAGGTATATTACATAGTATATTCCGTGCTTCAGTTAAAGTTGAGAGGACGTGCTCAAATCTTCCCTATACGGAACTAGAGGTCTCTAAAACGAAGATTGTTAATTGGGATTATAAAAACACAATTTAAAATATTAGAAAAGTTGCTATGTAAGCGAGATCACAAGCACGTTGTTTAAGTTTCGTAATAGGTTTATATAAATAATATTTAATTAAGAAGTCAAGCAGCGTAAGAGTTGATTGTGTATATTAGTAAGGAACTGCTGAGTTAACCTGTTTAAATTTTGGTTTATATTAATTTTCTTATATGATACCCTATTGAATTAAATATATTATAAATAGCTTCTTTTAGTTTCAGGAATTCCCTAACGCTTCTTCTTCGTCTTGTATCCTTCACTCGTCCCTTCTCCCTCCCTATCCAAATGCTTATAATGTAATTTTTTTGGTCTTTTTCATTTCAGCATTTCTTATTGGTTGGGCCTGCATCCTAGCCAGATGCAGAGTAGGTGTGGGTTAGTTACTGAACTGTCAATCAAGGGGGTAAATTTTCAGTTTGCGCATTTGTCATGACAGTTCAGCGCGGCTAGGAACAGCAGGTGACATCAGACCTGTTGTTCTGACTGTCATCTGTTCTCGGTTGTTTTTGTCTTTTGTGGCCGACCTGAAAGAAGGAGTTCACAACCTTCTTTCGCCACAGGCACGCGGAATTCTGTTTGTGGATGTGTGATGATGTTCAAGGACTCACACTCCATACCGGCAAGCTAGGACGTGCTGCCAGCTAGCGCGTGCCACTTGAACATCTTGCGGCAAATTTGCGTTGCTCTTCCGCACACACATATATTACATTAGATTCATATATTTCAGCTAAAATGTGCTCTATTACTTTTTGAGCCATTGACTATATAAATTCTTCGTAGATAGTTTTCGAAAGATATGATACATTACCACGACCCTTGTTAGCATATAATTAAATATGCTGCTCAAAAAATGGATCAAATTTAGATAATAATTCTATGAGGCTTATACAATTTCCATTATTTACTGATCCTCGGAATGCGAGCCCTCTTTCAGCTAAAAACTGAACCACTGCAACTACTCTTTTTTAAACTTTAGTCCAATATTGAACTTCATTTTCAATTTGTTTATTTATCCCTTTCGCGATAGTATATTTTGTTGAATAGTTAATCCACTCGAATATGCATCTGTTATGCTTTTTATTATATTCGTGAGATCATAAAGTTTCATCTATTTTTTTCCAGTTCGAGAATCCGTTTTCTACAAATGGATTACCTACAATTTATTTATAATGTTTCAATATTGCGGGAATCACATGTAAGTGTTCGTATTTTTAAGCAAAATTCAAAATAAAATACTATTGAAGAAATTTTTGAAAAATTAACTCAGTTATGTGGAAAATATAAAAGCTGCCTTATCAGCATTCATTAAGGTAAGCCCCTACCTTAATTCGCCGCTGACTTGAGCTATTTAAACAAACTTCTGAAAATTTGCAAAGTGGCTGTTATCTTTCTTTCATTTTAGCTGCTTGGAAGACGTTTACTGGAGCTGTGTGGGAGAAAAATTCTGCTACGACGAATCCATTGATAAATATGATCACATTTATTCGAAAATAATTTGAATTGTCTTATACGGATAAATGCAAAATACCAAATGTTTTGAATTAGACGACAAATCCTGAGCCAAACATTGCTGTTACATAAGAAAATAGAAAAGCAGAATCCAAATTCCGAAGAGAGTAGCCGCATCTGGTCCATCAAAACTAGGATAATAACACCATGTACTGTCGTTCTGCCGAACTAGTGAATGGTGATGGTGGGACTAGGGCTGAACAACTTTTACGAAGCACCGATTTAACCACAGAGATGTATAGGCCAAATATGTCAGCGCCAATATAGATAATTTGAATATTAATTCCCGTTTAAAGCGCACTCTGCCATACAATTTTTCTTCTAATTTTTGTGATACTTTAATCCCAATTGGAACATCGTTATATTTTGCACTAATTTTTCTATGTTTCAAACGGACTTTCATTAAATTAAACTAGATAAGAAACATAATTTGAGTGGTAATATACAGATTAGTCATAAAACACTTACTTTCATATTTTTGAAAAAAAAAACTTCCTTAATTTCAATAAATTACATTAACCTAATCCAATAAATAAACTCAATACAAAAAAAAACTAGCTACGTCATAGACTCATTATTTTCTCACACATAAAGAAGCACAACATAAAGGGGACTCTTCCGATTTATTAAACCTTTACCCTTTATGTTACACTTTAAAAATAACACACCTTCAACTTCCGAGCGTCTTTGCGGTTATCTATGATTTTATTGCTTTTAAAAGCTCGGAAACCTACTTATTTACATACGTATGTCTATCCATAAAATACTGTAAATTTTCACAATTTGCCAAAAATGTTATTTCATCCTATTCCGTACATAAAACAAGTAACTCATTACGTGGTCCACATTTGTGCAAATATGCGTAAACTTACGAAAAGCTACCCAGGTGAATTCCCTAAACGAGCCATTTTGCCTAAAAACTAAAACAGTCCCACAACAGGTACCCTTACCCACATTATGCATGCAAAGAGGTTTCTTTATAATGGCATTTCGCCATTAGTGGTAAGTCGGGAAAGTGTACAGAAAATTACAGCAAACATAATTTGTATTCAGCCACATATATTTCAGGAAATAGTTAAAATCGTTCCACGTACATCCTTGAAAAATTCCACAAAGGGACGAAATAAGACAGTTACTGAAAAGGATGAAAAACACATAAAGTTTTTTCAGCGGCAAACAATTTTCCAAAAGGGAATAAAACTTTTTGGTGGGAACAAGTTTTCATTAAGAAAATAATTTTCACTGACAATTAACCCATGAGAACATGCTTCAATTTGGCACGGCATAGCTCGGATAGGAAAACTACGGAGGATATATATACTATACTACCTCCGCTAGGGCCAGACAAACTTCGACAGTTCATAAAATGTTCCGGGGCGGGTTCAGCTCATTAGGATTTAAATAGAGTTTCTTGTTTTTCGACGTTCCTTTAAAATGGTTTACTTGTGGGGTGGGGGAAGAGTGCGCAACGATTACTCATACAGTGCACCAGACCTCGTTGAACGCCAGGCAGGGAGTTCTTTAAAACTTTACGAGTACCTACACGAAAATTTTCAGGCTGAATTAAGTAAGTGATAAATTTATAGAGTTAAGTTAGTGTAGGAAAATTATGAAACGTTTGTATTTTATATTTGCAGCTGAAAGTGGGTCTTTGCAAAATTAATTCTGGAATAGCAACAGGTGCAAAGCATTAATATTTGTCGTAAACTTCCTTTTATGTCCTGACCAATATTTTAGTGGAGGTATACGATAGTCCTTATTTTCCTACGAAGTGCGTTTAAGCCTTTTCCGACCTTGCCCAGCCAATAGCATGGCGAGCATCTCCTAATGGGCGCTTCTTGCGTAGCATTGCTGCAACGCATGCTCTATTCATAAGTTGAGACAGTTGCTTCGTACCGTTTTCTGCCGATCCCAATTCCATTTGGTACGCATTCACTACTTCTTCGAAGGAATCCTTGTCGAACAACAAATTTTTCCATTTTGGGCCTGTTGCTTTAGGGCGTCTTTGGCTAGAATTCGTTTCTTCTTTTATTTCCAACAATACAGCTTGGTATGTGTGTATGTGTGTCTGTATGTGTGTGTGTACTTAATACATAGTAATTTTTTTCGTCATCGATATCCCGCGAATAAAAAATGACACCGACTTCGTGATGTTGCCAATCGTCACGTAATATCATAAATATGAGTTGAATAGGTTACACAGCTCCACAAAAAAAAATTAAAAAATTAAAAATGAGGTCTGACTATGTTTACTATATGTTTTCAAGGTCGCTGAATCTGAGGTTCGTTTAACCCCATTAGATACATCAGGAATTCCCATTCGTTATGTGTTAGTTGGGCTGTTTGTTGCTAAGAAGCACCAAGTTCACTCGGAGGCCATGAAGGCCCATTGTGAATGCCCTTAAAAAGAAGAAGCATGGTCAGACCTTAAAACCACCCAGATCTCTGTATGATCTGATTTAGGACCACCAGTGCTATCGCAGCTAATTCATCCAAATTGTCAAAAAACCTTGCTCCCAAACAGGCGAGTCGTCATTCTTTTAGAGCCGGACACTCGCAGAGCAGGTGCACTATGGACTCAATTTCTCCTTCATCTCTGCAGCTTCTACAGATGAAGTTCTTTGAAGTTCTGCTATGATTCAGCTCCGGCCAGATACTTCGTGTTGTGAGACAGTAACTGATATTTTTTCACCGTTCCGAAGTCATGTCGGAGTAACGTCTATCAATTTGACTTTTTGCTGTGTTAAGAGGAGGGTGTACCCTTTCCACCGGCATGTCTATATCTGTACTGAAACCATTTTTGGCCAGTTCTTCGGCTTTTTCGTTACCCTCTATACCGACATGTCCTGGAAACCAACAGAGCCTAATCGTATGTTGTGAAATATTTCTTAGGGCTCTGATACAGTCCTTCACACATTCTGACTTTATTACCTTGGAGTTCAGCGCTTTGAGTCCTGCTTGACTATCCACACAAATAGTGATCTCAGTTACTGACATCTGTTTTTCATGGGCATCTTGGAAGATGCTGCATTCGTTGGTCAGTCTATACGACTTACTTATTTGCAGCGGTTCCGAGAAAACTCCAGCCCCAATCCCCCTTTCTGTTTTCGATCCATCTGTGAAAATGGCAGTTCCTTTAATTATGTATTCAGGGTGCTTCCAATCTTCTCTGTTAGGTATGATAACGGAAAAGCGTTTTCTAAAGTCATATTGTGGCTTCATATAATCCGTTGAGGAGTGCAACCCATTTTGATTATAAGTTCAGTATGACTACATGTCCAAAATTCTGTGGTGTCCATTTTTTTTTTTTTTTTTTGTATACGATGTGGCCAAATCCTAGGGGACAACCCTTTGATGCGTTAGCATGGTTTTGGCCGGAAAGGAATTAGGGTAAGGGAAGTGAGGAAAACTTGAGTCTTGTTTGCATTGCTGCGAGCTAGACAACAGCCCAGAGACGGAGTGGATTATTTTTTTTAATTTCTTAATAAAATCTCACGGTCATCTGGGCTCGAACCCGGGACCCATGGCATGGTGGTCTTGTCACTCAACGCATTGATCCAACTCTTTCGTGTGGAGTTCTATGGGTTGAAGGTGTAAAATGGCTTCCAAACCAGCTTGCGGTGTGGATTTTATTGCATCTGTTGTTCCCAAGCAAGCGAGCCTATGCACCTTTGCTAAAGAGTTTAGGTGAGATGTCTTATTAACTGCATCCCACCAAACAATTTACCCATGGGTAAGAATAGGCCTGACGATCGCTGTGTACGTCCAGTGTACAATATGCGGTTTCATGCCCCATTTCTTACCAAAGGTTTTCTTGCAAGCATATAATGCATTGAGTCCTTTCTTCATCTTCTCTTCCATATTCCGTCTCCAATTCAATTTGGAATCGAATATGACGCCCAGAGACTTGGCTTCCGAGGAGAGTTTGAGGGCAATTCCTTTAAGTTTTGGTGGTTTCCAAATAGGTAGTTTGTATTTTCTTGTGAACAGGACCAATTCTGACTTACGGGGGTATATCGTAAGACCGTTGTCCGCTGCCCATCTTGATATGTTTGTCAAAGCAGAGCTCATGACGTCACTGACCGTTTGTAGGAACTTTACTTTTGTCAGCAAGACTATGTCGTCTGTGTACGCTACCGTTTTAATACCTTTGTTGACGAGAGATTTAAGGATTTTGTTTAGAGAGATGTTCCAAAGCAGGGGTGACAATACTCCATTATTAATATTAATAATATTCATTCATAATATTCAATATAAATTATACTGGGAAGTTGGTCGTGTATACCTCAAGGGTCGCGCTTGGTCTTCAGCTAGTTTACGTTTGGCTCGGCAGCCATATTTTCTTATTAGCCCAACACCAAAGACGGAGGTGTAATTAAATTTTGCAAGGAGTATATAGATGACGTCTATTTTATTGGAGTGTGTATAAATAAAAATATTAATTCTAATGAATACTACTGATTCCTAGAGTATTAGAAAAATTGCGCCAAAGCACGAGTCGCCATATCCATGTGTTTTCTTCAGCCGGAACCGTCCTGATTTCGGATATCGTTGCTGTTGGGCCACTCCATTTAGTTTCTTACTCGTTAGGTGTAGTTTAAGAAATTGAGGTCACCAGAAAGAAATTACGAGCGCAGCACTTGTCTTCTTCGTAATACAAAATTTGTATTTACAACGGAATTGTACTAATGAGAAATAAAGTGGTAAATCTGTCAAAGTTTGTTAAGCAGTCGAAAGACTTAAAACAAATACAACCAAACACGTTTAAAATTTTGCCAAGTCAAAGTACCAGAACAACTTGAAAAGAATTATTAAATAATTGTGTAACGAGCAAGTACGAAAATTGTCCTTCCTTTTCTCTTTGGTTTTGCATTTTCTTTGAAAATATTATTACACCAAAATATAGTGGAAGTTTAAGTGGTCACAAAATGTTTTTGATTTCAAATAATTTTACCGACTAAGAAGGATTTCTGGAGACCACAATCTCAGCCAAGAATTTCCAGAACGATTAAAAGAAAGTAAATAGCTCTCCGCTAGAAAAGGTACTTGAAATGCTTTTTTTCCCTCAAAGCGAAATTATTTTCGCTAACCAGTTTACTTTACATGGATATTTTCAGTAAAACTTCTTGCCGTAAAGGAAAGGACTTCGAAAGAGGATTATTTCCAGTCTCGCCTGCAACTGAAAAGTTTTATGAGAAAATTGTGTACCACAGACAATTCCCACTGAAGTTTCCGGTTGGATGAACTTAATTGTTTCATTCGTCTGGCGAAGACTTTCATGGATCCGCAGTACAGCCTCAGTTCAAGCCATCCTTTTAAATAGAGAAGATGAATTTCGAGAGATTTTTGATATTTATATTTGCTTTCCCACCAATGCCCGTCAGTTGCAAGCCATGAGCTTCGGGGTCCATTGTTCACATTGGATGGAGAGTGATGTAAAGTGGTATGCACAGAATGTCGGGCGCAGTACTCTAGTAGGACTTTTATGAAGTTATGAAATTATTGTGAAGAAAGTTTTTAATAATTGCGTGAGGAAATAAGGTAGGAAGTAGCCGCGAATCTAAAAATTAGGTGGCGAAACGGGGTGGAGCAAGCGGAAGTAGAAAATATTGTGTCATTGGATGGAGTAAGATGTGCAATTGAGTCGTTTGACCCATTGAAGGCAGTAGCACCAGATGGTGTATTCCTTGCCCTATTAGCAGGTAGCCTGAAATCCTTCTTATTGAAAATCGAATCATCGCTAACCACATCGTTAAGTACGAACCAGCATGCTTACTGTGTTGATAGATTTCCAGAAACAGCACTATACCAAGTTGTGCGCGTAGCAGAAGCAGTAGTATCTGCCGCAGGAATCGCAATGGCCACTATAATAGTTACGGTTATCCCGCAAAGGCAAGTGCAACCGAGCAATGCATGCATTGTATGAGGACGCAAAAGCCGAAACAAATTTCTAATGCAAGCAGGACTAATTCAGATAGTCTGCGCCACTTTTTAGGCGCAGAAACTTCTCCTTTTTACTTTTTAAATTCTTTAAATGCTTTATAGAGGCATCAAACTAATTCAGTTGAGAGACTTCGAAACCGGAACACCGTGAGAGCCAATCGTTAGGTATATAGAAGTCGGTTGTTTTTTAACAAAGATCGCTATACGAGAAAATCGGAAAAACAACAGGATCAACAAAGAGCACAGTATGGACAGTAGGATGATGACCAGACTGGGGAATCAGCGGCCCCAAGCAACTCCAAATTACAACACCGCCGCAACTCCACGCTTGAGACCTCCCATGAAACACCAGGCAGACTGAAGTTACCAATAACCAGAAGATCATCAGATGGCGGTAAGCCGTCGACAAAATCACTGTGGTTCTTTCATATATATGAGGAGGTTAATGTCGTTGGTGAAGTAAATGATAACGTGTCGGTTGCTGGAGAATGGACGGACGAGTTGCAGTCCTCTAGGATACGGTAACCCTCATCTGGATATTCTCAAGTGTTAGTTACACCTCCAAGTGGTAGCAACCGGGCAATGCATCCTAGAATGTAGCCAAGTAACTAATGCAGGAGGAGATAACCTCTTGAAAAAATCCCCCTAACTCCAAGGGAGTCTGCAGTGTCGTCGTCCCCTCTGCAGGACCCAGGGGTAAATGGGTCGCGAATGGCGTTTCCTCGGACGCTTTTGTGGGAGTGGAGGTGGATTGTATGGGAGACCCCAACAGGTTGGCTATATCCACGGTACCCACAACACAACAGTAGCAGTTTTGTTAAAATTACCTTTCGAAGGAACTGTGGCGGCTATGGAGGCTGGCTCGCCCCCGACGGCTGAAACTGCTGTATCAGTCCTGGAAGAGGGTGCCATTGGTATAATAATAATTAGCACTTCCTCAGGTGCGGCGGTGCAGAGACGGGAGACTCTAACGAGATGGCTATCTCCGCGATACGCACACCAGTAGAAGATGCAGATCTGTCTTCCGAAGGGTAATGCCAGTGATTTGCCGATGAATTCCAGTAAAATTTTCAGGGCCATTTGAAAGTATATATTACAAACTGTGGATTGGGATAATTTTCCAGGCTGGAAATTACGCATTGAATGAAAAATGACTCATCAACGAAACGCTTCCAGGAGATACAAAAATCGTTCCAGTTTCGTCAAATTGAGATACTTTCCAGTGAAACCTTTCGAATTAATTGCTTTTGGCGTCCTCTTTCGAATGAGACCCCTTTTATTTGATTTCGTAACAAAAAATTTTTTTCACCAAAAAAATCATGGGCTATAGGCCAGTGATTTTTGTCGATTTTGAGTGAAATTTTTTTTTGCAAAAATGTTGATGCCATTCGAAAGACCATGTCAAAAAATGGTGGTCTAGTTGGTTTTCCCGTTCCCTGGAGCCTGGAAACATGGAAAAAATGACGAAAAACCGTCGCAATGGCCTCATTTCCAGTCAATTTTCAGAATGCTCAAAATTAATTAATTCGATGAATTCTAGTAAAATTTTCAGGGCCATTTGAAAGTATATATTCCAAACTGTGGATTGGGATAATTTTCCAGGCTGGAAATTACGCATTGAATGAAAAATGACTCATCAACGAAACGCTTCCAGGAGATACAAAAATCGTTCCAGTTTCGTCAAATTGAGATACTTTCCAGTGAAACCTTTCGAATTAATTGCTTTTGGCGTCCTCTTTCGAATGAGACCCCTTTTATTTGATTTCGTAACAAAAAATTTTTTTCACCAAAAAAATCATGGGCTATGGGCCAGTGATTTTTGTCGATTTTAAGTGAAATTTTTTTTGCAAAAATTTTTATGCCATTCGAAAGACCATGTCAAAAAATGGTGGTCTAGTTGGTTTTCCCGTTCCCTGGAGCCTGGAAACATGGAAAAAATGACGAAAAACCGTCGCAATGGCCTCATTTCCAGTCAATTTTCAGAATGCTCAAAATTAATTAATTCGATGAATTCTAGTAAAATTTTCAGGGCCATTTGAAAGTATATATTCCAAACTGTGGATTGGGATAATTTTCCAGGCTGGAAATTACGCATTGAATGAAAAATGACTCATCAACGAAACGCTTCCAGGAGATACAAAAATCGTTCCAGTTTCGTCAAATTGAGATACTTTCCAGTGAAACCTTTCGAATTAATTGCTTTTGGCGTCCTCTTTCGAATGAGACCCCTTTTATTTGATTTCGTAACAAAAAATTTTTTTCACCAAAAAAATCATGGGCTATGGGCCAGTGATTTTTGTCGATTTTAAGTGAAATTTTTTTTGCAAAAATTTTTATGCCATTCGAAAGACCATGTCAAAAAATGGTGGTCTAGTTGGTTTTCCCGTTCCCTGGAGCCTGGAAACATGGAAAAAATGACGAAAAACCGTCGCAATGGCCTCATTTCCAGTCAATTTTCAGAATGCTCAAAATTAATTAATTCGATGAATTCTAGTAAAATTTTCAGGGCCATTTGAAAGTATATATTCCAAACTGTGGATTGGGATAATTTTCCAGGCTGGAAATTACGCATTGAATGAAAAATGACTCATCAACGAAACGCTTCCAGGAGATACAAAAATCGTTCCAGTTTCGTCAAATTGAGATACTTTCCAGTGAAACCTTTCGAATTAATTGCTTTTGGCGTCCTCTTTCGAATGAGACCCCTTTTATTTGATTTCGTAACAAAAAATTTTTTTCACCAAAAAAATCATGGGCTATGGGCCAGTGATTTTTGTCGATTTTAAGTGAAATTTTTTTTGCAAAAATTTTTATGCCATTCGAAAGACCATGTCAAAAAATGGTGGTCTAGTTGGTTTTCCCGTTCCCTGGAGCCTGGAAACATGGAAAAAATGACGAAAAACCGTCGCAATGGCCTCATTTCCAGTCAATTTTCAGAATGCTCAAAATTAATTAATTCGATGAATTCTAGTAAAATTTTCAGGGCCATTTGAAAGTATATATTCCAAACTGTGGATTGGGATAATTTTCCAGGCTGGAAATTACGCATTGAATGAAAAATGACTCATCAACGAAACGCTTCCAGGAGATACAAAAATCGTTCCAGTTTCGTCAAATTGAGATACTTTCCAGTGAAACCTTTCGAATTAATTGCTTTTGGCGTCCTCTTTCGAATGAGACCCCTTTTATTTGATTTCGTAACAAAAAATTTTTTTCACCAAAAAAATCATGGGCTATAGGCCAGTGATTTTTGTCGATTTTGAGTGAAATTTTTTTTGCAAAAATGTTGATGCCATTCGAAAGACCATGTCAAAAAATGGTGGTCTAGTTGGTTTTCCCGTTCCCTGGAGCCTGGAAACATGGAAAAAATGACGAAAAACCGTCGCAATGGCCTCATTTCCAGTCAATTTTCAGAATGCTCAAAATTAATTAATTCGATGAATTCTAGTAAAATTTTCAGGGCCATTTGAAAGTATATATTCCAAACTGTGGATTGGGATAATTTTCCAGGCTGGAAATTACGCATTGAATGAAAAATGACTCATCAACGAAACGCTTCCAGGAGATACAAAAATCGTTCCAGTTTCGTCAAATTGAGATACTTTCCAGTGAAACCTTTCGAATTAATTGCTTTTGGCGTCCTCTTTCGAATGAGACCCCTTTTATTTGATTTCGTAACAACAAATTTTTTTCACCAAAAAAATCATGGGCCATGGGCCAGTGATTTTTGTCGATTTTAAGTGAAATTTTTTTTGCAAAAATTTTTATGCCATTCGAAAGACCATGTCAAAAAATGGTGGTCTAGTTGGTTTTCCCGTTCCCTGGAGCCTGGAAACATGGAAAAAATGACGAAAAACCGTCGCAATGGCCTCATTTCCAGTCAATTTTCAGAATGCTCAAAATTAATTAATTCGATGAATTCTAGTAAAATTTTCAGGGCCATTTGAAAGTATATATTCCAAACTGTGGATTGGGATAATTTTCCAGGCTGGAAATTACGCATTGAATGAAAAATGACTCATCAACGAAACGCTTCCAAGAGATACAAAAATCGTTCCAGTTTCGTCAAATTGAGATACTTTCCAGTGAAACCTTTCGAATTAATTGCTTTTGGCGTCCTCTTTCGAATGAGACCCCTTTTATTTGATTTCGTAACAAAAAATTTTTTTCACCAAAAAAATCATGGGCTATAGGCCAGTGATTTTTGTCGATTTTGAGTGAAATTTTTTTTGCAAAAATGTTGATGCCATTCGAAAGACCATGTCAAAAAATGGTGGTCTAGTTGGTTTTCCCGTTCCCTGGAGCCTGGAAACATGGAAAAAATGACGAAAAACCGTTGCAATGGCCTCATTTCCAGTCAATTTTCAGAATGCTCAAAATTAATTAATTCGATGAATTCCAGTAAAATTTTCAGGGCCATTTGAAAGTATATATTCCAAACTGTGGATTGGGATAATTTTCCAGGCTGGAAATTACGCATTGAATGAAAAATGACTCATCAACGAAACGCTTCCAGGAGATACAAAAATCGTTCCAGTTTCGTCAAATTGAGATACTTTCCAGTGAAACCTTTCGAATTAATTGCTTTTGGCGTCCTCTTTCGAATGAGACCCCTTTTATTTGATTTCGTAACAAAAAATTTTTTTCACCAAAAAAATCATGGGCTATGGGCCAGTGATTTTTGTCGATTTTAAGTGAAATTTTTTTTGCAAAAATTTTTATGCCATTCGAAAGACCATGTCAAAAAATGGTGGTCTAGTTGGTTTTCCCGTTCCCTGGAGCCTGGAAACATGGAAAAAATGACGAAAAACCGTCGCAATGGCCTCATTTCCAGTCAATTTTCAGAATGCTCAAAATTAATTAATTCGATGAATTCTAGTAAAATTTTCAGGGCCATTTGAAAGTATATATTCCAAACTGTGGATTGGGATAATTTTCCAGGCTGGAAATTACGCATTGAATGAAAAATGACTCATCAACGAAACGCTTCCAAGAGATACAAAAATCGTTCCAGTTTCGTCAAATTGAGATACTTTCCAGTGAAACCTTTCGAATTAATTGCTTTTGGCGTCCTCTTTCGAATGAGACCCCTTTTATTTGATTTCGTAACAAAAAATTTTTTTCACCAAAAAAATCATGGGCTATAGGCCAGTGATTTTTGTCGATTTTGAGTGAAATTTTTTTTGCAAAAATGTTGATGCCATTCGAAAGACCATGTCAAAAAATGGTGGTCTAGTTGGTTTTCCCGTTCCCTGGAGCCTGGAAACATGGAAAAAATGACGAAAAACCGTTGCAATGGCCTCATTTCCAGTCAATTTTCAGAATGCTCAAAATTAATTAATTCGATGAATTCCAGTAAAATTTTCAGGGCCATTTGAAAGTATATATTCCAAACTGTGGATTGGGATAATTTTCCAGGCTGGAAATTACGCATTGAATGAAAAATGACTCATCAACGAAACGCTTCCAGGAGATACAAAAATCGTTCCAGTTTCGTCAAATTGAGATACTTTCCAGTGAAACCTTTCGAATTAATTGCTTTTGGCGTCCTCTTTCGAATGAGACCCCTTTTATTTGATTTCGTAACAAAAAATTTTTTTCACCAAAAAAATCATGGGCTATAGGCCAGTGATTTTTGTCGATTTTGAGTGAAATTTTTTTTGCAAAAATGTTGATGCCATTCGAAAGACCATGTCAAAAAATGGTGGTCTAGTTGGTTTTCCCGTTCCCTGGAGCCTGGAAACATGGAAAAAATGACGAAAAACCGTTGCAATGGCCTCATTTCCAGTCAATTTTCAGAATGCTCAAAATTAATTAATTCGATGAATTCCAGTAAAATTTTCAGGGCCATTTGAAAGTATATATTCCAAACTGTGGATTGGGATAATTTTCCAGGCTGGAAATTACGCATTGAATGAAAAATGACTCATCAACGAAACGCTTCCAGGAGATACAAAAATCGTTCCAGTTTCGTCAAATTGAGATACTTTCCAGTGAAACCTTTCGAATTAATTGCTTTTGGCGTCCTCTTTCGAATGAGACCCCTTTTATTTGATTTCGTAACAAAAAATTTTTTTCACCAAAAAAATCATGGGCTATAGGCCAGTGATTTTTGTCGATTTTGAGTGAAATTTTTTTTGTTGATGCCATTCGAAAGAGCATGTCAAAAAATGGTGGTCTAGTTGGTTTTCCCGTTCCCTGGAGCCTGGAAACATGGAAAAAATGACGAAAAACCGTTGCAATGGCCTCATTTCCAGTCAATTTTCAGAATGCTCAAAATTAATTAATTCGATGAATTCCAGTAAAATTTTCAGGGCCATTTGAAAGTATATATTCCAAACTGTGGATTGGGATAATTTTCCAGGCTGGAAATTACGCATTGAATGAAAAATGACTCATCAACGAAACGCTTCCAGGAGATACAAAAATCGTTCCAGTTTCGTCAAATTGAGATACTTTCCAGTGAAACCTTTCGAATTAATTGCTTTTGGCGTCCTCTTTCGAATGAGACCCCTTTTATTTGATTTCGTAACAAAAAATTTTTTTCACCAAAAAAATCATGGGCTATAGGCCAGTGATTTTTGTCGATTTTGAGTGAAATTTTTTTTGTTGATGCCATTCGAAAGACCATGTCAAAAAATGGTGGTCTAGTTGGTTTTCCCGTTCCCTGGAGCCTGGAAACATGTAAAAAATGACGAAAAACCGTTGCAATGGCCTCATTTCCAGTCAATTTTCAGAATGCTCAAAATTAATTAATTCGATGAATTCCAGTAAAATTTTCAGGGCCATTTGAAAGTATATATTCCAAACTGTGGGTTGGGATAATTTTCCAGGCTGGAAATTACGCATTGAATGAAAAATGACTCATCAACGAAACGCTTCCAGGAGATACAAAAATCGTTCCAGTTTCGTCAAATTGAGATACTTTCCAGTGAAACCTTTCAAATTAATTGCTTTTGGCGTCCTCTTTCGAATGAGACCCCTTTTATTTGATTTCGTAACAAAAAATTTTTTTCACCAAAATATAGGCCAGTGATTTTTGTCGATTTTGAGTGAAATTTTTTTTGCAAAAATGTTGATGCCATTCGAAAGACCATGTCAAAAAATGGTGGTCTAGTTGGTTTTCCCGTTCCCTGGAGCCTGGAAACATGGAAACAATGACGAAAAACCGTCGCAATGGCCTCATTTCCAGTCAATTTTCAGAATGCTCAAAATTAATTAATTCGATGAATTCTAGTAAAATTTTCAGGGCCATTTGAAAGTATATATTCCAAACTGTGGATTGGGATAATTTTCCAGGCTGGAAATTACGCATTGAATGAAAAATGACTCATCAACGAAACGCTTCCAGGAGATACAAAAATCGTTCCAGTTTCGTCAAATTGAGATACTTTCCAGTGAAACCTTTCGAATTAATTGCTTTTGGCGTCCTCTTTCGAATGAGACCCCTTTTATTTGATTTCGTAACAAAAAATTTTTTTCACCAAAAAAATCATGGGCTATAGGCCAGTGATTTTTGTCGATTTTGAGTGAAATTTTTTTTGCAAAAATGTTGATGCCATTCGAAAGACCATGTCAAAAAATGGTGGTCTAGTTGGTTTTCCCGTTCCCTGGAGCCTGGAAACATGGAAAAAATGACGAAAAACCGTTGCAATGGCCTCATTTCCAGTCAATTTTCAGAATGCTCAAAATTAATTAATTCGATGAATTCCAGTAAAATTTTCAGGGCCATTTGAAAGTATATATTCCAAACTGTGGATTGGGATAATTTTCCAGGCTGGAAATTACGCATTGAATGAAAAATGACTCATCAACGAAACGCTTCCAGGAGATACAAAAATCGTTCCAGTTTCGTCAAATTGAGATACTTTCCAGTGAAACCTTTCGAATTAATTGCTTTTGGCGTCCTCTTTCGAATGAGACCCCTTTTATTTGATTTCGTAACAAAAAATTTTTTTCACCAAAAAAATCATGGGCTATGGGCCAGTGATTTTTGTCGATTTTAAGTGAAATTTTTTTTGCAAAAATTTTTATGCCATTCGAAAGACCATGTCAAAAAATGGTGGTCTAGTTGGTTTTCCCGTTCCCTGGAGCCTGGAAACATGTAAAAAATGACGAAAAACCGTTGCAATGGCCTCATTTCCAGTCAATTTTCAGAATGCTCAAAATTAATTAATTCGATGAATTCCGGTAAAATTTTCAGGGCCATTTGAAAGTATATATTCCAAACTGTGGATTGGGATAATTTTCCAGGCTGGAAATTACGCATTGAATGAAAAATGACTCATCAACGAAACGCTTCCAGGAGATACAAAAATCGTTCCAGTTTCGTCAAATTGAGATACTTTCCAGTGAAACCTTTCGAATTAATTGCTTTTGGCGTCCTCTTTCGAATGAGACCCCTTTTATTTGATTTCGTAACAAAAAATTTTTTTCACCAAAAAAATCATGGGCTATAGGCCAGTGATTTTTGTCGATTTTGAGTGAAATTTTTTTTGTTGATGCCATTCGAAAGAGCATGTCAAAAAATGGTGGTCTAGTTGGTTTTCCCGTTCCCTGGAGCCTGGAAACATGGAAAAAATGACGAAAAACCGTTGCAATGGCCTCATTTCCAGTCAATTTTCAGAATGCTCAAAATTAATTAATTCGATGAATTCCAGTAAAATTTTCAGGGCCATTTGAAAGTATATATTCCAAACTGTGGATTGGGATAATTTTCCAGGCTGGAAATTACGCATTGAATGAAAAATGACTCATCAACGAAACGCTTCCAGGAGATACAAAAATCGTTCCAGTTTCGTCAAATTGAGATACTTTCCAGTGAAACCTTTCGAATTAATTGCTTTTGGCGTCCTCTTTCGAATGAGACCCCTTTTATTTGATTTCGTAACAAAAAATTTTTTTCACCAAAAAAATCATGGGCTATAGGCCAGTGATTTTTGTCGATTTTGGGTGAAATTGTTTTTGCAAAAATTTTTATGCCATTCGAAAGACCATGTCAAAAAATGGTGGTCTAGTTGGTTTTCCCGTTCCCTGGAGCCTGGAAACATGGAAAAAATGACGAAAAACCGTTGCAATGGCCTCATTTCCAGTCAATTTTCAGAATGCTCAAAATTAATTAATTCGATGAATTCCAGTAAAATTTTCAGGGCCATTTGAAAGTACATATTCCAAACTGTGGATTGGGATAATTTTCCAGGCTGGAAATTACGCATTGAATGAAAAATGACTCATCAACGAAACGCTTCCAGGAGATACAAAAATCGTTCCAGTTTCGTCAAATTGAGATACTTTCCAGTGAAACCTTTCGAATTAATTGCTTTTGGCGTCCTCTTTCGAATGAGACCCCTTTTATTTGATTTCGTAACAAAAAATTTTTTTCACCAAAAAAATCATGGGCTATAGGCCAGTGATTTTTGTCGATTTTGAGTGAAATTTTTTTTGTTGATGCCATTCGAAAGACCATGTCAAAAAATGGTGGTCTAGTTGGTTTTCCCGTTCCCTGGAGCCTGGAAACATGTAAAAAATGACGAAAAACCGTTGCAATGGCCTCATTTCCAGTCAATTTTCAGAATGCTCAAAATTAATTAATTCGATGAATTCCAGTAAAATTTTCAGGGCCATTTGAAAGTATATATTCCAAACTGTGGGTTGGGATAATTTTCCAGGCTGGAAATTACGCATTGAATGAAAAATGACTCATCAACGAAACGCTTCCAGGAGATACAAAAATCGTTCCAGTTTCGTCAAATTGAGATACTTTCCAGTGAAACCTTTCAAATTAATTGCTTTTGGCGTCCTCTTTCGAATGAGACCCCTTTTATTTGATTTCGTAACAAAAAATTTTTTTCACCAAAATATAGGCCAGTGATTTTTGTCGATTTTGAGTGAAATTTTTTTTGCAAAAATGTTGATGCCATTCGAAAGACCATGTCAAAAAATGGTGGTCTAGTTGGTTTTCCCGTTCCCTGGAGCCTGGAAACATGGAAACAATGACGAAAAACCGTCGCAATGGCCTCATTTCCAGTCAATTTTCAGAATGCTCAAAATTAATTAATTCGATGAATTCTAGTAAAATTTTCAGGGCCATTTGAAAGTATATATTCCAAACTGTGGATTGGGATAATTTTCCAGGCTGGAAATTACGCATTGAATGAAAAATGACTCATCAACGAAACGCTTCCAGGAGATACAAAAATCGTTCCAGTTTCGTCAAATTGAGATACTTTCCAGTGAAACCTTTCGAATTAATTGCTTTTGGCGTCCTCTTTCGAATGAGACCGCTTTTATTTGATTTCGTAACAAAAAATTTTTTTCACCAAAAAAATCATGGGCCATGGGCCAGTGATTTTTGTCGATTTTAAGTGAAATTTTTTTTGCAAAAATTTTTATGCCATTCGAAAGACCATGTCAAAAAATGGTGGTCTAGTTGGTTTTCCCGTTCCCTGGAGCCTGGAAACATGGAAAAAATGACGAAAAACCGTCGCAATGGCCTCATTTCCAGTCAATTTTCAGAATGCTCAAAATTAATTAATTCGATGAATTCTAGTAAAATTTTCAGGGCCATTTGAAAGTATATATTCCAAACTGTGGATTGGGATAATTTTCCAGGCTGGAAATTACGCATTGAATGAAAAATGACTCATCAACGAAACGCTTCCAAGAGATACAAAAATCGTTCCAGTTTCGTCAAATTGAGATACTTTCCAGTGAAACCTTTCGAATTAATTGCTTTTGGCGTCCTCTTTCGAATGAGACCCCTTTTATTTGATTTCGTAACAAAAAATTTTTTTCACCAAAAAAATCATGGGCTATAGGCCAGTGATTTTTGTCGATTTTGAGTGAAATTTTTTTTGCAAAAATGTTGATGCCATTCGAAAGACCATGTCAAAAAATGGTGGTCTAGTTGGTTTTCCCGTTCCCTGGAGCCTGGAAACATGGAAAAAATGACGAAAAACCGTTGCAATGGCCTCATTTCCAGTCAATTTTCAGAATGCTCAAAATTAATTAATTCGATGAATTCCAGTAAAATTTTCAGGGCCATTTGAAAGTATATATTCCAAACTGTGGATTGGGATAATTTTCCAGGCTGGAAATTACGCATTGAATGAAAAATGACTCATCAACGAAACGCTTCCAGGAGATACAAAAATCGTTCCAGTTTCGTCAAATTGAGATACTTTCCAGTGAAACCTTTCGAATTAATTGCTTTTGGCGTCCTCTTTCGAATGAGACCCCTTTTATTTGATTTCGTAACAAAAAATTTTTTTCACCAAAAAAATCATGGGCTATGGGCCAGTGATTTTTGTCGATTTTAAGTGAAATTTTTTTTGCAAAAATTTTTATGCCATTCGAAAGACCATGTCAAAAAATGGTGGTCTAGTTGGTTTTCCCGTTCCCTGGAGCCTGGAAACATGTAAAAAATGACGAAAAACCGTTGCAATGGCCTCATTTCCAGTCAATTTTCAGAATGCTCAAAATTAATTAATTCGATGAATTCCAGTAAAATTTTCAGGGCCATTTGAAAGTATATATTCCAAACTGTGGATTGGGATAATTTTCCAGGCTGGAAATTACGCATTGAATGAAAAATGACTCATCAACGAAACGCTTCCAGGAGATACAAAAATCGTTCCAGTTTCGTCAAATTGAGATACTTTCCAGTGAAACCTTTCGAATTAATTGCTTTTGGCGTCCTCTTTCGAATGAGACCCCTTTTATTTGATTTCGTAACAAAAAATTTTTTTCACCAAAAAAATCATGGGCTATAGGCCAGTGATTTTTGTCGATTTTGAGTGAAATTTTTTTTGTTGATGCCATTCGAAAGAGCATGTCAAAAAATGGTGGTCTAGTTGGTTTTCCCGTTCCCTGGAGCCTGGAAACATGGAAAAAATGACGAAAAACCGTTGCAATGGCCTCATTTCCAGTCAATTTTCAGAATGCTCAAAATTAATTAATTCGATGAATTCCAGTAAAATTTTCAGGGCCATTTGAAAGTATATATTCCAAACTGTGGATTGGGATAATTTTCCAGGCTGGAAATTACGCATTGAATGAAAAATGACTCATCAACGAAACGCTTCCAGGAGATACAAAAATCGTTCCAGTTTCGTCAAATTGAGATACTTTCCAGTGAAACCTTTCGAATTAATTGCTTTTGGCGTCCTCTTTCGAATGAGACCCCTTTTATTTGATTTCGTAACAAAAAATTTTTTTCACCAAAAAAATCATGGGCTATAGGCCAGTGATTTTTGTCGATTTTGGGTGAAATTGTTTTTGCAAAAATTTTTATGCCATTCGAAAGACCATGTCAAAAAATGGTGGTCTAGTTGGTTTTCCCGTTCCCTGGAGCCTGGAAACATGGAAAAAATGACGAAAAACCGTTGCAATGGCCTCATTTCCAGTCAATTTTCAGAATGCTCAAAATTAATTAATTCGATGAATTCCAGTAAAATTTTCAGGGCCATTTGAAAGTACATATTCCAAACTGTGGATTGGGATAATTTTCCAGGCTGGAAATTACGCATTGAATGAAAAATGACTCATCAACGAAACGCTTCCAGGAGATACAAAAATCGTTCCAGTTTCGTCAAATTGAGATACTTTCCAGTGAAACCTTTCGAATTAATTGCTTTTGGCGTCCTCTTTCGAATGAGACCCCTTTTATTTGATTTCGTAACAAAAAATTTTTTTCACTAAAAAAATCATGGGCTATAGGCCAGTGATTTTTGTCGATTTTGGGTGAAATTGTTTTTGCAAAAATTTTTATGCCATTCGAAAGACCATGTCAAAAAATGGTGGTCTAGTTGGTTTTCCCGTTCCCTGGAGCCTGGAAACATGGAAAAAATGACGAAAAACCGTTGCAATGGCCTCATTTCCAGTCAATTTTCAGAATGCTCAAAATTAATTAATTCGATGAATTCCAGTAAAATTTTCAGGGCCATTTGAAAGTATATATTCCAAACTGTGGATTGGGATAATTTTCCAGGCTGGAAATTACGCATTGAATGAAAAATGACTCATCAACGAAACGCTTCCAGGAGATACAAAAATCGTTCCAGTTTCGTCAAATTGAGATACTTTCCAGTGAAACCTTTCGAATTAATTGCTTTTGGCGTCCTCTTTCGAATGAGACCCCTTTTATTTGATTTCGTAACAAAAAATTTTTTTCACCAAAAAAATCATGGGCTATGGGCCAGTGATTTTTGTCGATTTTAAGTGAAATTTTTTTTGCAAAAATTTTTATGCCATTCGAAAGACCATGTCAAAAAATGGTGGTCTAGTTGGTTTTCCCGTTCCCTGGAGCCTGGAAACATGGAAAAAATGACGAAAAACCGTTGCAATGGCCTCATTTCCAGTCAATTTTCAGAATGCTCAAAATTAATTAATTCGATGAATTCCAGTAAAATTTTCAGGGCCATTTGAAAGTATATATTCCAAACTGTGGATTGGGATAATTTTCCAGGCTGGAAATTACGCATTGAATGAAAAATGACTCATCAACGAAACGCTTCCAGGAGATACAAAAATCGTTCCAGTTTCGTCAAATTGAGATACTTTCCAGTGAAACCTTTCGAATTAATTGCTTTTGGCGTCCTCTTTCGAATGAGACCCCTTTTATTTGATTTCGTAACAAAAAATTTTTTTCACCAAAAAAATCATGGGCTATAGGCCAGTGATTTTTGTCGATTTTGGGTGAAATTGTTTTTGCAAAAATTTTTATGCCATTCGAAAGACCATGTCAAAAAATGGTGGTCTAGTTGGTTTTCCCGTTCCCTGGAGCCTGGAAACATGGAAAAAATGACGAAAAACCGTTGCAATGGCCTCATTTCCAGTCAATTTTCAGAATGCTCAAAATTAATTAATTCGATGAATTCCAGTAAAATTTTCAGGGCCATTTGAAAGTATATATTCCAAACTGTGGATTGGGATAATTTTCCAGGCTGGAAATTACGCATTGAATGAAAAATGACTCATCAACGAAACGCTTCCAGGAGATACAAAAATCGTTCCAGTTTCGTCAAATTGAGATACTTTCCAGTGAAACCTTTCGAATTAATTGCTTTTGGCGTCCTCTTTCGAATGAGACCCCTTTTATTTGATTTCGTAACAAAAAATTTTTTTCACCAAAAAAATCATGGGCTATGGGCCAGTGATTTTTGTCGATTTTAAGTGAAATTTTTTTTGCAAAAATTTTTATGCCATTCGAAAGACCATGTCAAAAAATGGTGGTCTAGTTGGTTTTCCCGTTCCCTGGAGCCTGGAAACATGTAAAAAATGACGAAAAACCGTTGCAATGGCCTCATTTCCAGTCAATTTTCAGAATGCTCAAAATTAATTAATTCGATGAATTCCAGTAAAATTTTCAGGGCCATTTGAAAGTATATATTCCAAACTGTGGATTGGGATAATTTTCCAGGCTGGAAATTACGCATTGAATGAAAAATGACTCATCAACGAAACGCTTCCAGGAGATACAAAAATCGTTCCAGTTTCGTCAAATTGAGATACTTTCCAGTGAAACCTTTCGAATTAATTGCTTTTGGCGTCCTCTTTCGAATGAGACCCCTTTTATTTGATTTCGTAACAAAAAATTTTTTTCACCAAAAAAATCATGGGCTATAGGCCAGTGATTTTTGTCGATTTTGAGTGAAATTTTTTTTGTTGATGCCATTCGAAAGAGCATGTCAAAAAATGGTGGTCTAGTTGGTTTTCCCGTTCCCTGGAGCCTGGAAACATGGAAAAAATGACGAAAAACCGTTGCAATGGCCTCATTTCCAGTCAATTTTCAGAATGCTCAAAATTAATTAATTCGATGAATTCCAGTAAAATTTTCAGGGCCATTTGAAAGTATATATTCCAAACTGTGGATTGGGATAATTTTCCAGGCTGGAAATTACGCATTGAATGAAAAATGACTCATCAACGAAACGCTTCCAGGAGATACAAAAATCGTTCCAGTTTCGTCAAATTGAGATACTTTCCAGTGAAACCTTTCGAATTAATTGCTTTTGGCGTCCTCTTTCGAATGAGACCCCTTTTATTTGATTTCGTAACAAAAAATTTTTTTCACCAAAAAAATCATGGGCTATAGGCCAGTGATTTTTGTCGATTTTGGGTGAAATTGTTTTTGCAAAAATTTTTATGCCATTCGAAAGACCATGTCAAAAAATGGTGGTCTAGTTGGTTTTCCCGTTCCCTGGAGCCTGGAAACATGGAAAAAATGACGAAAAACCGTTGCAATGGCCTCATTTCCAGTCAATTTTCAGAATGCTCAAAATTAATTAATTCGATGAATTCCAGTAAAATTTTCAGGGCCATTTGAAAGTACATATTCCAAACTGTGGATTGGGATAATTTTCCAGGCTGGAAATTACGCATTGAATGAAAAATGACTCATCAACGAAACGCTTCCAGGAGATACAAAAATCGTTCCAGTTTCGTCAAATTGAGATACTTTCCAGTGAAACCTTTCGAATTAATTGCTTTTGGCGTCCTCTTTCGAATGAGACCCCTTTTATTTGATTTCGTAACAAAAAATTTTTTTCACCAAAAAAATCATGGGCTATAGGCCAGTGATTTTTGTCGATTTTGAGTGAAATTTTTTTTGTTGATGCCATTCGAAAGACCATGTCAAAAAATGGTGGTCTAGTTGGTTTTCCCGTTCCCTGGAGCCTGGAAACATGTAAAAAATGACGAAAAACCGTTGCAATGGCCTCATTTCCAGTCAATTTTCAGAATGCTCAAAATTAATTAATTCGATGAATTCCAGTAAAATTTTCAGGGCCATTTGAAAGTATATATTCCAAACTGTGGATTGGGATAATTTTCCAGGCTGGAAATTACGCATTGAATGAAAAATGACTCATCAACGAAACGCTTCCAGGAGATACAAAAATCGTTCCAGTTTCGTCAAATTGAGATACTTTCCAGTGAAACCTTTCGAATTAATTGCTTTTGGCGTCCTCTTTCGAATGAGACCCCTTTTATTTGATTTCGTAACAAAAAATTTTTTTCACCAAAAAAATCATGGGCTATAGGCCAGTGATTTTTGTCGATTTTGAGTGAAATTTTTTTTGTTGATGCCATTCGAAAGAGCATGTCAAAAAATGGTGGTCTAGTTGGTTTTCCCGTTCCCTGGAGCCTGGAAACATGGAAAAAATGACGAAAAACCGTTGCAATGGCCTCATTTCCAGTCAATTTTCAGAATGCTCAAAATTAATTAATTCGATGAATTCCAGTAAAATTTTCAGGGCCATTTGAAAGTATATATTCCAAACTGTGGATTGGGATAATTTTCCAGGCTGGAAATTACGCATTGAATGAAAAATGACTCATCAACGAAACGCTTCCAGGAGATACAAAAATCGTTCCAGTTTCGTCAAATTGAGATACTTTCCAGTGAAACCTTTCGAATTAATTGCTTTTGGCGTCCTCTTTCGAATGAGACCCCTTTTATTTGATTTCGTAACAAAAAATTTTTTTCACCAAAAAAATCATGGGCTATAGGCCAGTGATTTTTGTCGATTTTGAGTGAAATTTTTTTTGTTGATGCCATTCGAAAGAGCATGTCAAAAAATGGTGGTCTAGTTGGTTTTCCCGTTCCCTGGAGCCTGGAAACATGGAAAAAATGACGAAAAACCGTTGCAATGGCCTCATTTCCAGTCAATTTTCAGAATGCTCAAAATTAATTAATTCGATGAATTCCAGTAAAATTTTCAGGGCCATTTGAAAGTATATATTCCAAACTGTGGGTTGGGATAATTTTCCAGGCTGGAAATTACGCATTGAATGAAAAATGACTCATCAACGAAACGCTTCCAGGAGATACAAAAATCGTTCCAGTTTCGTCAAATTGAGATACTTTCCAGTGAAGCCTTTCAAATTAATTGCTTTTGGCGTCCTCTTTCGAATGAGACCCCTTTTATTTGATTTCGTAACAAAAAATTTTTTTCACCAAAAAAATCATGGACTATAGGCCAGTGATTTTTGTCGATTTTGAGTGGAATTTTTTTTGCAAAAATTTTGATGCCATTCGAAAGACCATGTCAAAAAATGGTGGTCTAGTTGGTTTTCCCGTTCCCTGGAGCCTGGAAACATGGAAAAAATGACGAAAAACCGTTGCAAGGGCCTCAGTTCCAGTTAATTTTCAGAATGCTCAAAATTAATTAATTCGATGAATTCCAGTAAAATTTTCAGGGCCATTTGAAAGTATATATTCCAAACTGTGGGTTGGGATAATTTTCCAGGCTGGAAATTAAGCATTGAATGAAAAATGACTCATCAACGAAACGCTTCCAGGAGATACAAAAATCGTTCCAGTTTCGTCAAATTGAGATACTTTCCAGTGAAACCTTTCAAATTAATTGCTTTTGGCGTCCTCTTTCGAATGAGACCCCTTTTATTTGATTTCGTAACAAAAAATTTTTTTCACCAAAAAAATCATGGGCTATAGGCCAGTGATTTTTGTCGATTTTGAGTGAAATTTTTTTTCAAAAATTTTGATGCCATTCGAAAGACCATGTCAAAAAATGGTGGTCTAGTTGGTTTTCCCGTTCCCTGGAGCCTGGAAACATTTAAAAAATGACGAAAAACCGTTGCAAGGGCCTCATTTCCAGTTAATTTTCAGAATGCTCAAAATTAATTAATTCGATGAATTCCAGTAAAATTTTCAGGGCCATTTGAAAGTATATATTCCAAACTGTGGGTTGGGATAATTTTCCAGGCTGGAAATTAAGCATTGAATGAAAAATGACTCATCAACGAAACGCTTCCAGGAGATACAAAAATCGTTCCAGTTTCGTCAAATTGAGATACTTTCCAGTGAAACCTTTCAAATTAATTGCTTTTGGCGTCCTCTTTCGAATGAGACCCCTTTTATTTGATTTCGTAACAAAAAATTTTTTTTACCAAAAAAATCATGGGCTATAGGCCAGTGATTTTTGTCGATTTTGAGTGAAATTTTTTTTCCAAAAATTTTGATGCCATTCGAAAGACCATGTCAAAAAATGGTGGTCTAGTTGGTTTTCCCGTTCCCTGGAGCCTGGAAACATGGAAAAAATGACGAAAAACCGTTGCAACGGCCTCATTTCCAGTTAATTTTCAGAATGCTCAAAATTAATTAATTCGATGAATTCCAGTAAAATTTTCAGGGCCATTTGAAAGTATATATTCCAAACTGTGGGTTGGGATAATTTTCCAGGCTGGAAATTACGCATTGAATGAAAAATGACTCATCAACGAAACGCTTCCAGGAGATACAAAAATCGTTCCAGTTTCGTCAAATTGAGATACTTTCCAGTGAAGCCTTTCAAGTTAATTGCTTTTGGCGTCCTCCTTCGAATGAGACCCCTTTTATTTGATTTCGTAACAAAAAATTTTTTTCACCAAAAAAATCATGGACTATAGGCCAGTGATTTTTGTCGATTTTGAGTGAAATTTTTTTTGCAAAAATTTTGATGCCATTCGAAAGAGCATGTCAAAAAATGGTGGTCTAGTTGGTTTTCCCGTTCCCTGGAGCCTGGAAACATGGAAAAAATGACGAAAAACCGTTGCAATGGCCTCATTTCCAGTCAATTTTCAGAATGCTCAAAATTAATTAATTCGATGAATTCCAGTAAAATTTTCAGGGCCATTTGAAAGTATATATTCCAAACTGTGGGTTGGGATAATTTTCCAGGCTGGAAATTAAGCATTGAATGAAAAATGACTCATCAACGAAACGCTTCCAGGAGATACAAAAATCGTTCCAGTTTCGTCAAATTGAGATACTTTCCAGTGAAACCTTTCAAATTAATTGCTTTTGGCGTCCTCTTTCGAATGAGACCCCTTTTATTTGATTTCGTAACAAAAAATTTTTTTCACCAAAAAAATCATGGGCTATAGGCCAGTGATTTTTGTCGATTTTGAGTGAAATTTTTTTTCCAAAAATTTTGATGCCATTCGAAAGACCATGTCAAAAAATGGTGGTCTAGTTGGTTTTCCCGTTCCCTGAAGCCTGGAAACATGGAAAAAATGACGAAAAACCGTTGCAAGGGCCTCAGTTCCAGTTAATTTTCAGAATGCTCAAAATTAATTAATTCGATGAATTCCAGTAAAATTTTCAGGGCCATTTGAAAGTATATATTCCAAACTGTGGGTTGGGATAATTTTCCAGGCTGGAAATTAAGCATTGAATGAAAAATGACTCATCAACGAAACGCTTCCAGGAGATACAAAAATCGTTCCAGTTTCGTCAAATTGAGATACTTTCCAGTGAAACCTTTCAAATTAATTGCTTTTGGCGTCCTCTTTCGAATGAGACCCCTTTTATTTGATTTCGTAACAAAAAATTTTTTTCACCAAAAAAATCATGGGCTATAGGCCAGTGATTTTTGTCGATTTTGAGTGAAATTTTTTTTCAAAAATTTTGATGCCATTCGAAAGACCATGTCAAAAAATGGTGGTCTAGTTGGTTTTCCCGTTCCCTGGAGCCTGGAAACATTTAAAAAATGACGAAAAACCGTTGCAAGGGCCTCATTTCCAGTTAATTTTCAGAATGCTCAAAATTAATTAATTCGATGAATTCCAGTAAAATTTTCAGGGCCATTTGAAAGTATATATTCCAAACTGTGGGTTGGGATAATTTTCCAGGCTGGAAATTAAGCATTGAATGAAAAATGACTCATCAACGAAACGCTTCCAGGAGATACAAAAATCGTTCCAGTTTCGTCAAATTGAGATACTTTCCAGTGAAACCTTTCAAATTAATTGCTTTTGGCGTCCTCTTTCGAATGAGACCCCTTTTATTTGATTTCGTAACAAAAAATTTTTTTCACCAAAAAAATCATGGGCTATAGGCCAGTGATTTTTGTCGATTTTGAGTGAAATTTTTTTTGCAAAAATTTCGATGCCATTCGAAAGAGCATGTCAAAAAATGGTGGTCTAGTTGGTTTTCCCGTTCCCTGGAGCCTGGAAACATGGAAAAAATGACGAAAAACCGTTGCAATGGCCTCATTTCCAGTCAATTTTCAGAATGCTCAAAATTAATTAATTCGATGAATTCCAGTAAAATTTTCAGGGCCATTTGAAAGTATATATTCCAAACTGTGGGTTGGGATAATTTTCCAGGCTGGAAATTAAGCATTGAATGAAAAATGACTCATCAACGAAACGCTTCCAGGAGATACAAAAATCGTTCCAGTTTCGTCAAATTGAGATACTTTCCAGTGAAACCTTTCAAATTAATTGCTTTTGGCGTCCTCTTTCGAATGAGACCCCTTTTATTTGATTTCGTAACAAAAAATTTTTTTCACCAAAAAAATCATGGACTATAGGCCAGTGATTTTTGTCGATTTTGAGTGAAATTTTTTTTGCAAAAATTTTGATGCCATTCGAAAGAGCATGTCAAAAAATGGTGGTCTAGTTGGTTTTCCCGTTCCCTGGAGCCTGGAAACATGGAAAAAATGACGAAAAACCGTTGCAATGGCCTCATTTCCAGTCAATTTTCAGAATGCTCAAAATTAATTAATTCGATGAATTCCAGTAAAATTTTCAGGGCCATTTGAAAGTATATATTCCAAACTGTGGGTTGGGATAATTTTCCAGGCTGGAAATTAAGCATTGAATGAAAAATGACTCATCAACGAAACGCTTCCAGGAGATACAAAAATCGTTCCAGTTTCGTCAAATTGAGATACTTTCCAGTGAAACCTTTCAAATTAATTGCTTTTGGCGTCCTCTTTCGAATGAGACCCCTTTTATTTGATTTCGTAACAAAAAATTTTTTTCACCAAAAAAATCATGGGCTATAAGGCCAGTGATTTTTGTCGATTTTGAGTGAAATTTTTTTTCAAAAATTTTGATGCCATTCGAAAGACCATGTCAAAAAATGGTGGTCTAGTTGGTTTTCCCGTTCCCTGGAGCCTGGAAACATTTAAAAAATGACGAAAAACCGTTGCAAGGGCCTCATTTCCAGTTAATTTTCAGAATGCTCAAAATTAATTAATTCGATGAATTCCAGTAAAATTTTCAGGGCCATTTGAAAGTATATATTCCAAACTGTGGGTTGGGATAATTTTCCAGGCTGGAAATTAAGCATTGAATGAAAAATGACTCATCAACGAAACGCTTCCAGGAGATACAAAAATCGTTCCAGTTTCGTCAAATTGAGATACTTTCCAGTGAAACCTTTCAAATTAATTGCTTTTGGCGTCCTCTTTCGAATGAGACCCCTTTTATTTGATTTCGTAACAAAAAATTTTTTTCACCAAAAAAATCATGGGCTATAGGCCAGTGATTTTTGTCGATTTTGAGTGAAATTTTTTTTCCAAAAATTTTGATGCCATTCGAAAGACCATGTCAAAAAATGGTGGTCTAGTTGGTTTTCCCGTTCCCTGGAGCCTGGAAACATGGAAAAAATGACGAAAAACCGTTGCAAGGGCCTCAGTTCCAGTTAATTTTCAGAATGCTCAAAATTAATTAATTCGATGAATTCCAGTAAAATTTTCAGGGCCATTTGAAAGTATATATTCCAAACTGTGGGTTGGGATAATTTTCCAGGCTGGAAATTAAGCATTGAATGAAAAATGACTCATCAACGAAACGCTTCCAGGAGATACAAAAATCGTTCCAGTTTCGTCAAATTGAGATACTTTCCAGTGAAACCTTTCAAATTAATTGCTTTTGGCGTCCTCTTTCGAATGAGACCCCTTTTATTTGATTTCGTAACAAAAAATTTTTTTTACCAAAAAAATCATGGGCTATAGGCCAGTGATTTTTGTCGATTTTGAAAACATGGAAAAAATGACGAAAAACCGTTGCAACGGCCTCATTTCCAGTTAATTTTCAGAATGCTCAAAATTAATTAATTCGATGAATTCCAGTAAAATTTTCAGGGCCATTTGAAAGTATATATTCCAAACTGTGGGTTGGGATAATTTTCCAGGCTGGAAATTACGCATTGAATGAAAAATGACTCATCAACGAAACGCTTCCAGGAGATACAAAAATCGTTCCAGTTTCGTCAAATTGAGATACTTTCCAGTGAAGCCTTTCAAATTAATTGCTTTTGGCGTCCTCTTTCGAATGAGACCCCTTTTATTTGATTTCGTAACAAAAAATTTTTTTCACCAAAAAAATCATGGACTATAGGCCAGTGATTTTTGTCGATTTTGAGTGAAATTTTTTTTGCAAAAATTTTGATGCCATTCGAAAGAGCATGTCAAAAAATGGTGGTCTAGTTGGTTTTCCCGTTCCCTGGAGCCTGGAAACATGGAAAAAATGACGAAAAACCGTTGCAATGGCCTCATTTCCAGTCAATTTTCAGAATGCTCAAAATTAATTAATTCGATGAATTCCAGTAAAATTTTCAGGGCCATTTGAAAGTATATATTCCAAACTGTGGGTTGGGATAATTTTCCAGGCTGGAAATTAAGCATTGAATGAAAAATGACTCATCAACGAAACGCTTCCAGGAGATACAAAAATCGTTCCAGTTTCGTCAAATTGAGATACTTTCCAGTGAAACCTTTCAAATTAATTGCTTTTGGCGTCCTCTTTCGAATGAGACCCCTTTTATTTGATTTCGTAACAAAAAATTTTTTTCACCAAAAAAATCATGGGCTATAGGCCAGTGATTTTTGTCGATTTTGAGTGAAATTTTTTTTCAAAAATTTTGATGCCATTCGAAAGACCATGTCAAAAAATGGTGGTCTAGTTGGTTTTCCCGTTCCCTGGAGCCTGGAAACATTTAAAAAATGACGAAAAACCGTTGCAAGGGCCTCATTTCCAGTTAATTTTCAGAATGCTCAAAATTAATTAATTCGATGAATTCCAGTAAAATTTTCAGGGCCATTTGAAAGTATATATTCCAAACTGTGGGTTGGGATAATTTTCCAGGCTGGAAATTAAGCATTGAATGAAAAATGACTCATCAACGAAACGCTTCCAGGAGATACAAAAATCGTTCCAGTTTCGTCAAATTGAGATACTTTCCAGTGAAACCTTTCAAATTAATTGCTTTTGGCGTCCTCTTTCGAATGAGACCCCTTTTATTTGATTTCGTAACAAAAAATTTTTTTCACCAAAAAAATCATGGGCTATAGGCCAGTGATTTTTGTCGATTTTGAGTGAAATTTTTTTTCCAAAAATTTTGATGCCATTCGAAAGACCATGTCAAAAAATGGTGGTCTAGTTGGTTTTCCCGTTCCCTGGAGCCTGGAACCATGGAAAAAATGACGAAAAACCGTTGCAAGGGCCTCAGTTCCAGTTAATTTTCAGAATGCTCAAAATTAATTAATTCGATGAATTCCAGTAAAATTTTCAGGGCCATTTGAAAGTATATATTCCAAACTGTGGGTTGGGATAATTTTCCAGGCTGGAAATTACGCATTGAATGAAAAATGACTCATCAACGAAACGCTTCCAGGAGATACAAAAATCGTTCCAGTTTCGTCAAATTGAGATACTTTCCAGTGAAGCCTTTCAAATTAATTGCTTTTGGCGTCCTCTTTCGAATGAGACCCCTTTTATTTGATTTCGTAACAAAAAATTTTTTTCACCAAAAAAATCATGGACTATAGGCCAGTGATTTTTGTCGATTTTGAGTGAAATTTTTTTTGCAAAAATTTTGATGCCATTCGAAAGAGCATGTCAAAAAATGGTGGTCTAGTTGGTTTTCCCGTTCCCTGGAGCCTGGAAACATGGAAAAAATGACGAAAAACCGTTGCAATGGCCTCATTTCCAGTCAATTTTCAGAATGCTCAAAATTAATTAATTCGATGAATTCCAGTAAAATTTTCAGGGCCATTTGAAAGTATATATTCCAAACTGTGGATTGGGATAATTTTCCAGGCTGGAAATTACGCATTGAATGAAAAATGACTCATCAACGAAACGCTTCCAGGAGATACAAAAATCGTTCCAGTTTCGTCAAATTGAGATACTTTCCAGTGAAGCCTTTCAAATTAATTGCTTTTGGCGTCCTCTTTCGAATGAGACCCCTTTTATTTGATTTCGTAACAAAAAATTTTTTTCACCAAAAAAATCATGGACTATAGGCCAGTGATTTTTGTCGATTTTGAGTGAAATTTTTTTTGCAAAAATTTTGATGCCATTCGAAAGAGCATGTCAAAAAATGGTGGTCTAGTTGGTTTTCCCGTTCCCTGGAGCCTGGAAACATGGAAAAAATGACGAAAAACCGTTGCAATGGCCTCATTTCCAGTCAATTTTCAGAATGCTCAAAATTAATTAATTCGATGAATTCCAGTAAAATTTTCAGGGCCATTTGAAAGTATATATTCCAAACTGTGGGTTGGGATAATTTTCCAGGCTGGAAATTAAGCATTGAATGAAAAATGACTCATCAACGAAACGCTTCCAGGAGATACAAAAATCGTTCCAGTTTCGTCAAATTGAGATACTTTCCAGTGAAACCTTTCAAATTAATTGCTTTTGGCGTCCTCTTTCGAATGAGACCCCTTTTATTTGATTTCGTAACAAAAAATTTTTTTCACCAAAAAAATCATGGGCTATAGGCCAGTGATTTTTGTCGATTTTGAGTGAAATTTTTTTTGCAAAAATTTTGATGCCATTCGAAAGAGCATGTCAAAAAATGGTGGTCTAGTTGGTTTTCCCGTTCCCTGGAGCCTGGAAACATGGAAAAAATGACGAAAAACCGTTGCAATGGCCTCATTTCCAGTCAATTTTCAGAATGCTCAAAATTAATTAATTCGATGAATTCCAGTAAAATTTTCAGGGCCATTTGAAAGTATATATTCCAAACTGTGGGTTGGGATAATTTTCCAGGCTGGAAATTAAGCATTGAATGAAAAATGACTCATCAACGAAACGCTTCCAGGAGATACAAAAATCGTTCCAGTTTCGTCAAATTGAGATACTTTCCAGTGAAACCTTTCAAATTAATTGCTTTTGGCGTCCTCTTTCGAATGAGACCCCTTTTATTTGATTTCGTAACAAAAAATTTTTTTCACCAAAAAAATCATGGGCTATAGGCCAGTGATTTTTGTCGATTTTGAGTGAAATTTTTTTTCCAAAAATTTTGATGCCATTCGAAAGACCATGTCAAAAAATGGTGGTCTAGTTGGTTTTCCCGTTCCCTGGAGCCTGGAAACATGGAAAAAATGACGAAAAACCGTTGCAAGGGCCTCAGTTCCAGTTAATTTTCAGAATGCTCAAAATTAATTAATTCGATGAATTCCAGTAAAATTTTCAGGGCCATTTGAAAGTATATATTCCAAACTGTGGGTTGGGATAATTTTCCAGGCTGGAAATTACGCATTGAATGAAAAATGACTCATCAACGAAACGCTTCCAGGAGATACAAAAATCGTTCCAGTTTCGTCAAATTGAGATACTTTCCAGTGAAGCCTTTCAAGTTAATTGCTTTTGGCGTCCTCCTTCGAATGAGACCCCTTTTATTTGATTTCGTAACAAAAAATTTTTTTCACCAAAAAAATCATGGACTATAGGCCAGTGATTTTTGTCGATTTTGAGTGAAATTTTTTTTCCAAAAATTTTGATGCCATTCGAAAGACCATGTCAAAAAATGGTGGTCTAGTTGGTTTTCCCGTACCCTGGAGCCTGGAAACATGGAAAAAATGACGAAAAACCGTTGCAAGGGCCTCATTTCCATTTAATTTTCAGAATGCTCAAAATTAATTAATTCGATGAATTCCAGTAAAATTTTCAGGGCCATTTGAAAGTATATATTCCAAACTGTGGATTGGGATAATTTTCCAGGCTGGAAATTACGCATTGAATGAAAAATGACTCATCAACGAAACGCTTCCAGGAGATACAAAAATCGTTCCAGTTTCGTCAAATTGAGATACTTTCCAGTGAAGCCTTTCAAATTAATTGCTTTTGGCGTCCTCTTTCGAATGAGACCCCTTTTATTTGATTTCGTAACAAAAAATTTTTTTCACCAAAAAAATCATGGAGTGAAATTTTTTTTGCAAAAATTTTGATGCCATTCGAAAGAGCATGTCAAAAAATGGTGGTCTAGTTGGTTTTCCCGTTCCCTGGAGCCTGGAAACATGGAAAAAATGACGAAAAACCGTTGCAATGGCCTCATTTCCAGTCAATTTTCAGAATGCTCAAAATTAATTAATTCGATGAATTCCAGTAAAATTTTCAGGGCCATTTGAAAGTATATATTCCAAACTGTGGGTTGGGATAATTTTCCAGGCTGGAAATTAAGCATTGAATGAAAAATGACTCATCAACGAAACGCTTCCAGGAGATACAAAAATCGTTCCAGTTTCGTCAAATTGAGATACTTTCCAGTGAAGCCTTTCAAATTAATTGCTTTTGGCGTCCTCTTTCGAATGAGACCCCTTTTATTTGATTTCGTAACAAAAAATTTTTTTCACCAAAAAAATCATGGGCTATAGGCCAGTGATTTTTGTCGATTTTGAGTGAAATTTTTTTTGCAAAAATTTTGATGCCATTCGAAAGAGCATGTCAAAAAATGGTGGTCTAGTTGGTTTTCCCGTTCCCTGGAGCCTGGAAACATGGAAAAAAAGACGAAAAACCGTTGCAATGGCCTCATTTCCAGTCAATTTTCAGAATGCTCAAAATTAATTAATTCGATGAATGCCAGTAAAATTTTCAGGGCCATTTGAAAGTATATATTCCAAACTGTGGATTGGGATAATTTTCCAGGCTGGAAATTACGCATTGAATGAAAAATGACTCATCAACGAAACGCTTCCAGGAGATACAAAAATCGTTCCAGTTTCGTCAAATTGAGATACTTTCCAGTGAAACCTTTCAAATTAATTGCTTTTGGCGTCCTCTTTCGAATGAGACCCCTTTTATTTGATTTCGTAACAAAAAATTTTTTTCACCAAAAAAATCATGGACTATAGGCCAGTGATTTTTGTCGATTTTGAGTGAAATTTTTTTTGCAAAAATTTTGATGCCATTCGAAAGAGCATGTCAAAAAATGGTGGTCTAGTTGGTTTTCCCGTTCCCTGGAGCCTGGAAACATGGAAAAAAAGACGAAAAACCGTTGCAATGGCCTCATTTCCAGTCAATTTTCAGAATGCTCAAAATTAATTAATTCGATGAATGCCAGTAAAATTTTCAGGGCCATTTGAAAGTATATATTCCAAACTGTGGATTGGGATAATTTTCCAGGCTGGAAATTACGCATTGAATGAAAAATGACTCATCAACGAAACGCTTCCAGGAGATACAAAAATCGTTCCAGTTTCGTCAAATTGAGATACTTTCCAGTGAAACCTTTCAAATTAATTGCTTTTGGCGTCCTCTTTCGAATGAGACCCCTTTTATTTGATTTCGTAACAAAAAATTTTTTTTACCAAAAAAATCATGGGCTATAGGCCAGTGATTTTTGTCGATTTTGAGTGAAATTTTTTTTGCAAAAATTTTGATGCCATTCGAAAGAGCATGTCAAAAAATGGTGGTCTAGTTGGTTTTCCCGTTCCCTGGAGCCTGGAAACATGGAAAAAAAGACGAAAAACCGTTGCAATGGCCTCATTTCCAGTCAATTTTCAGAATGCTCAAAATTAATTAATTCGATGAATGCCAGTAAAATTTTCAGGGCCATTTGAAAGTATATATTCCAAACTGTGGATTGGGATAATTTTCCAGGCTGGAAATTACGCATTGAATGAAAAATGACTCATCAACGAAACGCTTCCAGGAGATACAAAAATCGTTCCAGTTTCGTCAAATTGAGATACTTTCCAGTGAAGCCTTTCAAATTAATTGCTTTTGGCGTCCTCTTTCGAATGAGACCCCTTTTATTTGATTTCGTAACAAAAAATTTTTTTCACCAAAAAAATCATGGACTATAGGCCAGTGATTTTTGTCGATTTTGAGTGAAATTTTTTTTCCAAAAATTTTGATGCCATTCGAAAGACCATGTCAAAAAATGGTGGTCTAGTTGGTTTTCCCGTTCCCTGGAGCCTGGAAACATGGAAAAAATGACGAAAAACCGTTGCAATGGCCTCATTTCCAGTCAATTTTCAGAATGCTCAAAATTAATTAATTCGATGAATTCCAGTAAAATTTTCAGGGCCATTTGAAAGTATATATTCCAAACTGTGGGTTGGGATAATTTTCCAGGCTGGAAATTAAGCATTGAATGAAAAATGACTCATCAACGAAACGCTTCCAGGAGCTACAAAAATCGTTCCAGTTTCGTCAAATTGAGATACTTTCCAGTGAAACCTTTCGAATTAATTGCTTTTGGCGTCCTCTTTCGAATGAGACCCCTTTTATTTGATTTCGTAACAAAAAATTTTTTTCACCAAAAAAATCATGGACTATAGGCCAGTGATTTTTGTCGATTTTGAGTGAAATTTTTTTTGCAAAAATTTTGATGCCATTCGAAAGAGCATGTCAAAAAATGGTGGTCTAGTGGGTTTTCCCGTTCCCTGGAGCCTGGAAACATGGAAAAAATGACGAAAAACCGTTGCAACGGCCTCATTTCCAGTCAATTTTCAGAATGCTCAAAATTAATTAATTCGATGAATGCCAGTAAAATTTTCAGGGCCATTTGAAAGTATATATTCCAAACTGTGGATTGGGATAATTTTCCAGGCTGGAAATTACGCATTGAATGAAAAATGACTCATCAACGAAACGCTTCCAGGAGATACAAAAATCGTTCCAGGTTCGTCAAATTGAGATACTTTCCAGTGAAACCTTTCGAATTAATTGCTTTTGGCGTCCTCTTTCGAATGAGACCCCTTTTATTTGATTTCGTAACAAAAAATTTTTTTCACCAAAAAAATCATGGGCTATAGGCCAGTGATTTTTGTCGATTTTGAGTGAAATTTTTTTTGCAAAAATTTTGATGCCATTCGAAAGACCATGTCAAAAAATGGTGGTCTAGTTGGTTTTCCCGTTCCCTGGAGCCTGGAAACATGGAAAAAATGACGAAAAACCGTTGCAATGGCCTCATTTCCAGTCAATTTTCAGAATGCTCAAAATTAATTAATTCGATGAATTCCAGTAAAATTTTCAGGGCCATTTGAAAGTATATATTCCAAACTGTGGATTGGGATAATTTTCCAGGCTGGAAATTACGCATTGAATGAAAAATGACTCATCAACGAAACGCTTCCAGGAGATACAAAAATCGTTCCAGTTTCGTCAAATTGAGATACTTTCCAGTGAAGCCTTTCAAGTTAATTGCTTTTGGCGTCCTCTTTCGAATGAGACCCCTTTTATTTGATTTGGTAACAAAAATTTTTTTTCACCAAAAAAATCATGGACTGTAGGCCAGTGATTTTTGTCGATTTTGAGTGAAATTTTTTTTGCAAAAATTTTGATGCCATTCGAAAGAGCATGTCAAAAAATGGTGGTCTAGTTGGTTTTCCCGTTCCCTGGAGCCTGGAAACATGGAAAAAATGACGAAAAACCGATGCAATGGCCTCATTTCCAGTCAATTTTCAGAATGCTCAAAATTAATTAATTCGATGAATTCCAGTAAAATTTTCAGGGCCATTTGAAAGTATATATTCCAAACTGTGGGTTGGGATTATTTTCCAGGCTGGAAATTAAGCATTGAATGAAAAATGACTCATCAACGAAACGCTTCCAGGAGATACAAAAATCGTTCCAGTTTCGTCAAATTGAGATACTTTCCAGTGAAACCTTTCAAATTAATTGCTTTTGGCGTCCTCTTTCGAATGAGACCCCTTTTATTTGATTTCGTAACAAAAAATTTTTTTCACCAAAAAAATCATGGGCTATAGGCCAGTGATTTTTGTCGATTTGGAGTGAAATTTTTTTTGCAAAAATTTTGATGCCATTCGAAAGACCATGTCAAAAAATGGTGGTCTAGTTGGTTTTCCCGTTCCCTGGAGCCTGGAAACATGGAAAAAATGACGAAAAACCGTTGCAATGGCCTCATTTCCAGTCAATTTTCAGAATGCTCAAAATTAATTAATTCGATGAATTCCAGTAAAATTTTCAGGGCCATTTGAAAGTATATATTCCAAACTGTGGATTGGGATAATTTTCCAGGCTGGAAATTAAGCATTGCATGAAAAATGACTCATCAACGAAACGCTTCCAGGAGATACAAAAATCGTTCCAGTTTCGTCAAATTGAGATACTTTAAAGTGAAACCTTTCAAATTAATTGCTTTTGGCGTCCTCTTTCGAATGAGACCCCTTTTATTTGATTTCGTAACAAAAAATTTTTTCCACCAAAAAAATCATGGGCTATAGGCCAGTGATTTTTGTCGATTTTGAGTGAAATTTTTTTGCAAAAATGTTGATGCCATTCGAAAGAGCATGTCTAAAAGTGGTGGTATAGTTGGTTTTCCCGTTCCCTGGAGCCTGGAAACATGGAAAAAATGACGAAAAACCGTTGCAACGGCCTCATTTCCAGTCAATTTTCAGAATGCTCAAAATTAATTAATTCGATGAATTCCAGTAAAATTTTCAGGGCCATTTGAAAGTATATATTCCAAACTGTGGATTGGGATAATTTTCCAGGCTGGAAATTAAGCATTGCATGAAAAATGACTCATCAACGAAACGCTTCCAGGAGATACAAAAATCGTTCCAGTTTCGTCAAATTGAGATACTTTCCAGTGAAACCTTTCAAATTAATTGCTTTTGGCGTCCTCTTTCGAATGAGACCTCTTTTATTTGATTTCGTAACAAAAAATTTTTTCCACCAAAAAAATCATGGGCTATAGGCCAGTGATTTTTGTCGATTTTGAGTGAATTTTTTTTGCAAAAATGTTGATGCCATTCGAAAGAGCATGTCAAAAAATGGTGGTCTAGTTGGTTTTCCCGTTCCCTGGAGCCTGGAAACATGGAAAAAATGACGAAAAACCGTTGCAATGGCCTCATTTCCAGTCAATTTTCAGAATGCTCAAAATTAATTAATTCGATGAATTCCAGTAAAATTTTCAGGGCCATTTGAAAGTATATATTCCAAACTGTGGATTGGGATAATTTTCCAGGCTGGAAATTACGCATTGAATGAAAAATGACTCATCAACGAAACGCTTCCAGGAGATACAAAAATCGTTCCAGTTTCGTCAAATTGAGATACTTTCCAGTGAAACCTTTCGAATTAATTGCTTTTGGCGTCCTCTTTCGAATGAGACCCCTTTTATTTGATTTCGTAACAAAAAATTTTTTTCACCAAAAAAATCATGGGCTATGGGCCAGTGATTTTTGTCGATTTTGAGTGAAATTTTTTTTGCAAAAATTTTTATGCCATTCGAAAGACCATGTCAAAAAATGGTGGTCTAGTTGGTTTTCCCGTTCCCTGGAGCCTGGAAACATGGAAAAAATGACGAAAAACCGTTGCAACGGCCTCATTTCCAGTCAATTTTCAGAATGCTCAAAATTAATTAATTCGATGAATTCCAGTAAAATTTTCAGGGCCATTTGAAAGTATATATTCCAAACTGTGGATTGGGATAATTTTCCAGGCTGGAAATTAAGCATTGCATGAAAAATGACTCATCAACGAAACGCTTCCAGGAGATACAAAAATCGTTCCAGTTTCGTCAAATTGAGATACTTTAAAGTGAAACCTTTCAAATTAATTGCTTTTGGCGTCCTCTTTCGAATGAGACCCCTTTTATTTGATTTCGTAACAAAAAATTTTTTCCACCAAAAAAATCATGGGCTATAGGCCAGTGATTTTTGTCGATTTTGAGTGAAATTTTTTTTGCAAAAATTTTGATGCCATTCGAAAGACCATGTCAAAAAATGGTGGTCTAGTTGGTTTTCCCGTTCCCTGGAGCCTGGAAACATGGAAAAAATGACGAAAAACCGTTGCAATGGCCTCATTTCCAGTCAATTTTCAGAATGCTCAAAATTAATTAATTCGATGAATTCCAGTAAAATTTTCAGGGCCATTTGAAAGTATATATTCCAAACTGTGGATTGGGATAATTTTCCAGGCTGGAAATTAAGCATTGCATGAAAAATGACTCATCAACGAAACGCTTCCAGGAGATACAAAAATCGTTCCAGTTTCGTCAAATTGAGATACTTTAAAGTGAAACCTTTCAAATTAATTGCTTTTGGCGTCCTCTTTCGAATGAGACCCCTTTTATTTGATTTCGTAACAAAAAATTTTTTCCACCAAAAAAATCATGGGCTATAGGCCAGTGATTTTTGTCGATTTTGAGTGAAATTTTTTTGCAAAAATGTTGATGCCATTCGAAAGAGCATGTCTAAAAGTGGTGGTATAGTTGGTTTTCCCGTTCCCTGGAGCCTGGAAACATGGAAAAAATGACGAAAAACCGTTGCAACGGCCTCATTTCCAGTCAATTTTCAGAATGCTCAAAATTAATTAATTCGATGAATTCCAGTAAAATTTTCAGGGCCATTTGAAAGTATATATTCCAAACTGTGGATTGGGATAATTTTCCAGGCTGGAAATTACGCATTGAATGAAAAATGACTCATCAACGAAACGCTTCCAGGAGATACAAAAATCGTTCCAGTTTCGTCAAATTGAGATACTTTCCAGTGAAACCTTTCGAATTAATTGCTTTTGGCGTCCTCTTTCGAATGAGACCCCTTTTATTTGATTTCGTAACAAAAAATTTTTTCCACCAAAAAAATCATGGGCTATAATAGGCCAGTGATTTTTGTCGATTTTGAGTGAAATTTTTTTGCAAAAATGTTGATGCCATTCGAAAGAGCATGTCAAAAAATGGTGGTCTAGTTGGTTTTCCCGTTCCCTGGAGCCTGGAAACATGGAAAAAATGACGAAAAACCGTTGCAATGGCCTCATTTCCAGTCAATTTTCAGAATGCTCAAAATTAATTAATTCGATGAATTCCAGTAAAATTTTCAGGGCCATTTGAAAGTATATATTCCAAACTGTGGATTGGGATAATTTTCCAGGCTGGAAATTACGCATTGAATGAAAAATGACTCATCAACGAAACGCTTCCAGGAGATACAAAAATCGTTCCAGTTTCGTCAAATTGAGATACTTTCCAGTGAAACCTTTCGAATTAATTGCTTTTGGCGTCCTCTTTCGAATGAGACCCCTTTTATTTGATTTCGTAACAAAAAATTTTTTTCACCAAAAAAATCATGGGCTATGGGCCAGTGATTTTTGTCGATTTTGAGTGAAATTTTTTTTGCAAAAATTTTTATGCCATTCGAAAGACCATGTCAAAAAATGGTGGTCTAGTTGGTTTTCCCGTTCCCTGGAGCCTGGAAACATGGAAAAAATGACGAAAAACCGTTGCAACGGCCTCATTTCTAGTCAATTTTCAGAATGCTCAAAATTAATTAATTCGATGAATTCCAGTAAAATTTTCAGGGCCATTTGAAAGTATATATTCCAAACTGTGGATTGGGATAATTTTCCAGGCTGGAAATTACGCATTGAATGAAAAATGACTCATCAACGAAACGCTTCCAGGAGATACAAAAATCGTTCCAGTTTCGTCAAATTGAGATACTTTCCAGTGAAACCTTTCGAATTAATTGCTTTTGGCGTCCTCTTTCGAATGAGACCCCTTTTATTTGATTTCGTAACAAAAAATTTTTTTCACCAAAAAAATCATGGGCTATGGGCCAGTGATTTTTGTCGATTTTGAGTGAAATTTTTTTTGCAAAAATTTTTATGCCATTCGAAAGACCATGTCAAAAAATGGTGGTCTAGTTGGTTTTCCCGTTCCCTGGAGCCTGGAAACATGGAAAAAATGACGAAAAACCGTTGCAACGGCCTCATTTCTAGTCAATTTTCAGAATGCTCAAAATTAATTAATTCGATGAATTCCAGTAAAATTTTCAGGGCCATTTGAAAGTATATATTCCAAACTGTGGATTGGGATAATTTTCCAGGCTGGAAATTACGCATTGAATGAAAAATGACTCATCAACGAAACGCTTCCAGGAGATACAAAAATCGTTCCAGTTTCGTCAAATTGAGATACTTTCCAGTGAAACCTTTCAAATTAATTGCTTTTGGCGTCCTCTTTCGAATGAGACCCTTTTATTTGATTTCGTAACAAAAAAAATTTTTTTCACCAAAAACATCATGGGCTATAGGCCAGTGATTTTTGTCGATTTTGAGTGAAATTTTTTTTCCAAAAATTTTGATGCCATTCGAAAGAGCATGTCAAAAAATGGTGGTCTAGTTGGTTTTCCCGTTCCCTGGAGCCGGAGTAACCGGAACATCACGGCGAGGCTGGGAGACAAATCAGTAACAGTAAGGGCCACCAGAGGCTGTCCTCAGGGGAGCGTTCTTTCCCCACTGCTATAGTCACTTGCTATTGATGATCTCCTGGTTAAACTGACCGATGCTGGCTACGAATGCCAGAGCTAGGCAGATGACCTGATTATTACCATTATGAGCAAGCAGGACAGGACCTTATCAGTATGACTGAAAATGCTCTTAATATGGTACAATCCTGGTGTGCTAGGGAACGGCTCAGAGTCAACCCTAGTAAAACAACCATTGTTCCTTTCACAAGAAAAAGGAAGCTAAGGTTAGAGGCTCCTAATCTTGATGGAACACGTATAGAATTCACAATTGAGGTCAAATATCTAGGAGTAATGCTAGATCAAAAACTCACATGGAATCCTCAACTCAATAGGGTCACAGGAAAGGCTATAACTGCCCTATGATCCTGTCGAAGACTCTTCGGTAAAACCTGGGGACTAAGTCCCAAAATGGCCCTTTGAGCATATGAAACAATCATAAGACCCGTGGTCATCTACGCAGATCTCGTGTGGTGGCCAAAAGTAGAACAAAAGACAGCGCAGTCCATACTGCAAAAACTGCAGAAGCCAGCACAGCAAGTCTAAGAATTACGGGTGCTATGCGCACATGCCCCACGTCAGCTATGGAGGCTCTATTAGACCTTCTCCCTCTACACCTACATCTAAAGAAGGAGGCTGCCTCAAGCGCAATAAGGCTGATTGGCACCAATCTTCTCTCAGCAGGTAATAATAGACATATCTTTAAAAAGGGATCTCTGGTTTGGTACAAGGATGGATCCAAGATGGAAAACAGAACGGGCATCGGGGTCTACGGACCTAGATTAAGGCTGCACAAATCGCTCCTGCACCAACCATCCTTCAAGCAAAGATACATGCCATCGAACTCTGCGCACGTGCTAAAGTATATATAATGTCCGACAGTTAGGCGGCACTCAAGGCTTTGGGGTCCTACACCTTTGAGTCTAAAATGGTCTGGGACTGTCTCGCTTCTCTTAAAGAACTAGATCAGAGTAATAGCATTACGCTGGCATGGGTACCGGGGCATAACGGCATTGAAGGAAATGAGAAACGGATCACCTAGAAAAAAAAGGTGCGGATTCTCAATTTTTTGGACCCGAGAAATTCTGTGGCTACTCGAAAAGCCGACTAGCAATGCGTATCAGGTCATGGGACGACAAACGCAAGCACTCCCACTGGACAAATATCCCAGGGTTAAGACAGGCAAAGAGGCTTATAACCTATTCAAAACAGAAAACGAAAGAGCTGCTCTCACTCAGATTTAAGGCTAATAACAGGACTTCTAACTGGTCACTGCATCCTGGGCTACCACCTAAAAAAGTTAGGGCTGGCTGAAGATGACACATGTCGCTTCTGTTTGGAAGAGGAAGAGACAGCGGAACACATCTTCTGTCACTGTGAGGCCCTCGGCCGTATCAGGCTCAGACATCTTGGTGGAGTTTTGGGGTTTTCCCATCACCCCCCAAGAAATTTTAGGTCTAATTAAAAAACTAAAGATTGGCTGGGTAGCTTAATACTGAACCTGGATCAGGTCACAAAAGATCAACTTGGTCGAACTGACTAAAGGATACTGATAGTCCTTGATCCATTCGCTAATCTAAATACTTAAAATGCGAGTTGGTTGCGGGTAGAGAAATCTATTGCAGTGTGTCTAAGAAAATTGGTTCGATGGATTTTGATGCGGTAAATGGTATATGATAGGAAAAGAATTAAACTGTGTCGTAACGGAGCCCGATTTTTTAAATTTGTTCTCGAAATATCGAATATTTGGATGGGGAAAATTTTTTTTTTTTTTTTTACTAAAATATAAAGTGGGTTATTGCCGATGGAATGGTGTGTATATTTTTTACCATAAGGTTGATTGTTTCGAGTAGGCGAGGCCTTAAAGTTGAACCGTTGTGGGGCTATAGCGGAAGAACGGGGTGACGGATAGATGAGTTTGAGATATTTATGGATAGGGGAGAATGTCGTGAATGTGATAAGAGTTTGAATGGATTTTTACCATTGAATATGGCAAAGTTATTAACGTTGCAGATGGAGTCCTTGAAAAAGGATCAAAAAAGGATAATTTTTTGCAATTGGTGGGACCAAAATAGAAAAAACTGTCAAACGGAATGCGTTCATATTTACGGATGCTGTAGATGTTATGGCCGCATGTGAGATAGGCTATTTTTTTCGAGAGTTTTTGAAAAAGTGCAGGACCTATGCGAGTTGGTGTGCTATGTTCGTTTATAACTCGGGGAGTATTGATCGGAACCCTATCATGTGGGTATTCATTTTACGTAGAATCGTAAGATCTATTTGGAAATGGAAAAAAAAATTTGAAAATGTACTAGAGGTAAAATTTTGTACGAGAGTGTAGTAGTAGAATATTTTTGAAATTTTTCAAAAAACTGTGGCGCACCACATGCTGGACCATCTTACGAATGGGTGAGATAAAAAAAATTTTTTTTGATTTTGTACCAGACTTTTTTCATCTATTACAAAATGGATTTTCAAAAAATTATAACTTAGGGTGGGGTTGTGCGATTGAAAAGAAGAAAATTATTTTCATTTGTTTTGTGATCGAAGCAATTTGGAAAAAATATAAAAAAAAATTTGGTGGTAATTTTTCGGGAGGTGGGGGTGGGGGATTGCTAACCCCGAAGTCGAAATAAGGGATGTGTGGTATCAAATTAAAGGTAAACCGGTCACAAATTGATTGGTGCAGTTTTTGTTTAAATCGAAAAAACTTTATCGCTGACTTTTTTTCGTTAAACATTGAAGCGGGGATGCCATCCTCCAAGTTCTACGGGTTGATCCAAAATGGACCGTTCTTTTTTTTAAAACTATCTAATCCAAAAGTTATGAAACTTTTACAAACAACACACCATTCCATCACTTATAGTTTTCGCGCAAACACGGTGGGAAGATTTTGCTAAAATTTGCGCAAATTTTTCGGAAAAAAGGACTTTTTTCAATCATTTGCGTTGAGTGGTGTGAAGTTTTCGTCGGAGCGAGTTGAAAATTACATCAATCGATAGGTAATCGATTGTAGAAGAGAAATCACCCCCATGTTCCAGATCGAAAATGTATATTTAGGGTAGTTACCAGCGACGGAAAAGTGCCGTAAGGCGACCAAAATGCCGATAAAAAGTGTCGTCGAAAAAGTGACAAAATTCAAAAAATTATATCTCCTGGAGTTATTAATTTTTTTAAATTATTATTTCAACAGTTGATTAGGGGATGGATTTACTACATCGGAAAATTAATTTGGTTGATAAAAGTTAATTGGGTCGAAAAATGCAGACAAAAACGGCAATATAGCAAAATTGCTAACTTAATAAAGTTAAATTTGTTAAAGAAATTTTCACCCATCCGGAGGTGACTACCCTTATCTGAAAGAGGATGTAAATGGGATGTGGAGGATGTTTTTCTTATTTCTCTGCGGTTAAATTTTTTATACTAATCGTAGATTTTTCACTTTTGCCCAACATTTGATTATATTATCTAAGATGGTGGTGATTCTTTTGATATGAATTAAGGGTTGCTGATTTATCGGGGATCTTTTAAAAGTTTAACTAAATACCCTAATATATTTGAAAAGTTAAATCATGCAAATCGGTGCAGCGGTTGTGAAGTTACTAATCAAAGAGCAAAATATGAGGCTCTTTTGCACAATGACCAGTTCAGTTGCTTTATTGCCAATTGCTGTTAATAATAGAAATTTAAGAGATTTTTATTACTCTACCCTTTTCTCCTCTATTAGGGCTAAAATGTTTCCATACATGTGAAAGCTCGATATATAATACTTTATTAGTAATAGCAACATGGAATGGCTTTTTCGGTATACTCGGTCCTGCTTTCACTAGGAACTGGGTACCTACTATTACTAATTACTATTGGAAATTATAAAAACGAAGCAAGTTTAGTGGTATATAGTGATAGAGGAGGAATTATAGATATAATTTCTTACCTCATTTGTTCTAAGATGTTTACATTTAGTGAACATTTTGAACTAAATAGCTTCAGTTCCGGTTATTCAAATGAGGTAAGCAAATCTCACCTTATAGGGGGTTGCACACGTTTGAGTACCAATAACTTTGGCGTTTATTGATATATTTTAGTAATTCTTTTAACAGGTGATTAAGGATACTATTAGCTAAATTGTAAGTTACCTTGAGTGGATATAAGTACAGTAGTTGAAAAAAAAAATACACGACACAATGTGAGATATTTGTGATTGACTGGAGGTTTTTGCTAAATTTGTTAAAAAAATTAATTTTCGTGGGAGTAATTACCTTTATTTGAAAGGGGATGTAAATACGTAGGTATGGTTAAAATTTCATCGAGATTTGAAAATTTAAATGTTGCATCAAAAATTTCCAGTGAAAAAATGAAAAGTTAAATTTTGTTAAGAAAATTTTACAATATCTGCAAAGTGTGGATGTATATTTAAGGGGAAGGCGGTGTGTAAGCGCTATACTAAGTTTCGTCCAAACCAAGATATATTTAGTTGACATTTTAGAGATTTTTATAATATCACTGATTTAGCGACTTGAATCTATCTTATGGGTAGAAATGAAACCTTGGAGGTTCCCGGGTTATAGTAGTGGAAAGCTACCAATCTCTGCTTTATTCTGGTTTTTAAATGACCAAAATCGGTTAAGTATTTGGCGAGATATTAATTTTCAAATGTAGCAAGGACCTTTTCAATGCCGAAATCCTGGACGAATCCCTTGGGAAAATTATGAATTTTTTTTTGTCTTCGTTCCCGGTAAGTTTGGTATCAAATGAAAGGTATTACTGCGTAGAATTCAAATATGAAAACCATTTCGAATTATCTTTGATACAGTGAGTTTTATAAAGGTTTCTTTTTTCTATAAATTTTATTGAATGCCGTCGGCAAATTGAGAAAATTCAAAAAATTATTATATATCCGGGATTTTTTAACTTTTTTCTAAATTTTTTTCAACATTTGATTAGGGGTTGGATTTACTACATTATAAAATTAATTTGGTTGATAAAGATACATTGCGTCAAGTACACACAAAATCGGCAAAATTGCAAAATCGCTAATTTAATAAAGTTAAATTTGTTAAAGAAATTTTCACCCATACGGAGGTGACTACCCTTATCTAAAAGAGGATGTAAATGGGATATGCAGGATGTTTTTTTACTTCGCTACGGTTAAATTTTTCATACTAATCGTAGATTTTTCACTTTTGCTCAACATTTGATTATATTATCTCAGTTGGGGGTGATTCTTTTGATATGAATTAAGGATTGCTGATTTGTGGGGGATGTTTTAAAAGTTTAACTAAATACCCTTATATATTTGAAAAGTTAAATCATGCAAATCGGCGCAGCCGGTATTAAATTACTAACCAAAGAGCAACATGGAATGGTTTTTTCGGTGTACTCTCTCTTGCTTTCACTAGGAACTGGGTAACTACTATTACTAATTACTATTGGAAATTATGAAAACGAAGCAATTTTATTGATATATAGCGATAGAGGAGGAATTATAGATATAATTTCTTACCTCATTTGTTTTTAAATGTTTACATTTAGTTAACATTTTGAACTAAATAACTTCACTTCCGGTTATTCAAATGAGGTATACAAACCTCACCAATAACTTTGGCGTTTATAGATATATTTTAGTAATTCTTTTAACAGTTGGTTAAGAATGGCATTAGCTAAATTGTGAAATACTTCAGGTGGATATAAGTACAAAGGATACAAAGGTACTAGCTCGCAAGCGGCGGTAATGTACAAGGGTATTTGCTCGCAAAGGGTGATAGACTACAAAGGCGATAGCTCGCAAGGGGCGGTAAGATACAAAGACAGTAGCTCGCAAGGGGCGGGAGGATACAAGGGCACTAGCTCGCAAGAGGCGGGAGGATACAAAGGTCGTAGCTCGCAAGAGGCGAGAGAATACAAAGGTTGAAGCTCGCTAGAGGCGGGAGGATACAAAGGTCTTAGCTCGCAAGGGGCGGGAGGATACAAGAGTAGTAACTCGCAAGGGCGGGAGAATATAAGAGTAGAAGCTCGCAAGGGGCGGGAGGATACAAAGGTCGTAGCTCGCAAGAGGCGGGAGGATACAAAGGTCGTAGCTCGCAAGGGGCGGGAGGATACAAAGGTAGTAGCTCGCACCATACCATTCGTTAATTTCACAAGGCGTCATTTTTCACACTATAGTTGCTTTAGTCCAATTTTATAACCCGTGGACCGATTTTTATAACTCTTTTTTTGTTAAATAGGGTATGATCCCTTCTTTCAATTGTATACCCGCCCACCCTCACCACACTTTACTTTTATTCAATTTTTTTTTGGAGTATAATATACTACATTTGATTTAGGGAAAACAGTTTTCATCTATAGTTGCTATTGTCTAACTTCGTAACGTGTGGACCGATTTGCATAATTCTTTTTTTTTAAATAGGGGGGGTCTTCCCTCCTCTTACTCCAATCACTCCCTACCCACACTTTTTTTTAGTCAAATTTTTAAATTTTTTTCTTTTGAATAAAGATTCTGTTGCTACCGGGACAAAACTTTTCACCTTCAGTTGCTTTAGCATATCTCCCGAACGTGTAGACCGATTTGCATAATTCTTTTTTTGTTAAATAGAGCATTATCCCCCGTATTGCTTACCCCCACTATTATCTATCTACACTATAGCCGCAGACGTAGGCGCGGGCACCAGCTAGTCTAAATACTTAAAATGCGAGTTGGTTGCGGGTAGAGAAATCTATTGCAGTGTGTCTAAGAGAATTGGTTGGATGGATTTTGATGCGGTAAATGGTATATGATAGTGAAAGAATTAAACTGTGTCGTAACGGAGCCCGATTTTTTAAATTTGTTCTCGAAATATCGAATTTTTGGATGGGGAAAATTTTTTTTTTTTTTTTTACTAAAATATAAAGTGGGTTATTGCCGATGGAATGGTATATATATTTTTTACCATAAGGTTGATTGTTTCGAGTAGGCGAGGCCTTAAAGTTGAACCTTTGTGGGGCTATAGCGGAAGAACGGGGTGACGGATAGATGAGTTTGAAATATTTATGGATAGGGGAGAATGTCGTGGATGTGATAAGAGTTTGAATGGATTTTTACCATTGAATATGGCAAAGTTATTAACGCTGCAGATGGAGTCCTTGAAAAAGGATCAAAAAAGGATAATTTTTTGCAATTGGTGGGACCAAAATAGAAAAAACTGTCAAACGGAATGCGTTCATATTTACGGATGCTGTAGATGTTATGGCCGCATGTGAGATAGGCTATTTTTTTCGAGAGTTTTTGAAAAAGTGCGGGACCTATGCGAGTTGGTGTGCTATGTTCGTTTATAACTCGGGGAGTATTGGTCGGAACCCCATCATGTGGGTATTCATTTTACGTAGAATCGTAAGATCTATTCGGAAATGGAAAAAAAAATTGAAAATGTACTAGAGGAAAATTTTTGCACGAGAGTGTAGTAGTAGAATATTTTTGAAATTTTTCAAAAAACTGTGGCGCACCACATGCTGGACCATCTTGCGAATGGGTGAGATAAAAAATTTTTTTTTTCCTTTTGTACCAGACTTTTTTCATCTATTACAAAATGGATTTTCAAAAAATTATAACTTAGGTTGGGGATGTGCGATTGAAAAGAAGAAAATTATTTGCAGTTGTTTTGTGATCGAAGCAATTTGGAAAAAATATAAAAAAAATTTTGGTGGTAATTTTTCGGGGGGTGGGGGTGGGGGATGGCTAACCCCGAAGTCGAAATAAGGGATGTGTGGTATCAAATTAAAGGTAAACCGGTCACAAATTGATTGGTGCAGTTTTTGTTTAAATCGAAAAAACTTTATCGCTGACTTTTTTTCGTTAAACATTGAAGCGGGGATGCCATCCTCCAAGTTCTACGGGTTGATCCAAAATGGACCGTTCTTTTTTTTAAAACTATCTACTCCAAAAGTTATGAAACTTTTACAAACAACACACCATTCCATCACTTATAGTTTTCGCGCAAACACGGTGGGAAGATTTTGCTAAAATTTGCGCAAATTTTTCGGAAAAAAGGACTTTTTTCAATCATTTGCGTTAAGTGGTGTGAAGTTTTCGTCGGAGCGAGTTGAAAATTACATCAATCGATAGGTAATCGATTGTAGAAGAGAAATCACCCCCATGTTCCAGATCGAAAATGTATATTTAGGGTAGTTACTAGCGATGGAAAAGCGTCGGAAGGCGACCAAAATGCCGATAAAAGGTGCCGTCGGAAAAGTGAGAAAGTTCAAAAAATTATATCTCCTGGAGTTATTAATTTTTTTAAATTATTATTTCAACAGTTGATTAGGGGATGGATTTACTACATCGGAAAATTAATTTGGTTGATAAAGGTTAATTGGGTCGAAAAATGCAGACAAAAACGGCAATATAGCAAAATTGCTAACTTAATAAAGTTAAATTTGTTAAAGAAATTTTTACCCATCCGGAGGTGACTACCCTTATCTGAAAGAGGATGTAAATGGGATGTGGAGGATGTTTTTCTTATTTCTCTGCGGTTAAATTTTTTATACTAATCGTAGATTTTTCACTTTTGCCCAACATTTGATTATATTATCTAAGATGGTGGTGATTCTTTTGATATGAATTAAGGGTTGCTGATTTATCGGGGATCTTTTAAAAGTTTAACTAAATACCCTAATATATTTGAAAAGTTAAATCATGCAAATCGGTGCAGCGGTTGTGAAGTTACTAACCAAAGAGTAAAATATGAGGCTATTTTGCATAATGACCAGTTCAGTTGCTTTATTGCCAATTGCTGTTAATAATAGAAATTTAAGAGATTTTTATTACTCTACCCTTTTCTCCTCTATTAGGGCTAAAATGTGTCCATACATGTGAAAGCTCGATATATAATACTTTATTAGTAATAGCAACATGAAATGGTTTTTTAGGTGTACTCGGTCTTGCTTTCACTAGGAACTGGATACCTACTATTACTAATTACTATTGGAAATTATGAAAACGAAGCAGGTTTATTGGTATACAGCGATAGAGGAGGAATTATAGATATAATTTCTTACCTCATTTGTTCTTGGATGTTTATATTTAGTGAACATTTTGAACTAAATAGCTTCAGTTCCGGTTATTCAAATGAGGTAAGCAAATCTCACCTTATAGGGGGTTGCACATGTTTGAGTACCAATAACTTTGGCGTTTATTGATATATTTTAGTAATTCTTTTAACAGTTGGTTAAGGATACTATTAGCTAAATTGTGAGATACCTTGAGTGGATATAAGTACAGTAGTTGAAAAAAAAATACACGACACAATGTGAGATATTTGTGATTGACTGGAGGTTTTTGCTAAATTTGTTAAAAAAAAATCAATTTTCGTGGGAGTAATTACCTTTATTTGAAAGGGGATGTAAATACGTAGGTATGGTTAAAATTTCATCGAGATTTGAAAATTTAAATGTTGCATCAAAAATTTCCAGTGAAAAAATGAAAAGTTAAATTTTGTTAAGAAAATTTTACAATATCTGCAAAGTGTGGATGTATATTTAAGGGGAAGGCGGTGTGTAAGCGCTATACTAAGTTTCGTTCAAACCAAGATATATTTAGTTGACATTTTAGAGATTTTTATAATATCACTGATTTAGCGACTTGAATCTATCTTATGGGTAGAAATGAAACCTTGGAGGTTCCCGGGTTATAGCAGTGGAAAGCTACCAATCTCTGCTTTATTCTGGTTTTTAAATGACCAAAATCGGTTAAGTATTTGGCGAGATATTAATTTTCAAATGTAGCAAGGACCTTTTCAATGCCGAAATCCTGGACGAATCCCTTGGGAAAATTATGAAATTTTTTTTATCTTCGTTCCCTTCAAGTTTGGTATCAAATGAAAGGTATGACTGCGTAGAATTCAAATATGAAAACCATTTTGAATTATCTTTGATACAGTGAGTTTTATAAAGGTTTCTTTTTTCTATAAATTTTATTGAATGCCGTCGGCAAATTGAGAAAATTCAAAAAATTATTATATATCCGGGATTTTTTAACTTTTTTCTAAATTTTTTTCAACATTTGATTAGGGGTTGGATTTACTACATTATAAAATTAATTTGGTTGATAAAGATACATTGCGTCAAAAAGTACACACAAAATCGGCAAAATTGCAAAATCGCTAATTTAATAAAGTTAAATTTGTTAAAGAAATTTTCACCCATACGGAGGTGATTACCCTTATCTAAAAGAAGATGTAAATGGGATATGCAGGATGTTTTTTTACTTCGCTACGGTTAAATTTTTCATACTAATCGTAGATTTTTCACTTTTGCTCAACATTTGATTATATTATCTCAGTTGGGGGTGATTCTTTTGATATGAATTAAGGATTGCTGATTTGTGGGGGATGTTTTAAAAGTTTAACTAAATACCCTTATATATTTTAAAAGTTAAATCATGCAAATCGGTGCAGCCGTTGTTAAATTACTAACCAAAGAGCAACATCAAATTGTTTTTTCGGTGTACTCTCTCTTGCTTTCACTAGGAACTGGGTAACTACTATTACTAATTACTATTGGAAATTATGAAAACGAAGCAATTTTATTGGTATATAGCGATAGAGGAGGAATTATAGATATAATTTCTTACCTCATTTGTTTTTAAATGTTTACATTTAGTTAACATTTTGAACTAAATAACTTCACTTCCGGTTATTCAAATGAGGTATACAAACCTCACCAATAACTTTGGCGTTTATTGATATATTTTAGTAATTCTTTTAACAGTTGGTTAAGAATGGCATTAGCTAAATTGTGAAATACTTCAGGTGGATATAAGTACAAAGGATACAAAGGTACTAGCTCGCAAGCGGCGGTAATGTACAAGGGTATTTGCTCGCAAAGGGTGATAGACTACAAAGGCGATAGCTCGCAAGGGGCGGTAAGATACAAAGACAGTAGCTCGCAAGGGGCGGGAGGATACAAGGGCACTAGCTCGCAAGAGGCGGGTGGATACAAAGGTCGTAGCTCGCAAGAGGCGAGAAAATATAAAGGTTGAAGCTCGCTAGAGGCGTGAGGATACAAAAGTCTTAGCTCGCAAGGGGCGGGAGGATACAAGAGTAGTAGCTCGCAAGGGCGGGAGGATATAAGAGTAGAAGCTCGCAAGGGGCGGGAGGATACAAAGGTCGTAGCTCGCAAGAGGCGGGAGGATACAAAGGTCGTAGCTCGCAAGGGGCGGGAGGATACAAAGGTAGTAGCTCGCACCATACCATTCGTTAATTTCACAAGGCGTCATTTTTCACACTATAGTTGCTTTAGTCCAATTTTATAACCCGTGGACCGATTTTTATAACTCTTTTTTTGTTAAATAGGGTATGATCCCTTCTTTCAATTGTATACCCTCCCACCCTCACCACACTTTACTTTTATTCAATTTTTTTTTGGAGTATAATATACTACATTTGATTTAGGGAAAACAGTTTTCATCTATAGTTGCTATTGTCTAACTTCGTAACGTGTGGACCGATTTGCATAATTCTTTTTTTTTAAATAGGGGGGGTCTTCCCTCCTCTTACTCCAATCACTCCCTACCCACACTTTTTTTTAGTCAAATTTTTAAATTTTTTTCTTTTGAATAAAGATTCTGTTGCTACCGGGACAAAACTTTTCACCTTCAGTTGCTTTAGCATATCTCCCGAACGTGTAGACCGATTTGCATAATTCTTTTTTTGTTAAATAGAGCATTATCCCCCGTATTGCTTACCCCCACTATTATCTATCTACACTATAGCCGCAGACGTAGGCGCGGGCACCAGCTAGTAATAATAAATAAAATTATACTTTAAATTTAAAAAAAACCTTAATAATTAAATCAATAATACACAAAATAAAACAAACAAAATTGTTTTTTATAATCTCAAACAGATTCAGATAAAACTTAGTTCAAAGCAATCCAGATGAGAATATCATTATCCTTACCGTTCAACATCATTCTTCATCTATATGAAATTGTGGAAGCCATTAATCATCGAATTAATGCTACTCCACATTTATGCTTACCAACTTATCTTAAGACTTTTGCACTTTTCGAACATTAATATTCGAACAGAACAGAAGGGCATAGAAAACTCAATGAGGTCATCAATTAATGATGCCACACAGCAAAAGCAAGTACAACTTTACGACAGAAAATTAATTTATATTCGTCCTTTCTGGAACTGGCTCTCTCTTTAGTGGAGGTTTATGGGACTTAATCGCATAATTTAATCATGCACGAAACGCTTTTGATTATTCAATTTGAACGTTAATGTTCGAAGTCGTGGAAAGGAAATAGCACAATAAGGGAAATTCTGCATTGTAATTGATTCCGATTTATTTTAGTGCATTTACTTTTAAATTGCACATTTCTGGTCAAGAGAATAAACCATTTGTTTTCGAATTACCTCAATTTATCTGTTTTGGAAATAAATTAATATGCGATGTGGAAAATTTAACAAAGCAAGAAAAATACTGCAGAGAGTAATCAGCAGTCACGCTAATTATGGTTTTTCTAAAAATCTTTAAGTATTACTATTTAGAAAGTTAACATTTTAAGTAAGCTTTTAATTATTCGTTGCTATTTAAGAGAAATACACAGAAAAAATGACTTTCCATACATATCGCCTTCAAGACTTGTATAGTAATAGACCGAGAGCTTGCGACAAAATTCTACCTTCATAAAACATTATTGATAAAAATTTATATACGAATTAATTAGGTTAGGTTATAATGGTGGCTAGAAAGTCCAGCATAGACGACTACGGGTCCATAGCGATATCACATTCAGATTACGTCTTACGCCTTACGTCCTAGAAATCGTTTTGTGAATGCCGAAGAATGTAGTAGCCGAAGGGAATAGAGTAGCCCTTCTCAAACTTCTTCTACATCCGCTAATCCGCCTCTTCCGCTAACCAAAACTCCTTCATCCGAACATGACTCATTTATCGATCCCCTAATCCCACCTACAGTTAAATTGACTTTGCGCTCTGCGGATTCCAACGATGGACGATACCTCTTGTCCCGTTTACGGGACCGCTGTATTTATGAAAACGTACATATGCTATTTCTAGCCTTTCTGCATGACAAACTGAAATCCGTCTGTATTGATGGTAAAACCAGCACCAACGTCATGTTAAGTATACATCAAGAAGGCCTGCCCACAGACCCAACAGTCTTACATCAACTTTTCACTAAGTACCATGAATCATTCAATATCCCTTCGCATAAGGTTTCAGAAGATCTATCCACCTATGCTGCGTACGTCAGTTCTCGCCGCATTTCCCATCTCCAAAAAAGTCGCAACGACTCCTTAAACTACTTTCGCTCCTAACCCCCCCGCTTTCACTATTTCAAGTACCTCTCCCCTGCAGCTTGTCAGTCTATTTCCAGAACGTCAGAGGACTTCGCACAAAACATCCAATATTTTCCTTAACTCACACAAATTCCCGCACGATTTCTTTACCTTAACTGAAACCAATCTAACACCAGGAATTCTCGACAACGAACTATTCCCTCCAAACTATACCATTTTCGGTGTTGACGGTTGTGTAGGCAACAATCACCCACCAGGCCGTGGGGTGGTTCTCATAGCTGCTCACAACCGTTATGATGCCACCCTGCTTAAGACCTCCGGCTCTTCAATATCAGAATTTGTATGTATCAAATTACCACTGAATAAGTATCTTCTGTATATTCTTTGTTGTTATATTCGTCCCTCTCAACCTCTAGAAGCCTACGATCCCGTAATTGAAACGTTAGACATCGTGCTTGAGAACGATAACGCCTCCGATGAATTCATTGTACTGGTTGATTTTAACCTCCCCCGTATTCAATGGTCATTGTCTGAGGACTGTTCACACTTTGTCCCCCTGAAGGAATCTTCCGCCTTTTTTACCGATCAGCTCTCTGTTTCTGGTCTCTTTTAAGTTAGTGGAGTCAGGAACTTTCTGGACAGACAATTAAAGTCTAGACCCAGTTAACTCGGCTGTCGCGGAAAGCAACCATCTCCTCTGCTCCCTCGATCGTCACAATCCTCCCCTGTTCCTCGTTTTCTCCTACGAACATCCTCACGCCCTTTCAAGCTCCGAGTCTTCTCTTTCCTTCAATTTTCGTAAAGGCGACTTTGAAAAATTAAATCACTTGCTCCTGAACTCCAACATTGGCACTATCCATCAACATCTTCCAATAGACGTTGCTGTAGAGGAGTTTTATTCGGAAATACACGCTTGTCTTACACAATCTATCCCTCTTCTTCCTCGGAAGAACTGCTCCTCCTCCACCGTTTGGTACGACAAAGAATTGCGCTCTCTCCGCTATAGGAGAAATAAACGTTGGCAAACTTTTCTTCTGACCCAGACTGAGTCTGACTATTCTTCCTACTTGTCTGCTTACACCTCTTTTTCTGAACGTTGTGATAACCTCTACCATGAGTACCTCCAACGGATGGAAACAAGCCTCATATCCGAACCCAAACGTTTTTATAGCTTTATTCATTCTAAGAAGAAATCCAGTGGTTACCCCTCCACCCTAAAGCTCGAAAATACCTCTTCATCTGATCCTCAGGTTATCGCCAACCTCTTTGCACACTTCTTCAGTAAATCTTTCAGCGACAATTCCCTCCAACCCAGGGTTCTCAACCGTCCTATAATTATAGTACGTGTACTATAATTTGACCAGCTGTACTATCCGCAATCCTAAGTCGCAAATGTACTATAATTTCACTTCGTCGAAATTCGCTTTAGGTTGTTTAAAAAACGCGCCAATAACCCTCTCAAATAAAATAATTTTCAGCCGCCTGCAATGCCGTTTTGCGTAGTGTATGAAAGATTATGGTACACTATTAAAGTTGGCACGCTTTTTCGATTGCATCACTATTTAGTTTCTTTCTCGTAGTCGTAGGTGCACGCCGGTCGAATTCGAACTTGATCAAACGCGTTCTTTTTACCGCGGAAAAAGCACTGCTGTTTACATGACTTATGTGCTATTAAAATTTTTTTTGTATTGGTGTTGTCGTTTTTACCAAGCGTACTATAATTTTCAGGTTGGTACTATAATTTCACCACCACGATACTATCTTCCACTCTTGCCGACCTGAGAACCCTGCTCCAACCTGACCTAAACTACTTTTCATTCTTGGACAAATGCACTCAAACGTCGTTTAAATCTTTCGAACCTGAACCCGAACAAATCGCCGCCAGTATTAACGGGCTTGAGGATGACTTTCACCCCGGTCCTGACGGCATTCCGGCCATCGTTCTGAAAAAGTGTGCCGTGCATCTAGTTCCACCCCTTACTTTGCTTTTCCGCCTCTCGGTCACTCAAGTGGTTTTCCCTCGATTATGGAAAAACTCTTATATTATTCCCATATTCAAAAACGGCTGCAAGAACGATGTATCCAACTACAGACCCATTGCTAAATTATCATCCATACCTAAACTATTCGAAAAATTGGTCTATGATTGCATGTTCTTCCACTGTAAGTCTATCTTCTTCCTCTCCCAGCATGTTTTCCTCAAAGGAAGATCTACAACCACCAACCTTACCGAATTCGTTTCCAAAACACTGTGCCCTGGAAAACGGTAGAGATGTTGATGTTGTCGCCACCGATCTTAGCAAAAACCTTTGACAAGATCTCCCATAGCATTATCCTGTTTAAACTTGATCGCCTAGGCTCCCCCCCAGATTAATCTCCTGGGTTCAATCCTACCTCAACAACCGTCAGTACAATGTTCTTTTCAGCTCATCCATTTCTAACCCCATTGTCGCTCGTTCCGGCGTCCCTCAGGGCAGCCACCTCGGTCCATTAATTTTCATCCTTACAATAATGATGTTGATTGTGTCATCAAATACTCAGAGCTGTCCATTTATGCTGATGACATGAAAATAATTAAACATATCTCCTCCACAACCGAATCTCTTCTTCTCCAAAATGACCTCGATTCGTTCACCACATGGTGCATGAAAAACTTTCTTGAGCTCAATGTTGACGTACCAGTCCCTATCGTTACCTCTTTGTGTGACCTAGGAATAATCTGTGATAGTGAACTAAATTTCCGTTCCCATATTGATAGCATAATTAACAGAGCTAACTCCGCGCAAGGATTTGTACATCGCTGGTCTAGAGAGTTCTCCAATCCTTATGTTTGCAAATCTCTCTATATTTCCTTCGTTAGACCTCTCCTTGAATATGCCAGCCAGGTATGGTCACCTACGCAAACAACCCACATTAACAGAATTGAATCTGTCCAGCGTATGTTCATTCGCTTTGTTCTACGTGATCTTCCGTGGGTAGACACATTCAACCTTCCACCTTATGAAGACCGTCTGAAACTGATCGACTTACAACCCCTAAGTAAACGTCGTGATGTTTCCGACCTTCTCTTCATTCATCAGCTATTAAGTGGTGCCATAGACCGAATTCATAAGGTATCGATTGATTAACGAAATATGAATATAAATCTCCATTACATCCTTAGCGCATTATTCTCCTTTAAATGTATCCTTTGATCATTTAAACACTGGATCAAAAGGAAACAATTTTTTTTGCTTGTGCCCAAAATCCAATTCACCACAGTAAAAGAATGTGACAAAAATAAATTCAAATATTCTTCTCGTTTTAGAGAAAAGGGTTAATTTGAATCCATTTGGGGAAATTTGATTGCAAATGCTCAAACTAGAAAAGTATTTTCGTTCTTATTTGAAAATATCAAATTTATTTGGGAAAGAGGAAAAGATTCTCGATGCAGTAAAAAAGGCCCATCAATTTAAAAAAGGGAAAACCATTTCCGTGGTCCTCAGGATATTATTTTAGCCGTAAAATGATATGTTTTATGGACAGCGCATCAAGATAAAAAGATGTAACAGATTGTTGCTTTATGGTAGGAAGTAAAATTTTATTCTCTCAAGCAGGTTCGCCGCCCCAAGTCACTTTAGAGATAGGATATTGTGCGGAAGGTTTATTTCTTTTCTCAAGGAAACTGTTTATTGCAAAAATGTATAAAAAAGAAATGAGATAAAATGTCGAACGTTGGTAGTTGTGAATCAACTAATGTCTAAAAAACTGATTAGATGATTTATTGTTTTAAATAAATCTTCTAACGCCTTTTTCTGAGAATATGTAATAGCAAAAAATGTCTACAGATGCGTTACTTGTTGCTGCGATGGAATTCATTCAGTATCAAGCGGCTTCTCTTGTAATGCTGTTAAATCATGTTCAGATGAGGTTTCCGCTCCACTTGTTCCGGCGACCGTTGTTGCTGGGCATCTCGATTATCTTCTTCTATATGTCGTACTGTTAGAAATGTAAAGGCCGATGTTGCTGCTTGGTCGGCGGCTGTTTCGGCCAATGGTGACCTAATTGGGGCTATTGGTAGGGCCTTCCCCGTGCCCCTGGAGGCAACTGGTCTGTCTGACCATAGCTCTGACCCGGAGAGTCGGGGCTTTCCATCTCTCGATTCTACCTCCGAGCCCCTGGTTGCTCCGGCTCTGGAGGTGGGCGATCCCTCGTCTGTATTGTTTGCAACTGCTGATGGCGGCTCGCCTGGCCCTCGTGATGGTGTGACACGACGTTCCCGCGCTGCCCGTTTGCGTGCCCGCCGAATGCGCGCCATTTATCACCCTGCTCTACCGAATGTTGCTTCAGCCGTGAACATATCTTCCAGTGTCTCCCAGTATAATCATCACTCATCGCAAGAGACTTTCCCGTTGCGATCTATTAATGTGTCTCGAAATGAGGGTTTCAATCTGAGGATTGCGCAACCACCGAGGTCCTTTTTTGTTTCCCGACTTGATCCATCGACTTCTGTTGACGACGTTATTGGTTACGTAAGGGAGACGAGTGGTGCTGGAGACTCTGTAATCCTCCGTTGTCAACTTCTAGGATCTCGTCATTCTCAAAGACTTATGTCATCTTTTAAGTTGACATCGTCCCCGGATCTTTTCGAAGTAATGTCTGCCCCCGATTTCTGGCCCGAGAATATCATTGCACACGAGTTTGTGCCCCGTCGTAGGGTTGTGGAAAGAACTTAGAATAGAACAAAATTTAGCAACCAAAAAAACTAAGTACGCTATCAATTTACTTCCAAAATGCAAGGGGATTAAGAACAAGAACAAGCCAGTTATTTCAAACTTCTCTTGCCTGTTGTTACGACGTCATCGCTCTGACCGAAACCTGCCTTCATAACGGTTTTAATTCTTGACGAGTCCCATCAGATTTTTCGTAAGGATAGATACTCTGACTCCATGGCTCGTGGGGCGGCGTGCTGGTTGCATGAAAATCGCATTTGGATTGCGGCTTGGTTGATATACCTGACCTTTTCCGACACGCTCACAATTGCGCTCTTAGCTCTTAAGATATCTCTGATGAAGATGCACATTTTCCTGCTTTGTTGTTATATCCCTCGAAACTTGACGAACTATGCTGATGTAGATGGTAGAAGTCTTTCGATATTTTAATTCTTAGCCTAGATTTTATTAATAATATGACAAACCCAGAGGATGAAAGCATCCTTCTTGGTGACTTTAACTTACCCAGCGTTCAATGGCTATTCAACGCTGATGACGATGACTACATTCCCCTTTAATTGTCTTACTGCTAAGGGCTCACATTTTCTTGACGCCATCTCCTCCTCTGGTTTACACCAAATGAGTGATGTAAAGACTTCTATGGGAAGACAGTTAGATCTTATCTTTTCTTCTGATTCGAGTAACACTATAATCTAAAAAACTGCTCGTAACTTATCCACTATCGAAAGTTTGCATTTTTCATCTCTTTTTGCTACTATGGTTCTTATACTGCCCACCCCAACGTAGATCAGTACGTTCTTGATTTTAAAAGAGCGGACTTCTCTGATCTTTCAAACAGGATCATTTCGATCGATTTCGCATCTCTTTTTGATGATAGCGATATCGATGAGTGCGTTTTCGTGTTCAAACGGCCAAGATCATCCTGTCAGTCCCCCTCGTGGTATACTATAGAACTACGGAGACTTAAAACTAAGAAAAATAGACTATGAAATAGTTACTTACACTGCAGAAACACATCAACTTATTGTGATCTCTGAAAGAGTTTGATCATATCCACGATCGTCCCGCTGCCTCCATTGCTTTGCCCATTATATCTCGTGATATTATTATGGCTGGTATCAAGGAACTTAGAATGGACTTTTCTTTTGGCCCTGATGGTGTTCCACCTACATTCTTGAGATGCTGTTTTGACGCCTTACTCACTCCACTGGAACTCATCTTCAACAAAGCTCTTCAGGCTGGTAGATTTCCTGAGGAAGAGCTCCTTTATAATTCCTGTTTATAAAAAGGGGTATAAAAACATAATAACAAATTATAGGCCAATCGCAAAGCTTTCCTGCATACCCAAGTTGTTCGAATCTGTTATATATTCACGGCTTGTAGGACAGTGTAAGGGGTTAATCTCATCTAATCAACATGGCTTTCTGCCTGGTAGATCGACGACAACTAACCTGCTTGAATTTACATACCAAATAATCTCTGCCTTTCAACAAGGTCTCGAGACTGACAGCATCTACACCGACTTCAGCAAGGCATTTGATAAACTCGCTCACTCTGTGATTATGCTTAAACTTGAAAAGTTGGGTTTTCCGCTTTTATTGCTCGACTGGATCTTTTCTTAATTAAAAGACAGGATATATCGAGTATCTTTACGTAATACTTTATCCAGAGTCGTTAGGGCTACATCTGGTGTACCGCGGGGTAGCCATCTTGGGCCGTTGTTATTTATTCTTGCCATTGACGATATCGTTCCTCTGATTAAGCACTCTGAAGTCTTAATCTACGCAGACGATATGAAAATTTTCTCATGCGCTAGAAACAGTTATAATTCTTCCTACATTCAGGATGATTTAAATACCTTCAAGTACTGGTGTGGATCTAATGGCCTGCAGCTTAACTTGGATAAATGTAAAGTTATGTCATTCTATAGAAACCAAAATAAGCTCGTATTTGATTATACCTTTGCGGAAACTAATATCTGTCGTGTGCAGTCCGTCACTGATCTTGTAGTGAAGCTTGACCGTAAACTTAATTTCACTCGGCACATTAACTACATTGTTTCTAAGAGTAATTCAGTTCTGGGTTATGTAAAGCGGTGGTCAAGGTAGTTTTTGATCGGAAGATCTTAATAATGCATCTCAGGTTTGGTCTCCCTGTTATGCTGTTCATTCCAGACGCATTGAGTCGGTGCAGCGGAAACTTGTTAGGTTCGCGCTAAGAGGCCTTCCGTGGAATGATCTACTCAGGCTTCCTTCTCATGTGGATTGCCTCCGATTGCTTAATATGTACTCGTTGGAAGAGAACGTAGAGCTGCTGATGTCTTTATTTACCAGCTTTTGAACTTGAACATAGATTCTTGCAATCTCGCAGGTATGATTTCTTATAGGCATACCCCGTATAGCTTAAGAAGATTGCCTTCACTTTTGACCTGACTCTTACTAAGGATTTGTTGAAACGATCTCTGTTGTCTGTGCACCCCCGATTGCTTGTGTGGGCGTGTTTTGGATTTTTGATTACTTATCATATGGACATTCTCAAGTGTTAGTTACACCTCCAACCGGCAGCAACCGGGCAATGCATCCCAGAACATAATCAATTAACAAATGCGGGAAAAGATAACCTCTTGAAAATCTCCCGGCCAGGCCAAGAGTGTCTGCGGTGGTGTTCTCCTCTTTGCAGGACCCAAAGGTAATTGGGTATCGAATGGCGTCTCCTCAGGTGTTTCTGTAGGAGTGGAGGTGGAAGGTATGGTAGGCTTTAACAGGTTGGCTATATCCACACAACAGAAGTAGCTTTGAGAAAATTGCCTTCTGTAGATTCTGCGGCGGCTATGGAGGCTGGACTTGCGCCGGCTGGAAGTGCTGCAGTAGTCTTGGAAGAAGGCCGCGTTGGCAAAATATTAACTAGCACTACCTAAGGTGCGACGGTGGCAGAGATTGTACACGCGGTACACGCAGCAGTAGAAGATACAGACCTGCCTTCTGAAGGATTAAGGAAGTGTAAGCGCGAGTAAAGCGCGGTTAAAGAGCGGGCAAAACACAAAAGCAAAGCGTGAACAAAGCGCGGGTAAAGCGCGGGCAAAGCGTGGGTGAAGAACAGCAAGGCGCAGGTATGCACCGGCAATGCGCAGGTAAGCGCAGATAATTGGCGGACCAATGTCAACTGTTCCAGAGCCCGAATTCTCCAAAGCAAATATTAAAATTCTGTCCAGATGGCAATATATCCAAGCCAAGCTACACATATTTTGGACAAAATGGTAAAGAGAGTACTTGCTGGGTATACAAATTCGAAACAGATGGCAAACTGCGGCTCCAAATATCAAGAAAGGAGATATGGTTTTAATTAAGGAGGACAATACTCCGCCTCTCAAATGGTTATTAGGACGTATCAAGGAAACCATTCAAGAGAATGACGGACTTGTTAGAGTTGCCTGCATACGGACAACGTCAGGAGCCGTTAAGAGGCCAATTACAAAAATCGCACCTCTGCCTATGGCGTCATCTTCTTGGCAACACCTTCTATCAACAATACCCAAAAAGTCGTTACATAAATTGCAAATATTTCTTCCCTTTTTTCCGCTTCATTTTCTCAATTATTGCATTGCACAAACTTGAAAATATTATCGTTAGTTTATTAGCTCGTTAGACTTGTATAAAGCCACATCAATTGTTCAGTAATAAAGCGTAGTGACCGAAATTTCTAATTATTTAAATTTTATTTCACCTTTAAAATTATTAAGAAATTAACAGTAGCCTAGAGCTAGTCAGCAGTGAAGGTACTGTATTTGGTAGGTTCTTTTATTAGCCAGGGATTTCTAATGATTCGGTTTTTCTAGTCCTTTGTCTACCTTGCCATGTTGCACATTTTTGGAAACGTAATAAGATGGGCAATCTAATAAAAATAAAAAATAAGTGTACTTGTTTGGTACTGAGACCTAAAGCCACCAAAGCAGACTGGTCTTCAACCTGAAAAACAAAAATTACACAAAGAATCGCTTTCATGAATTATAATTAAAAGACTTATCTGATGGTCAACGCCGGAAAGTAACTATCCTGTGATGCTGCGAAGAACTATTTAATCCGAAGTAAAAGCTGGGTCTGGAATAAAAAGTTATTTTAGGTTAGTGTAATCCAATTAAAGATTGTAAATAGGTTATAGGCTTAGTCCTTACACATTCAATAATTGTTAGGACAAATTTTATAAACCGCACAGAACTCACAAATAACATAAAACATGTAAACACACCATTGTTTATAATTTTGCAAAAAGTTACCATGTTTGTTAACTTATTTAATAATAGAAATAACCCTTCTAACACAGAAGGCACACTTCTTAGGCAGGAGCCCAGAATTAATTGACCTATTCCATCAAAACGATGAAATGAGGCTCCCACACCAACATGCAAAGGAAAAAATAACAAGCCAAAGAAAGGAATAGGAAGAAAAGAAGTAAGGAGACCCAGCACAAAACATGCAAAACAGAGAGTAACGTGAGCACAGAAAATAGATAGTTCTTAAACGACACCTTGCTAAAAGTTAAATCAAAATTAGGACATGCATTAACAGCCCTACATAAACGATTTATTGGTTCATGCATGCCATAATTTGATCTGGAAGGTTCAACATGCAATAAAGGCAATCTTCGAAGGTTATGTTGGGACTGTCTGAAGGAAACCCTGCTAACAAGCGAACCTGAGTCTATATTAGAGTTCAAAACCTGGTAAATAAAGACCAAGTCAGCGATTTTGCGCCTTTTCTCAAGCGAGGGCAAACCGAGCAACCGGAGGTGATCGGTATAAGGCGGGAGTCTGAACGGATCGTCCCATGGGAGCCCTCTAAGCCAATCTAAGAAGATTACACTGCACCGATTCGATACGCTTGGAATGAACAACGTAGTAGGGGGACCAGACCTGAGATGCATACTCAAGAATAGGTCTAACTAATGAGCAGTACAAATAAATCATTGTTGGTATATCCGAGAACTCTCTAGACCAACGCGTAACAAAGTCCAGCACTAAACCACCTCTAGACACGATATAGTTGATATGCAGAGTAAAGTAAAGTTTCCTATCAAGTTGCACCCCAAGGTCGGTTACGGATAGTACGCGACGGAGACCATTCCCCGCGAAGTTGTAATCCCAAGCTTGTGGATTAGGGCTCCGAGAAAAGGTCATAGCCCCACATTTCTCAAAATTGAGGTATACCATTATGCACTCAAGAAACTTATCTAAGTCCCCACCATTCTTAACATAAAAGAAGATCTTCATGTCATCAGCGTAGATTAGAAGATTAGAGTGCGAGATCAGATGGACAATGTCGTCAATGGCAAGAACGAATAGTAGAGGGCCGATATGACTGCCTTGTGGTACACCAGATGAAGCTCTGAAGATTTTAGAGGTAGAGCCACGGAGCGACACACGATATGTCCTGTCTGTTAGATAGTAAGAAATCCAGTCAAGAAGAATAGGGGGGAAACCCAACCTCCCGAGTTTAAATATAATTACGGAGTGAGGGAGTTTATCAAAGGCTTTACTGAAATCCGTGTATATACAGTCAGTTTGCATGCCTCGCTGGAGGCCAGAAATAACGTGGGAGGTAAATTGAAATCACAAAAAGACTCAAAATTGTCATTGACTATCTTTCACACTATTCTTCGTTAACCTTGTTCAATTTAGACCAAAACGAAATTCGTCCAAAAGTTAAAAACATGAAAGAGAATATTTCTAAAATGAGACAGGTTGATTTAAAGGCGAAAACGTTTTAGAATAAATTCCAAAAAAGGAAGAATTTGAAAATTTAAATAAATGTTTTACCATATATGGTAAAACATTCCAAATCAGGACAAAAATGGGGAAATCTTTTTGTGAGAGAAGAATGAGGACAGTCAGTTGAAGTAAAGACTTGCCGCGCGAAACCGGAAACACTTAAAACATTCGAAATCAAAAAAAAGTCTTTGAAATCTTATTGATAACATCAAAATAATTGTGAAATTCGAAATCATAGTATTAAAATGGTAAACTCTTTAACTTATTTTGAGTTTTGAAGTGGTCAAAGTTTAAAAGTGAACATTTTTGAACTCAAACAATTAATTTAATAAAAGAACTTTGTATAGGGAAATTAACAAAACCCAGCGAAAAACAAAGTGTAGAAATTAGATGAGTGGCTAAAGTGCTTGATTTGGACGCAAAAATCTCAGGTTCGAAACCACAAATTGACGAGTTTTTTGTTTTTTTTTGTTTTTTGTGTTATTTTGGTTTGGAAATAGCTTTTTTGCTTTGCTCTAAGGAAACGAATCCTGAATCCATTTTAAAGGTAACCCACGAAACGGTACTAATCACGTGAACTTCGGAGTAAATTTGGGAAAATGCTGAATTTTAAGTAATCGCAAACCATTTTTCTCACTTTTGGTTACTGTACCTTCAATGGTAGGAGGTAGATCAACATTGTTGAAAATTTTGGAAAGGTCATTGGGATAGTAGTCGCTGGGTTGGGTAAATCAAAAGATAAGAATAAAAGAGTAATGTGTAAAACATGAAAAACTTAAATTTATGAATCACCTTGTAACTCGCAAACGGTTGAGCTTTCCCCCCTGCCAAACAATTTTTTGTTTCCCTAGGTAAGATCTATCACCCCATTCATTTTGGCACGTCAGATCTGAAACACCCGCGTTCACGCGTTACGAAGTTAGGTTCCGTCCCCTCTTCTTCCCTGGCCCCACCCACGTCCTGTCAAAGTTCAACACTAGAATACATTTTGTATTTCCAGCAGACTTGTATAAGTTTGCGAACTTTTAAATCAATTGGATCAATGGATGAGCACGATGAACACGCCTTGGATTCGAGCCAGCCACGGTCTGCCTATAATTTTGTTTATTTGCAATAAATAAGAATAAAAAACTCCACTCAGCAATGCAAAAAACAAGACATTCCATTTCCCTCATTCCCCTTACGCTATTTCCTTTCCGGCTTCTATGCTAACGCATCATAGGGTTTTCTCCTGGGCATTGGCTGCATCTTAAAAAAACGGAGTAAAACTAAGTAAAATCGTGTAAAAATCGTAAAGATCTGTAGTACACTCTCGCAAAAATAAAATTGAAACAAGAACTGAAAACAACAACAACAGGGTTGAAAAGCGGGGTTTAGACTATTTGCAAAAGACAATAAATATATATTTTTAAATTGTATACCATAAACTTGATAGTTTAAAATAGTGTAATATTAAGGATCTTATTTACTAGAGAAATAACGCAGATAATAGCTGAAAACTTAAATAAATTGAGAGATCGAATACAAATGTATTTGATTACAAAAATTATTACTTTGAGAATGATTTTTTGTTTGGTCCACTTTATCTTAATTTCAAATAATTATTTGTATTTCAATCGATTCCTTATTTGTTAATCAAATAATTATTCGTCATTTTATTGTATGTGGTTCAAGCCCTCGCGAGCCTATAAATTTTTTATTTGCAGTTGGAATAAATAAAAAATCCACTCCGTCTCTGGGATGTTGCCTAGCTTGCAGCAATGCAAAAAACAAGAAATTTAATTTTCCTCATTTCCCTTACCTCAAATTACTTCAGGCCATCGACATGCTTGCTATATATTTAAGTACGATGAAATACCTGAAAAACAAAAGAAATTATATAATAAATAAACTAACAAAATTATATACTTGTCCTGTGTACATTGTAAATTGTCCCACTATCTTTACTAGTCCCTATAATTGCAACTCTGCAAGTAATTTTCTTTTATTTTAGATTAAGTCCGATCAAGATTGTGTTACCTAGATTATGATCTATGTCCTGAAGTCCGAGATGAAGATGCAACCTTTAATTTCTACGTTGTTGAACCATACCCATCGGCATCCTTAACGAATACCCGTTGATCGCGGAACAATACTGTCACGACGAACTCTTGGAAATATAATATATTATTGTATTAGTTTAAGATATATTAAATTAAGTTAAAAGTGAAATGTAAAAATACTTACGTTGTCAAGAGCAAGAGGAGGAACGAAATCATCACAGGTCTGCAGCTGAAATGAATCATTTTATTAACATTTGAAGAACAAATTATAAATCGAATATTTACCTGGTCCAGTTGTCGTTGGAGGCCTCTTTTAATCGCACGAAGTCACTTATAACTCGCGAAAACATAACCTCGACATTGAATTACAAAAACCGATTTTAGCGATTTTCAGACAATTTGGTTGCCTCCAGATAAACAAACCGTTTCAATAAATTAAGCGCATGCCCAAAAAGTGTTGTGGCAACAGAAAAATATTTCATAGCAACGAATAAATATGTCAAGTTTGTGCGCATGATCTGTAATTCTCCCATGCCTTTCCCCGGAGCTTGCATCTAAATACTCAGTCGCCTGGCTGGGAGCTGGCGTGTGATTTTGACACTTCATAGCGCTTGGACTGCCATGAGTAAAAATTTTGTAAAACGGTTGGCATTCTCCTTCAACCGATTGAACACACACTTGTTAAATTCAAGCTCTACACATTTTTACAATTTTGCGTACTTACAAGGCAATCAGCTTGGCTGAAAACAACCAATTTCGTGAGAATTCCTACCCTGTATTTTATAAACCAGGCTAAAGAAACTCACTAGGCAGGTTGATCGCAACTCGATGTACATTCTGCTTATAATCTTGGCCCCGGAAAAATTTACATTTGGGTGTATTTCTTTATTCATTCCGTGGAAGGAATAGAAGAAACAGAACACGCGTCAGAATAAACGGAATAGCAGCAATATGTAAACACAAAGGAATATTCCTTCCAATTGAAAGTTGAAGTCAGGTTAAAGCAATTATTCAATAAAAATTTTTTGAGGTTTCAGTTTTTTATATTATTTAAAATGAACGCAAAAGACATAATCCAACAATAAATTGTGTATTTATTTACAATTATGACTTTCTTTTCCTTCCCTTTTGATACTAAATTGTTTTTTGACAGTTTTATTCCGTTTATTCCATCTACAACTTCGGTACAAAAAGAACGAGGAAAATTAGGAATATAATATAGCGAACGAATAAAGAAACACATTGGCACGTTCCGCTCATTCGGAATGAATAAAGAAATCCACCCTTTATTGAATTGAAGCACGAGTAATTACCTGTCAAAAAAATAACGAAATTGCTGCTTATTTAGCCGATTTCTAGCACCGTAGAATTTTTCCGGCGCAACAGACAGGTTAATAATAAAATTATCCGTGTTTTTAATGTAAAATATTTAATTTATCATTTTTAAAATGACCCGATTCAAATCGGTACAACCCGGTCGGGAAAAATCGTCGAAATTTTGAAAATAGGGGTCCTTTTTCAATATAAGCGGTGTCATTGAGTATGCTCTCTCTCAGTTGATGTCAGTTTTCTTCAGAATATATACGTGCATGAGTTGATTAAATTAAATCAAATATAATTGGTAGAGTGACCGTCAATAAAGGGGTTGTAGAAAACAACAAAGAAAACCTTTCTGACTTAGTCTCTAAAACACTGTGCCGTGGAAAACGGTAAAGATGTTGATGTTATTGCCACCGACTTTGGTAAAGCCATCGACAAGATCCATAACGTTATCTTGTTCAAACTTGATTGCCTAGGCTCACCCCCCCCCCCCCAGATTCATCTCCTGCATTCGATCCTACCTCAACAACCGTCAGTACAATGTTCTTTTCAGCTCACCCATTTCTTACCCTATTGTCGCTCATTCCGGCATCCCTCAGGGCAGCCACGTCGGCCCATTGATTTTTATCCTTACAATAAATAATGTTGAATGTGTCATCAAACACTGAGACCTGTCCATTTAAGCTGATGACATGAAAATAATCAAATATATCTCCTTCACAACCGACTCTCTTCTCCTGCAAAAAGACATCGATTCGTTCACCACATGGTGCATGAAAAACCCCGAGAGTCTTTATGTTAACCGACGTACCAGTCCCTACCGTTACCTCTTTGTGTGACCTAGGAATAATCTGTGATAGCGAACTCAATTACCGTTCCCACATTGGCAGCATAATTAACAGAGCTAACTCCGCGCTAAGGTTTGTGAAGCGCTGGTCTAGAGAGTTCTCCAATCCTTATGTTTCCAAATCTCTCTATATCTCTTTCGTTAGACTTCTCCTTGAATATGCCAGCCAGGTATGATCACCTACACAAACAACCCACATTAATAGGATTGAATCTGTCCAGCGTAGGTTTATTCGCTTCGCTCTAAGTGATCTTCCGTGGGTAGACAGACTCAACCTTCCACCTTATGAAAACCGTCTGAAACTGATCGACTTACAACCTTTAAGTAAACGTCGTGATGTTTCCGATATTCTCTTCATTTATCAGTTATTAACTAACCCTTCAATCCTGCAATCTTTACGCATCTATACCAATCCCCGTAACCTTAGGTCCACTTCCCTTTTCCGACTCGACCGCCATCGCACAAACTACGGTCAAAGCGAGCCAATTACCAGGATGCTACGAAAAGTCAACGACCTTTCCTCCTTTGACTTCCATCTGAGTAAATCATCCCTTCACAAAGCCTTATATCTTGATCCCGCTCATCCTGATCTTGATCGCCTTCCTTAATTCTTCTTCCTTCCGCCTTCTGCCTGTATCCACTATGTATATTTATAGCTCATATTGAAGCTTATACTATTTATTTATTTATTATTACTTATAATTTATTATAGTTTGTAGGATTAGTATTATGTTTTAGCTTGTATTTTTGTATTTTTTATGTTATATATACATATATATAATATATAAGCTTAAAATAAATAAATTAACACTGCTAAATTCCTAAAAATAGCCACAAAATTAGAAAAATTCAAATCAGGCGAATAACATCAAACACAAAAAGTGTTTCTTCTCTTTTCATTCGTCACCTAAGAAAAGCAATAAATTGAAGGAAAAAGAAAAAATAAACATTTTGCGGTGACCCTTAAACCTTGTAGCTAATAAAATCTGCGGTGTAGTTTATTCCCTAGGAAAATGGAAAATAAGAAGGATTTCCTTCACAGAGCTTTAATTTCGTAAGGGCATTAAATTAAACGACATTTTTCTCAAAAGAACGCCATAAAAGACTGAACTAAAAGTACGATTTCTCGTCATCTCAGGCAATCCACCAGGGTAAGTGCAAGTATCCATAGAACTGCATAATCAGAGAGAATATAATAAAATTAAAGTGGGAAAATTGCATAACTCGGTGATGCAATATAATAAAGAAGCTGAACACCACCAAGAAGACTTATTCTTTCAAGGGGACGGATACCAACCAAAGGATGTTACCCTTTGTTTTCTAGTAGAAATTCGAGTGGGAATACTCGTACAACTGACGCACCCGTTTGCCTCAGGCACTAAGAAAAAGGATATGCTTTTAAGGGTCTGCTTCACATTTAAAGTCAAACCCCGGAACATTTTTTTGTCTCGACGGATTTTATTGCTTTCCTAGGCATTTAATTTTCTCCTTCTTTTTTTGTTTTTCTTAGAAGGGAAAACTGAAGAAAGCTCACAAATTACTATATTAAAGTTTTATTTAGGGCACACGTCAAGGATATTATCTCAAGTGTCTTTCCAGTTTATTGTAAGAACATGTTGCGAAAGTCCCAGACGGATACTAAACTCGCTATGCAATCAACAAATTTATGGAGCGCTGAATGATATTTGAATTTTTTATAGCTTCGTTATACGCACTAAAAGATTTAACAGAATTGTTCGTATGTTTTTTTAGACTTTTCCAGGGTATACTGGAGGAAATAGTTAGAGATATATAAATTACTTCTATATGTCCAGCAGTTGAAGTCCTTCGGAAATAAGCTCGTATTAATAGTTAACGAAAATTTCGATCAAACTGATTAGGCGCTTAGCTCCGTACCGTAGTCGTGTCTAGTAAGCATTTTTAATTATAATGAGTCATAACCAAAGGTCCCAAATCCAAAAAGGCTGGCGAAAAGTCAAAATTTGAAGTATTTTACAAAAGCTGTTCAAAATGTCCACCGCCACTTTGGATGTACGCCAAAAACCTGCTTCTAATTCCCTGATTCAGCCGTATTGTAGCAAACTCCTTCCGTATTTTTGTCGCTGCATTCCTAATTCTTGTTATTAAATCCTTTCTAGTGTTAACACGGCTTGAATAAATTTTATTCTTCAATCGTTCCCCATGAGAAAAAGTCCAATGGAGTAAGGTCTTGAAAACCAGCAGGTCAAGGAATCGGTGCACCTCGTCCAATCCAGAAATTACGAAATTTTTCATTTTGTATTGCCTTCACAATGTAAGCAGTATGCGCTGGTGGGCCGTCGCGTTGGTAAAACATGTCCATTCGATTATGCAAAGAGATGTCGTCTATTAGATCTGGCAGTATGTTCTCCGAAAGCTCCGCATAAATTTGACAGTCGAGCACTTGCCAATGATACCAGCCGAAACATTGACACTGAATTTCTGCTGGAATGAGGTCACTATGTGGAGTTCTATGTGGATTAGTATCCGACCAGCTATGGAGGTTATGGAAGTTCGTGATACCATCCGTGATTAATTGTGATTCATCCGTCCACAGAATTCGATCCAGGAACACCCTGTCGTCAATGTTGCGTTCCAGAAGCTAACCGCAAAATTCCGGTCCTCTCCGAATCTTCTTGCAGTAGTCCTTTAATAATATCTCTCGATGAATGACCCTCCAAACTTAAGCTACTCGGTAGTAGAGAGTACACTCTAATTGGGAGTTGAGAGTACACTCTACTCATGAGTAGAGTCCTTTCTACTCGTGAGTAGAGAGTACAATCTACTCAAGTAGAGTCCACTCTACTCGGGCGTGTGTACTCTCTACGCTTGAGTAGGGTTAACTATACTTGAGTAGAGTGTACTCTCTACTCCTGAGTAGGGTCCGCTATACTCTTGGCTCGGGAGTGCACTCTACTCATACAGAGTGTACACTCTAATCGTGAGAAGAGAGTACACTCTACTCAGTAGAGTCCAGCCTACTCGGGAGTAGAGAGTACACACTTACGAGTACTCACGAGTAGGGTGTACTCTGTATTCACGAGTAGCGTTTATTCTCAACTAACGAATAGAGTGTACTCTACTCATGAGTAGATTGTACTCTCTACTCCCGAGTAGACTGGACTCACGAGTAGAGTGTACACTCTACTCACCAGTAGAGTAGACTTTATTGATGAGTAGTACTACTCACGAGTAGAGTGGACTCTACATGAGCAGAGTGTATTAACTATTCACGAGTAGGGAGTAGTCTCAATTCACGAGTAGAGTGTATTCTCGAGTAGAAATAAGTCGGGTAAAGCGTGGGTAAAATGTGGGTAAAGCGTGGGTAAAGCGCGGGTAAGCTAGGGTAAAGCGAGGATATGCACCGGAAAATTGTGGGTATGCACCGACAAAACGCGGGTATGCACCGGCAAAGCGCGGACAATGTGTGGATAAAGGTCGGTTATGCATCGACAAAGCGCGGGCAAAACGCGGGTAAAGTGCAGGTAAAGCGCGGGTATGTACTGGAAAAGCACGGGTATGCACCGGCAATAGAGATGGTTTATTTTCATCTTTCAGTGAACTCATTGAACTATTGTGATTTTGCGTAAGCCGATGAGTAGTGATAACCAAATTAAATCATAATACACAAAATCCAGAGCATGCAACACTGGATTTTGTAACCAATGAGCAATAATGCTGTTCACGCATTATTATTTCCTATATTGATTTTCTCTGATTGTTAATTGTACATAGAGAATTCTAAGTAGGAATATGAAATTTTGTATAAAATTAGAAGGTAGAACTGGAATTCTTAAGACAGTCCCGATCCGGGACAAGAGTGGTGCATCCACTAATGAGGATTCCTGAAAGGAAGGGGAAGCTGCTGACATCACTGTGATAGAGGTATCCTCAACCAAACGCAGTGATGTTAAGGGCAGCTCAGATTAACCTTCATCATCTGCGATTCTTCTCCTCCGTTTAACACTGAAAGGAAAGGCGCTCGTTCTTGTCCAAGAATCTTGGGTAGCCAGAGACCAGCTATATGGCACACGGTGAGACGGACATCCCTTGTTAAACACTTAGGAATGCGGCCAGGGAAGCCGTAAAATAAAAGAAGACGCTGGAGATGATAGCGGACGCCAACGCTGACCACACAGTCTGGGGCAGCTCGGACATCAATAAAATGGGTGAGTTATTTTTTGATTTTATTCTAGGAACTAACCGCCAGGTATGCAACGTTGGTGTGGAACCCTATTTTACTAACTAGATAAGGCGGGAAGTTTTCGACATTACAATAGTCTCGGAATAATCCGCCCATTTTATAACTGAGTGGAAGGTAACCATCCTTTTCCGACCGCACCTTCGGGATGACCCTAAACGGTCAAGAGAGCTTATCTAATTCGAATGTAAATTAATTAGCTTCATCGTGGGCGTCATTTATGGCCACTGTCTCACAGGCAGACACGTCGATAGACTCGGTGCGCCTTCAAACGCCTTCTGTAGGAGTTGCCAAGGCGAAGAGGAAGATGAAACCACACTCCACCTCCTCTGCAACTACCCGGGCCTAGTCGGATTTAAGGCTCCCATTTTTTGAATAGTTAACCCAAATAGGCTCCACTGACGTCAGTGAACTAGTTCGGTTCATCTGGAGATCTAAATGGGTCTTGGATACAGGCAATACTGCATATTGCCCCCCCCCCCCTCCCAGATCACAATTCCACTAGCTCCGTTCACAGAAAGTAATTTGGTAGGTTCTCCTCTTTTGCTAGGGATTAAATGGCGTCTGAAAATACAGGCTCAATTGTGCTATCACAATGCGCCACTTTGCCCTAAGTGTGCCTTTTTAGGAAGCCGCTCTAACCTAACCTCACTTAAGACAGTTCCAGTCCGGATATTTATCGTCAGTATTGCCTTTCATATTCTGTTCACCCTTAATCACGGCGGTTCAAAGACGCCAAACTATATAGTGCTAATATATTAGCCGAGGTTTCTCGCCGAGCATTAAATCTTTCACTATTCCGTCGATGAAGCAAAACACGTGTTTTCATCACTATGTGTAAGGTGTATTTGTATAGAATCCGAAATAATCATGGTGTATCTACATCGCTGAACAAAATTTTGTGGTGAAAAAGGTGATCAAGAGCAATTTCGTTTTCGGTCCATTCACCGAACTTACGACGCACCTAATTCTTGCACGACCTTGATCTTGCAGGCCCGTAAACTAAGATCTTGACGCAAAATCTTCAATCAGAAGTGGATGGACACAGCTCCAATTGCTGTGCACGATGGCGAATCGACTTATAAGCATCAAGCGTTCAACAAGCGAAGGGAAACGGTTTCCGGCAGAAGATGGAGTGGTCTTCCTTCCGAGTTCCAGTCACATAGTCATTCAACAATACTTATTTTTTTTTTACATTATAATTTAAGATTGCTTTGGAATTATTTATCAAAGTGTAAAATTATACTTCTATTAGTAAAATTATAAAGTTAATTCAAAAAAGGTCTCTTTTACTCAAACATCTTAAATTAAGCGTCCAATGCAATCTTTGTCATCAAATCGGGTGAAGTTCTCCCATCACATGCTCAAGGATGGATTAAAGTAATTTAGTGGATAGTCTGACAGGCCACTGGAAAATTCTTGAAGTATTCAAGGATGATCCGGTGATCAACTCAATCTCAGATGCCATGCCGAAAAGGCACAACTTTGACATACCATTCAAGCTGATCCTGATTGGCTCAACAATAGACATATCTTTGAAAAGGGATCTCTGGTTTGGTTCACGGATGGATCCACGATGGAAGACGGAACGGGCATCGGGGTCTACGGACCAAGAATAAGGCTGCACAAATCGCTCGGTTCTGCACCAACCATCTTTCAAGCAGAGATACATTCCATCTAACTCTGCGCACGTGAAATTACTAATAGAGGTATACGCGGTGCTAAAATATATATTATGTCCGACAGTCAGGCGGCACTCAAGGCTCTGGGGTCCTAAACCTTTGAGTATAGAGTCGTCTGGGACTGTCTCACTGCTCTCAAAGAACTGGCTGGCCTGGGTATCACCTAAAAAAGTTAGGGATAACTTAAGATGACACCTGTCGCTTTTGTTTGGAAGAGGAGACAGCGGAACACATCCTCCGTCACTGTGAGGTCCTCGATCGTATCAGGCTCAGACATTTTGGTGGAGCTTTCCCATCACCACCAGATATAGTTAAGGTAGACCTCAAAGAGATTTTAGGACTAATTAACTAACTAAAGCTTGACTGGGTAGCTTAAATCTGAATCTGGATCAAGACACTAAAGATCCTCTTGGTCGAAGTGACTAAAGAATGTTGGTGGGTAGTTTGATTATCCATTACATGTGGGATTCTTCTATCAACTAGTGCATCCTTTTAAAAAAAATGGAATTCATCAAACAGAAGACATTTTAAGTCGGCTGTCTGCAGACATAAAATGTCATATGTTTGATAGAATAGCAGCTTGATTCGTTAATCACATAAGAGGGACTCCAGTGAATCAAGTGGTAAGCCATTTAGAAACCTAATTTTTTTCGGGATCCAATTTTAGCGAACGTTATTATATTTTCGTGAAATTTATTAGTCAAACAAAGTAATTTTTTCCAGAAACGCTTGAATTATTTCGCCTTGATTAGATCACGGCTCCCATTCCATCCCAATGAAAGCTGAGACGAAGGTAAGAAAAACAAATGACAGAAAAATTATTAATAAAAGTGTACTGCTGTCAATTTAATGGAAAAAGTTTTCATATTTATCAGGCGAAGGTTAAAAGCAATGCGAGAATACGACTCGAATTGGAAGCAAACCGAATTATAGATGTGTACACGCATCAATAGAGTAAAATTGGCTTGTAGTCGGTCGTACAATACTCGACGGGAGTAAAAATCTTCCATTTGGCACGTACCAAACCCTGTCAGATTTTATGAGGCATAAAGAGAATTTACGACTGACGGTAAGAACCTTTTCCCTTGGCTGCTTTGCTCTCGAAAATCTGAGGTTGAATACCTTGCCGCACACTTTACGTGAGAAGATGTTAATATTTTATTTGTCTGCAGTGTGAATAATAGAAAAAAGCACTTTTATTTCAGAACTGTAGCAATAATACGAGCCCTTAATATCCCTTACACTCAGCGCTCAACAGCTTGTGGAAATATGATGGAAGCTCGAAACAAACAGGAAGCGCACATGATGGAATTATTAGGTTTTGCGGAATTTTGGGGTACCAATGTGCGACACCCAGCTTTTGGGGGGGCTCAAGTTGACTTTTGGCAAACTGCGAATTACTTACATATGATGTTGGCTCTGAGATTGCAGGCGAAGACAAAGGGAAACTCTGATAACAATGATTAGCTCTCTCTCTGGGTCTGGGAACTGATCTAGGACTAGGGCAATGTTTCGGGCGAGATACATACCCAAACGTCGGCAGAGATTAGGGGATTTGTAGCATTCCTTCATTAAATTAGCAAAGCTTCTCCCCTGCGTGGCATTACGAAACATTCCAATCACTCAGGCAAGTTTAATATGTTTATTACGACAACAGGGCTCCTAGCTTTTAGCCCCATTTATCTATGAGTGGCAGGAGCATCAGTACAAGTAGCAACTAAGCTAAACCAAAATCCAAGCACAAGCATAGCCTAATATCTCTGCTTACCATTGTGCGTACGAGAAGGAGGCAATTTTGGCATATGTAGACGACATTATGGGGCTCCGAGGCAACGATCATAGGCCTTAAGTTCTTTAATTAATTGACATATTACATAAGGCTTACGAGTCTTATATTTTTGGCAGAGGGACAAAGTGGTTGTTGTGAGTTCGCAAAGAATAGATCGTCGCCCTAATATATTTCTTCAGCTATTCTGTAGCAGTGTACCTTCCCGCCATTTTGATGTAATTCAGAGTTACCCCGAGGATAAAGCTCCTTTGATACATCTGAGCTGCGAAGCATAGGCATATGTTGCACGGATAACAACTTTCAAGTTTTTGTCAAGTGATAGAAACGAGGAAAGATTCTTTGCGGGTAATTTAATTTTTTTTTTTTTGTAATTAGATAACACACAAGCACTGAAATCAAAGTAAGTTAGGATTGTAAAAGGAATCAAATGTCCTTGACGCAATTGATGAGAAACTATTTTAGACAAAGTCTAAAGGAGATAAGTTGTGTGCCGAGCAGCTGTTTTTATAATAATTAAATTAAGGAGCGAATGGAAATGGTTAAAGCAAAATTGTTTTAATTTGGTATATTTTTTTAAATCGTAGCGAATAAACACATAGCTAAGTTGAAAGTAGACTTTGTTACTTTAATTTGCCCTTTATGTACGTCCTCATGACCAACGATATTAACTGCCGATCGACGAACACACGGCTCGAAAATAAGCCGAAAGGTGTTTATGCAGAAAAAGACAACACAAAAACGAATGCTACGACACTTGTCACAGTAGATTAGGTTAGGTTAGGGTGGCGGCTATCAGCCCTACAGCCGATCAGCCTCACATAGACCTATAAATGGTCCGTTGTGATACCACATCCGTGGAACCGTGCCTGATTTCAGGGTTTAACTTAAACCAGCCGCAGCTGTTAATAAACCTTAGGAGCTGCTTCAGCCCGATGCCGGCTATATCGTCCATGCCACCTAAGAAGTACGCGCCCATTGTACCTTCTTTTTGCTAGGCCCGGGCATTCGCAGAGTAAGTGCTGAATGCTTTCCACCTCTTCCTGCTCCATACAGCTCCACACAGTAACTCGTCAAGTAAGTGATAAGGTGTGGTCTTCCAATCCGGTTATTCCAGGTTCGAATCACACCGGCGGTGACCCATGGTTGTTTTCTGTTAACAACAGATTACGATGAAAAATGACCTTGGGGGTTGCAGTGAAAATGCCAGTGGTTCGGAATGCACTTCAAATTGTAGGACCACTTGCAATCGTTTTCTCGAATCGGGTGAAGTGAAAGAAAGAGACACATGTTACAATATGAATAGAAGTTGTTTACAGAAGTGAAGCTAATTAAATAGATATGTAAATCTTAACCGCCAACACACTATACTTTATACTCTCTTTTTTTCTTTTAACCCTTATGTGGCATAGAGCATCTACTACACCGACTCTCCACCTGGTCCGGTTCTGCGCCAGCGCCTTCAACTGTAGCCACGATTTGTTGACCTGGGTACCTTCCCTCTCGACGTATCTTATCCATGTGTTACATGTTCGTCCAATTTGACATCTTCCTTTAATCCGTGGCGGTTCCGATCTAGAGCGTGCTGTGCGATGTTGTTTGGCTGTTTTCGTAGAGTGTGGCGTATCCATTGCCACTTTCGCCTAGGAACACGGGTGTCTATCCCGTTTTGGCCTGTAAATCCGTATAGGTCTTCGTTAGCAATAACCTCCGGCCAATGGATGATAAGGATGCGCCGGACACAGGTTGACAAAGACTTGTAGCTAAGATGTTATTTGACTGGTCACTTTTAACACAGCCGTGTAACAGAACAGATTTTATGTTCGCCTCGAAGATCCTGAGTTTTGTGAGGCTGGGGATATTATTATTGCGCCAGATCTCAGCAAGAGTATTAAACTCGAGGCTTATTGATGCGAGCCTGTACATCAGCTGTAAATGTGCTTCCGAGATAGCAAAATTTATCCGCTTACTCTATTTGCTGCTCTTCCAAATAAATTTCATGTTGTCTCCTGGAGTCCAAGCTCATAAGTTGGGTTTTAGCATCATTGATCTTAACCCCTGCGACTTTCTCTGCTCAGAGCTTCTGACATTTTGGGATACACGACTCTGGTTGTCGAACAGGAGACATACATCATCGACATATGCTAGCTGCGTAAAGAAGCGGTTAAAAAGTTTCCATTTAATACCTCGAGATGGGTGGTTGTCTAGGACGTTGCACAATATGTCATTAAGGACGATCAGGAAAAGCAAAGGTGACAGTAAGCATCCTTGTGTCACTCCGTTCAGCACTTCGTTTTCCCTTGTGTAGGATGTGACAATGTGTTCCTTTTTTTTGCGGGAGATGTGAAAATCTTCCAAAAGACACCAGACAGTCCGTGCCCTCCTTACTCACTAAAACACCTCTCTGGGGATTAGTCGAAACAGACCACATAACCGGGTGCCTTTACCTCCCCTCGTAGTCTCCTTTAGTGGCGGCAACTGAGTATCCAGTTATCACAGTGTCGCCACTAACCTCGCTTTCCTCTGTCACTGCTAGAATCCTAGCCTATCTGCATAAATCCATGTTTTCCCACCGTCTCCAGTGCTCCTTCTTGGTCCATGCGTTAATTACAACCTTCACCCCTTCTCTGCCTACGGAATTGAAGGGTTCCCGGCCGTAACGATTTAGTCCTGAGCCAGGACAAGGAACCCCTTCCGGATTAACCGCAGCTAACCCTTCGGAAGGCAGATCTGTATCTTCTACTGGTGTGCGTATCGCGGAGATAGCCAACTCGTTAGACTCTCCCGTCTCTGTACCGCCGTACCTGAGGAAGTGCTAGTTATTATTATGCCAATGGCGCCCTCTTCCAGGACTGCTACAGCAGTTTCAGCCGGCGGGGCGAGCCAGCCTCCATAGCCACCACAGTTCCTTCGAAAGGTAATTTTCCCAAAGCTGCTACTGTTGTGTTGTGGGTACCGTGGGTATAGCCAACCTGTTGGGGTCTCCCAAACAAACAACCTCCACTCCCACAGAAGCGCCCGAGGAAACGCCATTCGCGACCCAATTACCGCTGGGTCCTGCAGAGGGGACGCCGACACTGCAGACTCCCTTGGAGTTGGAGGGATTTTTTCAAGAGGTTATCTCCTCCCGCATTAGTTACTTGGCTACATTCTGGGATGCATTGCCCGGTTGCTACCACTTGGAGGTGTAACTAACACTTGCGAATATCCAGATGAGGATCACCGTATCCTAGAAAGCTTCAACTCGTCCGTCCATTCTCCAGCAACCACAATGTGTTTCTTAGTAGGACTCCTTTATGATGGTGATAATTTTTTTTTTGGGTTGCCTTCTGCTACGGAGAAAATCTCACTATTGATTTTTGTCATCAATTTGGAGACTGCAGTTAAAAGACAGATACCGCGATAATTACTACAACCCCTCAGGTCGGCTTTTAGGAAAATCTTCACATTTACGAATGTTTTCCATTCATAGGTCTAAGTTTTCCATCACTTCTGGATTACAGGAAGAAGAATATCAGCTGCAACAATGGGATCTGCCATAAATAACTCCACTGGTATTCCAGCAATAACAGGGGCCTTACCGAGGTCCAATCTTGTCAGAGTTTTGATGTTAATGTTGACCGTATCCGGCGATATTCGATGGTCCAAAAGTGTTGTTAATGACTTCAACAAAATATTCTCTCCACATCACCAGTTGATGTTCCTCTGTCGCAAGAAGGAGCAGTAGCGCCCACACTTGCCGCGTATTTATTCGATCGGGTTGTTATAATTCTATCTGTATTACACTGATTGTGTTTCCATTTTCTTTTCATGTACTGCGAAATTTTCATTTTCAATCCGTAACAGTTTTCCCAAATTTTATAGTTTATTTAACAACAACTACTACTACAGCCAGATGCCCGAGGTCCTAGAAGTATGGTTTTGCGATCGTCGGAGAGCAAAACTATTTAAATCAAAGGTACCCGTCTCTGATGCGAACTTTAGGATACTTTTCATGCTGATGATCGTCCCACAGGGTTCTATCCTCGGGCCTTTGCTCTTCTGCCTGTATATAAATGACCTCCCGGAGGTCCTTAAGGATTGAAGGGTGCAGCTGTATGCTTAATATATAGAGTTATATCTTAGTCGACCTATTGGGCTTATGGAGGACTGTATTGACAGGCTGAACTCGGACCTGAATAACATTACGACATGGGCAGATGACATTGACGTGTCTCATATCCCTCCTCATTTTCTGAATAACACAATGCTCCCAATTGATAGTCGGGTAAAAGTCTTGGTGTATTCCTCAACGCTAGAATAATGACATGTTGTGACCATATAACTGATGTGATGGGTAAGATTTATGGTGTGCTATGACGGCTATGGTTGTCATCTGCTACCTTGTTGTAGGACACGCGCTGCTTGTGAAATCGTTGCTGCTGCCTCTTTGTTCTACCTGTTCAAGGAAAGTCAAGGTGGCTTTTAATGATTGTATAAGATTCATGTTTTGTTTGAGGAGATTCGATCATGTGTCGGGATATAGTAACCATCTGCTGGGCTGTACGTTGGAGCTTGTGACATCCCTTTACCAAATTATTACGTCAAAAAATCCTGGTTACTTACATTCAAAATTGATTTTTTTTTCAGTTTTCTGTAGCATTAAAAGGGTGATTTAGATTTAAGCTCGTCGAACCCATCGACTTGCGCGGCTTAGTAGTCCATATATAAATTAATAGAAATATCGGTTGCCAGCTGACTGTGTTCTAACTCTACCGCCTTGTTTATATTCACCACTTTAGCCTGAAAGACGTTACACTCACTGAAAATTTCGTAGGACAAATAAATGTTGACCTCCTGGCAGAACACTGATGCCTCGAATCCGGAGCTGCGGAGCCATATGTGTTACTATTATGTTTACGGTATCTACGGGTTCTTCTGTTCTTCTTTCCCAGATCTGCCTATCCAGTATTACTACTTTGGACTTCCTATTAAAGACCTTAATCGGAATTCAGTAGAAGTGTTGAAATTCTCTCTGGGTTAGTGTTTGTCTGATAAACCTTTAGGATGGCAAGTACCTCAGCCTAGAAGACAAACGCGACAAAATACCCGTGCCGATTCCGCAGTTCATATCAGAGCCGTCAGTGAAAATCGTTGTACCGAAATCCTTCAGCCCGCTCTGATGCGAAACTTCACGGCTTTTCCTGAAGTTCAGCTTTTAGGTTGATGTAGTCAGTTAGAGTTCTGAGCAGTTCTCTTGGATGTTACTGCGGTCATAAAGTTTCGCCCTCCAGAACCCTGACTTAATAGGCAGACCTAACGATAGCAAGGGCAGACTCATATCTAGCGCAGCTGTTGGACAGGATAACATGGCGCTAGTGATGTTCTTTTTCCTCGGATTTTTGAATCCTACTTAGCTTCAATAGGTTGTATCCCTTACAGTGTAAAAGTGTACATCCATAAAGTTATCTGGGAACCCCACCTCGAAAGATTCTCTAACAAGCATAGAAGGCAATGTAGGCATTCTTCACCCCTTCTTCCACGTTAAGTTTCCAGCTAGTTTTGTAGTCAAGAATAACCCTCAAGTAGTTCGCGCTGGAGGATTCCAAAAATACCTATCCGTTTAGCTTGAAGAATCAAAGACTGGTATCTTGGTTTTATTAGTAAAGAGAATCAATTCAGTTTTGGCTACATTGACGGTAAGACTACAGCTGGTAGCCCAAGCTATAACTTCATTTATTATTATGGTTTTTTTTCTCTACGCAAACTACCCCAATCAATGGCCGATACCGAGGCCTTTCGATTTTACTGAGTCCACCTGGACGGAGGTATGATGTTAAGGGTTGTCACACCGGAGGTTTTTCAGTGTTCTAATTAAAAGGTTTCGGTGTAGGAAAAGCAGTAGGTGCAATTTCTGCTGGCGTTTTGAAGTAATTGAGGTAATTGTCTAGCGCTATTGTTCAACTTCAATATCGCGTCTAATTTGCTTCCATTCTTATATTGTAGATCATTTAGCGTCAGTGATCTTCGTCCGTCTTTCGCTGTTTAATCGCTCCACGTATTCTAAATCTCAGCTAGTGATACATTTACCTTGTCCTTCTGCATTTTTGTGTTCATCGGTATTATGGCGCAGTATATCAAATTTGGTACGCAGTGCTGTGGAATATGCTTAACGAATGTTCGGTGTTTTACGCCTCTCTGCTGTATTAGTTATGTCCGATTGTTCGGTCGGTTAGGCACCCTTGGCCAGAATCTGGGAATGATATTTCAGTTGGATTATGGTAACCACTTCAGAAGGGATAGGAAACAAAAAATAATTAGCATCAAGGCGGAACCTGCTGATAAGCGAGTGTTTGGAATGCTTTCAGTTTTTAACCGACTTTCCAAAAACAAAGAGGTTCTAAGTTGGACGCGTATGTTTTTTTTTTTTTTTATGTCTGACCGGGCATAACTTCGTAACGCGTCAACCGATTTTGATGATTCTTTTTTTGTTGGGTAGAGTATGATCCCCCATTGCTAATAGGAGAATAATTTGGTCCTATGGTTGGGGTGGTGGGGGGAGGGGTAGTCTAACTTCTTAACGCGTGAATCGATTTGGATAATTCTTTTTCTATTGGGTAGAATATGATCCTTGGTTGATACTAAGAGAAAACAAATGTTGCTGGGGGGAGGGGGGGGGGGGTTGGTGGAACCTAACTTTGTAACACGTGGACCGATTTGGATGTTTCTTTTGCTGTTGTATAGAGTGTGATCACCCATTGCTAATAGAAGAATAATTTGGCAAATGGTGGGGGGTTGGGCGAGGGGAGGAGTAGTCTAACTTCGTAACGCGTGGACCGATTTGGATATTTCTTTTTCTTTTGGGTACAGAATGCTCCCGGGTTGATACCACGAGAAAAAAAATTGTTGGTGTGGTTGGGGTGGGAGAAGGGGGGTGGAACCTAACTTCTTAACGCGTGGATCGATTTTGGTGGTTCCTTTGCTGTTGTATAGAGTGTGATCCCCCATTGCTAATAGGAGAATAATTTGGTCCTATGGTGGTGGTGGGGGAGCGGAAGGGGTAGTAACTTATGTATGTTCCTTGATTGATACCATTAGAAAAAAAGTTAATTGGAATGGGAGTGGGGTAGTGGGTTAAAACTAACTTTTAACGCGTGGACCGATTTAGATGGTTCTTTCTTCGTTGTAAAGAGTCGGAGACACTAAAAAATGAAAAATAAAATAGTCTTTAAAAAAAAAGTTGAACCGACTTCACAAAAGGCGCTAAAAAGCATAAAATAATTTTTAATTTTATATCTATTACGACATTTTGAAGTCGGTGCAAATTAAACAAATAAAACAACTACAGAACGACAATTGAAAATAATACATAATACTACCTGAACGTTTCAGCTTACGAGATCATAAGAAAATACGATTAAATATTTTTGTTGTAGTTGTTTGGTTTATTTGATTTGCACCGACTTCAAAATGTCGTAATAGATATAAAATTAAAAATTATTTTATGCTTTTTAGCGCCTTTTGTGAAGTCGGTTCAACTTTTTTTTTACAAACTATTTTTAAGATGTTTAGTTTTTAGGTGTTGTAAACTTTACACTTCTCCATCCAGTTTTGATAAACTCTCAGATATTTTGTATTGGGCCATTTTCTGCTCCAGGGCTGCCAAGTTAAGCATAACGCGAAGATTCTCTTAAAGTTAAGATGTTCTGAATGACGCGTGGTACGCGTGCTATTCGTTGATTATCCTGGGGCACAGTAAGAAGGTGGCAATCCAATTCGGAATCCCAACATTGTGAATATTTTAAAACCAATCTCTATGGTAATTTTTATAATGTCTGTACTAATTATAAAGTTTCGTATTCATTACAAACTTTTTGACGTCTTTCTGACGTTCCGAAAATATGAGTTTTCTTTTACAGACTAAATTATTTCTTTCAGTGGTGGCTGTTGTGGCTTTCTTTATGGCTTGCACGGCTATCCATTAACAGAGTCCGTCTCATTAATAGTCGTAACAGAATTTGTTGTATCTATCGAAATATTATTAATTAGTTTCTTAAATAATTTATATTCCATTCTCGGCTTCCCACAAATATCAAAACAATTCTTTCATATTAATCACAAGGAAAATATTGTCAGGCACATTTTCAGCTTATGCAGCAAAAACAATCGCAACAATTTTTGGATTTAAGCCTGAAGCAAAACATTTATTTTGCTGGCATGCCCCAATTGAGCTTATCCACCAGCTTTATGGTCTGCAGTGAATTCAAATCGTGGATTTATGCAAAACTTGCCTCGAATTGAAATTCCAAGGAATACTAACTTTCCAACGATCAGAATATTTCACATATCCAAGATAGATGGCATTCTTACATCGTTTTTGGTTTAATTTCCACCACCAGTGGTTAGCACCATCTACTTAATAGTGCTCATTGCTAAAATCTATAAATTCCTGCATAAATGGCGGTAATGAACCATTAAAGTCAAAGATGAATGGCATCCGGGGGGCCATTGAATGAAAAACAATTAGCGAATATTAACTGGCCCATTTCGAATGCAGTATGATATAGCGGTGGTATGGCGATGCGGTTTAAGTCCATCAATTGGCTTCACCAACTTTCAATAACATTCACTTGGTTGGTTATTTCGTTTTAATTAAAAATTTTTAACAGTCGAAATGTATCAGTTTTAAAAATACATTTGTTTGCTGGCGAAATACTTTTAGGTTTTTTTTTAATTTAACTTTTCGATCGAATGTGGGTGGCTGTTTTACTTTGCTGTGTCAGCTTTTCACTTCTGTCTGTGCGAATGTAACAAAGAAATTTCATTTTTTTTACTTTATTTGGACAATATGGTCGAGAGGATTTTGTCAGTTCGCGGTGATATTGTATTCCGGCAATTCATTAAATGAATCCTTTTTATGTCCTTGATTGGGTGTTGACATTTAAAAGTTAATAAGAGGAGTTGTCCTTCTGTCAATTTCTGATTAATTTGCTTTTTGCCATTTTATTGTGCAAAAATTTTGTTTTACCTGGCCAGAGGAAATGTCGCTGATTTTTTTTGAAATTTATTGAAGCGATATGCGTTAATATTGGAGAACTAATGAGAGATGAGATATTTAATTTAATAAGGAAGGACTAGGACTGTATTAATTTAATTTATTCAGATAAGAACTTACATCTACACAATTAAGAATATAAAATCTTATACGTATGTGCAGAATATATACTTTAAGAAAAAGAGACAAAAAAAGAAAGATAGGAAAAGAAAGCATGAGTTATCTTAAAGATGAAGGATGGAAATACAAAAACAAACTAGAAAGAAGATACAAAAAGGAATATCTTAACTAAACCGTGTAGTTCACCAATGCCAACCTAAACTAATCACTCGCAAAGAAACCTTTTTAAATCAGACTTAAATTGTCTGCTATTGCTGATACTTTTAAGAGCACGAGGAAGACTATTCCATTTCTAATGGTCTGAACAAAAAACTGGTTTCCGCTGGCTCTAGAGTTAAATATAGACAGCAATAATGCAGGTGATCTGGCCGAGCGAGCAAAGTTAAGTACATCAAACAGGTATTTTGACTCAATTAAAACATGTATGTCAATAAAAGTATTTAAACTACAGCCAAGAACGGAATTAACCCTGAAGGAGATATGGTCATACCGTCTGAGATTATGGTTAAATCGAACAGCCGAGCGTTTGAGTCAAGTTTGCAGAATATTGTACAACCATAAGAAATTACGGGTAGAATCAGAGACTTAACTAACAAGTAGTTGCCTAGTGTTTGAAGGAAGCCATTGTGAGGAAACAGGGAGTTGACGTAAGGTACCATACATTTTTGGTAGGTACTATTAAGTTGATAGGAGTGGCCCAGGACAAAGATTTGTTAAAAACAACACCAATATTACTCACCTGCTGGACATAGGGAATACACGAGCGATTCATAACAACGTCAGGAAAGCAGGACGTGTCATGTTCGCTCTTAGCATGTATGGTGAGTTTGTTGCGTTCCGCGCACTCAAAGATAGAAGACAGATCCTCATTTAATTTGCAGACACTGTCATCAATTAGTCCTAGCCTCTGAGATATATATACCTGAACGTCATCCGCATATAGGTGGTACTTACAGTGTCTAATTACGTCTAATGAACATAGCGAACAGAAGAGGTCCAAGTATAGATCCTTGTGGAACTCCTGAGTTTGTTGATAGTAGATTTGAAAATGTATCATTACAAAAATCTTGTAGTTGTCTCCCGGAGAGATAAGAGGAGATTAAGCTGGCCGAGAACTTGGAGAAATTGAATTTAGTTTGCAATTTCCTAATAAGCAGACCATGATCAAACCTGTCAAAAGCCTTCGAGAAATCAAGAAGAGTCAGGACCGTAACCCAATCAAGGACAATAGCCTCTCTTTATACCTTCACTAATTTTTATGAGAGATTTGGTGCAGAAGAAGACTCGATATTCACTGCAAGAAGGTGAGGACTTCTTTAGAACAGAAATAATTTTTGCATGCTTCCACTGATGAGGAAAGGAACACGTCGTAAGTATATTGTTGTAAATGTGTGTTAAGGAGGGAAAAATGAATGGAAAGAGTATTCTAACGAATCGGGGATATATATTGTCGAGACCCATACAATTTTATTTAACCTTAGCAAAAGCAACCGTAACTTCATTCTGAGTAAAGGGGATGAATGAAAACCCGTCAGCGGTAGACATAGAAAGCTCAGGCTCTGTATCTGTAGGTTGATGGCGTGTTGACAAGCCAGAAAACATATTGTTAAGTTCGTCTGCATCCATAGAGACATTCTCAACTTTGGGGCGGCCAACTCCGACCAAATTACAAATAGCTCTATAAAATGTTAAGTAGATCTTTCTGTCTGGTTAATCAATGTGGCCGCAATATTCCTAAGTTCAGGTTTTATAGACAGTTTAGATTTATAATAATTACACTTAAGAAGTGAATAAAAAACATTTGTCTAGTTCCAAAAATTTTTTATATAATTTATTTTAACGATTTTAACAAATTTCGACGCGTTTCACCCTAACGAGGCATCATCAGGAGTCACTATCCTAGTAGTCGCAAGTATTCCTTCGCTCTTCAGAAGTTCTTTACTTTTCCTTGCCATCTAGGTAGAAGTGCCTGGAAACTGCTCCACTATTTTATAAATCGTTCAACTTTGTGGTAAAAGTGTCAGTATTATGCACTTAATGTTTTTGTCCGCTGTTTCGTTATATTTTACCTTTAATTGCTAAACAAATCGTACCTTTTGACCTTTCATGATTTTCATGATTTTTGTTTTTTCATGATCATAACTGAAATCGAACACTTTATCACAAACACATTTTACAAAATCCTCCAACTTTTTTGCACGTAGTTTCTATCTTTAATTCGCCGATATCAGAAATACATTCATTTAGACTTTTTAGCACTGCATTCTTATCAATAAATTGGTCGAGGTTAGCAGGAATATTTTCAACTGGCAATTTTGGTTCATTCACTAATTCACTAGAAAGTTTACTTTCGCCACTTCTTTCGATATCCATACCTACTTCACCTATTTCACTAGAGGTTCGCAGTAGATTTTTCATTTTTTTTCTACAACTACAACAGATTTTTTGATTTACAGTCAATGGAGGTACTTTTCTTATCATCCACGGAAGAACAGGCCTCAAATCGCTATGCCTTGCGCGATGACACGATGACGTTCCAAATGGATTACAACAGCGTGTTGAAATATGACTACTTTCCATTTTAAATTGGATAAAAATTCACTTTGTCAATATTTTTTAATTAAAATCTCCACTTTCGTCAAAAGTGAAGCTGTAAACTCAGGCGTAGGAAAATTGTATGCCTCTAGCTATATACGAGTATACCTATACCTTGTATGCATTACTTGAAAAGGAACGTACACACAACAGGTATATTGGGTCAAATTACTATTGCTTGCCGTCTATGATGTTAAGATAGTGCAATAATTGTTCAATGTAATTACTGATTTTATTAAGTACCTCTTTATACATATGTACGGGCTGTAATAATTATTATTGATCCTTTCATCGAAATTTCAAACAGGAAATATTTTTCTGGTTTCGTAGGCCTACCTTATACTTTATTATTTTTTGTTACTTTTTATTTATGATTGTATTCTTACTGTAGTAAAATGATCTTGTCATCTGTTGACTGTCAAGTAATAAAAAATTTTATAATGCTTACAATTATTTGAGTTCGTGGAAAATATGTACTGTCCGGTGGTAGCCGGTGCAGTTTATTACCTATGCTCCCACTTTCGTCCCAACTTGAAAATTTGGAATTTTTTAGATATCAGTAGGAGAAATAATATATGTAAAAATTAAAGTCCACAGACCTCATTTGAGATATTCAAGGACGAAGGACAAAAATTGTGTCCTTAATATCCTTTTAGCCTCCTTCTTGCTAGTAGTAATTTTGAATGGAAAATATTAAACTTAACCTTTATAATGAGACTAAAATGATGTTTCTACTGTATCGAAAACGGAAGGTATGAATTTTTAAAGTCGCTCCGAACTGCTAAATCATGGAATTTTGAAAATGATATAACTTCAAAAAAAGGAAAGAAAAAAGAAAAAAATCCATATATTTCTTTTACACCACCAGCTTTCAGAAATATCTCTGAAATTTGTCGATTTTCTGTGGAATGACCCCATGGGAACCTCACACAAGCCTAAAATTGCCACGATTTTCTCCCCCTTTGGTTACTTCGTCGTAGGATAACTAAAGTAGATGAAACCGCGTATACGATACACGTACATGAGCGTAGCCGAAATCGTTTACCTTTGTGTCAATCTTGGTATTTTTGATATTTTTTGTGTTTATTCAGGCTTGCAAGGAATGCAAAAATAAATGCAAAATTTATAATATTATTAAAGTTTTCATAGAAAATTTCTTAATTTCATGTACCTACAGCGTGACAAAACAGAAAATTTTAACTCTCTCACTTATGACAAATAACATTAAAATCAGAGCCCCCCATGAATATAAAACAAATTATCGACGCTGATGTACAAAAAATAATCAGTGTCATCACATGCATCTCCTTTTTAATTACTACCCCGTTGTGTCAAAGGCCCTAGGAAGTCAAGGACAAATAGATCCTGTTGTGAATAAGCGAGGTGGAAGTGAAGAACGGAATTATCTAGTGGTTGAAGTGTCTAAAATTAGGCTTAGTAGTATAACGTGTTCGGACGTGCTTATCGATAACCTCGGGAGGTTTGTTCCCTTAGTTCGGGTTAGACGTAGAAACTCCGCTCCACCCTGATTTGACAGAGAAGATTCTTAAGAATAGGAAAAATAGACTTTGGAAAAAGTACCTTCCTGTCAGCAGTGTTGACTCCCGGCATAGTTTTTGTGTTTGCCATGAACATTTTATAAGCCGTTCGCGTTCTCTTTATGAAGAATACCTTCAAAATTTAAGGAGCAGATTATTCTCATTTTTCTGCATTATTCGAGTATGTCAACTTGAAGATAAAGTTGATAACTATCCATCGACTATGGAATTCGGGGTGATTTCCAGCAGTGTAACCAATTTGCTGAATCCTTTCAGGGTGCATTTGAATCATCTGACTTCTATCCGGATAGTAGGAACTTTTCGCACATAAATAACCGAATTTTACCCATGGTACCAGTTCCATCTATCACGGAGGAAATCTTGTTGAAGTATGTTACTGATCTCCCAACTGACTTTTCTAGCTTCCACTTCCCAGCCTTCTGGAAAACATCCTCTTAATCTCTACCCGCCAGCATGGTTTTCTTTAAGGTAGGTACACGGTTTCAAACTTGGTTGGTCGTGTTAGTGTTCCTTCTGTGCCTTCGGTTGTCTCTGTCTCCCTTGCTTCCCCTGCATTTCCGGCTGCCTTGGATCCTCTTGCTTCCTCTGTCGCCCCTGATTCCCAAGTAGCTCCTTCTAACGTTGTCGACCCTGCATTTGATTCGGTTTGGCTTGAACATCCATCCGGCTGGACTAGCCCTCGTGATGCCCGCGTCGTTGCGCCAAAACGTTCTCACAATGCCCGTAGGCGTGTCCGCTTTCGGCGTGCTCCTGTTGCCCCCATCCCGTTCACATGTACAGCTTCTACTCCCCCATCCCATCCCCCCCACACCACCATCGCAGGACACACTCCTGTTGAGATCTATTAATGTGTCTCGAAATGAGGGTTTCAATCTGTGGATTGCGCAACCACCGAGGTCCTTTTTTGGTTCCCGACTTGATCCATCGACTTCTGTTGACGACGCTTTTGACTACGTGAGGCTACGTGAGGACTCACGTCGTCTTTTAAGTTGACATCGTCCCCAGAACTTTTTAACATTTGTCTGCCCCCGATTTCTGGCTCAAGAATATCATTGCACACGAGTTTGTGCCCCGTCGTAGGGCCGCGGGAAGCACTCAGAATAGAAGCAATGCTAGCAACCAAAAAAACTAAGTACGCTATCCCTTAACTACCAAAATGTAAGGGGACTAAGAACAGGAACGAGCCAGTTATTTCAAGCTTCTCTTGCCTGCTGTTACGACGTCCTCGCTCTGACCGAAACCTGGCTTCATAGCGGTTTTTATGATGCAGAAATTCTTGACGAGTCCTATCAGATTTTTCGTAAGGATAGATACTCTTACACCATGGCTCGTGGTGGCGGCGTGTTGGTTGCATGCAAATCGCACTTGGATTGCGGCTTGGTTGATATCCCTACTTTTTCCGACACGCTCACAATCTTAGCTTTTAAGATATCTCTGGGGAAGATGAATATATTCCTGCAATGTTCTTATATCCCTCCAAACTTGACAAACCATGCTGATGCAGATGGTCCGAGTCTTAACGATATTTTAATTCTTAGCCTAGATTTTATTAATAATATGACAAACCCAGAGGACGAAATAATTCTTCTTGGTGACTTTAACTTACCCAGCGTTCAATGGGTATTCAACGCTGATGACGATGTCTACTTTCCTTTAAATTGTCTTACTGCTAATGACTCCCATTTTCTTGACGCCATCTCCTCCTCTGGTTTACACCAAATGAGTGATGTAAAAAACTCTATAGGAAGGTAGTTAGATCTTATCTTTTCTTCTGAGTGTTTAAGTAATTTTTTTGTTTACTAATATATTTTTTTCATGTTGGTGTGGAAACCTCATTCACCTCAATATATGTTATGTTCTGGTGAATAGGTCAATTTATTCCAGGCTTCTGCCTGTGAAGTGCGCCTTCTGAGGTAGAAGGGTTAATTCTATAAAAAATGAGTAATCTAATAAAAATAAAAAAGAGGTTTACCAATTACATGAATTTCGGAAAGAATTTGGAAAAAATGCTGAATTTTTGGTAATTTCAAAATATGTTTATCACTTTTGGAAGTGACTGTACCGGCAATGGTAGGAATTTTGGAAAGGACATTGACATAGTAGTTTTCGCCGTCTGTTTGGTTTCGCTGTCTTGATTAGATCAAAAGTTAAAGATAAAATATTAATGAGCATACCATGAAAATTTCAAATATATGAGTCAAATTGCGAGTTACAGGCAATTGATTGAGATTGCCCTACCCCCCCCCCCCCCCCCCCATAGATTTTTTTGGTTTACTACGTGAGATCTGTAACCCCGTCATTTTGGCCACCTTACGTGAAACAGCCTGTATAAATTTAATATAAAAGAAATCTAATTTTTAACAATTTTCGGGTCGCTCCTTTAGGTTTACAGAATTTACTCCGTCCACCAGATTATTCCTCTCAAGGTAAGAGATAAGTCGTTTAGAAAGCCACTTTAAATCGATTGCAATACTGCCGAATGAATTCTGCAAAAAGATCTAGATCTCCTAGATGGAAGACCGAGCTTTTTGTTATCTCCTTATAATACACTACACCCACTATGCCCATTAAAAGTGTCACTCTCATTAAATATGTCGCAGAAAATGCCAAGATTCCATCTCGAATGAAACTCCCTTGCCTTTTTTTGAGTCGCATCAGCCTTCTTGTAACAATTATACTCTCCCTCAACTTAAGTCTATTTAGTTTAAAATCACACTCAACCTGAATTCAAACTTACTCCTGTAATTTCGCACATATCCGTACATTCAAAAATAATTAGTGCCGGAAATTCAATTCGACGACACTTTTCGAGAATCTCAAGATAAATTTCGAATGTAATGAAAATCAAAATCCACTTAAATGCTAGCAGTAAGGCGAAACGACCGATGTATCCCCGGCTTAATTGTTCCTAAAAGCTCTCGTGCTGCCTGAATCTTTAAAATCATCACCATTAACACCTTCTATTGCAATAAATCCTCTCCCGGCTATTTCAATTATTACACAATTACAGCCGAAGCCGGGTGAGCACTTGGATTAATCTGCAAAATCTATTAGAGGCTCTAGAAATTATCCCTCAAGGACCACTGTGACAGAGCAGCACTACATTAGTCCCAGGCGAAGTCAGGGCAACTTCATAAATTGTCGATAATTTTAGAAACAAAAGAGCTTAGGGGGAAATTCCCGGGCGGGCTGGGTTGGGGTCCGGCTTGGGGTTACAATCTTTGTCAAGTGACAAATGAAGGTGCAGGCAGGTGACAACAAAAATATCGATCGATTTGTGTGAGGAAGAGTAACCGTTTCACGGTAAGCATTTATCTTGGCAAGGATTTACCCAAATCAACTGCTATCTGGCACTATCTGCATTTGTATGTATCTGTGCAGTGGCTATTTCAATATCTCCAACACAATTGCACTGCTCAATTCTCCGCTGCGTCGATTTATTGACAGAAGAATGCTATTTATAGTCGAAAATGTGATTTTATGATGACATGGCTGAATGGACCCTGCAGGATAGGACAGAGTGTACCAAGGATGTACTTGCGGGATATTGCAGTACAGTCAGTTGGACCGGGATAAGTGGCCACCAGATGCACTTTAGAACTTCGAAATGTGCGACTGATGGAAATTTATTGCAGCATAAAGAGGTATTTGCAAGCACTAAAAGGATCAATTCTAAGGCGGATATGGGACTCGCAGCTCATCGGAAAGTGCACCCAATTTTATGAGCTTTGGGGAATTTTTCTGCGCACAATGTCAAACCTGTAAACATTTTGCAACTTATGAACGTGTCATTTTACCTTTCAGTTATTGCTCGCGTTAATTGGGTGATTAGTGATATTTCACCAGGTGCAAGGAAGACCAAATTGTTTTGATTAAGGTAAAGTAAGTCTTTGCAGAACCTTTTGCAATAGGACACATGACCAAATATAGCTAGGTCAGTCACGAAACCATACGACGTCTTTCTAGGTCAAAATGAAATAAAAATGTTGGGCACATGCATACAGTCGCAGTCAGAATTACAATTAGTTGACAAAGGGAACTTTCATTTATACTAGCTTGATGTTTACAAACAATTTTTAAACCACCGAGAATCTAAAGTTCGTATAAATATCTACTCTGTTTCGGTCACGGCTCCGCTAGACTATTAATCTCCGCCCAATTTGCCACCTCCTCTATTATAACCACTAATCAAAATTTAATCAAAAGAGTGTGTTATTATCAATATACTGATTGGACTGCCCTTAATAAATATCTAATGGTATGATTACTTTTTCATGAGAGACGCTAGCCATAGAACCAAGAAAGGTCTGAACCCTCTTTATGGGGGGAGGGGGCGGGGTGGAGGGTAAAAGTTACAGATTTCTTAACATTTTCGTTGTTTGAGTTCTAATTCTAGCCAGCATACCAAATTTAAGTTTTTTAAGACTTCAGGAAGTACCCTAGAGGTTTTGATGATCATGAGTGGCTAAATCGACGTAAGGTATAAGGTATAGGTATTAATAAAATCTAAAGTATAAAAGCTAGGCAAATGAAGCTTAGAGTGTTTCATTAGTCTGGTAATACCATCTTTTTCTAAGAATTTGGGGTCTGTGGTATTATCCAGACCGGAGCTATGAGGATTCGAAAATATGACGAAACGCTTCGAGGTAAGGTAGGTAGTGGCCAGTCTTGGCGGGGGCACTGCTGTGCCCCCTGATCCGAATTTTCTGATCAGAACTTTCTGCTCAGACCTTTTTGATCAGAAATATCTGACCTTTCTGATCAGACTTTTCTGATTCGAATTTTCTGATTAGAATTTCCTGATCAGAAAATTCTGATCAGACAGCCCCTGGAAGAGCTGTACCTTCTGTAACTTAGTAAAATTATATAAAATGCAGATATACCTTTCCAATCGGGCAGTATGTATAAATAATATATACAAATTATTTAATATTAGTGTTGAATGGTTTTTAAAATTTAGACTTAACACATAAGCAGACACGTGAATTTCGGTGACCATCAACTACTACATATTGTACAGCGGCTAGTTCAACGGAACTTATACCTAATGTAATTTAAATACTATGCCATGCGTATCTCATTCTTCTTGGCCAAAGTTTCATATGTGGGTGATGTAAGCTCCCACTTTCTCAACATCTTGTTTCGTTTAATCCAAAGATATTGATTTTATAATGGACCATTTCACGATCCACCTCAATAATCTTTTCGTAACAACACTCGTCCCAGAGAGTTCTCACGTTCCATAGCCCAATCGTAGGCCGTTGTTTATATTCAAAGGTTGTCATCACAAAATCAGTCCGAGATATCGGAGGCGTACTAGCAGCTTCATTTGTATATATTTTTTTCAGGTAAGCGGGTTCCAAGCCTACCTATCCTGTCCCAGAAGGAGGCATGCTCCTTAAGGTGTCCCAAGAGTCACTGAGAGGGTACTTTTATAGCGCGAAGGTATTCTCGAAGCCGAGGTGTTCCGGCTGGTACGTGGGTTTCCCTCCTCCTTTCTCAGCCGAGCTTGGGACCGGCTACGGCGGAGTTAACATACTTGAAAAACGTCCGTTTCCAAAATATTGTAATTGATGTGCAACAAAATTTTGTGAATAAGATACTGGAGCAGTACCTGTACACCCTAATAAACATTTTCGACCCTTTATATAAAACTTTTGTTTATTTAAAGAATTTCCTACTTAAAGTGCAATAAAAGAATTAAGTAGTCAGGGATTTCTAAGGATGCGGTTTTTGTAATCCCTTTTCTACCTTGCCATTTTGTACCATTTCGGAAAGGTAATAAGATGGAAAATAAAATAAAATTAAAACCAAATGTATTAATTAGATGAATTTCGAAGTAAATTCAGGAAAATGTTGAATTTTTGGTAATTTTTTTCACTTTTGGAACTGACTGTACCTGTAATGGTAGGAGTTAGATCAAAATTGTTGAGAATTGTGGAAGAGTCATTTGGATAGTAGTTTTTTTTTGTGTTTGTTTGATTTCACTGCGTTCAGTAGATAAAAATTGAAATAACATTTTTTATTTACCTAGGTGAGATCTATCGCCCCACTATCTATCGCACACCTTATGTGAAACACGGAAGCAATTTCATTTAAAGAAGAATTTATTTCATAAATTTATATATTATTCAAATACGTTTTTCAGTAACTCAGTTATTTATTATAAACAACAAAATAAATAAATACTAATTGGAAGAAACCATACGATAGTGGTGCTAATAATAAAAGGATATGCACGGACATACTGAATAGAAAGCGAGCAGGACGTCCACCGAAGTTTAAGAATCGAGCAAGGAGTAGGTTTATATCTGCTGTTGGAAAAATCCCAAGCTAAGAAAACCGAAATTATGCAAAAATCGCGTAGGAACTTGGGAGGGATATTCATACACAGAGCATAAGAAGAGCTTTATGGAAGAAAAGTTTTCGTGGACACGACGCCAAGAAAGCCTCTCATATCTAAAAAAATCGGAACAAGCGAATTTATTTGCCAAAGAATATCAAGTGAAGGATCAAATAGAAAAACGTTTTATTCACAGATGAGAGTAAGTTTAACATCTTTAGAGCAGTTTTCAGAGGAAAAGTTTGGCGTACCTCCAGACCAATCTACACCGACGTCAGCAAGATATTTGATAAACTTCTCTCTTACTCTGTGATTATGCTCAAACTAAGAAAGTTGGGCTTCCCGCCTGTATTACTCGATTAGATCTGCTCTATAAAAGATATAATATGCATTAAGGATTCAGCACATATCCGATATCTTTTCCTAACACTTTATCTCGGTCGTTAGGACTTCATCAGATGTACCAATTTGGGTACGGTGTTGTTTATTCTTGCCATTGACCACATTACCCCTGATTAGGCACTCTTTTTAACCCTTCCAACACAGTAGGCACACTTCTTAGGCGGGGGCCCAGAATCAATTCACCTATTGCATCAAAACGATGAAATGAGGCTCCCACACCAAATTGCAAAGGAAAAAATAACAAGCAAAAGAAAGGAAAAGGAAGATAACAAGCAAGGAACCCCAGCACACAGCATGCAAAACAGAGTCACGTGAGCACAGAAAATAGATAATTCTTAAACGACACCTTGCTAAGAGTTAAATCAAAATTAGGACATGCATTAACAGCCCTACATAAACGATTAATTGGTTCATGCATGCCATTATTTGATCTGGATGGTTTAACATGCAATAAAGGAAGTCTTCGAAGGTTATGTTGGGACTGTCTGAAGGTGACCCTGCTAACAAGCGAGCCTGAGTCTATATTAGAGTTCAAGAGCTGGTGAATAAAGACCAAGTCAGCGACTTTGCGCCTTCGACAAGCCATGGCAAACCGAGCAACCGAAGGCGATAGGTGTAAGGAAAGAGTCTAAACGGATCGTCCCATGGAAGTCCTCTTAGCGCAAATCTAGGAAAATTACGCTGCACCGATTCGATACGCTTGGAATAAACAGCGTAGTAGGGAGACCAGACCTGAGATGCATACTCTAGAATAGGTGTAACTTAGGAGCATTACAAATGAATCAATGTTGGTATATCCGAGAACCCTCTAGACCAACGCTTAACAAAGCCCAAGACTAAACTACCTCCAGACACGATATAGTTGATATGCAGAGTAAAGTCAGGTTTCCTATCAAGTTTTACCCCAGGGTCGGTCACGGACAGTACGCGACGGAGACCATTTCCCGCAAAGTTGTAATTCCACTCTTGTGGATAAGGGCTCCTGGAAAAGGTCATAGCCTCACATTTCTCAAAATTGAGGTGTAAGCCATTATGCTCGCACCACTCCAGAAACGTATCTAAGTCCCTTTGAATAAGGCGGCGTGGCCTGTCGTGGGAAAAGAACTGCAAGCGATTCGAGGGACGATTGCAAGTGGACCTACAATCCAAAGTGCATTGTTTATCACTATATTTTCTCTACAACTCGCTATATCGTAATCTGTTGTCAGCAGAAAACAACCCGGTGGGATTCGAACCGGTGCCTCGGGGTTGAAAGGACGACACGTTATCACTTACCCAAGGCGAAGGCCTCAAAAATCTTGGAGTCAGAGCAAAAATGGGATATTGGTCTGTAATTTTATATATCGCATTTGTCACTTTTTTATTCAGAGGCATAATTAAGGAGAGTTTCCAGGAATTCGGAAACATACCGCAGAGTACAGATAGATTAAAATTAACCTAGAACTGCGGCAAGAGACGAACAACACTTTTCTACAAAAGAGGCAGAAATACGGTCAGAGCTAACTGAGAAGCTATCAGTCAAGGTGGAAATCTGCTTTAAAATCAAGGCTTCGTCATATAAACGGATGCCACAGAAGTCCCCATCAATGCATAAAATAGTCATCTAAAAATGCAGTTAAAAAAATCAGCAAAAGAATTGATTATCGTTGAAAAATCATTGCTTTCGCTATACTCAAAAGACAAAGAAGATGACTAACCATCAGAGTTACGCTTATAGTTAACAAGTCGCCAGAAAGTCGGGGAAGTTCTCGACTCATGCACTCAAAAGATTGTTAGAATGTCCTCGTGACTGAGGATCCTTTCGGTATGTTTCTTTGTTATTATCGTTAGATGCACGCCTTCCATCTCTTGCGAGATATTCGACTATATACAATATATATCTCTAATGTTATCTCATCAATATCTTTCGATCTTCCCAGTGAGTATAGAAATTCTAACCATGCCAACTCGCTTTCGAGATCGAGATAGGCAACTTTTTCGATATACTAGGCTTAGGTTGCACCCTTCCTGCTTTTTTGCTTTTTATTTCTTCGCTTTTTCCAGCACTTTCGGTGGCTTCTCTTCTTCCCCCAGCTGGAGCCACTGTCCTACCTAGTGCCTGACCTCCCGATTGAGTATCTTCTAATTGGAAGTCTCGATCTCCACATCCGGCTGAGTATGTCCATGAATCTGCGAATCTCCTTGCTTCCTTAAATTCATTCGGGAGCTCTTTCAGTCTGGCATTTCGTCTTTGCCAACCACTTTTAGGTACATAGTACATTGTGTTTTAGTGGTGGGCTTCGCGCACCATTTCACTGAAGATAGGTGGCTTCCATGGCTTGATTTTATTCCGCAGGCCTGTTTTTTTCGTTTACCACTGATTTTTTTGTCGTAGGTATTAGCTAAGGCAGTCTCCGGCTTTTCAAAACTTCCTTTCATGCTAACTCGCGGCTTGCTTATCTTTTTCGAGATCGCCTTCCATCCCCACCTCCCCCCAACGGATTCCTTACCATATTGGCAACTCCACATGTCTTCCTTTTGTTTCTGTCTAGGTCTGCAGGCTTGTTTCTGTAATATGTTGCTTAGTAGCTCTGAGTCATACCATTTGTTGTCCGAACCATTGCGTTTCCTAAGCCCAGGCTTTTTCCGTACTCTTGTCGGGCAGAAGAAGCAGTTGCTTTTGTCATGTTGTCTGTCACATTGTCCATTACACAGGAGCTGTAAAGCCAAGCAGAGCTTTTGAAACAAACTCTAGAACGATAAAGTTGCAGTGCCTAATCTCCGGAAAGAGAACAATCTGGAACAGATCTTTCGGAGAATTTTTCCACCGCAAACGCTCTTGGGTCAATTCTGCTGCACCCAAAATGCCGGGCATAGCGCTTGCACAAGACTCGATATGGTTAACTACGTCATCAACGGAAGAATCAGGATGGATCCTAGATATAAAAAGACAACGAGGTCGCCTAGCCGGTCTTAAAGGATCGGTAAAAGTTCACATAAACATATGTCAGAAACTGCTGCAACAGCAGTAGTAAGTGCAGACGAAGGGAGGAGATTCTGGATCATTTAGTTAAGTAGGAAGAGGGGAACATAAACTCTTTGAAGCATTAGCAGAATGAAGGTTGTCTATTACTCTTTTATCGCTATTTTTGCGGCCATTGTTCTAAAGAAATGCCTAGCCTTAATCCAGTGCCAGATTTACCAATAGGCTGGTGTAGGTTGCAGCCTATAGGCCTCCACCACAGTGAATAAAAGAAATTTTTTACCGAGCTGAAGGCGATGCGGTCTAAGTCTCTCTTTATTTCCTCTTGTTGTGCAATTACTACTTTTCTTTATTTAATAATTGGATCAGAAAGTGGCATTTTTAGAGTTGGTGACCTAGTCTTAATTCACCAGCTTTTGAACTCGAACATAGGTTTTTTTACTCACGCAAGTATGGTTTCTTAAAGGCATACCCCGTATAGCTTCAGGAGACTGCCTTTACTACATGTCGTTCACTCTCGGTCTAACTATGGTATGCATGAGCCTATAAATCGCATGTATAGAGCCGAGAATATATCCTGTTTTTGACCTGACTCTTACTAAGGATTTGCTGAAGCGTTCTCTGCTGTTCGTGCACCCCTGATTGTTGTGTGTGGGCGTGTTTTAGTTTTTGTTTGCTAATGTTTTTTACATGTTAGTGTGGGAGCCTAATTCGCATCAATATATTGTTATATTCTGGCGAAAAGGTCAACTGATTCTAGGCTTCTGCCTGAGAAGTGCGCCTTCTGAGTTAGAAAGATTAATTCTATATAATTCTAAGGTTTAAACCTTAGGTTATAAAACTCATTTTACCCTGATTTATTAAATTATATGTAACCTGATATAATTTTTTACCCGGTTATAAGTTAAAATAATTTAGCCCGGTTTATTAGATTACAGATTAGGGGCGGTTCAAGTATTACATAACGCAGTTACGGGGGGGGGGGGGTGTCAAAGAACGCGTTACGAAGCTTTAAGTTGTTGTTAAAATTAAAAGTAAAAGTCCTAACTCTTAACTCCTGACTCATGGCTCAATTTATATGGTATATATCTACACTACACATATTTTTTTACATACGAAAAGAGTCACTGAGTACACAGAAGTATATATATATAGCAAATAACCACAATAAGACATGAGTCCATACTTTGGACTCTAAGAGTCCGACCGTTGCGGTCAAGCAAAGCTACGAACTTACGAATTTCACGCTCACACATTAGGGCTAAAGTGGGCTGAAAGTTCGTTTAATTTCCATTGCTTCTTATTCCGGTATTTTGCGCAACATAATTAACATTTTTAGTAAAAATAATCATGGAGTATTACGTAACGTGTTTGTGGGTGGGGGGGGGGGGGGGTTAACCCGAAAGGTAACGGTGCGTTACAAGAGGGGTGAGGGGTCAGAAATTTTTAAAATCTGCGCTACGTAATACTTGAACGGCCCTTTACCAGTTTAAGGTTTAAAGTTTTTAATAGGATGTGCAAGGTAAAAAAGCTAAAAGCAGGAATTTTCGTTTCCTTAAAGGGTCGTGGCCTCCATCACTTTTCAGCCTATAGGCCTCAAAAATCTAACTCCGGCACTGCCTTAATCAAGTTATCGCGCGATACAAAGCTTGCCCCTATATTTTCGAGGTCAAATTTGACCGTTCCTTAAAATTTCAGAAATCTTTCCCAAGCAGAACAGTGTGATTTTGAAACAGTTTACCATCTTCTGTTTTCCCTCGTCTTTTGAGCCCGAAACTTTCAATCGAGGCTTACATCGTCACTTTCTTCACTAATCTTTTTAACCCATTTCCCTTACCATTAATTCCTTTTCTTCGAAGGCTATACTATAGTATAACAGCGGAACCCCTGATATTTCGCATTATCATAAAAAACAGAAATAAAAATAAGCATTGAATTTAGACATCGAACTGGCAACTTGAAATTCATGTTGGAACGTGGAGATCTATTTCATTAGTTTTTAGATTTTTAGTGTATGAGAGAGAACTTGTATAAATTGAAGTGAATACAGCCAATAACTTTTACTATTAGTCCGAACATTTAATTTTCTGATGTGCATAATAATTCATACCGTCGAAAGTGACCTGCTTTATAAACAATCGCCTTTTAACAAAAGTTTATTTTCAAAATTTTCGACAAATATTCCGCACCATTTTCAGGAAAACTTTACCTTTTGAATTCCATTACTGGAAATGGCATGTACGTATGTAATGACCCGGGCTTAAGCCTTTTGATTTATTTTTCAATTTGCATTGTCTGCCTTGAATTGGATGCAGCAAAATCATTGTAAATTTAAAAGTTTTTTCCTCTCCAAAAAAAAATAAAATAAAAAATATATGAAAGGCAAAACCCATTAAAAACTTTCGGTAGAACTAAAATCTGAATAGCGTCTACATTTGCAACAAATTCGAGCCCTTTTCGTAAAACTGTAACATTTTTCAAAGAGTTTTCTAACAATTGTGCTACATTTTATAGCAAATTTTCACGATTAGTTTCAGGTTCGAGGGTGCCCCGGGACAGTTTACAGACTCCCCCAGGAGGTGGCATACATCTAAAAATTCCGATTGCAGCATTGTTTTGCATTATGAAGGGGCAAACACCAGCAGAAATTACACAAATTGGATATTGTTGATATTTGCCAAAATTTGGTAAACTTTTACCGCAGAGTTTTTTACATTTAGCCTGGCCGTATGTGGACTGGGCGATCCATAGGTGGCCGCCTCGACAGTCACAGTTCTGGTTCACATATGTAAATAGAGGTTAATGGGGTCATGTGATGTTGCAAACCGAACAGTGGAAGGGGTACATAAAACACAGGAAGCTTTACATGTTGTGAGTTTCGCTAAATTAAATTGGGTGGTAAGGCTTGTCGTATTTTTGTGGTTTACACCACGCAAATAGAGATAGAGTTTGAGTGGGTGGATGAATTTGGCCACAATAATTACTTCCGGAACTGACGCTTGAATATGAGAATTAATATCTCGCGAATTTGTAAATTAAGAGATACACAACTCTTTGGCCAAACTACCCCCGCGGTTGTAAACGAATAAACTTTATTAATATTTTCAACAGATACTTACTCGGAGGCCAAAAAATATATGGCTATGCCCTCACCAGCGCTTGAACGGTTTGAATTGTCCTGCATTTGTCCTGTTTAACTTATTGCTGCCTTTTCCTGGTTCGTGTGTAAAAGTGACAAACGTGAAAAATGCCCAAAACAAAATGAACGTGGCTAACCCCAAATGAAAATGCTGTGAATTTAGGGGAGAGCAAAACCAAAAACTTTTGTAACTCGATTTTAATGAGGGTCATGATGTCGTTATATTCCTGGAACACTTTTAGCATACTAAGCTAAACGGGATGCTCCTTGAATTAGGAAGTGTTTTAATGGTTTGCTTCCTGGCAGGAATTGTTTTGACCGAAATGAGATTTCATGGAACGTTCGGGTAGTTACGTGTCAACCGCGAAAATTATGTGCGCTAATACTGTTAGAAGAGTTAAGATAACACAATTGGAATCGTGCTGCTTTATGAATGTTGCCCCCCAAGGACAGTGATTTTAGTTTTAATTGCGAATTTAATATTTCACGTATTTTTTGACAACTTTTATTTAAGACAAACCTGAACTTGCAATCGAATAGCAATAGTTGATCCCCTCAAGGTATTAATAAAAAACCGGTAAAACTTGAAGTACTTCGCCATTACTATTAATAGGATCACAGATTTAATTGTTTTATCTTCTATCCAAGACAAGATTGATTAAAATATTTCTACTCTGATGGCCTGTTTTTGATACCAGATTTCGTGATTTTTTTTGGGAAAAAGTAAGATAGGAACAATTATGAAATTTTTGTCTTTTTACTTAGGACATAAAGTATAGAAAGACAATTTTTTTTTTGATAGAAAAACCCAAACATGGGTGGGCTGAATTCAGCCCCTCCAAAAAACGCTGCTTCACAGTGTGCAGAGTTTCAGCCTTTGTAGTGCTCTGAATCAAAAATTTTTTCGCATTCTTAAAGTAGAGACTCGTTTTGACCAAATTCAAATAGAAATTTCGAAAACCAAAGAAATGACGTGAAATTCAACATGGATTTTTAAATTTTCCATGTTTTTTTTATCTTTTAAGTTTAGATTCCGAATTACTGCACACTAGCTCGAAACACATGGTTTCGAGAAAAAGGTGTTTAAAATTTGGCAGTGTCTATTTACCACCCTCAAATTGCCATGTAATTCCCCAGGTACACAGAAAGTACACGGAAGTACATGGAAATGCACGGCAAGTACGCGGAAATACATGGAAAGTACACGGAAAGTACACGGAAGTACGCGGAATGTACAAGTACATATTACTCGTAAGTACACGATAAGTGCAAATAATCACTTGTATATTCATATTACTGGTAATAGTTTATCAGCCTATTCAGCCTGTTCTAGATAAAAATCAGGCGGAGGCTGCCGCCCCACCAGTTAATAAAGCAACTTAAAGCCTGATTAATACACCTCTTCCTCCCAGAGAGTCTAATAAAAATTTTACGGAACGTGTTGGGTACCTCTTCCTCCCAAAAAGACGTGTACTTTCCGTGTATTTCCGTGTACTTCCGTGTTATTTCCGTGTACTTACCGTGTATTTCTGTGTACTTTCCGTGTATTTCCGTGTACTTCCGTGTACACGGATATTACACTGCCATTTGAGGATGGTAAATAGAAACTGCCTTAAAATTGTAAGATAAAAAGGTAAAAATTGTTTTTCTTTGTAAATATGGAATGGATACTACGGCCAAACAGGTCTCTTATGCCAGATCCCCTACTACTATATCAAATGCACAAATGCCACCATCAAGTAGACAAGGAACTCTTTAACAAGGGAGGATATAACATGAACTGGGTTTAGAATTTCCATAATTTTAAGCCATGCCAAGGCAGGACAGGAGCACATAACGTGCTCATTACAGAGCCGAAACACCGTCTCACTAAAGAGATGATGTGTATGATTTAGGCAGATGGTCTGAATGATTTAGACAGCTCTAGTAATATATTGCCTTGTTTGCAGATAAATAACATAACCACCCTCATATATGAGAGCGGTATGTAGCCCCATTTATACGTGCCTCTAAGCAAATTGGCCAAAGGAACAAGGATGGTATCCATGTACTTCTGTAGTAGGGCTGGGAATATACTAGCCCCCCAGGAGCTTTAAAAGGTTCCTTTCAACGTCCCCATCTACGTTTGTCATTGTGAAAAATTACGCCAGAGAGACTTAAGGCTGTACGATTTAACGGAGAGCTTTCGTCACCGGCCACCTGGTTGACTAAGTTTGGTCCTAGTATTGACCCAGGAAAGTGCACCTGTAACAGATATTCCAATGTTTCCCTTTGGGTTTCAGAGTGGGTATCATGCTGCTTTCTGAGAAGCCCTACCCTATTTGAGCCATCCTTGTCTAGGACCTACCAAAGTGCCTTCTCCCGGACTCGCTTTTGGAACATCATATTTCTTTATTATATTCAGTTTGTGCGAACATGTACATATCCCACTATTCAGAGCGTTTAGCTCTATTAAATAGTAGTCTAACTTGCTTTTGCATTTCACTCAGCCGTTTGCTTCACCAGGGCACCTTATTTACCGCTTTGGTTGAGACTGAGAGGAGGAGATGCTCACGTCATTTTCCTGGTTAGCCGCCACTTCTAGTTCATCAATCGAGCTGATTGTTGTGACCAGAATTATCAGCTCTAAAGGTATACCAGTTTGTTTTCCTGGGAATAGCGGTACTAGATAAGAACTCAGAACGCCCCCGAATATCGAATCGGATCTGCAGATGGTCCGATATCGAAGCTTCATCTGAAACTCCCCAGCTAGAGTGAAGTTTCACCCTCCATTAACTATATCAATAGTTTTATCAATTAGATCGTGTAACAGGTGCTCACTTCTTTCATTAATGTTGCTACTGCCCCAAACCATTTGGTGGACGTTCGTATCGCCACCGATGATGAACTGTCGGTTCGTCTGTCGACATTAACTGAGGAATTCTTCAACTTCATCAGGTGGAGCGAATGGGCTGTCTTCAGGAAAGAAGGCTGATGTCAGGACAATTTTCTGCCTACTACCTACTGTGGGGATCTCAGCCAGGATTGCCGCAAGGTCCCTGGAAATAAAGTTGGTCACGGGGAAATGATCAACACTTTGTTCAACTAGGATGTCCGCCCGTGGCTTATCCTCAACTTAGATGACTTGATGTTAAGCCCTCCCAAAGTAGCGCCATGGTAAACTACTGTTCGGCAAAACTTCTGCATAATGTGACTGATGCTCCTTTAGCAAGGTGGAGGTTTGCCTGGAATACCATACGATGAGCATGAAGTCTTCCGTGCCGCCTGGCGGACGGTGCAGACGGAATAAATATCCGAGGACTCTTTCTCAGATACCAGTTCCTGTACAATAATGTTTAGCACTGACAAAGTGTTGTCACTTATGCTCACCAACTTTTGGGGACAGGGTTTGGTACCCTGCCAGAATCTGTAGAAATGTGCCCAACGGTTCCATCCGGAGAAGCGGAAAGCTCTAGCCCACTGGCTACTGTACTGTCTTATGTGACGATAAGTCTACTGGTTTGGTCACACGTTAATGTGCATGGAACCGCATCGCATTCTTTGTTGCTTTCGTTCGAACCAATGTGATTCCGTAAACCGGTAGGTAGAGTCACTCGCAGCAGAGCCCGGCGCATGATGTTTCACCTTTAATTATAGTATTTTATTTAAGTTATTATCCTTCTCTCCGCTTGACTACGATTAGCCAGGACTCCTGACAGTTACTTGACCGTGCCAACATGTGAATTCGCTAGTATTTTTGAATGTGTTCTTTTTTCGAATAAGACAGGAAGAATCCTCCAAAGATACCAGTAGCTCGTGCTACACGATTCAGACTATTTCCGAACATTCCACAACGTTCCAGAATGTTCGGCGATGTTCTGGAATGTTGTGGAATGCTCTCGAATGTTCTGGACTGTTCTAGAAATTTCTAGAGGGCAAAACTTCCAGCCCTTATATCTTCAAAAGCACGCCCTTCAGGTTTAAACGGGAACCTTCTTCATGGATAGGGGATTGATCGTACCGGGACTCTTTTCTGAGTTTTAGCGGCACGCACGTTGTACACTTACTTTTATAATATATGTTGATTAGCTACGGTGTGAACCTTGGCTAACACAAAGTTCACACCCTAGTATCGTGGCCTCCTGTTACTCATACCTTATGGAAATTTTGCTATAAAAGAGGGTCAGTCAGCAAGAACATCGATCATAGTTAAAAACACATCCATATGTATGAGTGTTTTTAAGGAAAAATTATTAAAAAATGGTGGAATTTACTTTTGAGGAATACGCGGATATTATTTACATTTATGTTGCAGTAGACGGAAGCGAGAGAATGGCTATACTGAAATATCAAAGGAGATTCCCTAATCGGCGAGCACCCCAAAGAGGGGTATTTACACGGACTATCCAAAGGTTAAGAGCAACAGGAAGTGTAACTTCACTCGGCATGGAAAAGCGACCCTAAGCTTTGGAAACTTCTACCGACGTTAAGCAGCAAATAATCACCCCAGTCAGACAAGACCCTGAAGCAAGCACGAGGCGAGTCGCAATAAGAGTAGCAGTGTCTTCAGATAAATTTTGGAAGTTTATTCATCGAGAGGGATTACGTCCATATCACCATAACACAGTTCTAGGACTACTGGAAGGAGATTCCGATAGAAGACTTCTGGAACGCGACATTGACAGCAGGGCATTTCTGGACAGAATTCTGTGAACGGATGAATCGCAATTCATCAGTGATGGTATCATGAACTTCCATAACCTACATACCTGGTCGGTGACTAATCCACACAGGACGAGGGTGACCTCATTCCAGCAGAAATTCAGTGTTAATATTTGGGGGACTATTTCTCGATATGAATTACATTCCATATTTTCTTATTCATCGCTTGATTTAAAACTATGAAAGAGCCGCACGAACATAGAAGAAAAAGGAGAATTTGAACCCTCTGTAGAGGACTAAAGGATCTGAAGGAAAACGGAAGACAGACTCAAGGACGAACAAGGCATTACGACGGATGTGCTTGCAGGATCGCTTTAAAAGCGTTGTCCGTATGAGGGCAGTGTTGAAGGATATCAAGTCGACCTTAGCGCCGAAACAATCCGTAGGAGGTTGCGAGAGATAGGACTATATAGAAGACGACCAGCGAAAAAACCCATGTTGCATGTGGCGAAGAAGTATGAAAATTGGATAAAGGAAGACTGGTGACGTGTGATTTGGTCCGGCGAAAGCAAATGTTGAATGTTGTGTGCAGATAATCGACCATACGTGCGTTGTTTCAGCAGGAGAAAGATTTAAGGATGAGTGCACGATCTGAACAGTGAAGTTTTCTTAAAGTACAATAGTCTGGGGATGCTTCTCTTTCTGCACTCTGGGTACTTCTTCACTTCTTTTATGGAACAATGAATGCTCAAAAGTATGGGCAAGTCATAAAGGAGTTTTTGATACCAGTCATTGAAGAGCACCTTTCGTCTTCGTCTGCTTTCGAGAGAGAGAAAAAGAGAGAGAAGAACTTCTTACAGGACAGAAAGATCCATCAAGAGCTCCGTAGGAATTGGTGTATCTCAGATTGATGCACAATCTGACGTGTTAAGTTCTTCGTTGTAGGTGTTAGTTGTGTTCAGTTAAAACTGCATATCATAAATATGCAGCTAAGTCTTTAAATCATACAAAGTTAGGTTAGGTTACGGTGGCGGCGAAAAAGCCTCGCACAGACTACATCGGGTCCATAGTGCTACCAAGAATTAGATGCCCTACGTCCAAGAGGTTTCGTTTTGCGATTGTCGGGGAGCTACCTTATTAGTATTAAAGGTATTCGTCTCTGTTGAGAACTTCAGAATTCTTTTAATATAAATTTCGAGGTTTCCTTTAAGCACTCAATAAAATTGTTGCCCACTACCTTCTGTCTGTTGGGTCCTGGATAGTAAGTTTGAGTCGAGATTTTCCCTAATATACGATCCAGAACCATTTTCCTGGAAAGAAACGAGGTTAGGCTGATCGTCCTGTATTCACTGGGCCTGGCGTGCCCGCACTTGCCTGCCTTCGCGATGAAGACTACCCGTGAGCGATGTCAATATTCTGGTACATGGTTTAACCTGAAACAACCGTCTAGTCCCGGTGACTTTTCCGGCTTAAAGGAGTTAATCGCCCATCTGATCCTATCCTGGAAGATAATCATAGAGCTGTACTTTCAGTTCGTAAGTGCTTTTTCAACTAGAATAGTCGCTGGATTTTTACAGGCAGTGTACTAATGTACCGAACTTTGCCCAATCGCTTCTTTGCGGTAACTGTTGTTCTGACCCCAAAACTAATATAACTGTGATTCGATAGCGGGGGGCCTCTCTAACACCCTTCAGTCCACCAAAGCTATCCATCTCTGTGAAAAACGTCACATCGAATACATTCTTACTGATTGGGCCCCTGTACGTTGGTACGTTGCCCCTGTTACTGTGTGCATTTGCGTCTCCTCCGATCACTGGGTTGAGCTTTCTTTGCTTCTCTTCTTCCACTAGTCTCTGGAATTCTTCCGGTGGCGCTTCCCTGTCATGTGCCATGCAGGTCGATGGAATGAGCAACAACTATGGCGCATTCCTTCCAACCTCACATAACACAATCGTTAAGTCATAAGTACTTAAATTAGAGCAAAGATTAATATTAAGTTCTTTTCTAGCCAATATAGCCGAACGCTTCCTATCTTCCTTGACACAAGTCGTTAATGCTGTCCCCTGCTGCTATCCAGGGTTCATGGACAAGCGCCAAGTCCACCTTTTCCTTGTTAATTGTATGTAGCAGTGGTGCAGGTTTATCTGTAGCACACTCAGCATATGTACTTGTCGAGAGTTATCCTCCGTTTAGGATGGGATAATAGCTATTCGTGGGACTGCTTCTGCCTTTTGTGCCAACGGAGTATTCTCCCTGTCTACTACTTTGAGAGAGGCTCCTTCCCATAGGTATTTCATAGTTTTGCTGCACCAACCTAGGATGGACTGATCATTGCACCTGATGATCGGCAGGCCACAGAACCAACCTGCTCCATCAAATGACGGCATTGGTTGGCCCGCGTCTCTCTCCAAGTGCCCGACCAGCTCATATAACTGCCTCATCTCTACGACCTTCTACCTCTCCAATGACATCTTGCCATGGGGGTCAATCAATTTAAAATACAAACAAATCTAATTGTTTTTGGATTCATTGTCATCTCATATTATATATACTCTCCTGCCCGTACACTTGGGTAATACAATACAAAGACTTTTTAATGGCTCCCTTGTCCTGGAGTAATTTCATCATTTCTTAACGACTCTTGTCATTAACTCCAACTCTTTCTCTCCACAAAAAGTAAGTCTTTAGAATATCATTAAAATGCAAATGTTTGCCAAGCAGAACAATTGCATGTCAGCAAAATTTCATCGTAAAACTGTTAACGAAAGTCCGGACTCCCAAGTTATGCTTTCTCATTAACGGAAACAATTCAGTAACTCCATTTTCGACAACGATATCTTCGAAATAATACTTCAACAACTTCCAATCTCACAAATAAATTGTCTTTACAATCCATTTAACTTAACAATTCGAGTAAAGCATTTAATTCATCTCTGAGCCATTTATCTTTCGAGGCGTTTGGGCTGACTTGGGGTAGCTCAATTATCACTCGGCTCTGTATACCTAAGCTGATTACAATGTCCATCTTTGTTCCATTCATGTTCAGGCTACCTGCACCTATGAATGCCAATGAGCCCGCTAGTATAAACCTCTCAAGTCGTGATAATATCCAATAATCGGATGGTCTGTCACAGTCCGCTTGTTAATGTTTTGGCGTTTTACGGCATCCACATAACAACCAACCATGGTAAGGACTGAATGGACTGACCCGCAGGGCTGATAGCTATCAGGCTTATGTACTGTAACTAATTAAACGTCGAATTATTTTGATTTACTCCGAAGCTTTCCAACAGCATGTAAAACTGTCGAGGAGATGAAGGGTTCGGCAATGATAGTCTTGTCGTCCTCCGGATATTTGTGAATTGTTCGGTGCTGATCTCTATTGATTCGGAGAAGCAAAACAGATAACACCATCTGCAGCTGTACAAGGTGAAATTATTCTTAGTGTTGTAATTTATCTACACCCTGTTGATACATACAAATCACTGTAAATTGGTTTACAAACGCTTTGATGATGTTATGAACCAATAGTACCGCCGTAATTAAACTTCTATGTAATTAAGATCCACCAAAATTGTAAACGGAACAAAACAGCGACAAACGTTTTTTTAACTAATTGAAATTTAGGAAAACCCACAATAAAAAGGGTCATTCAATCCAACTACATCGCCCTATGAAAATTACTAAAACAAACAACTCCATATGTGAAGGACACTTGGAATTTTCTATTTTCAACCATTCTCCACTTGATTTGGCCACAAACATTAGCCTTTCGGGTAGTCTGGGAATGGGATAAAGTCCTTTACAAAAAAAAAGTACTCCAATCTTGCCGCTTCAGTATCATCAAAATAGTTGCGAATCTATAATTGACAAAGTTTCCGTGAACGATTTAGTCGAAACCCCTTTGTGCTGGATTTTTGTGGTGGTGGGCCTGGATCCTGCCCGCATGGTCTCCTTTCCCATTGCGGTTCGACATAGCATCAAGGACTGGAAGAAATTTTCCACTTCATTGGCCAAAAGAAGAATCCAATTTCTATTATGGGCAAAGTTTTTGTACCAGTTTAGCTAATAAAAGTTGATAATGACTCGGGACCTCTTCGGGACAACTTGTTGGGATGGAAAAAGAGCTCTATAAGCGTTTTACTCGTGCATACAAGCTCTGCTGGTTCAATCAACCTAATCGAATTAAGAATATAATTGCTTGGCGGGGACATTTTTCGCATGCAACAACGGAAAAACTGATTAATTAAAGTTTGCAACTTTTCTCCGTTCGACGAGGTGTTAAATTTATTTACAGGTAAACTAATTTAAGTGCGCGAAATGAGAAAAAATTAGTATTTTTGCGAGAAGTAGAAATTGTTTAAATAATATGAACGACAAATTTATTCTGAGAAAAAACAGAAAATTGTGAATACAAGCTTTTTACCGGTAGTTACAAGCGATTTAAGTACATGTAAGTTTAGTTAACTTACTTAGACCAATAATTCGAATGGTTTGGTATAAGCTGATGAGTTGGTACTTCGCACAGTGGGCGCAGTACACTCGCGATTCAAGTTAGTAATTTGTGTTAGGTAGAGTATGTTTCCTGGCTGATACCACCAGAAAAAAAATGTTGGTGTAGTCGGAGTGAGGGGTGAGGGTGGAACCTAACTTTGTAACGCGTGGACCAATTTGGATGGTTATTTTTTTGTTGTACAGAGTACGATCCCCCATTGCTAATAAGAGAAAACAATTTGGTCTAGGGTGGAGAGAGGGGGAGGGGTAGTCTAACTTGTAACGCGTGGACCGATTTGGATGGTTCTTTTGCTGTTGTATAGAGTGTGATCACTTATTGCTAATAGGAGAATAATTTGGTCCTATGGTGGAGTAGGGATAGTCTAACTTCATAACGCGTGGACCGATTTCGATGATTCTTTTTCTGTTGGGTAGAGTATATTCTTTGATTGATACCACGAGAAAAAATTTTAGTGGGATGGAGGTGGCGGTAGGGGATTGAACCTAACTTTTTAACGGGTCGATTGGATGGTTCTTTTTTCCTTGTATAGCATAGAAGACACTAAAAAGTTAAAAATGAAATAGTTTTTAAGAAAAAAGTTGAACCGACTTCACAAAAAGTGCTAAAAAGCATAAAATAATTTTTAATTTTATATCTATTACGACATTTTGAAGTCGATGCAAATTAAACAAATAAAACAACTACAGAACCACAATTGAAGATATGATATATAAAACTACCTGAACGTTTCAGTTCACGGGATCATAAGGAAGGGCGATTAAATAGTTTTGTTGTAGATATTTGGTTTGTTTGATTTGCACCAAAAATGTCATGTTTGTTCAAAATGTCGTAATAGATATGAAATTAAAAATTATTTTATGCTTTTTAGCGCCTTTTGTGAAGTCGGTTCAACTTTTTTTTAAAAACTATTTTATTTTTCGCTTTATAGTGTCTCCGACTCTATACAACGAAGAAAGAACCATCCAAATCGGTCCACGCGTTAAAAGTTAGTTTTAACCCCCTACCCCACCCCCATTCCACTAAACTTTTTTTCTCATGGTATCAATCAAGGAACATACTCTACCGAACAGAAAAGGAATCATCGAAATCGGTCCACGCGTTATGAAAAATGGCTATGTGATGAAAACGGAATCAAGTTGTTCAATACCCATTGCCCGAATTTCGGAAACCAGGAAAACGTCAGATGCCGTATAAAGTCAAGGCCGACTCGAACCTGTGGTGCAACTGCCAAGAAAGAACCTCAAGACATCCAGCGGTAGAATGAAAACACTATACGACAACAGAGCAAATTTTAGCAGATTCAAGGAAGGATACCCCGTCTGGCTATTCAAGCCACGGCGAACAAAAGGAAAATCACCGAAGCTTTACCAGCAGTGGGAAGGATCCTATAGGATTCTTACGCGCATCAAGGATGTGGTCTATAGGATACAGCGAGGACTAAGAGACAAAAATAAGATCTTGCACATTAACCGATTAAAGCTATACCAAATAACAGTCTAACATGCACTGAAGTCTGTAGTGATGAAAACGAAATCAAGTTGTTCAATGCGCATGCCCCGAGAGATGCCGTATGAAGCACAATGATCCTCGTACCTTTTTTAAATTTGTAAATCTGAAAAAGAAAACTGATAATTATCCATCTACAATGTGGTATAATGGATCCTCTAGTTGTAGCGCGCCGGATATAGCTGATAACTTTGCATTGTTTTTTGAGGGTGCCTTTTTATCAAGCAACTTTGTGCCTTCCCTGGAAGAGTTTGGTCATATCCAAAATCGTCCCGCTACCTCCATTTCTTTGCCCATTATATCTTGGGATATTATCATGAATGCTATCAAGGAACTCAAACTGGACTGTATTCTTGAGATCCTGCTCTGATGCTTTACTCACTCCATTGGAACTCATCTTTAACAAATCTCTTCAGGACGGCAGATTTCCTACCTTATGGAAGAACGCCTTTATAATTCCTGTTTATAAAAAGGGGCATAAAAACTCCATAACAAATTATAGGCCAATCGCGAAGCTTTCCTGCATACCCAAGTTGTTTGAATCTGTTATATACTCACAGCTTGTTGGGCAATGTAAGGGGTTAATCTCATCTAATCAACATGGCTTTCTGCCTGGTAGATCGACAACAACCAACCTTCTGGAATTTACATCACACATTATCCCTGCCTTCCAACAGGGACTCCAGACTGACTGTGTCTACACCGACTTTAGTAAGGCATTCGATAAGCTCCCTCACCCCGTGATTATGCTTAAGCTTGAAAGGTTGGGTTTTCCGCCTTTATTGCTCGACTGGATCTGCTCTTACTTAAAAAATAGGACTTACCGTGTATCTTTCCGTAATACTTTATCTAGAGTTGTTTAGGCTTCATCTGGTGTACCGCAAGGTAGCCATCTGGGGCCGCTGCTGTTTATTCTTGCCATTGAAGACATTGTCCCTCTGATTAAGCACTCCAAAGTTTTAATCTATGCAGATGATATGAAGATTTTCTCATGCGTTAGAAACAGTTATGATTCTTCCTGCATTCAGGATGATTTGAATACCTTTAGGAGTTGGTGTGCCACAAATGGACTGACACTTAACCTGGATAAATGTAAAGTTATGTCAATCTCTAGGAACATCAATCAGCTCGGCCTTGATTATACCTTTGCGGAAACTAATATCCGTCGTGTGGAGTCCGTTACTGACCTCGGTGTAATGCTAGACAAGAAACTCGATTTTACTCCGCACATAAACCATATAGTATCTCGGAGTAATTCAGTTCTTGGCTTTGTTAAGCGGTGGTCAAGGGAGTTTTGTGATCGACAGACACTTATTCACTTATTTTTTTCTTTAGTTAGACCAATTCTTGAGTACGCATCTCAGGTTTGGTCTCCTTGCTATGCTGTTCATTCTAGACGCATTGAATCGGTGCAGCGGAACTTTGTTAGGTTGGCACTAAGGGACCTCCCTTGGAATGATCCATTAAGGCTTCCTCCTTATGAGGATCGCCTCCGATTGCTTAATATGCACTCGTTAGAGGAACGTCGTAGAATTTCTGACCTAGTATTTATTCATCAGCTTTTGAACTTGAATATAGATTCTCTCACTCTTGCAAGTTTGGTTACTTATAGGCATACCCCGATAAGCTTAAGGAGATTGCCTTTACTACATGTTATCCATTCTCGCTCTAACTATGGTATGCATGAGCCTATTAACCGCATGTGTAGAGCCGTGAATTTGTGTCCTACTTTTGATCTGGCTCTTACTAAAGATTTGCTTAAACGATCTCTGTTGTCTTTGCACCCCTGATTGTAGTGTTTGGGATTGTTCTGGACTTTTTTTTATTTGTTGTTTTCTTTTTTCTTGTTTACTAATATTTTATTGCATGGGTTGTGGGAGCCTCATTTATCTCAATATATGTTTTATTCTGGTGAATAGGTCAATTGATTCCAGGCCTCTGCCTGTGAAGTGTGCCTTCTGAGTTAGAAGGGTTAATTCTATAAAAGTCAAAACCGACTCGAGCCTGTGGTGAACTGGTGTGGTGAAAATTAATAACGACCATTTCTAGAATTAAGTTGCTGAACTTTCTAGAATTAAGCTCAGAAGTATAAATAAGGCTGAGTAGCAGCCTAGTGAGTTAGTTATATTTTAACCAGTGAAGTGATAAGTGTAAATAACTAAAGTGAAACAGTGTATTGTGAAGAAAACGTGTAAAGGAAATGAACTAATTCAGGGAAGTGAATAAAATGGTAAAAATTTAGGATTGAAAATAAGTGTCTTAAAAAATCCGGGCCCGGAGAGCCCCATTTACCTTACAATATTAAAAAAAAAAATATTTTTTTCAAAACCATCAAAGAGTTGTTCCCTCTCAACTAGTAATATTCGGAAAAAAATGTATTGCCAAGGAAACCTTTACTGGTCAAACAAATTTTACTCTACCAAATTTCTCTCCAATTACCATCTTTCTCATAAACCTGTTGATGGTTCAGATATTCCTACCAAGGGTGCATATTGAAATGCCAATGCATCGGAACTGCACAATTGTTACGAAGTAAAATCTGCATACCATTACGCCATCAGTATTATTTTTTTAAATCCAACATTTACTGCAGCGATGACAACTTCTTACATCAGAAAAGAAATAAACAACAGTAATTCGCACTTAACTACAAAACACTGAATGGTTATCGCAACACTCTAATATTCCAATTCCAAAGTCAAAAGCTGTGACACTCCAAAAACCTCATCACGTTCTCGCGGCAATAAAGGACAATTTTCTTTTGGATATCCACCGCTCCCGATACCCTGTCTTCAAAATATGCGAAGTTTCACAATCTTAGAAAGTTCTTCCTTCCTTATATCCTTCCACTTTCAGTTGTTGCCATTTCATTTTCACCACTCCCCTTCCAGAATACATCTGTTGTGTAGAGTTCACATGATGCAAGTTCTCAAGTAGCACTACCATCCTAGTGTAACACACTTTTGGTTTTAACACCAGGTGATACAGGCGAAACAGGTGAAGTATGTGACCAAGCGAAGAAGTTCAATAAGAAGAACTTTTCCTCAGCATGGTTACTATGGAGATAGATGCACCAACTTTAAGTAAAGATCTCATATCGTAGGGCATTTAAAGAAGAAGAAGAAGATGATGACGATGATAGGGAAAAAACTTTTATGCTTTTATGCAGCGGAGGTTTTGCACGAAGTGCTAGGACATGATGAATGCGATGGAATGGAAGGAACTTCTTTGCTTTCTAAATAAAAGCATACAATTTTTCTTAATGGAGAAAATGGATAAAGTCAGGGTAGTGTACATAGTGAAAGTTTGAAAAGGATCATTCTCTCCAATTTAATTAATGTTTCAATTTATTCGAATTCTCCATGGCATTCCTTTAGGATTAGAAAGGCTGAACGATTAAAATCTACCTATTCGCAAACCTTTTCATAGCTGAATAGCTGTGCATCTCCTTTCCATCTTTTGTAAGCGGATTTATTGTTTTTAAATTCAATTAGCTGACTCTAAGCTGATCCTTGGGATAATGCCAGCTTTTTGGGAGCTGTTTAAGGAATCTACATAGATTACGTCTTAATCCTTTTGTTCTACCTCAACAGAACTGTAACATAATTTAAAACGACCAACAATTAAGTTTAGCTCCATATGGAATCCTTAACACAGGCAAACTAAAATCAGTGTCAAGGACTATGCAGGAAGAATTAAAGAGGTCGGTCGGTAAGATAAAAATTAATGACAACGTCATAAGTCCTTGAAGGTATCTAAAGTTAAAAAAAACTGAAATTCAAGCATATGAAATTGCTGAGACAAAAGTTCGCAATTCAAGTACTTGTTAACCTCTTCCTACTCTTCATCATTACGAATCTATTTGTAAATGTTTTTGCAGAATTCTTCCTCCTGGCTCATCAGCTAGTAAATATAATTCGATTGTTTTATGTGTTCAGAGTTTAATAAAAAAGGCTAGTAGCGACCCTAATAGTGACGCTTTTTATGGTCGAAACTTGTTCCTTGGGTCAAAACAAACAACTTTTGCCGCAAACATTTTTCGATTTGACTCTTAGTTTTTAACAAATCAATGTTTAAAAAAAATGTTAATTGCCGATTTGTTAAAAAACTAAGGATTAAATCGAAAAATGTTTGGGACAAAAGTTGTTTGTTTTGAGCCAAGAAACAAGTTTCGATCATAAAAAATGGAGTGAACTCTACGTTGACCTTGAACTTTTTGAAAAAATTTCAAGGTCATCTTGCCTCCCCCTTGAAACCATTCTTTTGTCCGAAACTTCTTTCTCTAGGTCGCATTATTCAAAGGTTACTGGGGTGCGAAGTATTACAAAAAAAAACCCCCGGTATATGCGCCCATTGCTAGCACGAATTGTGAACAAATACGCCCAGTTACAGGCCCAACAATTTAAAAATTGACTCACCATAAATGCACGCTTCTGTTACTACGTTCTCGCTTTTTTACTTATAATCTTTATTAACCCGAGTAAAAATAAGACTCTACTGCATAAGACATAGAGATAGGTCAAATATAATTTTATTATTCTTATTTTAAATTTTAGTCTAGAAAAAGTTTGAGTGCACCGTGCTTAATTAGGTCTATTTCTTGCATCTTTTATTGATACGTTCTTGCAGCTGGGTTTGGCGTTAGTGAAGAAGTTATTTCGTATCATGGATCAACCACCAAATTCGCGTGTCATCGGACGACATCCAGAAAACGGGCACCACGACACCGACTACTACTAACACCTGAAAACGGCTATCATGACACCGTTTGAACTTTGTAAATTCTCTTTGATAACATTCCAGCGATTTGTCCAACTTCGCCTTCCTGTACATTCATGAACTTCTAATCGCCTCTCGCACTGTAGAAAAGCATCGAGAGACGAGAGAGACGACTCGACTCTTCATTGGCTCGACGAATAAATGTTTCGACGTGGTCTGCCTGACTGAGACTTGGCTTTGTGGCAGGCTTGCAGACGCTGAGCTTTTTGGCTCTGAGTACTTGGTTTTCCGCCGTGACCGCCACCTTTCCGCTCCTGATGCTCCAGTAGGAGGTGGTGTTCTCTGCGCTGTCCGCCATGACATTCCTTGTATGGTCGTTGATGTTGCGGGATCTGATCCCCTAGAATTCATTTGTGTGGTTCTCAAGCTTCCACACAAAAATGTTTACATTCCCACGGTCTATATTCCACCTGGATCGCCCTCTGATTACTATGAGTCGATGTCTACTTGTGTTGGAGAACTGGCTGATTTGCTGCTTCCGTCGGATGACCTTATGCTCCTTGGAGATTTTAATATGCCTTGGATCAGTTGGGAGCACTCCTTGAATAAGGGTTGCCTACTACCATCTTTTTCGGTTGCCCCACGGTATGTTCCGGCCTTTATGGATTCCATTGCCTCTTGCGGTTTATCACAGGCCTGTAACGTGATGAATGACTCGGGCAGGTTCCTGGATTTCAGGAACTCGTCATTCAGCACTTGGAAGCATTCCAACAATTTTCCCTTGTGTAGGACGTTGCATTGTGCTTCGAAGTAGGACCCCTTCATGATGGTGATAATTTTTTGTGGGTTGTCTCTCATGTCCAAATATACTCGTGATCAACGCTGTCAAACGCCTTGTCAAAATCGACGAACATTAAATGAAAAGGGAACTTCATTCGGCGGATTGCTCGATGATAATGTGATCGCTACAGCAGAAACCCTCACGAAAGTCTGCCTGTTCCTCGCTAAGAGTGCGCTCGATTGTATTCCTGATTAGCATTAAGATGATGTTAGCCATAAATGTGGATGTGTGGGAAGGGGTGGATGTAAATTTCTTAACCATCAGACTCTTCTGAAGACCACATTTTCTGATCCGAATTATCTGTTCAGAATTTTCTGATCAGAATTCAACATAAAAGACTGACGAAAACATCTCGGCAAAGTTCTCGTTATATACATGTGTCCTTCGAGGATCAATTTAGGACCTTTATTCTTCAATCTTTTTATTGATGATTGCCGTCTGTTATTAAAAATTGTTGAGTGCTCTTGTATGCTGATAATGTCCAGATCTAGCTAGATCGTTCCATTGGTCTTCCGGAGTATTTTGTCAGCAGAATTAACGAAGATTTTTAGAGCATCCTTCAATGGCCAACATATAATAGTCTCATTTTTAAGCCAGAAAAGTCACAAGCATTAGCAATTAGTAGAGAGAGTTATGGCCTAGCCTATTTTGCCCCTTTAGAGTTGGACCAGTCAATCATTTCTTATGTCCCCAAAGCCAAAAATCTTGGAATTATGTCGAACTCTCATATGAATTGCTGTGAACTACGTGGACTGTGATTGTATGATTATTCACTCTCTACTTCACATAAAATTATTTAAAACGTTAATTTTACCACATCTCATACATGGTATATTCTAGGCTCGACTCACGCTGCAAGCGTAGGCTTGAAATAGCGTACAAGGACTCCATTAGGGTCGCATTTTGGTTGCGCAGATATGATCATATCACCCCTTTCCGATATAAAATTCTAGACTGCTAATTTCTTAAATTTTTCTTCTCTTGCACCTTTTAGAATTAAATTTATATAAATATAAATATTTCAAAAAAAAATTTTACAATATAAACCTAAACAATGACCAGGGTCGTCTGTTGAGGTTGGCATTGTAGAAAAATAAATGAAGAAAAACCAAAGTAAATTAAAATGAAGCATCTCAAAAACTCACAAATCAGTTTTTTTTTTTTTATACGATGTAGCCAAATCCTAGGGGACAACCCTTTGATGCGTTAGCATGGTTTTGGCCGGTAGGGGATTAGGGTAAGGGAAGTGAGGAAACTTGAGTCTTGTTTTTTTGCATTGATGCGAGCTAGACAACAGCCCAGAGACGGAGTGGATTATTTTAATTTCTTAATAAAAGCTCACGGGGTCATCAGGTCTCGAACCCGGGACCCATGGCATGTTGGTCTTGCCGCTCAACGTATTGATCCAACTCCGTCTCCAGTTATTAAATTCTTTCACTAAATATTGTCTGTACTTAATCGCACCATCAACGTACAAATAAAGCTTTTTCCAACTTTTCCCGTTTAAAATTTCAATAGTTTCCTCTATGGAGAAAAAGTTAACGTTAAACGTTTGTCTACGGAATTCGGCTAAAATTGGACAAATGGCCAAGAAGTGATATATGTCCTCTTCCTCATTCAAGTTGCACAGGGAGCACATAGAGCTTCCATCAACACGCCAAGGACTTGCGTTTAGATTAAAAAGACTTCCTCTACACTTAAAAATTAGGCGAATACATGATATGCTATTACCATCATTGAAATAATTCAATTCATTGAGGTTATAATTCAGTTTATTATAAAGACCATGTCGTATACTTTGTTTTGCTCTTTCAACTTTTTGCTCTAACAAAAAATTCAGTTCACACTGGACCAACCTATCAATTAGAGATACATCTAATGCATTCATGTCTAATATTACATTGTTTCTGTCAGCAATTCTTTCCCAATTTTCGAACCAAAACTTCTGGTCTCGCATACTGAGCACTTTAATTATGTATCGTATGTGGTTTTTTAGAGTATGTATGTAGATATCTTATAGGCCGGATTCCAGGCCTATCATATAATTAGGGGTTTGCATTGGGAGGCGAAACAATTTTTTAATAAAATACCTGAGCAGTTTTTCTGGCTGTTCGTAATAATGATAACCCCATACCTCTGATGCATAACACATAATTGTCCTAGATACTGCTGTGAAGACTTTATACTTATTAGATATAAGTACTTCCGTTCTGGATAAGAAGTTGTTCCGCGCAACATTCAAGCTGGCTTTTGCCAAACCTAACCGATCATTCAGATGGGCTGTAAAGGATAACTTAGGAGTTAAGTTAACTCCCAGATATCTGTATGAATTAATGATTTCGATGCCTTCACCGTTTAGTACCCATTGTTCCTGCTCTCGTCTTCTACCCCCACCCTTATTAAATATCATTATTTTGGACTTTGAAAGGTTAACCTTTAAATTCCAAAGTTTGCAGTAGCTCTGAAGGTTGTCTATCATTGTGCCCAAAACCCTATTGTCGTCTGCAAGGATTACTACGTCATCCGCGTACATAAGTAGTCTGATATTCAGGTCATCGATAAATATGCCGCCCTTCAAGCTTTCGTGCAGATCGTTGAGGTAAAGAGCAAAAAGAAGTGGACTAGCTAAGCATCCCTGCTTTACTCCCGTAGTGGTTTCGAAGAAGTCAGAAGTACTTTTACCATTCCAAATCATCAGCCCCGTACCCTTGTAATAGCTCCTTAGAACATTCACAAGTTTCGTTGAAACGCCATACTTACAAAGTTTAAAAAATAACGCATGTCTATCAACTGAGTCAAAAGCTGCCCTGAAATCAACGAAGAAAGCGTATATTTTTTTTACACCTCGCTCCCAGCTTAATTTTATAATATTTATCAGGTTGAAAATATTGTCTATGACAGAGTAACCAGCCCTAAAGCCAGCTTGATATTCGTTTAACACGTTATTACGGTCTTGCCAAGCACATAGTCTCTCTTGTATAACTCCTACGAATATTTTAGCGATTGTGTTCATAAACACAATTCCTCTATAATTTTCAACCTGATTTAAATCTCCTTTTTTATGCAGAGGGAAGACAATACCTTCAAGAAAACTATAAGGAACTTTTCCACTTTCAAATATATTATTATAAGCTAGAACTAACTGCTCAACAAAAAATGGACCTGCGTTTTTGAAAAACTCATAAGGTATTCGGTCAGGCCCCGGAGCTTTATTGTTCTTAGCTTTCTGTAGAACGAAATTTACTTCCTCCGGAGTAAATGGGGCATCGAGTTCCGCATCAACGACAATCCATCAATTTTTTTAGTCTAATTTTCTTAATATTTTCCTATAGTTTAGTTAAATAAAACCTTCAGTAGTACTGTTTACAAGACTTTCCTTTGTCTTATTGTACTTTGGGATTGAAATTGCCCATTGCCAATCTTTGCAATTGTAGCATACCATAAAATGTTTATTTAAAATTAGTAAATTGCAAATACTAAAACGTAAATCCAATAAATCAGAAATTTTATTCGAAAAACTGAAATGAAATAGAAGCAAATTTGCAAAATAAATCTGCTCGACGGTCGACGCCATATGCATGTATTTGGTGTGTTCGAAAAATCTTTCCATTAATTTAAATAACGCAATTATTTGAACTGGGCGATTTACGGTGATTAAATTCATTATAGTGGGGGGCAAATATTTACAGATAAAATCTATTTTCTGGTAATATTGCTACATTATATGTTAAAGTTGTTACAGAAAAATAATTTACTGTCGGATTATGTTTAGGCATGTAACATTTCTGTGTCTGACTGTGTTTTTAATGAATTTCATTAATAGATAAAAAGGGGTTAGGCCGTAACGCGTAACCGCCTCTGAATTGAATAATATTTACCAAATTATTTATGATTTTTAATTAACATTTTGTCACAATGTTGCTCCAAACACGTTTGGAAAAAATATCGATATTTTGAGAGCAGGTCAGTTGTCGTGTGTTAAAACAAGTCAACTGGAATAGAACATTATATCCAAGTCGATATTAAAGCAAGTCAAGTTGAAAACAGAAACTATTACCTAACTCTTATCTACCGTCCACAAAGTGGACATAAGCCATATCCACACAAGATCGATTCTCCATAAGTGTGTAAAAATGTTCGAGACATAAATTTGTCGTCCCTTCCTGGACCTTCTATTCAATCCAATGTCTTAGAGTCTGCAATTCATAGTGTATTTGGTGGACATTACTAGTCGTTTCAAAAATAGGGAAAATACTCGTAAACTAGTAAGTAAATTTCAAGACTATATAAAATACGTACAGGGAGGGGAGCAGAGGATGTCTATAAACCTTAAGAAATTCTAGTTTAATGCACTCAATTACGTCGGTGCTAGAGAAATAGAATTGTATATTTGGGGCAGAGTATGTGACTGTGCACACGTTTGGCTACCATACACAGGAAGAAAACCGAATCCTGGACGATATAGAGCGTGTAGAAGCCCCCCCTAAGATAAGCATGTCATGTAAATAAATTTTTCAAATAAAGTCCTTAAAAAGAAGTTTACCTCCAGCTGCGTTCCTTTTCATGGCAATTTTATCTACATGTGTTGAAATAGTTTTATTCATGTCCTTTTTGGTACAGTGAACGACATTTTGTGCACTTTTGCAGAGTTTTTAAACATCTTGTGTCACTTCATTTTGAGTTGTTTGCTGTTTTTTGACGATTGGGGCAGTGTTTGTATGAGTCGTTGAGTTTTGCTTGAACTTCAATTTATCAGAAGAAAAATGCTTGTTTAAACTTAATTTAAATAATTAAAAGGAAATTAAAGTGAATCTAGAAGAGAAACAGTTGAGTTTGGCTCTTTTATTAAGGGGACTTTTAGGTGGAGCATCTCTAATATTTCTGACTCCTCTAGGTTCGGTGATCGCTGTTAGGAGTACTTAATCAAATGCCATATTAACCTTCTGTAATAAGAACGTGCTTAATAAATACTTTTAGTGTATAAATAAAAAGTAACAGAACTAGGTTTAATTATAAATATAAAAATAAAAGTTATAAAACTGTACCCCACCGTCGGCGACCTATGGTTGCTTTCTGCTGACAACTGATTACGTAAAAAAGGCTATTGGTGTTTGCAGAGTAATGCGGGGAGTTCGAAACCCACCTTAAAAGGTAGGTCTACTTGCAATCGTTCTCTCGAATCCGGTAAAGTTTTTCTTACGCCCCATGCCCCACAATGGGTTACGGGAACTAGAGAGTTATAGAGGGAGTTCTTTCTATAATTTATCATTTTTTATAATCATACGAGCTCCGATAAGGTAAAACGGCATGGTAAGATTATGTAACCTCGTAGGGAGTAAATCGATGACTGTTACTAGAGATCGGATCCCGTAAGCTGACTTGGATTCCAGCGTCTGCTTTTAGAAGATTCGTGAAGGAATATAAGATTATGTAACCTCGTAGGGAGTAAATCGAGTACTGTTACTATAGATCGGATCCCGTAAGCTGACTTGGATTCCAGCGCCTGCTTTTAGAAGATTCGTGAAGAAATAGCTGAGCACAAAAGAGGTGTAAGTACCATTGATGCAATGCGCACCTCACTGACTGCAACACTTGATACCTTTACATTATGGAGGAAGCTGTATGGACCTTTACGTTTTTTTGAAGGAAATATATTTACCTCCTAATTTTTACTGAGTTCTAAAGTTCGATGTGTTGACTTGGTGACGTCTTTCTGCGATGACATCACTGTGACCATAGTCTTTTTAATGTTGATATTTTACTTAGGGCTTCCCTTCATCATGTCCTTCTGGACCTTTTTTTTACACGATGTGGCCAAATCCTAGGGGACAACCCTTTGATGCGATAGCATGGTTTTACCCGGAAGGAATTAGAGTAAGGGAAGTGATGAAACATGAGTCTTGTTTTTTTACATTGCTGCGAGCTAGACAACATTCCAGAGTGGATAATTTTTTTTTTAAATTTCTTAATAAAAGCTCAAGGGGTCATCTGGTCTCGAACCCGGGACCCATGGCATGTTGGTCGTGCCGCTCAACGAATTGATCCGTGAGAGGCACCTGAGGCTTCCTAATCGATGTACGCCTGGTATGGCTAGGTTTGTTTTCAATATTCTTGAACGTCTTGTTATCTTTAATGTCCTTTATTTGACAAAGTTGGAAAGCGCCATGATGATTTCCGACCCCATGGCGCCATATTTAAACACTCCAATCACCCACCGTAAGGGTGGAGAAAAACGAAACCTTAATATTCCTCCTACCGTCCTGTTACACAGGGAGGACTTGTCTGGTGACAGACGCTTGGAAAACCGATGTGCGGTTACGCGCAGGTACATGGGATGCGTCACCTAAGTTCAATGCATCACTGCCACTAGGTAAACGTGCCACTGCTCTCCAGGAGAACCTATATGCCATACGAAATACAGTTATCTTCTGCGACAGTCAAGCTGCGATCAAAGCTGGGAGGGACAAATCGATAGGGCTCTGCCATGACACTTGAGAGCCCCGAGCCAGCGCGCAGGATCTCTACTTGCACTGTTGAAAGGGCTGTATATAATTGGAGATTCTGAGGATCCTGTGTGTGTCAAGCTCACTATAAAAGGTTCATATCAAGTGTCAGTGGATGGAATGTAATATCAACTGTTCAATGTGAACCAATGAAACATTAAGCAAAAATCAACAGAGCAGCCCACCCTATCTGTAGATTGTATCTGGAGGAAGATGAAACTCCTTTTTACGTCATATTCGATTACCCAGCCTATGTGTTGTACCTCTTTTAACGGATCACCTACTAATAGATCATAACTCCTCAAAGATCCTGAATACAATTTAATATATTCTTTCGAACAGATCTGAATTAATTTCTATTCTACTAGTGAAAATATCATCGACTAATTTACGCGATACTGAATCGAAAATTTAAAACGTTTTATTTAGGATTAGTGAATTCTTCTATATGGTGATGTAAAGTAGAAGAAATAGAAGTGCATAGGTAATACTTGAAGCCAGGGTTATAAAAGAAAAGCACACTATTAGATTTCTAGCTTCAATTCCCACATAAACATTGCCATCACATTTTTCCGTTTGTACATTCCAATACTTTGCTGGCAGGTTTCCTTGTAAACAAGGTTGTACTACATTATACGTAAACGCCCATAAACCAGAATATATGTATATTACAAAGGATTGGTAGCAAATAAAGCATAACCTATCAAGGTCGAGGATTCAAACTACATAAATCTGGGACCAGTTTACGACAACTTTATTAAACAGTTCGCCCACAGAACGACCGGCGATAGCGCTTACGAATAGTCAAGAATTCCACTTTCTGTTGTTGTTCTTCCTCTACCATATTAATCTAAAACGCACAAACTTCCAATAAATGTTATTAAAAGAAACCTTAACATAGCCCTCCCCATTCCAGCAAATAGACAATTCAATCATAGCCAAAATTAAAGTCCTCATCCCCCCCCCCCCCCCCCCCAATCTTGGTGTCTGCAAAGCATTGAATCAGACAATCCAATTAATTTTGCTTAAGACCCTTGTTTTGTATTTAATCGTATCCACAGATTCAATATCGATTCCTCCGACACCCGTCACTCATCCGGCAAAATTCTCATTAGAATCGAGCCGAGTAATTAGTGTCATTGTGTATGAGAAGGAGAATGAAGAGACCATTAGGATAGTCGACATGCTCGTATTTGTATGCATGACTATTCCCAGCATTAATTTTAGTTAGGCTCTGTATATTGCAGCTATCTTAAGAAATTGCTATTATGGCACTTGGGGGCATCGATTTCACCGGATCAACTACAGTTCGCCCAGACCAGCCCATCCCAGCAAAGAAAGGTACTCCGAATAGACGATATCGGGAGGCCAACGGTTCGGTTCAGTTCGGTGGTGGGTTTGATGTCAAGGACCTTCTCACAAAATGAAAACCCGTTGGTCCTGAATATTTAAATTTTCAGACGACAAGGATAAAAGAGCAGGAACATGGCTAGAGGCGTTTATGAGTCAAACTCATTACAATGCCAACATAATATTGGCATTCTGTAGCAAATTGTCATATCTTATTCGATAGGTTTTCGCCATGCCCCAAAAAGGATTTAGCTGTAAAGTGTAGGGTGTCACATTACGTAGGTCAAACACATGTGATGAATTCGCTGGGAAAGGCGCCCTTTGGAACCAGCTGGTACTTTTCCTAGTTCTGCTACTGATATACTTGGACTGATTCGGGTGCGGAATTGGATTACAGTTTGTACACAGCACGCCTTTATGGCATCAGTTCCAATTTCCGATTTTACATGATTGCGTACCAGACCAGTACTATTTCCATTATTAATCCCTTAAAGGATGTGTATAGATGTGTTCCTTGCACTGGATTAACATGTCAGTTGCCGGTAACATGTCTATAGCTACCCGGAACCCTTCGGTATTGTTCACGTTTCCAAGTTAATTTGGCTTGTATTGTTAGCAAATGTATTATGCAACTGTCATTTGATTCTGTTTAGCAATTTCAATATTCTGTTTGAATTATGATCGCAGGTGATGACGGGCCAAGGCTATTTCCTGGTAATGAACGTGGTGAAAATAATTCGAGCTTAAATAGTTGCAGAAACAACGGCTTTTGAAGAGTCGAGTGAAGGCTTAATTAAATGCAAAATCCATCTTGGTACTGACTGAATTTCATGGATAGAGGAATATTGCAATTATTATATATGTATATACTACCTAGTAATAAAAGAATGATTTTACAGCCATCCTTTTAAGGTTGGATAGCCTTGCTTCAATACATTATTCATCAAACGTTTAGTTAGTTGCTGAGGAGGTCATGTCATATGTTCCTTTAATTATTCCTTAATGACATACTTTCGCGTAATTTTCACAGACAAATCCTTATCGACTGGAAAGCAAGACAATCAAGGAAGGTCTTTGAAATTCTTTGGTAAAAACCCTTCAAGGTGCGAATTTGGTATGGCTGCGCTCATACTATATATCTATATATATGGGATCGATGTTTCAAGAGCGCTTGTAGCCCAGTGGTTAGGTCAGTGGGGTACTCGGCAATTGCTTAATTTTCTCCTATTCTTACAAAGTAGATTTAAAAGGATGGAGAAGACTAATCTTACATCGTCAATTAAAGACATAAAAAACGGAAATCTGTGGGCAGATGCAATGTCAGGGTGGCGTAGTTGTGGGGATAATTTTTGAACGGAGAATCAGCCACACGGCTGATTAGGGAAGTGAGGTACCTTGAGTATGATCCTCGTATCAATTCTTGATGTCGCCAATTACTTAATTTTCTCCTATTCCTACATATCTATGTCTATATCAATATCTGTGGACCTTTTAGTGGAAGCTGTAAAACAAGTTATTAAGTCTAAGACGACATCGCAGCAGTCCATGATGATTTAACACCTTTTTGGAAAGGTTACATAATGGGAAATTCAATACAAATAAAAGAGAAGTATACTAATTACATTAATTTCGAGAAAAATTTGGGAAAATGCTGAATTTGAGGTAATCGCAAACCATTTTTTTCACTTTTGGAAATGAATGTACCTGTAATGGTAGGAGTTAGATTAACATCGATGAAAATTTTGGAAAGGTCATTGGGATAGTAGTTTTGAGCGCTTGTTTGATGTCGGTGTGTTGGGTAGATCAAAAGATAATAATAGAAGAGTAATGTGCATTCCATGAAAAACTTAAATTTATGAATCACCCTGTAACTCCCAAATCTGTCGTAGTTTGGAATTAGAATTAATAAAAATAATTGCAATGAACTTATAGATGAAATTGTAGATTTAGGTATTTGAACATACTGTAACGTAAATGGAGCTCTTCGGGATCGACGGAGTAAATAAGACACCTATATTCCATCACAAATATTCACAGTTTTCTTCAGTTTACTAATTATTTCGTTTCACAATTTTCTTGACAACTTTTCTTTCACAATATACCGTTTCACTTCACTTATTTACACTTAGGAGGCTAAAACACGATTAACTAACCAGGCTGCTACTCAGCCCTATTTGTACTACTCACTCAGCTTCGGTCTAGAAACTTCACTCACTTAGTTCTAGATCTTTCCGTTATACATTTTTCCATACTTATTCGCCAGAGTTTCGAGTCGTCCTTGACTTTCTACATTTGACATTTCCTTGCCATGATTTCTGGCTACATGGGGCATGTGCATTACACGGCTCACTATTTCCCCTTTCGTGGCCTACCTCATGCACATTACACTGTCCCTCTCTTAGAACTGTTCGTCCCGAACAGCTTTCATCCTGTACGACCTTTCTGGAGTTCTTCTGTTTCACTAATTTTACATTGACCTTTGTACTTTCCGACAACTGCTCTTCAGATCGAAACTGTTTCTCGGATTACTCTTCTTCCATGAAATTCAATTAAGGACGCCTATCTCGAATTCCTTATGGTTAGCTCTCTCTTCAAACTTAGCTTTCACATTTGTACATTATTTTTCTAGTTGGCTGTAGTTTAGCTGAAGATCCCTGTAAAACCACGAAAGCCACTCCTGCTGATAAGGTAGAATTTTAAAGCATTCTTCTGCGTCCATTAATTTCTGGCATAGTTGGACAATCTCATCTTCCCCAGCGCGATTCAGGAAAACAATTCCTACCATTATAGTGTCAGTTGGCTTGCTAATTTCACTTGCTTGAACTTCTAGTTCCTTCTTTAATTCAGGCCTTTCTTCTCGAAATCTTGCAATTCTTGATCCACAGTCTGGAGTTTCCGCTTTCTTCGGCTTGATGTCTGCCAGACAGTTAGTCTTTGTACAGATTCAGTCCACTATTCCCAGTCCACTATTCACATGTCCTAATAGTTTCTGTACCCGACATTTTCAGCACGTTGTTGGCTTGTTTTCATTTTGCAACATTTCTTTCTTCATTCTTTGCTCTTCACTAGTCACTAGTCTTCACTTAAAACATCTCCATCGCTTCGAGCATCTTCTCTTGCGCCGTTCTTCTGTGACAACTTCTTCTACAATCGCTTTGCAGGTGACCTTTTTCTGCAGGTCACGAAAATTAATAATGCACGTGAATTAATAAATGCCTCTCTCGCCACCTCGTTGACATAACCTTGGCTAAACGAAGGATAAGCGAAATGTATCAGCCTTTCTATGCTGCAACGACTCTCCATGCTATTGTGTTCGACTCCGTAGCTGCAGACGGTAGACCTCTTCCACGCGCTTGTTGTCGTATCGTAATTCTAAGGTTTGTATTAGAGATAAATAATCGTACCTTAGCTCTGCCGGTATAGGCTGTAGCAGTTCTGCGGCTGCGCCTCTGCCTCTCGAACTGAAGTCTGTATGTTTACCAGGGCGTTTTGCCATCAAATGTTGGAGGATGAGGTCTTTTATTCACAGTCACATCTGTAGATAAAGTCGTTGAATGCCGTTTTTAGACACTCTCTAGTTCAGTCCTAATTTCTTCGAAATTTTTCTTCATTGACAGTTCCATTTCACATTTAGCTTCTTTTATTTTGAGTTGCCCAGAAACTTCCACCTCTTCCAATCTCTTTTCAATATCTGACTTTATCTCTACCGTTTTATTATCCACATGGCTTTCGAGGTTGATTTTTATAGGGTATTCTGTGGTCTCTAGTTTCTTCTCTACACTTGATTCCAGGCTTTCAAACTCTTTCTGCATAGAAATTGCCATCTCCACTTCTTCAACTTTCTTTCTTTCTTGATGACTTCGGTTCTTCCAGCGATGCCTTTAACTCAGTTACGGACACTTCCATCGCCGATTTCAACTCGGCTGATGACAACCTTTGTTGTTCTTTGGCGGATTTTTTAAAGACATTTAAGCATTAAGAAGATCTGTCATGCTTGGAGTGTTTTCTTCTTCTTTCTTGTTCGTCTTCGAAAGAAAAAATGTCTGGACCCTTTCCTTCTTGTTCCATGGCTTCTTACAGCAATGCCACGAATGCATTTTTATTTTCAGGTGACGTTTACGTTATTCCCCCTTCAGTCCATCAAATTCCGACGCATATTTAGATTCACTTCACTATTTCACTTTAATTTCACAGTCACGCTTTTTCTTTAAGTTCACATTTTAGTCTTTCTTGATTAATTCCACTTCTGACCCCAACTGTAACGTAAATGGGGCACAGTCTTTATTCAGTTCACTGATTATTTCGTTTCACAATTTTCTTAACAACTTTTCTTTCAAAATATACGGTTTCACTTCACTTACTTACACCTATCACTTCACGGGTTAAAATACAAACACTTCGCAGTCTAAACTAACCAAGCTGTTACTCAGCACTATTTTTAAGCTGAGTAAGTTCTAGAAACTTCAGTCACTTAGTTCTAGATGATAGAAGTTCGAGTCGTAATTGACCGTTTACATTTGACAATTCCTTGCCTTGATTTCTGGCCACATGGGGTATGGCTCACTATTTCCCTTTTCGTGGTCTACCTCGTGCACGTTACAATACAATATTGCAGGCTTAAAGGAAAAATTAACATTGCCAGGCTTTTGGGAGTATATACACAAGTATAGTATTATCTTTCTTTAACAGATCTGAACTGGGGTTAGCAAGTTACAATCTCATCTTCACCAGAAAATCAAAAGACAAGATGTAAGAGTAGATCTTTGCAATGTCCAGGGGGACTACTTATATTGAATGGACAAACACCAGGTGACCTTACGGGCGAATATACATTTGTTAGTATAGTTGGAAGTTCAGTTAATGACATAGTAGGTGTTAGCCACACTTTGACTTCAAATATTAGGGAACTTGCTGTTCAGAGCCAAACTTACTCCGATCATCTCCCCCTGAAATTAGTATGTATTCTTAATTCTTTGGGTTATCAACCATAGATAACATTTTAAACCTCTTTAACATTGTTTAAATCAAACTAGCACAAAAAGTTTATGCGATATTTGTTGATTTTAACCCAAGTTCTGGCACCTCGGAGTTACCACGAAATTTACTAAGTTTCTTCAGAGACTATATGAATGTACCAACGCGCAAGCGTGGAATGGCAACATGTTATCAGAAAAATTTTGTACTGATACGGGCCTTAACAGGGATGTATGTTGAGCCCCTTGCTGTTCTCATTATTTATCAACGATGTATAACAGTATGAGAGGTGGAATGAACATCGATGGGCATATTGTTAACAATCTTTTGTACGCAGACGATTTGGTATTATTGGCAGTGGAACCGGCGGTATTTCAGAATATGATAGACAAATTAGAAGAATATTGTCAAAGATGGAACCTGTTACTTAATTTAAACAAGACGCAGATAATGATATTCCAGAAGGGATTTGCAACCTTGAAGAGGAAGACTTGTTGCACTACCTAACAATCTACCCATAGTTATTGGTAAAGCCCTACTCACAGAAATTATATCGGCTTTGAGTGGAAATAACTATGAAGCTCTTTTTAAACACGCCAAACTGATTGATGGGCGTTAACACACGTCAAGTCTTTTATTTTTTTCTTAAATTTTATCTGATTGCTTTTTGTTTGTGCTTCAATTTCTTTGCTTAGCTCTAGCGTAACGACAGTATCACAATATTCGAATTGTTTTTCAATGTATAAATTAAGTAATTTAGTAAAAATAATATTTTGTCTCTCTTTTACACCAGTTTTGTTATATTTATTTGCTTAGCCCCCTGAAGAGGCTATTAATGGCCCAAATGAGAAGGCGACGAGAGTTTAACAGCAGCAGCAAAGTCACGTGGAGAAGCGTCTGTTGAGACCTCTTTGGTGGCATCCGCCACAGGTGCGTCATCGACGATCTGCGCAACAGCGTCCGCGGTATTAACCGTACAACCTGCAATGGTGCGATCAAAGATATCAGCAGCACCAGCTACTAAAGTTCCGGTGGTATCTGCCCCAAATAAAAAACCGTTCCAGCCCCCAAATTGAATTGCCTTACAGACAGCTTCCCCTCTCAACCCAGTCTTCATGCGACCGAGCCTTAATGAGGCCAAGAAGTTCGGACCAAACAAATAAGTGCCAAAACGACCAGCGCCTGGTAATGTAGGGGCAGTAGCTACGCCCAACAGGTGAGTGGTAGCTCTAGTAAAAGTTCAAATATTATAATTCAGGGCAGCTATGTGACTTCACATCAGCCTTGGGAAAGTCTCTTCCTAAGACAGTTGTGAGACTTCAAGGACTTTTAGACTGTAAGTGGCAGGATGATCGTTATGGAATGCACTTTGAGCACCTTCGTGGCAGCAGACAAAGTGCATACCTTAAAACAGTGATGGCCAAACTCACACTACTTAACGTGAGGAATGCTTAAAAGCTTTAGAAGTATTTCGTACTGTTTGTTTAATTTAGAACCTTAAAATGTTCGCAAAAGGTTGTATATCTTAAGATATTGTACAATTGCTTACAGAACTACTTAAATATGCAGTTTTTTTTAAACTTTTGTATGCTTTAACAATTAAAAAATGCAAAAACAGGAAAACGAATACAGCCAAACAAGTGCATGTACGAATTTAAAAGCTCAAAAGCTCACTTGCCCGCGGGCATAGGTTTGGACATCACTGCCTTAAAGCCCTCTCACTGGTAGTTCCGATAGAGAATATTTTCTCTTTCGGACTGGTTGGCGCGGAATGGTGGAGGTCTATACCAGTGATGTCCAAACCTATGCCCGCGGGCAAGTGAGCTTTTGAGCTTTTAAATTCGTATATGCACATGTTTGGTTGTATTCGGTTTCCTGTTTTTGCGTTTTTAATCGTTAAAGCATACAAAAGTTACAAAAATCGTCATACTTAAGTAGTTTTGTATGCAATTATACAATAACTTAAAATATACAACCTTTTGCAAACATTTTAAGGTTCAAAATTAAACAAACAGTACGAAATGCTTCTAAAGCTTTTAAGCATTCCTCACCTTAAGTGGTGTGAGTTTGGCAATCACTGGTCTATACCACCACAATCGACGCAGCCACCAAGCTGATGCTTGAAGGTATTGACGTGGGTGGTAGACACCTCCAGCCTTACCCGATCTCAGTGAAGCCGACGAGAGTCTGCTTTTCTCGGGTCCCCCTTCGAACCAGGTCTGAGGATCTTGAGGCCTTCTTAAGAAGGTTCGGAAAGATCCACGGCAAGGTCCGCGGAGTGCCATTTCGAATTGGGGACGAGGGACCCTGGTATCCTTAATCTAAGCCGTGAAGCACACATCACATTGAAGCAGGGGTGCGTGCTTCCAGACAGCTTTTACTGGAGTGTTGCTGGGTCGATGAGCTGAATTGAGGTAAGCACCGAAGCGGGTGGAAGGAAGGAAGGGCATTTTATTGTGGAGTGTCCTAAGAAGTTCAGGAAAGTGGCTGAAGTCACTGTGGAGCAAACAATTGCCACTGCAAAGGTTTCCGAAACAGTGAAATCGCCCGGTGCTGCGCCTATTCTCTTAGAGTAACCTGCCACTTAAGTGTTTGAGGAAACACTCCCTGAGGCAAATCCGACGCCGGCTATAAATGGTGCTACCCCAACATCGGAAAAGGCAGACACTTCGGATAAGGAGGTCACAAGTGGTAGTCAGAAGAAACAGAAAAAGAGGATGAAGAAGAAGACGAAGGCTTAACCTGACCAGGAGGTGATACCACCACCGAAGAAGGCAGTGAGCATTGGAAGGGTCTAAACCTTGCGCTCCGACTCCTATGGATGTCACTGATGTTCTCTTGGATGTAGAGGTTTTCTCTGCTCTCGAAACGGCCGGTCCAACTTAAAGCGGCTATGAATTGTGTGCAAGTTCTATATGGATTAGTAGTTGAATTAGTAATTGATTACATTTGTTGAAGCTGTCTTTTATCACCATGAGGAACGCAAGTAATAAAATAGAGACACGCCCGTCTCAGGCCATCAGTATCTACTTCAAAATAAAATAGTATGGGAGCCAAACTGATAAGTAAAGAACCTTGTCGGACCCCAAAAAATCTATCAAATATTCCGAACATCTCTACAATTTTTGCAGAATTTTCAAGCATATTATATCTTGCACAATAAAAGGGAATACAGAAATAATTCTCTCAATGAAACACAATTTAACCTCAATAATGAAATTTTTGCTAGTTCTGCTAGTAAATCTAACTCTTCTCATCCACCCAATCTTTCTAGGGAAATCATATTAAAAGTTTATTATGCTATACGTAAGATAACATATGCTCATAAAAGAAACATCTAACCAAATCACATTCAAAATTGTTTATACATCCTCTACTTGGGGAAAAAATGATTTGAAATACAAAGATGACGAACTGAAAGCTCTGTAATGATATGAATTTTGTGAATAAGAACTCACCCGTTTCGTTCATCACGACCCATATTCCAAACAAGGAAGACAATAAAAGAATATGAACCCGAATATGGAAATTTTATCATCGCGTCACAGCATCTCTGGAATGCGTTTATAGGCCTTTAAAATTTTATCGAGCATAGAAGATCCACAAGAGCCCTTTTCTCCAGAAAGTAATTACGTTTTAAGAATTCATTAAGTCCGCGCGTATATTCATCTCTTCTTGTAGCCTTCAACTCTGAAAGGGTACGAGTGAAAAATAGTTCTCATTCTCTTGGATGCTGTATTTTGTCTAACAGGGCCGGGTCTAACACAGAAAGTATTTCGGTTTCGCAATATTTATCCATCCCAGTTCCAAACGATACTTTAGGTTTTTCAATTACTGTCGTCATTGCGTACAGAAACATTCTTTGGCTTGTTTACACGCTCTTCATCCGCAGTTTTACAACTTTCAAGCATTAGGCAGAACGTCTTTGGTTCCCATTCTGTCCATAAGGACGTTCTAAGTTTTCCCAAAGAAATGAGTCTTTCCAAAATAAACTCGACAAACATTCTTAATTAGTTGAGGCTCTAACTTTCACTTAGAGAGTTTTGCACAAGGCGATCCTTGTCGGTGCTCATCAGCCAAGAAAAGTGCTGGACAAACTTGAGACTTACAAGTTATTGGACAATTTAATTTAATTAGGTTTCACCAAGTTATAGTACACGTTTTCACTCGAAATACATCTGTACGTATGCCTGCCTTGAATTCAATAGAACTGTATTGTGTTTCAGAAGAGAAACTTGTCCCTTTTCCCTTCAGATAGAGAACTTTATCAGTATTCAGTGCACAATTAATTCAAACTACTGAAGAGAGATTACACAAAGGAATCAAATGCATTCCGGAAGTAATTTATTGCCTTGGACTTTACAACGATAGTTCTGCACCCTTTCACCAACAAAAACTGGACCAAACAACCAATGACATTGATAGCACTTAAAGAAATATCAAAACTTCGAATTATGACAGAAAGCAGCCATATAAAGGGCTTAAGTGTTGCTAACCATAAATGGAATGTTTCCTATTTATGTGGGTCCTTCGGTTTATAGGTATTTATAATTTGTCCCGAATAAATCGCTGGAATAAAGCTAATTAGTTCATAAATCTGTGGTTCCTGTTTCCAGCACACATTTTCCCCGCTATTATATTAAATATATGCATTCTTTGCACATCAGATACAATATAGGTAAGAACTGAGCTACATGTGTGTACGTTCAATTCGAGTCGGGTTTCTTGTTGCTTTGCGTTATATTTCCACAGAAATAATAGTTTATCGTTGAGTTGTCCTAAAATATCAGCAATTTTCGGACAGTTTATGACTTCTTAATGCCGGCAGGCCTTTGTATCGTTAAGGGCGGATAGTTGTGGCCATTAAATCTTCCGGACAGAATTTGTCCTTGTGACCATTTAAGTTTTAATGAGATATTTCAAGTTATTGAAAACTTTATGAAAATACGCTTCAAAGCTATATGTATATATTGTGAAGGAAGGATTTATGGTTAGATAAATGTCAGGAAGATGAATCAAAGTAGCTGGAGAACATTTATTCGTACGAGGAGTTAAGTGATGTAACATTGTATTTGATTGTAGTTGTAGTTACAAATTTTCACCAGTTTCTCTCTAGTTTTCGTAACCCCTTGTAAGTCATGGGGCGGAAGAAGAACTTCACCCAATTCGAGACAATTATTGCAAGCAGACCTACAATTTATTTATTTACAATATTTCATCAATGTGCAGACTACTACAAAAAAAACAAAATCAAATAGTATAATAAACTATAAAAATACAAAGAACAAGGAGAGAATTGGCAAAATATAAATACAGAAAATAAAAGTGACAAAGTGAATAAAAAGCACATAAAGCAAAAAGTAACCTCAACTCCTCACATGATTACGTGATAGATGAAAATCAATACAATCAAAAGAGGAATTAAAAAATCGCGACATCGATGTGATAGGCTCATTTAATCCATAATAAGTGCATTGAAAAGGTAACTGAAGAAAGTCGTGATTCCTCAGGGAGCGAGCCGGAACCGATATGCCAAAACAAGTCAAGAGAACTGAAGAGTCTATGGACCCCCGAACGCAATCGAAAGCAAAAAGGATCCTGGCGTTACGGCGTCTCTTTTCAAGTGAGTCCAACTGCAAGAGTTCAAGTCTATCAACATAAGGAGGTAATATAAGGGAGTTATTCCAAGGGAGTTATTCCAAGGAAGGCCTTGAAGAGCGAACCTAACGAACCTCCGTTGAACAGCTTCAATGCGATTGATATGTGTCACATAGAGCGGTGACCAGACTGGAGAGGCATATTCCAAAATAGGTCGGACAAAAGTGCAATATAAGAGCTTTGTAATGTAACGGTCATAAAATTCCTTTAACCACCTCTTCACGAAACCATGTTGACTATGTCATCAAAATGATCCTCGAAAGAACATCATGGTAAAGTTAAATTTAAAGGGAGACCTTTTTCTTGAGAGAGACATAGATGTACACTTACCGATATTTAGGGGAATTCTGAAAGGCGTCTAAGTCAGAATTTAAAAGTAGGCAATCGGCATTGTCAGACATAGTGCGAAATATCTTAGCATCGTCGGCATAACAAAGAATATTTGAGTGAGACAGAGTCGTAGATACATCGTTGATATAAATTATAAATAAAAATGGCCCAACGTGGGAGCCCTGCGGTACACCGGAAGTGTTGAAAATAGCATCAGACAGAGCCAGACCAGAGACAGAGACACGAAAAGAAACACGCTGAGTGCGTTCAGACAAGTACGAATGAATCCAATTTACAAAAACTAGCGGAAACCCAAGAAGGGAGAGTTTGAGAACAAGAATTTCATGATTTATTCTATCGAAAGCTTTGCTGAAGTCAGTAAAAATACAGTCAACTTGCTTACCACCTTCAATTGCAGAAATACAGAAGTTTGAAAATTCCAATAAATTGGTGGTAGTTAAATTACTCCTAATGAAGCCATGTTGAAACGGTTGCAGAAACGGCTTGCAGCGGAAGTATAGAACATCGCAAATAAGTGCCTCAAAAATCTTTCATATGCAACAAAGATTAGCAATTGGTCTATAGTTCGAGATTTCACACTTATCACCGTTTTTGTGAATGGGAATAATTAATGAGGTTTTCCAAGCCTTCGGAAAAACACCGCAACGAGTTGAGAGATTAAATAAATAACACAGAATAGGAGCAAGAACGGAACCACATCTTTTCACGAGTGAGGCGGGGATACCGTCAGGACCAATTGAAAAACTATCAGTCAAGGTAGAGATTTTCTTCAAAATCGTAACTTCGTCAAGTAAAAGGTCTTTGGATTTGAGAGAAGTCGGTGGAAACCTCGTCAAATAGGTAAAATCCTTAAAACTAATATCACAGGTATCCTCCAAAAACGCAGTTTTAAAAAAATTGGCAGAAAGGTTTGCTATCGTCAAGGTTTGCTTTCGCTGTCTCCGAAAGACAAAGTGTATCAGAGATACTGACCCTCCTGAAGCATTATTTTCTAAGTTGAGCCACAATTATTCAAACATAATCATTATGGGATGATTTCAATGCCAATATTTTTGATCACAATGTCTCTGCCAAGTCATTTATTGATTTGTTGAGTATGTATGGCTTGGCAGTTGTAAATTCGGATCCAATCCACTTTACCTCAACTTCTTCTACTTAACTTAATTTGCTAATTGTTGATGACCCTGTTAAACTGTTGTTATCTAATCAGATATCAATACCAGGTTTCTCTAAGCATGACTTAATCTTTGGTATATATAGTATAATGTAGTCCTGCAGTCAGAAAATGAGCAAGTCTACACATATCGCGATTTTAATAGCATCAATTATGAGGACTTCCTTGCTGAGGCTGAACAAATGAATTGGGACTTGGATTGGACCTGATGATCAGATTAAAAATTTTACGCAGTTACTATCTTACCTATATGACAAATTTGTCCCGTAAAAATACCGTCGTATTCTCAACCCGCAGTGCCCATGGTTTACCGAAAGAATTAGACAGCTTATTACAGAACGAATTACAGCATATCGAAGATGGAAGCGGTATCGACTTTCTCACTGCTGGGAAAACTTCCGTACATTACGTAACACTGTACATAGGGAAATATCATAATTCATGCTAAAGCCTTGTAAATTTAATCCTCGGCTGACTACTAAAAACTGTGGAATACCTTGTCAGCAATTGGTATTGGTAAGCCAAGAAGTGGCATTATAGAAGAAGATCTAAATTATTTGAATAGAAACTTCACATCTAACGAATCTTCTGGTACGAATTCGTATACAAATCTTGGTAATGCGTTTGATCGTCGTCACTCATCCGAAGGCTTCTCGTTTATTCCAGTTACTGATATTGATGTCTGTTTTTTTTATACGATGTGGCCAAATCCTAGGGGACAACCCTTTGATGCGTTAGCATGGTTTTGCCGGAAAGTAATTAGAGTAAGGGAAGTGAGGAAACTTCAAAGTCTAGTTTTTGCATTGCTGCGAGCTAGACTACAGCCCAGAGACGAAGTGGATTATTTTAATATCTTAATAAAAGCTCACGGAGAGACCTGGTCTCGAACCCGGGGCCTATGGAATGGTGGTCGTGCGGCTCAACGAATTGATCCAACTCCGTCTCCGTTTATAAAAATACTACTTCCAATCATTCTCCTTAGTCTCACACATCTTGCTCAAAAGCACTGATGTCATAACAATTTCCTGAAACAATGATGATTTTACAGCGTTGGTTCTGCTTGACTTCTAGAAGTCCTTCGACAAAGTTAATCACAGCTTTTTACATTGGAAACTTGGTTCGTTATTTAACTTTTTTAATGCCTAATGCAATTTAATACTTTCATATTTTAGGGGACGCAAACACAAGGTTATATGAAATGATATCTCATCTGATTATCTTCCAATATAAAGGGGGTTAACTCAGGGATCTATTCTCGGCCCGCTTTTATTCTAAAAATTTATTAATGATCTTCCAACTGTTATAATATACTAGAACTATCATCTGTTTACGGATGATACACAGCTGTATATTTCTAAGGGGCTTGATGGAAGACGCTACTTGTCGTTTGAATGATGATCTGAGGAGTATGTCCATATGGGCTGTTAAAAGTTGTTTAAGTACTGACATCTAAAAATTGGACGCTATTATAATGAAGGAAAACCAGTTCGTTCAAGAGCATTGTTGGATCTAGGGACAAACGAGACCTGTCTTGCTGCTCCTTTACTACAAAAGCTTAAAATTACCGGAAAGAAAGAATGGGAATTTTGCCATAGCTGGTGTGGGATCGACCTCAGTAACTGTCGCTCGACGTATTGAACTATTACACAGGCACACACAAAAAAATTTCTGATACAGAAAGGTGAAGGTTACATGATGATGTAAAAATTTGACCATTTGGGAGGGTGCTAGGGGGTGCTGGGGCGAAATCTAAGGATCATGGGTAAATCATGACCTCAGATTGGTTCTTAGCACACCGAAAAACGTAGAATGAGATATTTATTTTGAATTTTTATATGATGTGAAAATTTTACTATTTGAGGGGTTGCTAGGGGGTGCTGGGGCGAAATCTAAAGGTGATGGCTCAGTTCTGACCTCAGATTCGTTTTTAGCACACCTAAAAACGTACCAGAAGGTATTTCACCTTTCTGTATCAGAACTTTTTTTTTGTGTGCCTGTGTTATCAGACAAAGAGCCGGATTTTGTTCTCCCTCTCAAAGTGCTTGTGCTACCTAATGTAACAACGATAATTCGAAGTAAATCAGTCAAACTTACTGACTGGTCATAGTTGCAAAATTGAAAACTAGAAGAGCGAGATTTTAGGAATTCAGGCGTTATAGACATTATATGAGGAGGTGATGTTTAAGGCTCCTTGCTAAGAAATGATGTTCGTTATGGTCCTTCTGGGTGTCCGACAGCTCAGCGAACAGCCATAGGGTAGATTTTGTTTGGAATCGTTCAGGAAAAGAACTGCAAATTCCAACTCTGTACCAAACTAACGGTTATATATCTCCTAAGTGACCACTCAAGATAAAATATTATGCTTTTCAGCTACGATCACCTACCTACTCCAAGTATCACAGTTTTTTAATTTCCGACTTTCTCTAGCAGTTTGCCAAAAGCAATCAACGAGTTTTATAGGGTAGGGCGCTAAAAGATCCCTAAAACAAATAAATAAAAAAGCGTTGCGGTGTTTTCCAAAATACTGAAACTATAATCTGTTCCAAAAAAATTGGCAGTAGGTACAAATGATGGGAATATAAAACAGACAAAAATAGTCCATAAGAGACTATTCTTGTCTGCTTTATATTCCCATCATTTTCCTATGCATCCCTCCCTATTCCTCAGCACGTTATTGCCACGATTTCAACTCAGAACATTTTCTGATTTTTCCTCGTGGACGCGGGTTGCCATATCAAAAGCATGTAAATATAAAAAGTTTCTAGATGAACCCATAACGTTTTTTTTATTAAAAGCTGTGCAACAATGAACCAAAGATATATACATATTTCAAAATAAATAATTCAAAACAATTTACAATAAGTGAATTCAAGCATTTCGACAAACCTACTACTAACAGATATAATCTGGCTACACTAAATGTTCTTTCCGATCATTCCAGTCACCCGAATTCGTATTGCATCGGAGAATTTCGCATGTAAAAACACCCACCACCCACCACTGAGTGCCGATCATTGGTCGTCCACAAGCATCTGAGCGATGTTGACATAACATCGATATTGACATCTATGTCAACATCGACGACTAAACATCGATGATCGATAATAATCGAACCCAAAACATCGATGTTAAATACAATGAATTTTTGTAGAAGGACTAAGAAAACAAGATGCTTGAATGGTATAGAAACTGTGATTTTTCTGCACTATAGGAACAATGTAACTAACGATTTCTTGATAATATATCTACATTTGGTAAGTTTTTTCGAGCGCTTATTTCTGATTTGCTGTTTTTCACTTTAATCAATTTATGGGCACTTCCAATACGGCTTTTCTAAAGGTAGGTTTATAACTAGGGGGAAGGGGTCGAACCTTTCCATGAAGAATATTGTGGGACAGAGAATCTGCAACAGGTGCAGCTTTATGGAACAGAAGTTGGGATAAAATACCAATTTTACTGAGCGGTGATTTTTACGTGAACGTCGAAGACAACTAACTAAAATTAAAACTGAACAATGATTGAAGAATATCGAATACAAGATCGGGAACAACTATCGGCGTAGATATTTGGTTTTGGGCTTCGCAAAGAAATAGTCTCATGAGTTTGATGATTGTTTTGTCACCAAGACTCTTCATTGCTTTTTAGTTAGGGTCTTACATTTGCGCTTTGTAGCCTTTCATAGAACAACCCTGTTATATTGCCTCCCTACAAGAATATACTAAAGCTTCTTTCTGTGGGCACTCTACAGAAGAGACGCGAGCCTTTGGTATTCTGTTCGTTTATGAATGTTTGCAGGGTACAATTAATACCCCCAAGCTACTTACCTGTCTGAATATCTTAGTTCCTTGTCGCCCTTTCGGGAATTATGACTTCCTTTACATCTGTCGGCCTAACTACGCTTTTAATGAACCTATTAATTCTTTGTCTTTTGAATGATCATTGGGATGAACATGCCTAAAGCTAAAATAAAATGCCATTTGAACAGAAAGCGTGTTTAACGTTACCTCTTTGGTTCTGATTTGATTTGTTTTTGTATTTATTTGATTTTGTTTAAAAAAAACAATTTAAATAAACGACAATGTACGCATAAAAGTAAATAAGTATATTTTGGAATGGTATGTGTTTGGGTTACCAGAAAAAAGAAATCTCTATTTACTTAAACATAAGTAAACCTGTTTATGCAGCTCAAATGGAAAACATAATATAACTGACCCTCAGCTGCCTCCATATAGGTATAAAGCAAGCAGCGCAACCACCTCATTCCACAGCAGCAAAAACCCTGTGACAACTTTGAGTATCACTATCAACGCATTATTGCTTAACTTTGTTATTTTATTACCTATATATTAGAATATGATTGAAATAACACATCAGCTGAAAACCAGCCTTATTCTAACTCAGAATTTAAGAGTTTGGCCGGTTGCTTCTACTGCTGATCTCTAAATAGAAATTCAGTTTTCCTCACTATGTGGGGATCACCACCAAAATTCTAAGTTACTTTCATCTCAGTCGAATAATTAAATATGTATAAAGGTATTTTTTAATCTCGTATAATAATAAAGCAGCATATGCTTAGTCTTCAATATAGAAAACAAAATATTTTTGAATTTGGATCCGGTTCTTTTTTGTCAACATGGAAGGTCGATGTTTTGTCATTAACATCGATTGATTTTGTGAACATCGATCATCCCTACTTGGTTTCTCGACCAAGAAAGATCGAAAGGAGAGAAATTTGGCATCATAACTTCCCATTTACCGTGTACTGCGAATCTTTTTGGAACAGGGTATAACAACTGATAGCACACACACAATTAATTACTCAGCCTACATGCTTTAACCAGGCTTAAACGAGTAACTTTTCTTCAGTTTACTATATAACAGTCGAAGCATATTTTAGTTAAGGGAATCATTAAGATTTTAAAAAAACTATAAATTACCCAGAAATTTAAAAAGAAACCAAAAGCCGTATTTTGAGAATAATCAACTCTTTGGTGCCAAATAAATATAAGCGTATAATCACGAACAACAATATTTCTCATACCCAATTAATAAAATAAAAGGTGTGCAATTTTCAAAACGGATAGTCATGAGCAAGTTGCCATTTAATAATAATAATAATAATATATATATATATATTTCAGGTTATAAGTACACAAGATCTATAAACTTTTTGCACACGAAATACTAATCGGATGTAGACTAAATTAATACTTTGAGAAAAAAAAAACCAATTAAAAATGAAGAAAATCGAAACAAAAATAAATGAGAAAAAATATACAAATATACAATAGATTCAAAATATTTCAACAATGTATAACTAGAGACACGCAACTTGAAATGCTTCCTGCAAGAGCGAAGAAGAAAAAAAAACATTAATCAGAAATATGATTCTTTAAAAGGGACTTGAATGCACCAATGGTGACCGCAGTTTGAACATTTAATGGAAGACTATTCCATAGCCGAATGACCTGGACAGGGTAAGCGTGGCACCAACAAGTCCCTGTTGCGCTGCGAAAATGTAAAAGTAAAGAACTCTCTAAGATAATCCGGTTTATTCGAATTAAGCAAACGATACAGAAAGACCAAAGACCTATACTTTTGATAATCATTCAAAGAACAGCCCAGTAGTAGCAACCGAAAAGGTTAAATGTGGTCAAACCTTTTTAGCCTGAAAACAAAACGAACACAGTCATTAAAAGCAGTCTCAATTATACGAGAACAAGTGCTATCAAGCTTAGGAAATACTAAGCTACCATAAGTAAAATGAGGTAAAATTAAGGCCTTGAACAACTTTAACCGAGCCCAACAACACAAAAAATCTGCCGAGAGCCACAGTCTGTGCAGTCCCCCATAGATTTTACCAAGCTTCGAGTTTACATCGTCCCAGTATTTTAAATGTTGGTTCAGAACAATTCCAAGATTGTTCACCTTTTCTGACATCCGTATCGGAAATCCATTTAAAAGTACTCGTGGAATATCTAGGTCACTCAGTGCACCATTTTTGAAACTAATACACTGAGACTTATTAGGATTTAACTGCAGACCATTTTTTACAGACCAGGTATATATTCTATCCAAATCTAAATTTACTCGATGTACACAATCCTCGATCAAACCTATGGGCCTGCTCAGGTTTAACTGAACATCGTCCGCATAGAGGTGTACACTCACGTCACCGTACCACCGTTGGTAAATCGTTGATGAATAGACTAAATAATAGTGGACCCAATATAGTACCATTTAACTAACCTTCTCCTGCAATTTATGTATTACAATCAGCCTACTAATCTCGTCCTTAAAACTCAACATCATGTCTAACCAGAAGAACTATTAATAAGAACTTAAATAAATTTATTATATTTCAACCATAAATATCTTCCCATTGTTGAATTTCCTTCATACACCCATTCGTCGTAACTTTCCTCCACCTCTACATACAGTTTATTACGATGAAATATATCCTTCGCTTCTAACAAATTACAAGTATGCCGTGTGCATTCAATAGAAGAGCCCCATATTCCCGAAATGATCCCCTTATAAGTTCTAAACATTCTGTAATACCTAAAACAAATCACAGCCATTATTATTTGTCACCGACACTACGGAAATCATGTCGAGCCCAAGTTCGAAATCCTTAGTTTCTTAAGACTAATTATGTAATTGTTTCATAACGCAGCCATTCAGGTACGAAGAAATATTTTTGGGTGCGATCCCTGGCACAGTACTCATTTGCTTCTGGTTTAAATCTGTATTCTTAGTAGGAGTGTTCCTTAATACAGCACTGCCAGAAACGCCTGTTTGGGCTATTTATCATTTATCAAAGTCGTGCAGAAAAAGAGAAGAAAGACGCGAAACGTTATTCCATTCAACGAGCCGACGACGAAGAACGCAAAATTCTGAAATTATATAAATATCAGTCCATTAATCACGGGAACAAGTAAGCATTTGTCCTTATCAAAGTGTAAATCCCCTTATACTTGTCTAGCCATAGGAGACCCATATCTGATGTCTACTTTACATCGAAACGATTAATGACAACAATCCAGGGCAAGGCTTGTCCGGTAGACATCCTATTCCCTCTAGGTGAATCCCACAGTTCCGAGAGATAAAATCCAATACAAATGTTTTGGTGTATCCTGTTGATGCTCCCTGGCTGTGACTGATAATAATTTTTTACAAACATCAAATAATTTGTTGTGGCCGTTCTGCGATTTCATGGCAAGAGATCACGAACGGTTTCCCTCGACACTCTCGAAAAACTCCTGTCACTGACAGAGTCCTTTCTGTATCCCTTTTGCTGCAGCATTAAAGTCACGCTATCTGGGGCTTCTGCTTTGACTCTGAAGTAGTGCGTGTTTTGGTGACCTACTTCGGGATCAGGATAATCCTCTTCCCGGTGGAAATTTATACTACCGCAAGAGAAATATTAATACAATCTCAATCCATACCTTTTGTATGCTCTTCGTTTAAGAGAAACAGTCAGATACAGATGTCTTGCGCATTTTGCGCATGAACTTAAGAGAAAATTTCATTCATAAGGACACGATGGTGTCTATAAATACAAATTTGGCGGGACAAATACTGCGCATTTTTCAGAGCTAAGGACTTTTCTATATAAACATGGGAATATACGTAGCGATTATAGCAATGATGCAAGAGCTTCAGACTAATGTTTTGTGCAGATTTACGAGAAATCAGATGAAGGTGGCATGTACCTTTTGTTGAGTTCGCGTTTTCTGCGATAGAATTGGCCCGTCTTTTTTATGGAACCTGTAAAGTGATGATAGTTTTTTGGAGATATGGTGCCATAGAGGAAAGCGGAAAAATTATAGAAATTAAAGAAATGTTAACCTTTTAGTGCTAATTGGGTAAATTGGAATATAAATGTGAGTAAATAGAAAATAGAGCAGACATCTGACAGGCCGGAGAGGTTGAGTTCTATTTGTGGAGTATTGGGATAAAAGATTTAAGGCATTGAATAATGAAAAACATTTCGGTAGTCTGATTTGTGCTCATCTTGAATTGTATGAACTTTTATGCATTAGAAAGTTTATGGTTTCATCAAATGTAAAGTCTGAGACTCTTGAAAAATGGCAACTTCAGTTTTAAGATGTATTAATATAAGCCAAAGCCCAGGGGACAACCCTATGTTGCGCTTAGCATGACTATGGCGGGAAGATAATCAGGGTAAGGAGAATGAGAGAAATTGAATGTTTTGTTTTTGTATTGCTGCGAGCTAGTCAACAGCCCAGAGATGGAGTGGATTTTTTAATTTCTTATTTAAAACTTAAGGGGAGACCGAGTCTGGAATCCTGGACCCATGGCGTGATGATTTTGCGACTCAAGTAATTGATGAAACTCCATCTCCATATGAGTTTTGCGCGAAAAATCTGCATACACACTCCTCTCGAAATCGTGAGAAATGACATTATAATTATGAGTGAATATTAAAACTACCAAAGGACCAACAACTGTGCCTTGAGGTACATGAGATTCTGAATAATTAAAAGACGACTGTTATGCTTCAAAGCTGCTGGTGCGTTTTTATAGTAACTTGGATAAAACATTTAATAGAAAGTTGATATGAAGAGAAAGTACACATATACCACCTTCCATTTTATCCTGTCTCATCTGTTTCTTGATTTCTCTGCCTTCTTTAGCTCGTATTGCTTTCGAAGCGTCTCTCTAAAATTCTGAATTTTTTTTATCTGTTGATAATTTTCGTAAAACCGTTAATAATTGGGAGTTCTCTTCGATTTTCGTAAGTGACAGATATGAGTCAATTTCACCCCTAGATTTATTACTATATAACAACGTGTGGATTAAATGGTGACCAAACACAACTAGCATACTCCAGAATAGGCCTCACAAAGGTGCAATAGAGGAGCCAAGTGATGTAATGGTCGTCAAATTCCTTTGCCCATATTTTTATAAAACCCAATGTAGAATTAGCCTTAATAACTATCTCATCAATGTGATCGTCAAACGTAAAACGGCTGTTCAACCACACACCCAAGTCCTTGGTCCTATTAATGTTTTCCAGAACACAGCTATGCATGGTGTAGTTGAAGTCGAGAGGATTCTTTCTTTGAGTAAAAGACATAGACGTACACTTACTAGTATTAAGGGGAAGATAGTTAACAGAACACCAGTTGTAGAAAGCGTCTAAGTCAGAATTTAAAAGTGCACAGTTTCGAATAGACGACACAACACGGAAAATTTTTGCGTCTTCAGCATAACAAAGAATTTTTGAATATTTCAAGAATAAAGATACATCATTGATGTATATAATAAATAAAATCGGGCCCAGATGACTTCCTTGAGGTACGCCAGAGGAATTAAAAATTAACTTGGATAATGATCCACGGAAGGACACACACTGGGTCCGATTAAGTAGGTAAGAACGAACCGAGTCTACAAACAATGAAGGAAACCCGAGGGCAGTCAACTTGTGAATCAAAATTTGGTGGCTTACTCTGACAAATGCATTGCTAAAATCTGTAAAGACACAATTCACTTTCATTCCAGCCTCAATTTTGGATAAGCAGAAATTTGAGAATTCCATAAGGTTAGTCGCAGTAGACCTACCTTTCATAAAGCCATGCTGGAAAGTTCCAAGAAAAGGTTTTCAATGACAGTATAGTGTATCGCAAACTAATGCCTCAAAAATCTTAGCAATACAACACAAGTTTGCAATGGGTCTGTAATTGGAAATATCACATCTCTTGCCTTTCTTGTGAAGAGGGATAATAAGAGATAATTTCCAAGATTTTGGAAAGACACCACAAGAAATAGATAAATTAAATAAATAACAAAGAACAGCAACCAAAGAAGAAGAACAGTTCTCATAAAGGGAAATAGGTATACCATCAGGACCGCACGAAAAACTATCTGCCAAATTATTGATGTGTTTCGCGACTGTATCGTCATCAAATGTAAGATCTTTCATTTCCAATGAAGAAGGAGGAAATAATGTCAAGTAGCTGAAATCCCTAGAGCTGGTATCGCAGTTGTCAGAAAGAAAAAAAAAGTCACCAAAAAGGTTCGCAATCGTCAAGGGATCAATACTTTCAGTGTGACCTAGTTTTAATAAAGTAGGGTAGCCGTCGGTGCTACGCTTACAGTTAACAAATCTCCAAAACCGCTTATGCTCACCGCGTATAATGGACCTCATTCTGTTAATGTAATTATAATATGAGGCATGAATTTCGGAATTGAACTCATCGCGCAATTGTGAGTAGATATAAAAATCAGAGTCGCTCCTTGATGATTTTTAGATTTTTCAATGAGTTAAGTCTTAGACGCTTTTAATTTATATTCGATTTGAATTTCATTTTATCATTTTTTCCCCTTTATAGCTTTTGATTTTTTTAAATTTGAGTTTCATTTTCAGAAAGCTCCTCTGAAGCGAGTCGTTTGCGGAAAATCCTCTCAACGACGCCCATCACCCCAAGCCTCTTGACCAAAAGTGATGGTAGTTGGACTTCATCCAGTCTTGAGTCGCTGTAGTTACTTGTCAACACGCACTTTCCGGGGTGCTCAGCAACCGGTGGTGTTGAGTCGCCGGATACTCCGAGCGGCCAAGAACTTGGTCTACAAGATACTTAATGTGATAAAACTAAAATGGGCGATAAGAAGCTTCATGCCCTATAAATCACCGGGATTAGATGGCATCATCCAAGCTGAACTACAATTAGCTTCCGAGATACTGATTCCGTGGCTAATGATCATTTATGAGGCTTGCCTTAACCTCACCTATATTCCATCCTCATGGACGAAGGTGAAGGTGGTCTTTATCCCTAAAGGAGTAAAAGCCTCTCACTATAAGCCCAATGATTTTAGGCCCATTAGTCTCTCCTCCTTCCTGCTCAAAACCTTGGAGAGACTCTTAGATATCTATATTAAAGAGACAATCAATCCTTCCAAGTTGTCTCTCTCGCAACATCCTTACACTAAAGGTAAGTCTGTAGAGACAGCCCTGCACGAACTTACCATAATCATATAGATTTCGCTACTACAAAAAGAATACTCACTTGCAGCCTTCCTTGATATTGAGGGTGCCTTCAACAATATCAGGTCAGAAACGATAATGGCATGCTTGAGGAGGCTTGAAATTGACGATGCTCTCATCGAACTTATTGACCTAATGCCAAAAAGCAGGGTCATTGTCTCAAGTTTGGGAGGATCCAATATCCAAAGAGTGGTAACTAGAGGTACCCCTCAGGGAGGAATCCTTTCACCACTCTTATGGAACTTAACTTTGAATGAGTTACCCACAGACCTGGAGCTGTCCGGTCACAAGGTTATCGCCTACGCCGATGATATTGCTCTGATATGTTCAGGTAAGCACCCCCAAAACACTGGCTGAAGTTTTAAAATACGGCCTCTCCAAGATTTTATTATGGAGTGATGGGTATGGTCTGGGTATAAACCCGAACAAAACCGAGTTAATACTCTTCTCTCGGAGGCATAAAACACCTCCTATTAACTGCCATACACTAAACGGGGTAAGGCTGAAACTGTGTAATCAGGTTAAGTATTTAGGTCTAGTCCTAAACAGGAAACTTACCTGGAAACCCAACATCCAGGAAAGAGTACGGAAGGCCACAGTATCGCTGTACTCGTATAAGAAGGCTACAGGGAAAAGATGGGGTATGGAGCCACGCATTGTGCATTGGCTCTATACAGGTGTCATACGACCTATACTTAATATGGGGTTATTGTCTGGTGGCCGGCACTAAATCTAACAACCTATCACAAAGCAATGGATACAGTTCAGAGGATGGCAACACTGCTGATAGCAGGTGCCCTTAGAACCACACCTTCTAAAGCCCTGACCACTATTCTCCACGTTCTACCGTTGGATCTCTTTGGTAAGCAAACCGCATCATCAGTCGCCATTAGGCTTAACTCAATCCAGACCTAGAAACTAACTGACTTTGGTCACTCCATAATATTGGACAGAAGAACTGCCAACAATATCGACTATACCTCGCCCAAGCCTTTCTTTGGAACAAAATTTGACTCCTTCTTTTCCATCAGATCGGAATGGGAAGAAGGTCCTCCCCAATGGGGGGAGTCGGTGGAATCTACACTGACGGCTCTAAATTGGAAGGCAAAGTGGGTGGCGGTATCTTCTCGGAACATTTGGACCTCGATGTCTCAGTCCGCTTGCCTGACTACTGCAGCGTGTTTCAGGCGGAAATCATGGCTACAAAAGTAGCTGCGGACCGCCTAAATCATCTAACGCTACCTACAGACAATATATGTATTTTCACAGATAGTCAGGCCGTTATTAAATCCCCCTCGGGAGTATACACCACCTCCAAAACGGTTATAACATGTCGCTCGGCCCTAAATGACATAGCTGAGCATCTGAAAGTACGGCTCATCTCGGTGCCTAGACATAGTGATATTCCGGGCAATTGCAGAGCCGACGAACTAACAAGAATCGGAACCACTCGTCCTGATTCGGACATTAACCACCAGCTGGGTAAACCGCTGGCCACATGCAAACTGGAACTCTCACAGGAGTCTGTCAGGATTGCAAATACTAATTGGCAAGAGGAACACACCTGCCTGATTACCCGACAGATATGGTCAAAGCTTGACCCTAAACGGCAAGGGAGCCCATCTTACTCGGACGCAAAACAATTAGCAGTACCGTGGCCGTTATCACGGGTCACTGCCTCATAGGTAGACACGCCGATAGATTGGGCGCGCCTTCAAACGACTCCTGTAGGGGTTGCCATGACGAAGAGGAGGCGGAAACCATACTTCACCTCCTCGGTAACTATCCGGCCCTAGCCAACCGTAGGAACCGGTTTCTGTGCTCCCCCTTCTATGAAGAGTTAACCGAACTAGGCTCCACTGATGTCAGGGACCTAGCTCGATTTATCAGGAGTTCAAAATGGTTCCCGACGACGAGTTAAGGCTGTACACCCTTCCCAACCTAGTCAAATTTATTTTGACTTCTCGAGAGTTGGTCCCACTGGAGACAGGGAACTGGATCGGTGCACAGGGGGCAACATGTCCACCCTCTTATTTCTTAAGTTATTTTTATGGGGGTTGCTAAAAGTTTTGTAGCCTCAACGTGGTATCACAATGGGCGTTCTAAGTGTGCCTTTCTTAGGCAGCCACTTTAACCAAACCTAACCTAACCTTGTTTTGATTTTGCCGAGATTTGTACCTGAATAATATTTGAAACCTTCTTTTATTTGAATAAATTTTATAGCGTGTTATATACGAGTAGATACCTAGTTTTTGAATATTAATTATTCTTGAGTTCGTGGAATAATAAAAACCACGTGGCGCCCAAATCAATGTTTTGTTTTGTGATGGTTTGTTAACAACGAAGAATATGACCCACACCAAACCTAAGCTCACCTGAAGTGGTCGTAACACCTTAGTTTAGAGAAAAACACAACGACAGGTGGAAAAGAGTTAAAATTACAAAAATTAGAAGCAAATAGATACAATGATCTTCTATTCATTTTAGTTGTCCACAAATTCTCCGCTAAGTGGCCTTACTTTTTCTATTAAGAACGTCAAACAACAATTACCAAACTTGTCAACCCAAATCAAACTCATTTATTTCCTACTCCAACATACAAATTTGTTCACATTGTTCTAAATAATCAAATGTATTTTCACACAATCAATAGACCCAATCCGATTGAAGGATCTGATTTCAATAGTAATAGAGTCCAATATTTACCTGTGTCAATTCCAATGGCATGTTGCAACGAGAATCTATAAAGGAATTTTGTAAACGCCATAAATTGTATAAACTTAGGTTTTCCGAGCGCTTCTCTTATTTTTCTGACAAATGACAAGCACTTTGGTAAATTACCTGATTCCGAGGTATTCCAAGCCAACAACAAAAATACAACCAAACTCATGGTCATCGCCGAGAACGTGTGTACCTTAGTTTTTGTGTGAACAACAAATTTAACTTGGGGTTCGCGCTAGCTTATATTTCATTACATTTTCGCACGAAAGGTTAATTGATTTGTTGTGTTAGAAGGCATGAAATAGGCTTTACAACTTGATTAGTTTTCCCATTCGAACCTAGAAAGGTACTACTTTCTTTTATTGGAGCTTGGTTTGTAGAGAACTACCGGGACGTAGAGTGAAAATAATGTTTCCTTTGATTGAAAGCAATCATCTGTGGTTTTTGCAATCTAAATAGTTCTTTAGAATGCGTTTAGTTTAGAGCTACCTGGGAAGTAAAGTATCTCTCCGTAATGTGCTTTGGACGCGGGTATCCGTGCTGTACACGGTTTTAATCGAGTACCTACACATAACGGAGAGATATATGTTTGTCGGGATACACAGATCCTCGCGACATGGATACGTTGTATCTTCTCTCGTCTGATTTGCACCATCAATTTGGTATTTAGAACTTTATATCGCTCAGGTTAACCAACTTGTAGCTTTCATGTCAGTAATATAAATCCAAACCAAGTATTGAAATGTTGGAAATAAGTAGGAGAGATGCAGATGGTACCTGTTGTACGATGTATTAAAAATGGTATAACCAATAAAAGTGACTGAGAATCACTATAACTGATGTAAATGCCCTAGTTGGAAAGCGGAAGAGCAATTTTAATTTTTTAATTAATATTTTTTACTGACTCATTGGACAAGGCCAACCTGTTTGCTGCTAATTCGTTATACTTGCCACCTTCATCGCAGCCACTTCCATCTCCATCACAGTGCACTTTTAGGCAAAAGCCGCTACACTTTCGCACTCGGAAAGTTTTTAGGGTTCTTTCGAAACTCGACATGTCCAAAGCTACTGGGCCTGATGGTTTCTCGCCCCTGGTTTTAAAATGCTGCGCCTCTGCTTTGGCTAAACCTCTTCGCAAACTTTTTCACCTGTCATATTCAAGAGGAATGTTTCCAAATGCATGGAAACTTGCTCATGCCCAGCCGATACTTAAAAAAATACACGTCGAACTAAGAGCCTCTTTGTTTTTGAAAAGTCGGTTAAAGTTTTTGAATCACTCATCAACTCTCAGTTAATGAAATATCTAGAAAATAACCATCTTATCAACGATTGTCAATACGGTTTCCGCGCTAGCCGCTCAACCGGAGACTTACTAACGGCTCTAACGGAGCGTTGGAATCATTATCTCCATAATTTTGGTGAGTCCGAAATCGTCCCTCTTGATATTTCAAAGGCTATGATAGAGTCTGGCATGCTGCCCTTTTAGCTAAACTTCAAACGTTTGGTCTGCCCCCTACCCTCGTTAAATGGATAGAGTTTCTTGTCAGACCGCTCAATCCGTGACGGAGTTACGTCTGATTCCTACGAAATAAATGCCGATGTAATTCAGGGTTCAGTTCTTTCATCAACCTTATTTCTTCTTTTTATTAATGATCTTTTATCCCTTACTCTCAATCCTATCCATAGTTTCGCCGACGACAGCACCCTTGATTTCGCGTATTCATTTGATTCTGTAATGAATTCACGTGGAGATTGTACAAAAGTCAATCGAGAACGCATGTTTAGATCATTAAACAACGACATTTCTATGGTACTCGCAAATCGTGTTTCGTTTAATGCATCAAAAACTCAATGCTGTTTAATGTCCCTTAAAAAACGTCCAGTTCACCCCCAACCCATTTCAGTCGACGGAGTGAATATACCCAATTCACCCTCCCTAAACATCTTGGGTATTGAGATATCCAGCAATCTTAGTTGGACTGATCATATATTTGCATTAGGCCTAGACTTGAATATAGTTCCCATATTTGGGCAGAGGCAGGACACACCGCATGGTCCGCGTTAGACAAAGTTCAGCGTAAGGCTGTTAAACTTATTGGCGATTCCTCAATCTCTGAGGGCCTTGACTCTCTGGAGCATCGACGGAATGTCGGTTGTCTCTCACTTTTTTATCGCTATTTTCATGGCCATTGTTCTAACGAAATTGCTAGCCTGATTCCTTGTAGACTCATTACAACGCTCCCACCCCTATACTCTCCGGGTCAAATTTGGAAGTACCGCCAAATTTCGGAAATCTTTTCTTAGCAGAACAACACGAATGTGGAACAGTTTACCATCTTCTGTTTTTCTCTCGTCTTATGAGCCTGTAACTTTCAAACGGGGCGTACATCGACACCTCCTTCACTCAACCTCCTAACCCATTTCCCCCAACCTTAATTCCTTTCCTGCCAAGGCTGTGCTTTAGCATCATAGGGCATTCATTTAAAAGACCATCAAGATCAACGCATTTAAAATCACGATATGAAAAGAAATGGTTTCTCTCGTTCACAGACACTAAGTCATAAGTAAGAAAAATCAAATCATGTCTAGAAAAACTAGGAATAGAAATTTGATTGAAGAAAGTGACGAGGTCCTTGTTTTCAACAATGAACAGATCAAGCAGCGTCTAAGCAAGTCCGCATTAAAATCACCGGATATAATTATATGTGATGTAATGATGACCAATACTTGTAAGTACAGCTTCTAGAGAACTAAGGTTGGAAACATTCGGTGGCTTATACACAGATCCAATCAGACACTTGGTAGAGTTTACCAGGATTTCTACAAATATATACTCAACTTCAGAAAAGGGTTCTGATTGTGTCACCAAACGAGCCCGAAACGATTTATTAACATAAACAACCACTCCAATACCTATTCTGGTAGAACGATCATTACGAAAGGTTGAAAATTGTTGTAGATCAATTAATTAGTTTATTACAAATATGCGGCTTTAGCCATGTCTCAGAAACACAAATAATATCGAGACCGGAATTTGTGAAGATATATCTAAATTCATCAATCTTTGGCAGCAAGCTCTGAGCATTAAGATGACAAACCTTGAGCCCATGCTTTTTTTGACTAAAAATATTCAGCATAATTTTACTATTGCCACCCAACCGGGGAGAGGAAGCAACGCCTGGACTAAACATTGAAAAATAACTCACAAAAAATTAAAGAAGCGTATTTAGCAGTAACGAACGTATTCAGTTTAAAGATGTGTAAGAAAATCTTCAAATAAATGCTAGTAGACTCAACAGACCTGCAGGTTTTAAATCTCACAGATGCGCCCTTCAAAATTGCATTCTTGTCATGTGGAGAGCAGCATTTGATAACAATAGAGCTGTCTTTATTCACCTTTGATTTTACACGAAATATGTTATCAATATACTGCAGAGAATATGGACTAATACCGAGATTTATCAGTGATAGCACTATTAACTCACCGAACATATTTGAAAAATCGTTTGGCAGGTCACAAAAAATTTACAACATTTATAAGGGCTTCCACCAAAAATTGCTTAATGTGAAGATAGAAGAAAAGTGTAAATTCACACAAGAAATGAGAAAAACGCTGGAGAAAATAAAAGAGGATATATATACAAACATACACAAAGAGATGGCGGACGCTGAAGTATTTCAAAGAATAAGAGGAAAAAGTAATATTATACACAGTAAAACAATTGACAAATTAAAAGGGAAGTTATTAAGTGAGTTAAGCATTAAAATTAATGAGAAAGGATTTAAAAATGTAACAAATATAGAAATTCCAATGGATGTTAGAATATTATTTTTTTATATCGAATTAACCCTTCTAACTCAGAAGACGCACTTCACAAGCGGAAGCCTGGAATCAATTGACCTATTCACCAGAATATAACATATATTGAGGTGAATGAGGCTCCCACAACCCATGCAATAAAATATTAGTAAACAAAATAGTGAAACACGTCCAAACACTACAGTCAGGGGTGCACAGATAACAGAGAACGTGTAAGCAAATCCTTGGTAAGAGCCAGGTCAAAAACAGGACACATATTCACGGCTCTACACATGCGATTAATAGGCTCATGCATAAAATAGTTAGACCGAGAATGGACAACATGTAGTAAAGGCACTCTCCTTAAGTAATACGGGGTATGCCTATAAGTAACCAAACCTGCGAGAGTGCGAGAATCTATATTCGAGTTCATAAGCTGGTGAATAAATACCAGGTCAGCAATTCTACGTCGTTCCTCCAACGAGTGCATATTAAGCAATGGGAGGCGATCCTTATATGGAGGAAGCCTTAAACATATGGAGGAAGCCTTAGCCACGGGAGGTCCCTTAGTGCGAATCTAACAAAGTTTCGCTGCACTGACTCGATGCGTCTAGAATGAACCGCATAGCAAGGTGACCAAACCTGAGATGCATACTCGAGAACTGGTCTAACCAAGGAGAAATATAAGAGAATAAGTGTCAGTCGATCAGAAAACTCCCTTGACCACCGTTTAACAAAACCCAGAACTGAATTACTCCGAGACACGATATAGTTTATGTGCAGAGTGAAATCTTGTTTTTTGTCAAGCTTCACACCGAGGTCAGTAACGGACTCAACACGACGGATAGTAGTTTCAGCAAAGGTATAATCAAAGAGGAGCTGATTGGGTTCCTACAGAATGACATAACTTCACATTTATCCAGGTTAAGCTGCAGGTCATTTGAGGCACACCAAACCTTGAAGGTATTTAAATCAGCCTGAATACAAGAAGAATCATAACTGTTTCTAACACATGAGAAGATCTTCATATCATCTGCATAGATTAAGACTTTGGAGTGCTTAATCAGAGAGACAATGTCATCAATGGCAAAAATGAACAGCAACGGCCCCAGATGGCTATCCTGCGGTTCACCAGATGAAGCTCTAATAAATCTAGATAAAGTGTTACGGAAAGATACTCGGTATGACCTATCTTTTAAGTAAGAGCGGATCCAGTCGAGCAATAAGGGCGGAAAACCCAGCTTTTCCAATTTAAGCATAATCACAGAGTGAGGGAGCCTATCAAACGCCTTGCTAAAGTCGGTGTAGATGCAGTCCGTCTGGAGACCACGCTGGAAGGCAGAGATTATGTGGGATGTAAATTCAAGCAGGTTAGTTGTCGTCGATCTACCAGGTAAAAAGCCATGCTGATTAGATGAGATTAACCCCTTACAAGCTGCGTATAAATAACAGATTCGAACAACTTGGGTATGCAGGAAAGTTTCGCGATTGGCCTATAATTTGTTATTAAGTTTTTATGCCCCTTTTTATAAACAGGAATTATAAAGGAGCTCTTCCATAACGTAGGAAATCTGCCGGCCTGAAGAGATTTGTTGAAGATGAGTACCAGTGGAGTGAGTAAGGCGTCAGAGCAGGATTTCAAGAACGCAGGTGGAACACCATCAGGACCAAAAGAAAAGTCAAGTTTAAGCTCATTGATACCATCAATGATAATATCTCGAGATATAATGGGCAAGGCAATGGGGGCAGCGGGACGGTCTTGGATATGACCAAACTCTTCCAGGGAAGGCACAAAGTCGTCAGATGAAAAGGCACCCTCAACAAATAATGCAAAGTTGTCGGCTATGTCGGGCGCACTGCATTTAGAATTCCATTATACCACATTGTAGATGGGTAATTATCAGATCTCTTCTTCATATTAACCAATTTGAAAAAAGTACGAGGATCATTATGTAAGTTATCGCTTATTATTGTCGTTAGGTAAAAAATTCAGTTTACCATATAAAAGGGGGGACTTTCCATTATTCAAGGTAATCGCGGACGGAGAGTTCATCTTACTAAATATAGAGGGTGACAAAGAGAAAGAGATAATGAGAGCCAAAATATGCAAATCGTTACATAAATATAAGGACAGAACTAAATTGCATCAATTCGAAAAATGTATACTAAAAATGTACGATAACATTTTGAAATTTATAAAAATGAGGAAGGATATGGTAGTTGTTTCAGCGGATAAAGGAAATGTTACGGTAGTTTTGTGGAAACAGGATTATGTAGACAAAATGAACAAGTTATTGGCTGACAAGAGTACGTATAGAATAATTAGAGATGACCCAACACTGAAACTACAAACAAAGAATAATGAGTTTGTAAAGCAATTAAAACAAAGGGAACTGATCAATGACAGAGAAAAAAGTAGAATGACCACTTATAAAGCTACAATACCAACGTTGTATGGGCTACCAAAAGTTCAAAAAATTGAGTGCCCGATGAGGCCTATAGTATCATGCATAAACTCACCAACATATTGGTTATCAAAATTTATTGCGAATATTTTAAAGAGAACTAACCAAAATTCTAGATACAACGTAAGAAATTCATATGAATTCAAAGAAAAAATTGAGAATCTAAAGATAGAACCAACAGAAACATTGGTATCATATGACGTAGTATCGCTTTTCACGAATTATGCTTAAAGTGATTGATAAAAGGTGGGAAGACATAAAACAACATACAAAAATTGAAAAAAGGAAGTTAATGGAAATCCTCAAGTTCTGTATACAGGAAGCCAATTACTTTGCGTAAGATGGGAAAATGTTTAAACAACTTTTTGGGATGCCAATGGGAAGTCCCCTATCTCCTATATTGGCGGACTTAGTGCTAGAAGACTTACTAGATGATACAGTAAGTCGAATATCCACGACACCGAAGATAATAGTAAAATATGTGGACGATTTATTTACAATCCTAAAGAAAGAGCATATACAAGGGGTCTTAAACACATTAAATGGTTACCATATGAAAATAAAATTCACACTGGAAATTGAGAAGAACAATTGTTTACCATACCTAGATGTGACGGTAATTAAAGAAAGAGATACCATTGTCACTGATTGGTACAGAAAACCCACCTCATCAGATAGAATCCTACACTATAGATCGTCACACCCTACTCATCAAAAAAGAAATACGGCCACGAACTTCATCAACAGTGTACTCAGTCTTAGCCACGTTAAATTTCATCAAAAAAATTTAAGGATAATCAGTAATATTTTGACCCTGAATGGCTTTCCAAGAGGTGTAATCAAATATCTTTTGCTAAAAGAAAAATCAAAAATCAATCAACCCGCGAGGCCGAATAGAGACAACAATGAGCAAGAACGGACTACATTTTATAAATCGGAAACCTACGTCTTGCAGAAGGTTTACAGAGGCTAGTTAAAACACAAAACAACATGATTAAATTAGCAATGAAAACACAAAAAACCATAGGACAATGCTTCACAGGAATCAAGGAGAAAATACCAAAAGAAAAGAAGTCGGATGTGGTTTATGAAATTCCCTGTAGAAACAAGGACTGCAAATTATCATACATAGGCACCACAGGTCAAATGCTGAAAAACCGAATCTCCAATCATATGTCGGACATTAGGAATAGGAATAAGGAAAAAACTGCGCTATCTTCACATTGCCTAAAATTGAACCACGAACCTGACTTCAGAAATACAAGAATTCTATGTGTGGAAACTAACTTCAGCAAAAGAATCACGATGGAAACACTAAACATACAAACATCCGCTAACAGCATGAATAGACGTACAGACACAGAAAATTTGAGTACCGCTTACCGTGCGGTAATAGAGAATAGTTATAGGCAAAATAGACACCACAGACGAGGAGACAACAGCTAAGACATGACGTTTTGTCCAGAAGGCAAAGAAAATGGTGTTTACTGTGCCGGTTTAATTTTAATTTTTGTTTAATAAAAGTGATTGTACGAATGATTAGGATTTGATTTGTTGCAATAATTGTACTGATGAGGGAAGATTAAATGGGAGTTGAGATAGTTGTCAAATCAATGATTGTTAAATGGAGGAAAATTAGATGAGATGGGATTTTAAACAAAACAAAACAAGATTAAAATATAAGGTCAGATAAACAAAAACAAAATTTTATTCTAGAGTAGTTAGTTATATTGTTGGTTGAATAGACAGATTATATGCATGATTTCCTGATGACGATGAAGAGATTTATCGAAACGTTGGATTATAAATAAAGATCAGCATTCAAAGATTCCAGTATTTTATATATGACTGTATGCACCCGAGGAAAAACATTTATAAAAAAAAATATGTTATCAATAGCGGGAGCTATTACATTAATTGAAGAGCAAAGCTTATCAAAGATATCACGCAAACTCTCATTCGTCGATTTGGGAATACCAATCAAAATGATGTCCGTGGCAATTTGTTTCCGTTCCAGACTATCGATTCTATCCGCTAAGCATGTCACACTGGAGCTCAGTTTATTAAATTTAGAATCCACACTGTCCTCGAGCGCACTCACCCTTACTGTATCTATAACAGTGATGGCCAAACTCACACTACTTAATGTGAAGAAAGCTTAAAAGCTTTAGAAGCATTTCGTACTGCTTCTTTAATTTAGAACCTTAAAATATTTGCAAAAGGTTGTACATCTTAAGGTATTGTATAATCGATTACAAAACTACTTAAATATGACGATTTTTTTAACTTTTGTATGCTTTATTAATTAATAAACGCAAAAACAAGAAATCGAATACAGCCAAACAAGTGCGTATACGAATTTAAAAGCTCAAAAGCTCACTTGCCGCGGGCATAGGTTTGGACATCACTGATCTATAACATAAAACTCAAAATTCCTTGATAAGGCTATGAGGCAAAACTAATGAAAGTTTTCGATTTTCGGAGGAAAACGGACATAGAGAGATTAGATGGAATTTAGAGGATCTTAAGATCTTCTTTAAGATCTTAATAAAAAAAAATATAACTAAATAAAATTTTTTTTTATACTCTTGTTATTTAATTCAATTTGGCTGTTATTTACGCAACAGAATTCTAAAAAAAACTGAATAAATCTCCCCATTACAATATAAACATTGATGCAAAGTATATTCCAGAAATTATATCAATATTCCTTGAAAACCGCACATAAATCGGTTTGCCGGTTCAGTCAACGCAATAAACAAATTTTCTGGCCTCTGGACATATTTTATTTGCATTTAAATTTGCCTGTGAAGCATTTTTCCATATTCATCTCGAAATTTGTATGCATACAAAACTGGGATACTCCAGATTTTGTTTATGCATTGACCACATTTACTTATGAGTAGCAGCCCCAAAAGCTATTTTTTGCTTTTTTGCTTAAAATATATTATATAACAAACAAGCTCCATTGAACTGAAAAAATCAAAAAATTTGCTACAAATCCCCAATCTCCTAAGTTAGCCATGCCGTGCTTCGACAGGTACGTTAAGTTTATAAATATTCAAAATGAAGTCATTGCCATAACCATCGTCACTACTAATCCGTTCCTTATCTCGGGTACAAAGCTCTTATAAATTCTTAATTCCGCCTTTCGTCCATAGTTTGTAAATCCTTAGCTTTTAAGAATCCATATCCGGATACAAATCCGGACTTCTGTATCAATTTGAGAACAGCTCTTAAGGCAAAATTCAACACGAGCCCCCAGCAAGATGGTCGTGGTACACCCACAGTATCATGCCTTATGCAAATGAGCTCCGTTAAGAAACGCTAGGATAGTTCGGAACACTACTTAGCCTTAACCGTACTTAACCACTCATTTCCCATAATTGTTGTCTGAAGGACATTTAAATTGATTTTAATTAACTTCAAAGTGCACAGTACCGAGATACTAAGATGACTAGGTCGCTTTCGAGTGTCTTTCGATGGAGCCCAGATGTTGCTTACAATTTCGGAGCTATATCATTGTAAATAGGAGGAAAATAGAAATCTTGGCGAAACATCGAGAAGGGCAGCCCTATCAGCAAGTGGGCCAAGAACAACAAGAAAATTTGCATATAAATGAATTTTTCTCCTTGTAGATCCTTTCAGGAAACCCTTCTTATTTCGCAGCCCTGACTCTTAGTGTCACTTTTGCTTTGCGTTTGTGCTTTTCCTTTCCACTTTAATCCGCGATTCCACTAGTCATTGAACTTGAGCAATTTTTGGGGCGTCAATGTTGGTAGTCGTAATGCGGTGACAATAATTTTGACTACAAGGACTCTGTGTACTCTTCCCGAAAGGATGGTAATGATATCCTGTTGCTGGCAAATGTAAACGTTTTATTTATTTTGTACTTGCTTTCTTCTTCGAAAGCTAACAAAAAAAAATGCTTATCTCCAGGGAGCTTCTGCAATTAAATCGTAAACAGGCAATTAATTAATTTTACAGAGAGGAACTTAAAGGGATTTTACGGGCTTACGTTTTCAAAAATTTCTCGAGAACGAACGAACCTTTGCCAGGAGGATCGAAAGAAGTTTCTATTTGTCTTAACGTCACAGAGGAAAGCTACTAATGATTTGTAAATCTTGTCGAAATTCTCTTCAACAGGCAAAGCGGCTCCTTGACCCGGATTAAACGCATTTTGTAGATCTTTCGCTGAAAATGCTATGCCAATTGCTGGAGGAATCATTTATTGACACTATAAGGAAAAAACACTTGATTATACAGTAAGACGATAATTTCTGATAAACTATAGGAGGTACTCTAACTAGTTTTATTCTGCAGAATATTCTGTAAGCTGCAGAAAAACTTGGAGACGGAGTTGGATTAATTCGATTAGCGGCATGACCACCATGCCATGGATCCCGGGTTCGAGACCAGGTCTCCCCGTGAGTTTTCTGGCGCAGATTCTTTATCGGATGCTCTGGAGAAACAAAATCAATTAGTCGCAATTTTAAAATCTGGCGGCTTCCTTTTACATAAATGGGCATCAAATGCTGATCAACTTCTTCAAGTCATTGAAGCCGTCTCACGATTTTGTGCTTCAACGTTAAATCTAAATCAAGATAAAATCGTAAAAACTTTGGGTATCCAATGGAATCTAACATCAAATAGTTTTGGATTCAAGGTAACGCTAGGCGACCCTCCATCTAGTATCACCAAACGCAATTTACTATCAGATGTGGCGTAGTTGTACTATCGCTTCGGCTTCCTAGCACCTGCGTTACTTCTCGCAAAGGCCATGTTTCAGCAATTATGACTACTAAAACTGGATTGGGACACTCCGCTTCCGAAATATCTCGCTCAAAATTGGTTTTCTCTGAGGTTGCAGCTTAAAGAGCTAGAGCTTATAAGAGTACCGAGATAGATAGGATGCCACGCTGCCAGTCTCTCTTACGAATTACACGCATTTTTGGATGCCTCCGAGAAGGCATATTCAGCCGTTATTTATTTACGAGTTGTTCATGATTTCGGCAATGTTCAAGTGACGCTTCTATGCTCGAATACTAAGCTTGCTACAATTAAGAGGCTTTCAATCCCAAGACTTGAACTTGCTGATGCTTGGATTATGGCGCAACTCGTCAAGACCGTACAAACTTCTATGAGCTTCACGGACGTTCCTACCTATTGCTGATGTGATTCTCAAACCGTACTAAAATGGCTGCAGGCTCATCCATCTAAATGGAAGCCCTACGTAGCCAATCGTGTAAGCAATATCCACGAATTGGTTCCCTCTGAACAATGGCGACGTGTTCCAGGCTCATGTAACCCAGCTGACTTAGCTTCAAGAGGGGTGTCACCTTCTAAACTATCCAGTCTGTCGCTTTGGTGGACAGGGCCATCATGGCTGGTCTCACCTTCTACTTCTTGGCCGGATACTCAAGTTACTTCTTCCGCCGATTCTGATTTTGAGGAGAGGACAACTTGGCATGTGGCAGCTCTAGCGACACCATTTGAAAGCTGGGAGTTAATTAAAAAATACTCATCCCTCGATCGACTTCTACGAATAACAGCTTATTGCAAGCAGTTCATGTACAATCTAAGAACACCTGACAAAAATCGAAAAGTCGGACACCTTTCAACAGAAGAAATCAACGATTCTCTGATGTTTTGGATAAAATCCACTCAACAAGCCGGATTCCCAGCCGAATATCGTCAACTTTCAACAGGAAGGAAGATCAATGATAAAAGCTGCATACTTCGCTTGACGCTTGTTGGTGGTAGGCTGCAGAAGTCAAACCTTGCCTATGATGCGAAACATCAGTTCCTGATACCCAAAACTTGTCACCTAGCTGAACTCATTATTGTAAATGCTCACCAGAAGACGTTACATGGAGGACCTACACTCTGCATCAGTTACATACGACAGCTATTTTGTATTATCTTTTGCCGTGAACGGGTTCACACTTTCATTAAACTTGCACTAAAACAGCTCATGGGAATCCTTCCAGAGGATACGATAACGCCAAAACCTTTGTTGGAGCAGATAATGAGCTTAAGCAATGCCTTTTCTTTCTGAAGAAACAACTACCGGACGAACTGCAGAAGCTTCTCCTCAGTCAAGGCACAGACTGGCATTTTATTCCGCCACATGCATCAAACTTTGGAGGACTTTAGGAGGCAGGAGTTAAGGCAGTAAAACCTCATCTTAAGCGGATTGTGAACAACACTACGTTAACTTTCGAAGAATTCTACACTTTACTTACCCAAGTAGAAGCATGCCTGAACTCTCGGCCAATTTGCCCTTTAAGCTCAAATCCTTGACGAATACTTAAACAATTTACAAGTTCGAACTACATAAGTGGACAACAACTACTCCCAACGCAAGACTCGGCTCCTTGGTACTTTTGCGACACGATAACCTACCACCGTCAAACTGGGCATTAGGACGAATTGTGGAGGTACACCCTGGAACCGATAGTCTCGTTAGGGTAGCAACTAGAGACCAATTAGCAAGATCTGTATTTTACCCTTATCAGATGAAGACAACTGAATCACCGACTTGTTAGGGCGGGCGGCAACTTCTTTCGATAATGGTTCACCACAAGATATTTCGTCCTAAAGACGAGGCGGGCGGAATGTTCCTTATCAACAGTTTATAATATTTTCATTAAGGGGACCTTTACATCAGTTGGACCAAAATTTCATGATTTTTTGAGACCGTATATCTCGTGAATGAACAATGCTAATCAATTGAACTTTTTTTTATTATTTTTGTACATTTTTTAAGTAACATTTGCTACATCGCCGATTCATTCCCCCCCCCCCCCCCCCCCCCCAAGTCCAACCCCCCCTCCGCACCGACAAAGATTGCCGTTCTCGGCGGACACGTCGTGTTCTCGGCAGATTTCCTGGGTACACAAGCAAGCCAAAATTCCAATAAAAAACAAAATGGCGGCCATTTATAAAAACCTCGTTTTTTTGGTAATTTTTTTGGTACTATTTTTTATTAACTTTTGAAAAAAACAATCAAAATAAAAAATTGAGGTCTATACCACAATGACATATGAAATGAATAATTAGAACGCTTTTGTGAAAAATCGCAGTAGCCGTTTGCTCAGAAACGCTGCCGAGAGGAAAAAATGTGACAAGCTGAGATGTTTGGCCTTAAACATTTCAGTCGACTTCGCTTTCGCTTAGAAAGCAGTTGGGCGCTCGACGGGAGGCACGCCTCTTTAATGACCTGTAACTCAGAAACTACTCAAGATATCAATTTGGAATTTCGGCACATTATTTTTGATCGATATATCCATCGATTAAGCCAATAAAAAAATGAATTTGTTGGTCCCAACTGATGTAAATGTCCCCTTAAGTTTACTTTGTTCAAGTAATTTAGATCATTGTAATTATCTGTACTCAGCAACCCGTATTTAATTTTGACGGATATAAAACTTTCCAAAAACAAAGGAAGTTTTTTCAGTGAGCTTGAATAAAGTGAATTTACAATCAAATAAAACTCTTTTAAGTCCCTCCCCTATCTCCCACCATAGGACCAAATTATTCTCTCTACACTCTATACACTCAAATACAACAACAAAAGAACGATCCAAATCGATCCACGCGTTACAAAGTTAGGTTCCATATTATATATTACGCAATTAATACAATAGAGATGTTATATTTATGGCTTGACATCCAGAGTATTAACAATATCCAAAAAGCAGTATCAATAGTTGGGTAGAAGTGGAAATAGGTGAGTCCAGATTGAAATTTGGAATCTCAATCCTGCACGCATGAATACGTTTTTTGGAATGCTTAATACATATACCAATTAAGCAATAGCAAGTCCGAGGAGGTGACAACAAGGAAAATCCAAGAGGATTTCAATTCCCAACTAGGACTTATAGTTGATAAGCTTAAGTCTGGTTATGGTAATTCCAATGATGGTAATACGGCCAGGCGTATTTGCGAATGCAGAAATATCTGCAAACATTATAGGAATCGATATAGACATCAAAAGATTCAAAACAATTTTGTCGGTAATTGCTAGTGGTCCCATAATTAAAGTCAAGTCTCTCGAAACATATCCATTAGAACCGGAAAAAAATGTTTGCCGAAAAGTACCTTTGGTACCCGATGCCACCTACCGTCGACAAAGTCCTAATTCACGGGTCAATAATAATTAAAAGGCTTTGTTTCCTATTGGGCAGTTGAGTGAAGAAGTGCAAGAAGCAAGCAACAGTGTTTAAAAAATACAGAGAGTACTACTCACCAAAATCTTCAATGATATATATATACAGGGTGTTTCAGATCTGACGTGCCAAAATGAGTGGAGTGATAGATCTCACCTAGGTAAACAAAAAATTTTATGGCAGGTTGGCGGGCAATCTCAACCGTTTGGGAGTTACAGGGTGATTCATAAATTTCAGTTATTCATGGTATGCACATTACTCTTTTATTTTTCTCTTTTCATCTACCCAACACAACGACATCAAACAATCGCTAAAAAAACTACTATCCCAAAGACATTTCCAAAATTGTCAACAATTTTGATCTAACTTTAACCGTTGCAGGTACAGTCACTTCCAAAAGTGAAAAAAATGGTTTGCAATTACCTAAAATTCAGCATTTTCCCAAATTTTCTCCGAAATTCATGCAATTTGTACATCTCGTTTTTATTTTTATTGAATTTCCCATCTTATTACCTTCCCAAAAAGGTGCAACATGGGAAGGTAGACAAAGGATTAGAAAGACCGCATCCTTAGAAATCCCTGACCACCTTTTATTGTACTTTAGGTAGGAAATTCTTTAAATAAACAGGATAGGATAGAGGGCCGAAAATGTTTTTTTGGGTTAACAGGTAATTAATTTTAATTATTGCTGCAAAAAAGTGATAGCAACGTTGGTGTAATTTTGTTTTATTGCCGATATTAGCCACAATTAACATTCTTGTATCCTAACGTTCTGTTCCTCGTACCTGATGAAAATTTGGCTATAAAAAAGGGCCAGTCAGCAAGAATTCCTATCATAATTGAAATACAAATCAATAAGTACGGGTGTTTTTTAGCAAAAATTATTAAAAAATGGAATGGAATTTACTTTTGAGGAATACGCGGATATTATTTACATTTATGGTGTAGTACACGGAAACGAGAGACCGGCTGTACTGGAATATCAAAGCAGATTCTCTAATCGGCACGCACCCCGAAAGCGTATTTACACGGACTCTCCGAAGGTTAAGAGAAACAGGAAGTGTAACTTCGCACGACAGGGAGACACGACCCTAAACTTCGGGAACTTCTGCCGGCGTCGAGCAGCAAATAATCACCATTGTGAGGCAAGACCCTGAGACGAGCACGAGACGAATCGCAAGACGATTAGGAGTGTCTTCATATAAAGTTTGAAGGGTTATTAATCGAGATTGATTACGTCCGTATCACCATCAGCCAGTCGGAGGACTACTGGAAGGAGATTCCGAGAGAAGACTGGAATTCAGGACTTGGCTTCTGGAACGCGACATTGACGACTGGGCGTTTCTGGATGGAATTCTGTAGACGGATGAATCTCAATTCAACAGTGATGGTATCAGGAACTTCCATAACCTCCATACCTAGTCGGAATGGGACTCAGACAGGACAAAGGTGACCTTATACCAGCAGAGACTTAGTGTAAATTTTTGGGCTGGTCTCATCGGCAGTCATTTGGTAGAACCATTCACTTTGTCCCAAGTGCTCAACAGTCAAATTCAAGCGGACTTTTTGGAGAATACACTGCCGGATCTAATAGAGATCATCCCTGTGCATAATCAAATGGACATGTTTTACCAACACGATGGAACACCAACGCATACTGCTAACATTGTGAAGGCAATACAAAGAGAAAAATTTCCTAACCGCTGGATTGGACTAGGTGCACCGATACCTTGGCTTGCTAGATCGCCAGACCTTACCCCATTGGACTTTTTTTATGGGGAAAATGAAGGATGAAGTTTATCAAGCTTTGTTAACACTAGGGAGGATTTAGTTAGCAGAATTGGGATTGCAGCGACGAAAATGCGGGAGAGGTTGGCTGCAGTACGCCTTAATCAGGGACTTAGAAGGATATTTGTGGCATTCATCCAAAGTGGCGGTGGACAGTTTGAATAGCTTTTGTAATTTACTAAGATTAATTGTAATACATTTTGAATTCAATAAAAAGGATATTACAGTTAATATTAGTTTAGTTTCTTTAAATTGTAGATTTTTAATTATTTTCCGATAAGTTTTCTACTTATAAATTTCTACACCCTTTTTCTACCTGGGCATATTGAACCATTTTGGAAAGGTAATAAGATGGGCAATCCAATAAAAATAAAAAAGGAGTATACTAATTACTGGCGCAACTAGAGAACGAAATGAACAACTATAAGCTCGACCTCATAGGACTAAGTGAAGTTAGATGGACAAACCACGGAGAATTCACCACCCAGAATGGGAATAAGCTAATATACTCAGGCCTAAATACTCACGAGAAAGGAGTTGGAATTCTCATGTCGAGCAACATAGCTCCCAGCCTGCTAGAATGGAAGCCAATCAATGAGAGACTTCTAACGACAAGATTTGCGGCTAAAACCAGAAATATAACCATCACTCAATGTTACGCACCCACGGAAGATGCAGACGAGGAAATCAAAAATATATTCTACGACCAAGTAACAGCTTCATCACACAGAAGAGATATAATAATCCTAGCTGGTGACCTGAACGCGAAAATCGGACAAGACAATACAGGGCACGAAAACATAATGGGGAAAAATAGCCTGGGCGTCATGAACAACAATGGAGAACGACTAGCAGAAGTATGTCATAACAATGAACTAATAATCGGCGGCACAATATTCCCGCACAAGGACATACACAAATACACCTGGACCTCCCCAGACTCCAGAACAAAGAATCAGATCGATCATATATGCATCAGCAAAAAATGGAGAGAATCTATCCAAGATGTAAGAGCATTCAGGGGGGGGGGGGGGGGCAGGCATGCACACTGATCACAATCTGGTCATCAGCAATATATGTGTCAAACCAATCAGGCCCAGAAATAACCAGCGCCAAAGTCATAGAAATGAAATTTAATCCGGCAACACCAAAAAAAAATGCATCCAATTTACAGAGGCAATTAGCCAAAGAACAGGAAATATGAATAGCTGGAATGACATATGCTCAACCTACAGCCAAGCAAATATTGGGCCCTGTTACAAATAACAGGAAACCGTGGATCTCCTCCTCCACGTGGGACATAATACAACAACGGAAAACCATCCTTGCCAGAACACTACAAGACGGCAACGCACTCAACAGACAGAACTATTCGGAAGTTGCCAAGAAAGTCAAGAAAGCAGCAAAGAAAGACAAACGAAAGTACTACGCCAACGTCGCAAGAGACACCGAGAAAGCCGCCTCAAAACATGACATGAGGGTCGTATACAATAACATCAAGAAACTAACCAATAACTCCGGTAATACAGAGAAACTTATCAAGGACAAAGAAGGGAACTTGATAACAACAGACGATGAACAACTAAAAAGATGGCACGAGCACTTCAGTGAGGTCAACATCAACACCAACACTAGCATAACAGGGTTAAGGAAGCATTTGTTACGCAATGAAGACAGTACACCGGAGCCAAGCATCGTCGAAGTAATAGAGGCAATAAGGAACCTCAAGAATAACAAAGCAGCTGGTTAAGATGGACTACAAGCTGAGCTCCTAAAAATCAACCCAGCACAAAGTGCAGAAATCATCACATCTCTACTCAGCGAGGGCCTGGTCAAGTAATAACATACCAAAGGAATGGAAAAATGGCATAATAATAAAATTACCCAAGAAAGGACATCTACAAGAATGCAGCAACTGGCGAGGCATCACTCTGCTCAACACGATAAACAAGCTACTAGCCAGCATTATAATGAATAGAATATCAGACAAAATTGAACATAACCTACGTGACAACCAAGCTGGCTTCAGACCAAACAGGGGATGTACTGACCAAACGAATACCCTGAGAATAATCACGGAACAATCGACACCATCAATAGGGAAGCAATATGGTCTGCCCTTCGGAAAAGAAATATACAAGAAAAATGCTGCTTCACACTGGCAAATACAGCGAACCCCTAATAATCAACTGAGGAGTCAAACAAGGCTGCCTAATGTCACCCACACTATTCAACATAGTACTTGACGATGTACTTACACTGGCTACCAGAAACTCAGAAGGAATAATATGGGGGGAAAAGCAGCCTGATAGACTTCGACTACGCCGATGACATCGCGATAATAGCCAGCACCCGCAACGATATGCAGAGGAGCATTGATAACCTCCACACCACAGCACTTACAGTGGGCCTAGAAATAAACACCAGCAAAACAAAGATCATGAGGATCAATGACACGGACCAGAACCCAATAAAAATAGGTAGTACCACAATTGAAGACGTGGAAGAATTCACTTACCTAGGCACCACAATCACAACAAACGGAGGCACAGACAAAGATATTCAAAGCAGACTGAATAAGGCAAGACAGGCATTCGGCAGGCTGTTCAAAATATGTAAATCCTCACAGATAACACGCAACACCAAAATAAAAATCGTCAACGCAAGCGTCATATCTATCCTACTATATGGCTGTGAAACTTGGAAAACCACAAGACTGAACATACAAAGCCTGCAGACTTTCGTGAACAAATTCCTGATAAAAATATGCAAAATATTCTGGCCCAACAGAATCAGTAACGCTGACCTATGGCATGTAACCAAAGAAGATGGAAATGTATCGGACACACGTTACGGAAAAACCCAGACGCCATTCCAAGACAAGCTCTGGAGTACAACCCTTCAAACGGAAGAAGGAAAAGAGGCAGACCCCGACAAACCCCGACAAAAAAATGGGACGAAGTAACAGAGAGAGCTCAGAACAGGCAAGACTGGAGAACATGTGTACGCTCCCTATGTTCCTTCGAGGAATAAGGGTATTAAAAAAAATACTAATTACATGAATTTCGGAGAAAATTTGGGAAAATGCTGAATTTTAGGTAATCTCAAACCACTTTTTTTCAATTTTGGAAGTGACTGTACCTGCAATGGTAGGAGTTAGATCAACATTGTTGACAATTTGGAAAGGTCATTCTGATAGTAGTTTTTTAGCGTTTGTTTTATGTCGATGTGTTGGGTGGATCAAAAGACAAAAATAAAAGAGTAATGTGCATACCATAAAAAACTAAAATTTATGAATCACCCTGTAACTCCGAATCGGTTGAGATTTCCCTTCCCCAGCCGAAAAATTTTTTGTTTGACTAGGTGAGATCTATTACCCCATTTATTTTGGTACGTCAGATCTGAAACACCCTGTATATATGAGGCCATAATCCACGGGCTTCTGATTTCTTTGGAGCGCATCAACGAGCAATAAGGTTCTGCAGTTGTTAGATGCTGTAGATGTTAACACCAGCAACACCTCTGAAGAAGAATACAGCTTATCCAGCGATTCAAATTCATTTTATACCATATCTGAAAAGTACTACTACTCTTTTTGAACAGTATATCCAACATGAAATGGCCTTTTCTGTATTTCCTTTTTTGTGAATAAATATTTGAATTTGGAGTTGATTTTTTATGTCATTGATAACAGTTTTATGCTTTAATGTAAACAATGGTATATTAAAGTTTTATAAAGGGCTTTATTTATCAAATACGAATAAAATATGAATGGAAATAATTTCTGCCAACTGTTGATGTAATTAGCCCCACTGAGAGCGGTAAAACATGAGCTTAATTTATTCGAGCCTGTAAATTAGCTTTAGCTCCGCCACTAGATTCTATTTTATGCAGCATGAGTGGAGAGGCTGCGAACGTCTATCTTGCTCTCTCTAACTGCAGTTATGACTAACCGCGCCTAATACGCTCTATGTTATTCGATCAATTCCCCTTTGTTAAGCTCAGTTCCCTTCTACCTAAAATACCTTGTATTACGTTGAGACCATGTAATGAACCCATAAAACTATGGATGGCAGATTAGTATATTTCCTACTGAGCTATGAAGTTTATGATATGTATAAACATTTTGTATATTTACTCTGACGTCAGTAATAGTATCTACCATTCAACAATAATAGATACATCAATACCTAGAATAAAGGAGTCAAGCAGAGGGCAATCATAAAACAAGTTTAGCTAATTTACTTTCCTTCAATGACTACTTAATGTAATAAAATCAAAGGCGTCACAATTAATACCCCGTGGTGTTCCTCTAATTTTAAATTATACGAGCGATTGCCTGCTAAGAACTTTGGATCTAATTAAAGACGACTCAATGAATAAAAGGCTGAACATAACTCCGCAATGACCCGAACATTATAAGGAACAAGACGTAGTTAGACCCGTGGGTTCGAAGTAATTACCCATAACAGTGGGCTCTATAATTTCCTAATTAAAGTGAGATTGATGAGCGCACCTTTAACTCCGTAAGAGTCGTAAATGTCCGGGTGCTAACCCCGGACGATGGTACAACTTGTTCTTTAAGTGACTTTTAATCACCTTAGCCAATGTATTTGCAATTAGATCTTCCCCCATCATTAATGACCCATTAAGATGAACATTTCCAGTCCGAGAGTTTTTCAACTTTCCCGTCTTCTTAACCGCCTCAATAGTCCGGTTCCATCAATTTTCCAGCATTCCCGTATGGTTCCCCAGTTAACATGGTGGGAATTAACCTCCTCTTAAATCTAAATTGACATATGATTTTCGAGCTTAAGCAACCTCGAGATGTATCTTAGTAAGAGTTTTGCCTCACATTCTGAAAATATTATGAGGGTGGCAAAGGTGAACGCACAGCCTCCCCCTTAAACCTTTTCCTCCTCTTAAATGGGATAAAAAACGGCGATTGGTAGAAATTTTTTTACTTTTCAAGGAGAAGTCGTCCTTCGGCAAACCCTATGTCTGCCGAGCTGGATAATTTGCATTTTTGATGGGGTTACATCAATTTCAAGACGGTTCACTTCGATGGCATATTACTGATGATTTACGTGAAAAAACGTGACGTCCATGATTTACAGAAAATACTCAAAATCAGAGGAGCGACATGAATGGCTGATTTCGTTTTCGGATTAGATGCTGATCTTCGGGAGTTATGGCTGCTGGCGCGATAATAAACTCGCGAAAATGGGCAATTTCACACGCTTGTAATTTAATGTTCCCAAATTGGCTAGAATAAAATAACAATGGTAGGGTGGTTGCAGGGAAATAATGGCAGATGATGTTACGAGGGTTGACTGATATTTTCAGTAAAAATTTAATGAGAAGTATTGAACCCAGAGGATACAAATCGATACTTTTACGTTGAAGTAATTTTTTATTGTATAACGGAAAAAAGAAAAAGAAGGGGAAGAGGGTACGGTGACGCTGATATATTGCCTGGAATAATATCGATCATTTATGTTTTAGTATTGAAAATTTAAAAAAACTGTAGGAACAAAATATCGGAGTTTTTATTATAACAAGACCATAACTTATGGAAGATGAAGAAATCGCAGACTTTCTAATAACTTTAAGTAAACCTAAGGACAGGAACTGATACCATACAGCCAATCTTCTCTTTTTTGGAATAAAATCCCAAATTTATTTCGAATTTGTCAGAGGCTGACTGCTACAAAATATCCTAATAAATGAGTTACAACTAATACAAAAAATTAAGTCGGAAAACAAAGAGGTGGCATTAAATTAAATGAATACTCAAAAGAGGTGATATTTTAGGTTTAGACAAATTTAAGTCATGTACTCAAGTTCATCCCGATGAGCTCGTGCATTCCATACAAGGTTCGGTGTTGAGGCACATAAGAGAAGTCATGATTCCTCAAGGTCCGGGCCGGGATGGAGATGCTCACGTCGTTGAGTAATTCGCCAGAGTTGATCGACCCCTGCAACAGATCATATAAAAAAAACAATTTTGTAGACCTTGCGTCTCTTTTCAGAGTTAAGAAACACCCGCAGGTTCTTGATCAAGTCAATCCTGCTCAAGGTGCAACCGCCCATGGAATAGTTAAAGGAAATAGAACCAAACCTACATTCCTACCTGGCATTCAGTGAAGACGATTATTAGAGCACCAAATCTCGAAAATGCGCATTTCGGAGCTCATCAGAGCACAGTCATCGTCACAGGAGACCGCGCGGAAGATAGATTTTAGCATCATCAGCGTAACACAGAATTCTGGACCTGGGCAGAAGTAACGAGACGTCATTGATATAAATTATGAAGAGGAGTGGGCCAAGGTGACCCCACCAGAGGTGACCGAGATTTCGGTGGATATGACGCCACGGAACAGGACGCGTTGGAAACGACCGGACAGGTAAGATGACAGCCACTCCACAAAGAGCGGCGGAAAACCTAGCAGGCTGAGCTTATGAACGAGAATGCCATGGTTAATCCTATCAAAAGCCTTGCTGAAGTCGGTGAATATGCAATCGACCTGCATACCCGATTTGATCAGGGGCAAACAAGAATGCACAAATTCGAGCAGATTGGTGGTGGTTGATTTACCCTTCATAAAGCCGTGCTGAAAAGAACCCAGGGAAGGTTTACAATGAAAGCGAAGCACATCACTAATCAGGGTTTCGAAGGCCTTTGCAATGTGTGACAAGTTGGCGATGGGTCTCCAGTTGGATATGCCTGCCTTGTCTCCCTTTTTGTGAAGAGGGATTAACACAGAATCTTTCCAGAGCTTCGGGAAACGAGCACAGCGCAGGGACAGGTTAAACAAACGACAGAGTACAGGAGTAACCGTTGAGCAGCATCTTCTCAAAAACAAGACCGGGACACCGTCCGGACCACACGAAAACATGTCGGGCAGATTTGACAGATAATCGAAGGCAGCCGAGTCGTTGAGAACAATATCCCGCGATTCAAGCGATGTTAGTGGGAGCCTTGTCAAGTGGAAGAAGTCAGTGGAAGCGACGTCACAGTAAGGGTCACAGAAAGCGGCACTAAAGAAGTCAGCGAACGCGTTTGCCACCACAAGAGGGTCATGACTCTCCCGGTCACCCAGCCTCAGGGAGGAAGGGTATCCATCGCTGCGTCGCTTAGAATAATTGAACTTTCAAAACTGTCTGGGATTGTTGAGCAAATTTGATCTCGAGTTAGACAGAAATCTACTTTACGACGCCTGTAGATCGGAGGAGAATCGCAGGTGAAAGTCATAATAAACCAGGTAGTCCTCATCGCGCCTAGAGGAGCAGAACTCTTTCCAGACTTTACACTTTAGATTTTTAAGGTGTCTCAGATGGCCATCGATCCAGGGTTGCGATGAACTGGAGGAGGAAGAAGAGGAAAAAGAGATCGGAACACACTGCGTGAAGCAGGTATAAAGAGCGTTGTAAAAAGAATGGACAGCCTGGTCAATATCCGGCTCAGTTAGGACAGCAGCCCAGCCGTAGTCCAAAAGCCAATCATTGATAATTGAGAAATCGGCAGATCTGAAGTTGAAGGAGCAGCCGCGCAAAGTGGAGGAGAAGTTCTCGACAACATCGAAACAGAAAAGGACCTGAAGAGCTGGATGATGACAGCACTCTGCGACCAGAGGGGTTCTGCACAGGTGCACCAATGAGCCGTCCGGGTCGGTGAGGAAAACTAGGTCGAGCAGCCTGCCCGAATCAGTTACGATGGCATTGCACTGGGAGAGGCCAGGTGTCTAGGATGGACAGCACATGCTGAGCAGCACCAGAATTTGACAGCAATAACCCTTCAGTCTCGGGAAACTGAATCCAACCGACCTCTGGAATGTTGGAAATCACCAAGAACGACTACCTCGTTAGAGGATGAGAGAACGCTGCTTAAGTCGTCGATGAAAAAGGACAGCCGGTCATACACTCCGGAGGGTGAAGCAGGAGGAATGTAGGCGGTGAAAACGTAAAAAGTTCTGTGAGGGAATTTCACGGCGACGCAAATGAGCTCTTAGGTGGCGGTCCAGCTCAGAAATACCATCGGAAATACCGGCATCAGAAATACTGGCACAAAGCCAGGTTTCGGAGAGACAGATGATGTCAAAATTGGGGGCGCTAGTAGTGGACAACAGATGCGAAGTTTTGGAGCGCAGACCGGTTACGTTGGCGTAGAAGAAGGAAACGTCACCGACAAGTTTTTTGAGTGCTGAACCCCGCCTAGGCGTGCTCTCGGGACAAACTCACGAACGATTGAGCCGGGAGGCCACAAGATTGAACAGATGGCTGCCAAGAAAAACTCCTCGGGAATGAAGACTTTAAAGGAGGCCGTGAAGGTGCGTTCTGCTGTATGGTTAGCTACGTTCAAGTATTACGTAACGCAGCTTTTAAATATTTCTGACCCCCCCCCCCCCCCCCCCTCAATGTTACGTAACACTCAGATGATTATTTTTACCAAAAAATGTCAATTATGTTGCGCAAAATACCGGAATAAGAAGCAATGTAAATTAAACGAAATTTCAGCCCACTTTGGCCCTAATGTGTGGTGCGTGAGATTCATAAGTGCATGGCTTGTAGTTTACGTAGTTGAACGGTTGAACTCTTAGAGTCCAAACTATGAACTCGTGGTACACGGCTTTTTCGTATGACGCGACTCTTTTTGTATGTAAAAAAAATATGTGTAGTGTAGATACATCCTATAAACAGAGCCGTGAGTCACGATTTAAGAGTTAGGACTTTTAATTTTAACAAAACCTTAATGTTACGTAACGCTTTGCATGACTCCCCCCCCCCCTATAACACACCGTAACATTTCAGAAGACCCCCCCCCCCCCCCTAACTGCGTTACGTAATACTTGAACGGCCCCTTACTCGTAGATTGGGGCACTTGAATTATTCCCGAGCTTAGTTGATGTAAAATTTTTTTTAAACATTTTAATATATTATTATACGGGCCTTTAACCATTTTGTAAGCAGCCTAGTAAAAGAATTGAAATACCTAAAAGCTTTTCTTTACAAATTCAAGTAAAAATTAAGATAACTAATAACGTTCAAGTATCTAATACCAATTTATATTCTTAGGCCACAACCTAATATGTTAATAGTGGTGAAATTATTAAGTTTTTCTCTTTCGATTTTTAAACAACTTAAAAAGCACATGTGTTCCCTTCATAAGCTCAAAATGGGTATATTTTCGTAATATAAAATTCCCAGAGTACTACAGAACAACTTTCAAAAAACGTCTAAATTAGAAATGTAAATTACGTGGACGTTTCTTACATCCTCAAAAATTTCGAATGTACTAAAAAGTTCCCAGGAAATTTTCTAAGGATATAAATTTTCTACTGTCATAATTTCCCCTAAGCTCATTGTCATAATTGTCCTTTAGCAAGAAAAATCCTTTTAGCAAGAAGCCAAAACGTAGAAAGTCTACGAATTACACTTTACGAAATTTCCGACAGATGTCCTTGATGTCAAAATATGTTCTAAATCCTTTCCCCTTCGAAATACAAATTCCCCGTCACCAGAAAATTTCGTTAAGTTTCCACCCTATTCCATAACCTTTCTGATTTTCATTCACTTCACTTCATATATTTAAGGACATGCGTCCACGTAAGTAAATTTCTTCAGGCTATCCCGATTTCTAAAGCTCTCCGTGTCGTACATTTTTGATTTATTTCGGGACAGACGAAAGAGCTGCCGGTCTTCATTCTGTACCTAAGGATATTTAATTTTCAAAGGCTCCTGATGTGAAGCATGAACGATGCTTTTGTTTTCATTCATTATATTGAGACGAGGCTCAAGCATTGGGCTATGTACTCATGAGTCATGTTAGCAACGACCCTCCAGTGAAATGTGTGCCCATTTTCATGCATATTAAACATCAAAGGACCTTTTGAGAGAAATTAATAGCGTTCCTGAATTTATTGTGAAAATATTTAAGGTAAGAAATGATTGTATACATTACCCTGTTGATTACATTTAGTGGAACGAAAAAATGATTTCCTCTTGGAGCCATTAATGTACGAAAAATTGTGGTGAGTTTTTGAAACATGTTGATGTTGATACATTGCTGAGAGTAAGAGATTAAGAAGAAGTAATTGCTCTGGATTAAGGGCTTTGTACAATATATTACTAACGGTAAATAATTTTTTCCATGTTAACATTAAATGTTTAACCACAGTGGGCTTTTAAAATCCCCACGCGCCAAATTGTCCACGCGTCATGATTGAAAAATTGTCGTTGTCACACGAGCCGTATTTTTTCGCTCTGTTGGAAAGTGGGAGACGGAGTTCGATCAATTCGTTGAACGGCATGACCAGTATGCCATGGGTCCCAGGTTCGAGACCAGGTCTCCCCGTGAACTTTTTTTAGGAAATTAAAATAATCCACTCCTTCTCTGGGCTGTTGTCTAGCTCGCAGCAATGCAAAAACAAGACATTAAATTTTCCCTTACCCAATTCCCTTCCGGCCAAAACCATGCTAACGCATTAAAGAGTTGTCCCCTAGGCTTTGGCCACATCACATAAAAACAAGTGTATGCTTACTTTTATTAGCCAATTAGTTTGATTTACAATATATATTATGTTAGTTTTTATATTGTGTTACAAAACTTTTAAAAACATTAAAAAAGGAAAAAAATTGCGCGTGTAGCACCGTACGTACACGTAGCACCGTACCCTTTCTGCTGAATTGTGAACTCTACAAAACCAACATCGACCGAGGGTGCAAAATTGCAGCACCTGCCTTAGACTTAGCGTATATATCGGAGTAAAGACCAAGGGCCGCACAAAATGAAGACGCGGATAGCCTAAGCTGTATATTAGATATACAATGTATAGAGCTCTCTTTCTCCTTCTCTCTACGTTATATCTTTCTTCTCTCTCATGTAACGAAATGTGCCTAAACGTGATGAGTCCTTAAAATTTCACTCTCAATTCTCGTTCAATTATCGAATCGCCGAGTTCGGACGTTCCAGGCATCATTTGAAGGCCCAACTTCAACTAATCATTGAACAATGAATAAAACATATATCTTAAGTTTAAGTTTCATCTTAAGTTTAAAATTCATCTTAAGTTTAAGTTTCAACCATGTTTCTTTGTTGTAGTAACCAGTCTTGGCGGGATTTTTCATGAATAAATAAATACTTTGTAGTTCGTGTGACAATGGACATACATAAGCAGTTTTTCCATGACGCTTTTCAGTTTGCGCGACATAAGAGAAAGACGCCTAAATAATCGGGTCGAGCGTCCTATTACATGTACGTAATCTCATGGCGCGCCACCAAACATAAGCGCGGCACACGGCTCTCGTGTGACCTTCGCTTTAAGCATACAAATGATTACGTAGAGCAACAAACCCTCCACTATACCACATGAAAGAATAAAAAATTATTTATTTTGAGAAAAAAACTCTTTCGTATAAACCCGTCTCCACAAAATATGACCTCACCACCACCATAAATTCACCTATTGAAGGTGAATTTATGGTATTTAAGCGATCTTTGAGGATATTTAATAACAAAATGGGATGAAGTTTACCAAAACCAATATTTTTTTGGTCAGCGCCACAGGAAAGCACAAATAGTAGGTAGGTATTCTCAGATTTTATTTCATAACAACTGCATCTTTAATTAGATCTCTCTCAAATTTTAACGAATAACACTAGTCCAAATGGTACTTCTTAGTTTCATGAGTATAGTGCTATTATTTGAGTTCGATATTTCCTTTTGATACTCTGAAACTAGTTTCAAAACGTAATGTGCTTGTGCTGTATCTTTAGTCATATACTTTTGCGCCACATGTACATTCCTTTCAACAATATCGTCGACAACTTGTAAATTTCTGACAATTGTCGGTCCTTTTTTCTGCAACCTGTTGCGCACAAAGCTATGAAGTCAGGTTTGGAATCGAAGCATCTTAATGTTGTGAAGGTTAGAGATGTTCTTCTTGTGTTAGTAGTCCCAAGCAATTAATAACCAAGCCTAGGAGAGTAGAGGCAGGACCAGCAGTGCCAAGGCACAATTCCACCCGCTGAGTTAATGGACCTGCACTAAAGGTCCAACACTGCTATTGAGCCGTTGTTAAATCTAGTGTTGTCTTCTTTTTCAAGTGGTTCAAATGTTTAAGTGGATTAGTCTTAAGGAAGGTATATGTAGTTCCAGGACGCTTATTGAGAAGTTCGTGAGAATGATTTTAGGAGGTCTTCTTGTGCTGCTAATCCCAAGACATGAATAGTAGTGACCCGACCACCTAGAGAAAATTTAAAAGTTACCTCAATTTATAAGGTCGTACGGTATAAAACATTGAAAAAATATATATGGGTTATGAATACAAAATTATTCGTAAATTTTGTTTGGATTACAATTTTTTGTGATCTACAAGTGAAAGCTATAATCCAAACTAAACTAAACTAAGTGTTCCTCACTCCTAACGGCCGAAACACATACATACAATTTTCCTAAAGTGGGTATCAAGAATTATTTGATACTGGTACCAAATGAAACTTGCTACTTGTGGATGCTCTCGTAAATTGTCGATGCTTTAAACTTTTATTTGATACTTGGTTCTTGCGGTTTGTACTTTCGTTTCAGCCTTAAATACCAACAATTTAAGTGTAGGGTTGCTGTGTTTATCGAGAGGAATGAAAAATAGAAGAACTCAAAGTAAGACGTAGTGTGGTGAATGTTGCCTAACTTAACGCACGAATGAACTCCATACTGATGCTGGAATAGTAGGTCTTGGAGCATTTCTTTAAAGAAAGCATCTTGATACGAAAAAACTGACCAGAATTTTTCTGGTCTTTACGACCTTAGAAGCCGAACAACGGTATTCGAACTACGAGCTCGAAGCGCTAGCCATTGCAAATTCACTTCAAAAGCTCCGCCTTTACCTGTTAGGATTGAAAATCACTATTTAGACCGATTGTAAGGCGTTTGAGCTCAAGATGTGCTGAAAGAAATTCAACTAAAATTTCTCTCAGCACATCGTGAGCTTAAACGCCTTACAGTCGGTCTAAATAGTGCTTCATCTATATGGTTCTAGTATGCGCCGCCATGTTGACGTTCTCAACCGATATCCGCTGACTTTTACGATAAAGACTAAAATTCTTTTAGGAGTTAGGTAAGCTCAAAAGAACAATGATTTCTGAAGACTTATAAGAAAATGCCTAGAGCATATCGGTTACTCCCTAGGAATTACGTCTATTACAAATACGTGGATGGCGACTATATATTATTTGCCGAAAACCATATAAGAAGTGTTGCAAAATTCACGTTGCGCGTATGTTGAAGGCATCGCAAATCCAATTAAGAACAATATTTACCTCTACGAGATTCCAAGCTTATTGTAGATAGCGAAAGGTAAACCTAAACTGTATCACCACCCGGGTACTTATGTAAAGGCAATGGGCAGATCGAGCGCATCCACTAAATCATCATTAACGTCCTTTCGAAGATGTCAGTAGCCGACACATGTGGTGCCAACATATGCCTGAACTGCAAGGATTCCAACTCTACTTCCAGTAGATGAACAGGAAAAACGTCTTTCCAACTTATGTTCAGCGTCGAATTGTCCTCGCCTGAAACCTTTGAGCTAGCAAAACTGATTTGATGAAATTTTTTTTATATGATAAGACCAAAGCTCAGGGTATGCACCGTAATGATAAAAACAGCCTTGGCAGGAAACGAATTAAGGAATTAATTATTGCCTTGAGAACGAGAGGAGTATTGCGAGGCAAAGCAGCAGGTTTAAAAATGTTCATGAAGACAATCGCGGATACTCCGGAAGAAGACGAATGAGATTACCACAGTGAAAGGAGATATAGTAAAAAATGGTTGGCAACCATTAGAGCCCGAATGTTTCCGCTGTAAGAGGTATAACATAGAGGCGATGCCGCGGCCGGTCTGAGTACCACGCCCTCAGCGGCTTTGAAGGACATGCTAGACCTCTGGCCACTGGAGATATACTTCAAAAATATGGCAGCTGTGGGGCGCTGCAACCAAAGCTTCAACGGTCATTCCTCTTTTTTTACGATGTGCCCAAAGCCTAGGGAACAACCCTTTGATGCGTTAGAATGGCCAGAAGGGAATTAGGGGAAGAGAGTGAGGAAACTTGAAAGCCTTGCTTTTGCATTATTGCGAGGTAGACAGGAAGATTTTTGTAATCCAATTTTTAAAATCCAACGGGAGACCGAGTTTTTTTAGGCGGAATAACAGCCATTCGCATATGAAGTCCAATATGGATATCCGCATAATGTACATTGGCAATCAGGCGGTCATTAGGCGCTGGAAGCTGTGGTGGTGCAATCCAGTTAGTACAACTGTGCAAGAACCGCCTAGGCGAGATTGGGTTCCTGGACATGGGAATTTCCCAGGCAATGAGAGAGCGGATTCATTTACGAAGGGTGCAGAAATCAATAGATCTGGAGCAATCAGATATGTGAAAATCCCCATCAGAATCCTTAAGCCAGATATTTCCAGCAACAGTGTGTCTCACATTTATAGGGACACCCCATTTTTTGAGGATAATATTTTTTCTATTGCATCGACTCCACCAAATTTTTTGAGTGGATTAAGGGGTTGAATTAACGAATTTTGCTAAAATTTGGCGAGCCTACTCCCATTCGTTCGTTTATTTTGGCAGTTTCTGTGAAAAAATGGGTGTCCCACATTAATAGGGACACTTGAAGAAAATTCAGTTTTTCCGTAAATAATTAATTTATTGAAGTACTTAGAGGTTGTGTTTACAAAGCATTAGTAATCAATCGATTTTCCGTCTTTTTTAAATACCATTTCATTCGCTTCACCATTGAATTATTAAGATATTCGAGACTTCTCGTGATGATGTTGTCCCATGTTGATTTAATCGCTTCCCTGAACTCTACGAATGTCGCATACTGCTTTGCCTTGTCATGAACCTCGCGAACCATCATGCCCCAAACATTTTCAACCGGATTAAGCTCCGTAGAAAGAGCAGGCCACTCGAATACAGGAATCTTCGCCTTCGCCAACCAACCCTTTGTAGACTTGCTCGCGTGTGTCGATACGTTGTACTGTTGAAATGTTAGTCTTGCAGAGCGAAAACGTCGAATTTAGGGCTTGATATATTCTTCTAGCTCTGCCTGATAGTAGTATAACCGACGACAGGGTTATGACGGACCACTGGACCATAGGTAACCATGTCAGAAGACTGGGGCAGCATGCAAACAGTTTCTGACCAAGCTGTAGGAATACGGAGGACATCGAATCAGTTCGTCATGTATTCTGTAAGTGCGTTGGCGACAAAATCAAATAGGCTGTGAGGTAGTTACTTCTTCTTGGGGTTTACATAACCGCAGAGCATAGAGGTCAAAGCCGTGCTGATATCCCTGAAGAAGGTTGGATTCCCATGAATCTATGGGGTACACTGGACCCATCTAGTGGGTTAAGTGAAACGGACTGAAGTTAGTTCAGTGGCATCCCTCTAACCTAACCTAACCTAAGGGTGTGTCCTACTGTAACGAGCTGCAAATTAGGTATTTTTTGGAATTTTTCTCATATAAAGAGAATATCTATTGATTTGCTTTATTTTTTTGTTCATCAAAAACGATTGAACTAATATTAGAGCCTCTTCAGGTCACATAAAAAGGGGTCTCTCAACTGTGAGAGAGATAAGATAAGAAGAACCGCAACGAAAATAAACACAATAGACCTGCTGCGTTAGTTCCCGACCGTTTGGCTCTAAAATAATTTGAATTTTCTTAATGAAATTTGTAGAAGAGATTTTTCAAAGTTTATACTTTCAAAAAATTAAAATTAACTGACCACAATCAATGTGACATAAGGAATTATAGGGTATAAAGCAAGCAATCCGCAAGGGGTACATGTTAAAGTGATCCGGTAATTTTAAGGTTCTTCGGATTCTGGATTGAATGTGGTTTTGTTAAGAATGGAGGATTCTCACATTGCCTATAATTCCCAGGAAACTAAGACAACATAGGGAGACATTTTTTAGCAAGAATTTAAAAGTTTTACAAAGTGAAGAAAACTGAAAACAGCAGCAAAGAGGTAAATTGAAGTCAACACTAGTAAAAATAGTAAATGGCGTGTACGGGTAGATCGCAATGATATAAAGATATCACAAGTTAACGACGGTAAACTAATAGTATATTTCTCTTAAAAGTTAGGATTGTAAATAAATATCTCCATAACCGCCTTAAGCAATTTTCAATATTTGATTTCATACTAAATTATTTTAAATAAAATATTGAATTTGGAGTCCTCAAATTGCTATCTAACAAGGCTGCAATAATTTGCACCTGTCACTGACAGAGAGTTGCAAGCACCATTAACCTAAAGCATAGAAATTTTTTCCGATAAACTATGAAATTTAGACAAATCCCCTCTTTTCATTTTCATCTGAATTGCTTAAACCTTTAGAGCGCAAACAGCGTCATGACGTTAAAAAATTGTCTACTCACTCATCCGAAAAACTGCAATAACTCTTTTTTTTCGGGCTTCAGCCGTTCTGCTTTGGACACAGCAGAAGCCTCTAATATAGCCCAAATCCTCATCCACAGCAGATATGCAGTCCCTCCAAACCGAGACCGAGGAAGGTAGTCTAAAACTGCAGCAAGTCATTACCCATCATCATTAAAAATAAAAACCCGAAAACAGTGTCCTCGGCAATTAGTCTGGGAAGTTTTAAGTGAACTGAATGGCAAACCTATGAAAAGGGTTTACGTTGCTTCTAGTCACAGGCTCAAGTTCTAGTTTTGTCCTGATCCAATACACTTGACGGTATTTCCATACATAGGCCGACATGAAGATTACACGGCTGTAGGTATTCAAGCAGCAAACAGGCTGCAGCTAGGGAAGATCTCAAAGCCAGAACGTAGCCTAGAATTTATCGTCTGTTAAATACTGTTTTACATCCTCTGCGTTCATACTGGGTAACTTCAGAATGGGCTACAGGTACAGAATTTCACCTTTCCACCTGTTTATGGCCGTCGAATTGGAATGTCTGGGATGGTTATCTCGAAATAGGTTGCCGTTGCCGTTTGCGATGAGGCAAATTTTCTCTTTCTAGTTACTGTCCTGTAATACTGGACAGGAGAAGGAAAGGAGACTGTAGGGTTGCAATTAGGAAAGAGAATTTTATGAAATCATTTTAAATTGAAAATTGTGGAGGGAAAAGAGGAAACGAATTTGGTTGAAGTTCATGTGATTGTGGATTTCTTTGTCAATTAAACTTCTGAATCGGTAAGTGAAGGAAAATTTAGATTAGAGTTGGGCGAATTAAAGACTGAATGGAAACCTTTGAGGGATCAATGGATAAATGTGTAGAAAGAATTTGAATTAGTCAATTACATTGCAAATTTGAGCTAAAATAATCAATCTTAGCGTCAGTAAATTGCTGTTTCAAAAGCACTAGTGCAAAAAAAAATATTACCAGTAAAGTAAGTATTGTAAAAGCCAATATTGTGTAAGAGTTGTGAAAGTTGTCAGATTTGTGACATAGCCTCAAGTCTTCGTCACCAAAATGCTTGAATAGAATCCTAAACATAATTTAATTTATTTATTTAAGCTTAATACAAGCTATTGCGTAAAAAAATACAAAAATAAAATATAAAATACAAGCTATAACTTAATACTAATTCAACAGACTATAATAAATGAATAATTAAGAATAAATAAATAAAAGGTATAAGCTACAATATGAGCTATATATATTGATTACTGGCAGAGGGCGTAAGGAAGAAGAATTAAAGTAGGCGATCAGGATCAAGATGGGCGGGGTCAAGATATAGGGCTTTGTGGAGTGATGATTTACTCAGATGGAAGTCAAAAGAGGAAAGGTCGTTGACTTTTCGTAAAATCCTGGTAATTGGCTCGCTTTGACCGTAGTTTGTGCAATGGCGGTCGAGTCGGAAAAGGGGAGTGGACCTAAGGTTACGGGGATTGGTATAGATGGGTAAAGATTGCAGGATTGAGGAGCAGTCTATGGCACCAGTTAATAATTGGTAAATGAAGAGAATGTCGGAAACATCACGACGTTTGCTCAGAGGTTGTAAGTCGATCAGTTTCAGACGGTTTTCATAGGGAGGAAGGTTGAATCTGTCAACCCACGGAAGATCACGTAGAGCGAAGCGAATAAACCTACGCTGGACAGATTCAATCCTATTAATGTGAGTTGTTTGTGTAGGGGACCATACCTGGCTGGCATATTCAAGGAGAGGTCTAACGAAGGAGACGTAGAGAGATTTGGAAACATAAGGATTGGAGAACTCTCTAGACCAGCGCTTCACAAACCCTAGCGCGGAGTTAGCTCTGTTAATTATGCTGTCAATGTGGGAACGGAAATTGAGTTCACTATCACAGATTATTCCTAAGTCACACAAAGAGGTAACGATAGGGACTGGTACGTCGGTTAACATATAGACTCTCGGGGTGGTGGTAAGACGCTTGCGGGAATAAGAGATGGACTGGCATTTGGAGACATTGAGCTCCAGAAAGTTTTTCATGCACCATGTGATGAATGAATCGAGGTCTTCTTGCAGGAGAAGAGAGTCGGTAGTGGAGGAGATATGTTTGATTATTTTCATGTCATCGGCATAGATGGACAACTCTGAGTGTTTGATGACACATTCAACATCATTTATTGTGAGGATAAAAATCAATGGACCAAGGTGGCTGCCCTGAGGGACGCCGGAACGAGCGACAATAGGGTTAGAAATGGATGAACTGAAAAGAATATTGTACTGACGGTTGTTGAGGTAGGATCGAATCCAGAAGATGAATCTGGGGGGGAAGCCTAGGCGATCGAGTTTGAACAAGATAACGTTATGGGAGATCTTGTCGAAGGCTTTACTAAAATCGGTGGCTATAACATCAACATCTTTACCGTTTTCCAGGGCACATAGGGTTTTAGAGACGAAGTCAGTAAGGTTGGTGGTTGTAGATCTACCTTTGAGGAAGCCATGCTGGGAGAGTGAGAAGATAGACTTACAGTGGAAGAACATGGAATCATAGACCAATTTTTCGAATAGTTTAGGTATGGATGATAATTTAGCAATGGGTCTCTAGTTGGACACATCGTTCTTGCAACCTTTTTTGAAGATGGGAATAATATACGAATTTTTCCATAATGGAGGGAAAACCCCTTGAACGACCGAGAGACGAAAAAGCAAAGTAAGGGGTTGGACTAGATGCATGGCACACTTTTTCAGAACGATGGCCGGAATGCCATCAGGACCTGGGTGAAAGTCGTCCTCAAGCCTATTAATACTGGCGGCGATTAGTTCAGGATCAGGGTCAAAAGATGAAAACGACGTTTGAGTGCATTTGTCCATGAATGCAAAATAGTTAAGGTCGGGTTGTAGAGAATTGTCGCTGAAAGATTTACTGAAGAAGTGTGCAAAGAGGTTAGCGATAACCTTAGGATCAGATGATGAGGTATTCTCGAGCTTTAGGATGGAAGGGTAATCATTGGATTTCTTCTTAGAATTAATAAAGCTATAAAAACGCTTGGGGTCGGATATGAGGCTAGTTTCCATCCGTTGGAGGTACTCTTGGTAAAGGGTATCACAACGTTCAGAAAAAGAGGTATAAGCAGATAGATAGGAAGAATAGTCAGACTCAGTCTGGGTTAGAAGAAAAGTTTGCCAACGTTTATTTCTCCTGTTGCGAAGAGAGCGCAATTCTTTGTCGTACCATACGGGGGATGAGGAGTAGTTTTTACGAGGAAGAAGAGGGATAGATTGTGTAAGACAAGCGTGTATTTCTGAAAAGAATGCCTCTAAAGCAACGTCAACTGGGAGATGTTGAGGGATATCCCCAATATTAGAGTTGAGGAGCAAGTGATTTAATTTGTCGAAGTCGCCTTTACGAAAATTGAAGGATAAAGAAGACTCGGAGCCTGAAACGGCATGAGGGTGCTCGTAGGAGAAAACGAGGAACAAAGGAGGATGGTGACGGTCGAGGGAGGAGAGAAGATGGTTGCTTTCTGCGACAGCCGAGTTAACTGGGTCTGAAGAAAAGATTAAGTCTAATTGTCTGTCCAGGAAGTTCCTGACTCCGCTTACTTGAAAGAGACCTGAAACGGAGAGCTCTAATAATGGATAAAAAAAATCTTTAAGAGAATTTGGTGGAATTAGTTTGATAGAGATATAAGTCCTCGACTAGAACGCGCAAAGAACTCATTGATAAAAGCATAACACGAATGAGAATTACAAGCTCTGGCCACAAAAAGGGTCCAATTGTCAGCATAAGATACATCTGTAGCTGGAAAGTAATCTAAAAATCTTCTAGTTTTTAAAAGTAACTGTTTGATGTGTCCTAGACAATAACACCAACAACAAGCTCAGTTGGGATTGAAAGCAATTTCTTTAAGAATTAGTACAAAAATACGTGTTTCTCCAATAAACTAAACTACAATATTTAAGGACACAAACCTACAAGCTCCAATAATTCATTCAAAACCTATCAAAACTTACAAACAATATCCATTATTCAGGTCACATAAACTCCTTTAAGACTACCATCGTCTAATGAAACTCTCTCACACAAAAAAGAATTCTCGAAAAATAAAACAAAAAAATTACTTCCTTCCTGCCTTGTTGTATTCCCTTTTCCCCCACTATTGTAACATTGAAGGAATTATTATTTCCAAGGGTTTCTTAGCAAAACAATGGAAGATGTAACAAAAGCAAATAAAACAGAGCCAACACCCCAAAGTAACACACACACACACACACACTTACAAAAAAATTAAAAGAAAATTGCAACATCAGCAGACAATTGAAATTTGCAAGGATAAAAGAGCACCCAACTTTTATAGTTTTAAAACTTGACCCCTTGTCTGTATAAGAACGTCGAAAAAGAAAAGTTTTATCAACTTCCTCCATTTGGAGTCCGCCGTCTCCTAATGGATCCTTACAATGCTCTTATGGGTAGTATAATGCTGCCGGGTAATGGCAGTGCATATAAGAAGCTAACGGCAACGATGTCGACGACAACGACGACTACTGCTCGGTTATTTATTATGCAAGGAGATAACAGAAGCGATTCACTGTTAACTCAATGGAGGATACAGGACATTAAGCAGTCGGATAAATTAAGCATTTAAGACGACTGATGATTACCCCCGTTGGATATCTATGCTTTCGCCATCTGTAATGTCGTGACTGTGATTTAAGTAAGAGTTAATTTTATTGTTTTAAGTGTGGATTTTACTGTCCTTTTTAATGATATGGTCACTAAATGATTTAATAGAAATGCAACAGAGAGATCCTGTAAATCAGAATCAGTACAACTTAACAAGCATCGAATCTGCTTTTTAAATGGAAACAGAAATGTTTTCATCTTTCACAAATGCTACCTCACCTACTGTTGAAATAATAATAGTAGCACTGTATGGTTTGAGCATGTACTAATAGTATTGTTTATCTTCTGAAGCAAGAACCCAAAAAACCAGCCTAGGACTATTCGAATACGCGTCAAACACAGGTTCACAAAAGTAGGATATATACATGTAGGAATCGGAGAATCTGCGTTAAAAAAACCATTTGGCTAGCTGGGTTTGAACAGAGACCATGCGCATGATACTCCATTACCCTAACCACTGGGCCACCAGCGCCGTTGCCGATTCTCCGTTCCAAAGTTCTTTTCATGGAGAAGCCTCGATCCCACATACATAATAGGACGGCTTATGCCATTTTTGAGGGTATGCGGTGGGAGAAGAACTGTGATTTGATGGCAAAGATTGGTTCCACAATTTAAGGTGGATTCATCACATCTGCAACCGCCAAGAGAGACTTTTAGTGTAACCTGTTGCCAGCAGAAAATAATCATGGCTCACTAATTGTGGGATTTGAACCTGCAACTCTCATGTAAAAGGCTATCAGGTTTTGCCTTTCACCATCGACCGCCTGCGTTTGTCACTAAAGAAAGCCGATGATTTCCAAAATTTTTTTGAAAACAAAAATTTTTTTGCACCACGACGCATTGACGCGTTCTTCTTAACCTTTTTAATATTTGTTGCTGCTCATTCAGCAGGTATTTCTAGACAGTTAAGCGCCCCCAAAAGAGTACGTGCCACAGAACAGTATGTACTCTGGATTCTTGGGATAAGTCCCAACCTGCACAATTTGTCATTCCTTAACTTAAATCACAGCAAAAAGAAGCGCAATTTAAAGTTGATTAAGTCTAAAAGGCATGATCTATACCCACGCAAAAGTTAAAATCCCTAACTATTCCAAAGTTATTGTTATATTTTTTAAATGAGCACAACAACGTTTCAGAAAACGGTGGGATATGGAATATTTTACCTCCATTATTCACCTTCTGAGCTCATAAAACTTAAGTCTAAATAAAAAGAAAGGATATATTACAGAAGTGCTAAACCATAGAATGAATCTCTTTAACGGATGCATTGCTTTAATAAACTCAGTGCCAACTGTCAAAATTTATAATCCTAAAGACAGCAAAACCAGCAAAGATAACACAAACGTTCTCGTTCTTTTACTCGAAGCAATTAATAATGAAAAAACGTTTTGGGAAATATTTGAAACTAAGGAAAAACTGTATACCTCTCCCAAAGTCTGTACAATGTGGAAGTGCGCTACTCCACCCCAGCGTATTTCTCCATCACACTTCGAAAGACTAGGAGACTCTCGAATGCTTTTAAAACCATGCTTGGTATGCACATGCACTACGGGGTGTCCACAATAAAGGAAAGATATATAGGTCTAATGGACAATTTAATTAAAGCCATAAGTCATAAAGCGAATTGTTTCTTTTTTGGACCGTGAAAATATTGCATTCATATGTTGGCTGCCATTTCTGTGGTAATAATGGGACCGGGCCAACTGCTGAGAATAAGGGTCATAAATTAAAAAAATGCATCCCAATCGGTTTGGTTCAAATTACGTGGGTGAAAACCCGAAGACAAATGGGAACCGCATAGCGACAATAGAACTATTCTCTAACCAAAAATTGCATAGTGGTACACTGTTAGGTCATCTATGCTTTACATAACGAAGTTGTAACAAACCACGACATCTTGGGTCTTCGATGATAACGCAAATACTTACCTATAAATTTCGCCTTATGACATGGAAATAGATTCAGATATACTTCTGGTAACTGAACGCCAACATGGTAGGAACATTTAAAGGATCGAAAATTGTTCTGGCTTCAACTGTACAAACATCTTCAGCACACATAGTCAGTCTATCTTCAGAGATAACATATTCCCAGCCGTTAAGTTTTCTGCTTCATGCACAATGCAACTTATAATTTCACGGACAGATATCCTAGGAGAAGTTAAGTCCTTTTTGTGAGAAAGAGAAAGATAAACACAGATAGAAAGAATGAAGCGGGAGAAGAATTTGTAGACGTGCATAAGTTTAAGGATCACATTCCCTGTGGCGATGCAACTTACTTCACCAGGGATATCTTGTCGGATGAAGGAAACGAATTCCGGTTACTAAAAATTTCAATTACCTCCGTACGTTTCGTGTCCTAACAATGTAGCACATTTCAGACAGAGTTTGGTTTCCTGAGCTTTTAAGTCATCCAATGTTTTTTCTACTTCCCTTCCTACCAAGCAAGAAAAAGGACTCATAACATACAACCAGAAAGATTGAATCTTGCCCTGTCGGCATTTTAAAGCTAATAATTGCATATTCCATGCGAATTCCATATTTATATAGTTTAAATTGAAAATTGGAAGGAGAAAAGCATCTGGAAATATGTGAATTGTGTACAGATTATGGAGAGAGTTGCTGGTGCTTAATAGTATTCTTGAATTTCTTTAAGCAGGAGTGAGTGGATGTTGAATTTGCGTGATCTTTGAATCAGAAAATATTTGAGACTTTTAAAAAAAATCACTAATATGATTTTTGGCGACAATTATGGAAATATTAAGTACAAAAATAATAATAAAAATACAAAAAACATTAATAGTCAAAACTAGAATACATACAAACACAACAATTAGGGGTGCAGAGAGAACAAAGGTCGTTTTAGCGAATCTTTAGTAAGAGTTAGGTCGAAAATAGGGCCATACACATGCGATTTAGAGGCTCATGCGTACCATAGTTAGACCGAGAGTAAACGACTTGTAGTAAAGGCAATCTAGGAACGCTGTGTGGGGTATGCCTGTAAGAAACCTTACTTGCGAGAGCACGAGAATCTATGTTCGTGCTCAAAAGCTAATGAATAAAGATCAGGGCAGCAATTTGACGTCATTCTTCCAAAGAGTACATATTAAGCAACCGGAGACGATCCACATAAGTAGGAGGCCTGAGTGAATCATTCCACGAAAACTTTCTTAGTGCGAACCTAACAAAGCTCCGCTGTGTTGACTCAATGCGTCTAGAATGAACCAAAAAAAAGAATAAGTGAATTAAGGTCTGCCGATCAGAAAATTTCCTCAACCACCGCTTTACATAACGCAGAATAGAATTATTCAGAGAAACAATATAGTTAATGTGCAGAGTGAAATCGAGTTTTCGGTCAATCTTTAGACCAAGGTCAGTAATGGACTGCAGGCGACAGATATTAGTTTCCGCAAAGGTATAGTCAAAGACGAGTTCATTGAGGTTCCTAGAGAATAACATAACTTCAAATTAATCCAAGTTAAGCTACATACCATTAGATCCACACCAGTTCTTGAAGGTATTTAAATCAACCTGAATGCGGGAATAGTGATGACTGTTTCTAACGCAAGAGCAAATATATTAAGTCTTTGGAGTACCTAATCAGGGGAACAATTTCGCCAATGCCAAAAATAAACAACAGCGGGCTCAGAAGCCTACCCTGCGGTACACCTGATGAAGCCCTAATTGTTATTAGATACCCGATATGTCCTATCTTTAAAGTAAGAGCAAATCCAATGGAGCAATAAAGGCGAGAAACCCAACTTTCTAGTGAGGAAGTTTATCAAATACCTTGCTGAAGTCGGTGTAGACGCAGTTGATCTGGAGACCTAGTTAGAGTTCAGAGACTATGTGGGAGGTAAATTCAAGCAGGCTAGTTATCGTCGATCTATCAGGTAGAAAGCCATGCTGATTAGATGATATTAACCCCTTATTTTACCTGATAGACAGTAGTTACGCGCCGTTTTGATGCCACAACCTGAAGGAACCCGGTAGTCAGTCACTTGCCTGTCCTAGGCAAGGGGTAGTAAAATATTGGCACTCCAACAGGGCGTAAGACCTGTTAAAGTCATCGCGTGGAGCTAAGAAATTGAGCTAACTTCCTAATCTACACCCCTGAAATTGCCTGAAGATTCTCCAGAAAGTAATCTCCCAGTGTCCTCCTTTTGGCACCTTTCAGATCTGTGCACTTGCGTAGAAGGTGAAACACGGTTTCTTTTGCGCTTATATCGCCGCAACTGCGACAGTGTGTATTATAAGGAAAGCCAAGTCTGACCGCATATGCGCATATTAGGCAGTGTCCTGTGCATACTGCGACTAATTTCGCGATTACAGCACGAGACCTGCCAGGCAGCTCCATTTATTAAAGCTTCACCATGTCGTTTTAGAGATAGCACAGGTTGAGACGCACTTCATTTAAGATCTAAGGTTAATGGTAGCAGTGCTAAATAATTCCCTTTTAAGGCAAGTAAGAAGAAAATGAACGTTCTCTGCTCTGAATGAGTGAAGAGCAGAGCCACTCTTCGCCAGTTCATCTGCTCTGGAATGTTCCTGTGGCACGGAAACAAGAGAATAGTTATTTTGAGTCTACCTCCTAGAGAGGCAAGTTCCTCTTTACAGTCGCTGACTAGGTTTCAGGAGGTGGTGGGTGACTCAAGCGACTTTATGCTGCCTGACTGTCAGTAAAAATTTCATCGTTCATCATTAGAGATCCACTGAGTCCGAGCAGAGAGCATGCCTTCAGAATCGCAGGCACTTACGCTTGGAATGATGTGAAGATCAAGGGGGAGCAGACCATTGAGAGCATCACTTAGGGTGGTGCGTAACGCTCCAGTAACACCAATGCAGGCAGTTCACTGCATCTTCTCTAATTTGGCCGTATTTCCCCATGGCCGGCGACCAAACTATGGAGCCATAAGTGTGTATATGCCGTACAACCACAAGGTCAATTTAGGCTGCAGTGCCCACTTTTAACCAAAAGTGCGGCTACAATTTGTTATCAAGTTCAATGACGTTTTTATAAACCTGAATTATATAAGAGCTCTTCCATGGCTTAGGAAATCTACCACCCTGAAGAGACTTGAGACTCATTGAAGATGAGTGCCAATGGAATGAGCAGGGCGTTAGATCAGGACCTCGCGAACGTTGGAGGAACACCATCAGGACCAAAGAAAAAGTCCGTTTTAAGTTCCCTGATTCTACCCATGATAACATCGTGAAATATAATGGACATAGGAATGGAGGCAGCGAGACGATCTTAGATATGACCAAACTGTTCCATGTAAGAGAAGAAAAGTTACTCTCAAAAAATAATGCAAAGTTGCCGGCAATATTGAGCTCGATGCAACTGTAGGACCCGTTGTACTACATTGTAGACAGATAATTATAAGGTGTTTTCTTGGTCAAAATTTTGGGGATTCGGAAATCGTCGGGCGTCTAGCGAGCTGGCATTTAGCCAAACTATAAACTTTTGGTCTGCTAAGTAACTCATTTCTTAAAGTAGATAGAAAGTTTTTTGTTAGGTCGATTAATCTGCATTTATATGTTAAAGTCCTTAACAAATGAAATCCGAAGAGAGATACAGTATACTACAAAATCAAAACCAGCTCTAAACTCGATTCTGGAAACTAATGAGACATCGATTCAAAAAGGATCATACGCACTCGGCACGGCTATATGAACAAATTATAATAAACTAAATTATTACTTAGTTAAATAAAGATCTTTATTTTATTTGATAAATAGTTTTTGTACAGTACGCCAAAAGATACACCTCCCTTTTATTTCGTTTACTTTTTTAATTGTTTAATGTCAATAGTTCGGAATCCACTTTAAATTGTAATCCTCTTGCAATCATTGTTTCGAATCAGGTAACATTCTTCTCGCGCCCAAAGGTAACTCCGCCGAAGTCGGTCCCAAGCTCGCTTAAGAAAGGGGGAGGGAAACTCACGAATCAGCCTCGGCTTAGGACGCCTAAAGGAGCAACCCTCCTTTTGTTACATTTACCGAATTAGCGGAAGACAACCAACAATAGAATCCTGTAAAATTCAAATCTCAAAAGTTCACTAATTAACAATTTATTGCCGAATTATAAAACAGTCACTAAACTAAAATTTCCTTATTTCGTTCCTAACAATTTTGAACGATATCAATTTTAAACATTTAGAGTTACACACAAAATCCGAATACAATAGTTTCTAAATATAATTTTCTTATCTTTTTTCTTAGCACTTTCAAATGATATCATCCTAAAATTTTAAAGTTACACACAAATTCGTATACAATAGTTTCTAAATATAGTTTTCTTATCTTTTTTCTTAGCACCTTCAAATGTTATCTATCCTAAATTTTAAAGTTACACACCAGATCCGAATACAATAGTTTCTGAATATAATTTTCTTATCTTTTTACTTAGCACTTTCAAATGAAATCCATCTTAAATTTTAAAGTTACACACAAGATCCGAATGCAATAATTTCTAAATATAATTTTCTTATCTTTTTTACTTAGCACTTTCAAATGATATCAATCTTAAATTTTAAAGTTACACTTTCAAATGTTAGCAATCCTAAATTTTAAAGTTACACACCAGATCCGAATACAATAGTTTCTGAATATAATTTTCTTATCTTTTTACTTAGCACTTTCAAATGAAATCCATCTTAAATTTTAAAGTTACACACAAGATCCGAATGCAATAGTTTCTAAATATAATTTTCTTATCTTTTTTACTTAGCACTTTCAAATGATATCAATCTTAAATTTTAAAGTTACACTTTCAAATGTTATCAATCCTAAATTTTAAAGTTACACACCAGATCCGAATACAATAGTTTCTGAATATAATTTTCTTATCTTTTTACTTAGCACTTTCAAATGAAATCCATCTTAAATTTTAAAGTTACACACAAGATCCGAATGCAATAATTTCTAAATATAATTTTCTTATCTTTTTTACTTAGCACTTTCAAATGATATCAATCTTAAATTTTAAAGTTACACTTTCAAATGTTAGCAATCCTAAATTTTAAAGTTACACACCAGATCCGAATACAATAGTTTCTGAATATAATTTTCTTATCTTTTTACTTAGCACTTTCAAATGAAATCCATCTTAAATTTTAAAGTTACACACAAAATCCGAATGCAATAGTTTCTAAATATAATTTTCTTATCTTTTTTACTTAGCACTTTCAAATGTTATCAATCCTAAATTTTAAAGTTACACACCAGATCCGAATACAATAGTTTCTGAATATAATTTTCTTATCTTTTTACTTAGCACTTTCAAATAGAACACTCCCGACAATTCCCAACAAAACTCACTTTATTCGCGATCCCGATCCACTCCCACGAATTTTAATTCAAGACCCGCTATTATCGCCTCGACTCGACTTACCTCGATCGCGATTAGAAGAAGAACTCTTTTTTTGATCGGGCTGGATCCGAGGCGATCCAGCCCGACGGCGATTTTAATACGCGCGACTACTTAGGTCTTAGACGGTTAAAACTAAACTCGCTTATTATCACGTTGCAGGCAAAACCGAACGCGATCAGTCGACATGTATGAAAAAAGCTTTTTTAAGCTTTCTCTTCTTTTGTCGTTTTGCCTGTGTTTTTGTGCACGACGGTACATGTCGCTGAAAATCGCTGATAAGGCACATTATGCTGGGAACAAACTTAAGATTGTTCGGTACCTTATCGCTGATATGCTTAATTAGCATATTTACATTACCATCGCACCACGATTTGTGGGAAAGGAATGCGAGGTAACTCGAGCGAATTGTTTGTAACGGTTTCGTGATACTTATTTGCCGTGTAGGCGATATGTGGTTGCTTGAATGCAACAATTGAATGGAAAGAATTATTTTAATTCTTTTGAATTAAATTTATTTTATTTTGTAATAATTTTACCAAAATCCCCTGTTCTAGATTTTGGTATATAACAATCCTTCCCCCTTGGAAAAAGTGAGCTGTTCTTTGGAGAGGAACAGATCACAGAGGGGAGTAAAGGGAATTTGAATATTCTTGTTTTATTCGATGGTCTCACCCTTGGCCGTTATTGGCTGTCCCCTTAGGGGATACAGAGACCAAATATGTCATGTTTAAATATTATTTATATATATTTTATTTGTTTGTTTGTTTGTTGGTACTTGCTTTGCGCTACGGTCTCTTCTCAACCGTAGATTGTGGTAGTACTCCACGGCGCGTAAATTTTTTACTTTATTTTTTAGTATGTCTCCTTTTTTTCAATGTTTTTACCCCTCGTTAGTACTTGCCTTGCGCGTCAGTATTTTTTTTTTCGACCGACGATTGTGGTAGTACTCCACGGCGCATATATTTTTACCTTATTTTCGTGTGCATTGTTTAGGTTTCTTTGCTAATCTAGGGGTCTATAATAAATTTTCTCTTGACCTCCTTCAATTTAACTTGTGTCTATTATTTAGACCAGTTGTATGGATCGTGCCCTGGGCAGTGTTTGTGGCCGTTGAGGCCGCTCTTTTGGTGATGAGACTGCCTCTTCCAAAGGGATTTCGAGCATGGGCGTTTGATTACGCCGCGTGGTTTATAGTTACAGTTGGTTTGGATCCGATTGGACCGAGTTGTTAAAGGACTTTTTCGTTTTGCCTTTCTTGGTTTTGTGCTGGCTTTGCGTTACGATCTTCATCTCGACCGTAGATTGTGGTAGCACGCCACGACGCGTTAAAAAAAATATTTACGATCTTCATTATCTATTCATAGAATGGCTTAAGACGGTTGTTGTGAACCGTAACTGTACGTTTGCCCATTTTTAGGGTTGTATTCACTGATGATGGTATACCGATTACCAGATATGGTCCTACCCAAATTTGAGAGAGCTTATGCTTTCGACTTTCGCTCTTGAGTAGGACTTTGTCACCAATGTGAAACGATAGGGGTCGAACAGCTTTATCGTAGTATAATTTCGACCGTTGCTTGCTAGCGAGCAGATTTTTGCGTGCCGTGGCATAAGACCTTTGGAGCTTGTATCTTAAGATTTGATTGTGATTATCTCAGGGGGCTTAGGTTTATTGTCAACTAGCGGATTAGTATCTGGCGGGTTTTCTGTAGTGACCTCTTCTATGTTTGAAATTATTTCATTGTTCTGATGCGTGTGATCCCGTATTTCGGGGCTTTTAGACTCTGTTTGAGCGTTTTTCGCTTGAGCCCGGGTCACCGCGTTACATTTTAGGCGATTTTTGCGAATGGAGGTTATTTCTTCCTCCGAGTCCGAGTCCATTTTATGGTGGACTTGCGCTTTGACTATTATGTTTCGGCCATTTGAGTCTTCGCTGACTTCCCGTGGAATGCGGCTTAACTCGTCGGCATTCGTATTGTACTTTCCTGGCTTGTATTCGATTTGATAATCGAATTCAGAAAGTTTATGGTGAAATCTCACCAGACGGGAAGTAGGGTCTTTAACATTAAAGACGCCTTTGAGAGGCTTATGGTCTGTATAGACCGTAAATTTTCGGCCTTGCAAGTAACATCTAAAGTTACGCGTAGCCCAGACTATAGCGAGCAACTCTTTTTCAATAGTTGAATAGTTGCGTTCCGCCTTGTTCAGTGTACGGCTGGCGTAGGCAATGGGCTGATCGTGTCCTACTTCTCCTTGCGAGAGGACGGCTCCTAATGCCTCGCTACTGGCGTCCGTGGTTAAATTGAATGGTTTCGAGAAATCGGGATATATAAGTAGGGGAGGAGAAATTAATGAAGTTTTGATTTTCTCGAATGCCTCCTGACACTTCTCGGTCCATGTGAATTTGACATCCTTGTGGAGCAAATTCGTTATCGGACGCACAATTTTGGAGAAGTCGGGGATGAACTTTCGATAGTAATTGGCAAGTCCAATAAAGGATTGAACTTGTCGTACAGTTCTTGGAACTGGGAAAGTTTGGACGCAAGCCGTTTTACTGGGGTCTGGAAGTGCTCCTTCACTGGAACACTTGTGGCCTAGGTAGACAACCTCTTTTCTCAGAAACTGGCACTTTTCTGGCTGCAGTTTGAGGTTGTTCTCTCTCAAACGATTGAAGACTTTGCGGAGCTAACTATTATGGTCCGCAAGGTTTTTACCGTAGATGACTATGTCATCTAGGTAGACAAAACATTCCAAGCCTTGTAATCCTGTTAGGACGAAATTCATTAAGCGTTGGAACGTGGCCGGGGCTCCTTTGAGCCCAAATGGCATACGCCTAAACTCATAGTGGCCGTAATTGGTGCTAAACGCAGTTTTTGGTCGATCTTGAGGATCGACGAGCACCTGGTGATAGCCGTTGGCGAGATCGAGGGTGGTAAAATACCGAGAATGACCTAATTGGTCGAGAATATCCTCGATCCGAGGTAGCGGAAAGGCGTGTCCAATTGTCTTTTCGTTTAATTTACGAAAGTCGACAACGACGCGCCACCTTTTTTCACCGTCTGGTCCCGCCTTCTTGGGGACGACTAGGAGAGGTGAATTCCAAGGGCTTTTACTGGGCTGCACTATGTCGTTTTCTAACATTTCGCGAAGCTGTTCGTTTATTACGTTTCGCTGCGTCTCTGGCAAGCGATACATTTTCTGGTTGATTGGTGCTTGATCCTGCACCAATGGTATATCATGAGTGATGGCGTTTGTGAAAGTTAGCCGATCACCTTTGAGGAAAAAGATATCGTTGTACTCGTAACAGAGTTGTGATATCGCTTGTTTTTCCTCCGCGCTCAGATTTGCGTCTAGGCTGAGCTCTTGGTCTAACCTGACGAGACGCGGGTTATTATTTGGGTTTTCTGTTTCTTCATATTCCTGGAATAAATATTTAACATGTTGTAAAGTGGCCATTTTTTCGGCGCTTGAAATTTTTGTTTCTTTCTTTTTATTTTTTCTTTTACTTACTTTATTAAAATCAGAAATATTTTTATTTTTATTTTCATTGTTACCCCACTTTATTTTATTTAAGTCACTCTTACTGCTAAATGACGATGGAGTTGGGGTTTCTGAACCGCCGTATATTGCCATGTTTGAGGCGAACTCGCTTTCGTCTTCTAATAGGCTCTTTCGCCGTTGTTTACTTACTGTGTATGTTGATTTTGGAGCTTTTGAAAATACCGTCCCTGTGGTGAGCTCGCTTCCAATGTCGACGTGTTTCGAAATTTTATTTTGCGAGAACGTGGGAGCTGATGGGATTTTGCCATCGTAATTCCTTCTGTTTAGGTGAGCTCCGTCGACATTTGTTTTGTTAGGTTTTCCTTTCCTTTGGTTCCGTTTTTTCTTTATATTTGATTTGTGCGTGGGTGCTGGTGGTTTCGAGTCACCGTAATTCCTGATTTTCAGGTGAGCATCCTCAGCGCGTTCTCCGTTTTTCGGGGTTTCCTGATTGTTTCTTTCCTGGTAATCCTGTTTCAGTTGGACGACGGTGTAGTTGTGTGCAGGGACTAGATGCAGACTAATGGTAGTCAGAACTACTTGTGAATTGTGTGTGTTGAGAACTCCAACAGACACTGCTTTTAACCCAGCGGGGAGTAAACCATTCGCTAGGAAGACTCCTTGATCTATTTCTCTTGATAGACAGAGCATCTCTTCCTGCAGCTGCAAGGGAACCTCGACTATGATTTGTGACCTAGCAGGTATGCGTACAGGCTCTTTCAGCTGTATTTGTTGCTGCCTCATTTCGCAGGTCAAATAACTTTCAGTCGGTTTGTCCTTCTCGCTTTCCAGTGTTCGGTGGTCATCGTTCTCCTCTTGAGAAACTTTTTGATTACCACAGATGGGCAGATCGGCCTTTCTGGGCTCTGCTCCATCTGTTCGGGCATTCGTTTTGACCACTTTTTCGGAATACGGGTTATCCAATGCAGCTGTTAATGGAACAGCAAACTCCTCCGGGTTATTTTCCGTTCGAGGGAATCGCAATGCCTTATTCGGGCCCTCAACGTTACAATTCTTTGCTAGGAAATCATTTCCTAGCAAGCCGTCGGCGGAAAGGCCGGGTAGGTTTTTTATTACCTGAAAATTGCAGGGAATTTTATTCTTTAATGTAAAATTGCCCTGGCATGTTCCCAGCGTCTTTCCGGTACCAAATGGTGTTTGTAAAGTATATGTTTCTCCGGTATTTATATCTTCGGGATTTTTAATTGCTTTCTTTTTTATAATACTAACCTCAGCGCCAGTATCTACCACAAGTTTGGTACTGCCGTTCAGGCTAATATCCAACGGGAGGCTAACTGTAGAGATACAGGGTTCGGGCGGCTGAGGTGACCCTTTGTTAAAATTTTTGCTTCCTAGTGTCGATCCGGGGTCTTTTCGGTCGACTGCTCGTCGTTTCCCTGGCTCTTAGAGTCCCATTTTTGTTTTTGGCGGCATTCCTCTATGGAATGGCCGCGACGGTTGCAGAATTTGCATTTGAGTTTTATATTAAAAACTCGAGGACCAGCGGAAGGCTGCTGATCCTGAATCCGTCGTTCGGGGAGCCTTGCCTGGCTACTCGGGCCCGGAACCTGGCGATTGTTTCTACAATCGCGAACATCATGCCCATATATTTTGCAGTGAGAGCAGAAGGGTGTGTTTTTACGCTTCATGCAGTCGGCGTAAGTGTGACCTCTTCGCTGGCAAAAGTTGCATGTGATGTTTGACCTTAATTGGTCGAGGTTCTGGCGGCGGTAGTCGATTTGAGGGGGAGACGAGCGTTGAGGTGGAGTCGTATAAAGTGGAGTCTGTCGGCGAAAGTTTTGTGGTGGCGGCGGTCTGTATAACGTTTGTTGTGGAAAATTGCGAGCAGGTGTATATGGGGTTCTATGGAATGCCCTTATTCTGGCAGTTGGGTCCATAGCGACCGGCGTGGTTAAGCCTTGTTCTACAACAACCGGAGCAGGAAAGCCTTGGGTTGTTGTGGTTTGCGTTGACTGGGCGCCCTGCTGTAGTTTCTCCATATCGAGTGCTTTATTGATCAGCGCCTCGAGCGTGCCGTCGGTGACGGTGAGGAGATATTGGCAAAGGTGCGGATTCGTAACCCCGCTGCGGACTGCGTTTTTCGCGAAGTCCTCCAGCTGCGTTGTAACAGCTGGGGTGGCCGCAGCTCCATATTTTGTTTGTGCGGCCTCTTTGCAGAGGGCCAGCAACTGTTTTACTCTAGCCGTGAAGGCGGTGAGTGTTTCGCAGGGGTTTTGGTGAGCTGTTATGAGCCTATTTACCAGTTCCTGGTAAGTTTCTCTGGGAAGATATGCCGCGTTTAACCTTGCTTCGACTTCTTGAAATGTTGTCGGTACATCCGAGGCCAACAGTTGATATGCTCCTCCACGAAGTCTTGTGGGAAGGATCTTGAGGAAAGCGTCTTGCTCCCCTTCGGAGAGACACTGTTTGGCCTGGCGGCAGCAACCCAGGAATGTTTGCAACTCTGATCCGAGATGCGGGCCTGGCTCACCTGAAAAAATGGGCACCATTTGCGCAGTTAATTTAACAATTTTTTCATAGTCGGTCGCCATAGTGGAGTTCTGATTCGAGTCGGTGTCGGGCCAGTCTTGTGCGAGAAATCGATTTAGACCCTGTTTCAGGTTAATTTCTCGCAGGGAGTCTTGTAGGGATTGAATGAGGTTATCTACAGTTGTGCCTTGTAAATTGTTCTCAATACTTTCTTCAGGAGGGAGTATGCGCGAGAATCCGTCTAGCTTGGCTTGGAAGAGTGCGGCTTCCTTTTGAAAGCGCTCTAAGTCTTCCAATCTCTCCTCGCTGGACTTTGTATTTCTATTTTCGAGGAGGTTAGAATAGAGAGTTGCTAGGCGTTCGGATTCTCGCGCGGACTCGTACAAATTATTAAAATTATTGTATTTAAATCTTACTTGGTTTTGATTTATTCGTTGCAGGACGGTCCCGCTCCTGAGTGTGAGTCCTTCTGAACTGGGTCCTGGTTGTGCTGGGGTTATCTGGCGTTCACTGACCTGCGTTTGGTCGGTGAATACTGGTGACTGGGAACCCTGGCGTGGTTCTTCCGCGTCGATCTCCAGGTCCAGGGAGGTTATGAGGAGGTCCTCTGTCTTCTCCTCTGTTGGTGAGTGAGCGGGAGTAGAGTGGGTGTCCTTGGACATCAACTCCTGCTCTTCAGCGTTGCAAGGGGGGCTTTTGGCCTGCTTTCCGTTCCCTTGATAACAGTACTAGAGTTGTGTTGGGGAAAAGGGGGGCTTGTGCCGTCTTCAACGATTCCCTTTTCCACTCTGATACTGGTGCCGTGTTGATTGCTGGTGTTGATTGGTGTCGTCTTCTTCGGGCTGGGACGGAGCCCACACAATTCCACCGGTGGTGCTGGCTTACACTTTGTGGAAACGTTGGGGGTGACTCCTCAGGGCTATTGACTACCCGGGAGTGCTTAGAGATACCCCTTTGGTTTGGTCTTGGATCAAGGCTTTTCAAGCAGTTACGGTAATTTTGTTTTACCACGCTTCCTTGATCCTACCGGCTGCGCCAATTTTTTGTTACATTTACCGAAAGCGGAAGACAACCAACAATAGAATCCTGTAAAATTCAAATCTCAAAAGTTCACTAATTAACAATTTATTGCCGAATTATAAAACAGTCACTAAACTAAAATTTCCTTATTTCGTTCCTAACAATTTTGAACGATATCAATTTTAAACATTTAGAGTTACACACAAAATCCGAATACAATAGTTTCTAAATATAATTTTCTTATCTTTTTTCTTAGCACTTTCAAATGATATCATCCTAAAATTTTAAAGTTACACACAAATTCGTATACAATAGTTTCTAAATATAGTTTTCTTATCTTTTTTCTTAGCACCTTCAAATGTTATCTATCCTAAATTTTAAAGTTACACACCAGATCCGAATACAATAGTTTCTGAATATAATTTTCTTATCTTTTTACTTAGCACTTTCAAATGAAATCCATCTTAAATTTTAAAGTTACACACAAGATCCGAATGCAATAGTTTCTAAATATAATTTTCTTATCTTTTTTACTTAGCACTTTCAAATGATATCAATCTTAAATTTTAAAGTTACACTTTCAAATGTTATCAATCCTAAATTTTAAAGTTACACACCAGATCCGAATACAATAGTTTCTGAATATAATTTTCTTATCTTTTTACTTAGCACTTTCAAATGAAATCCATCTTAAATTTTAAAGTTACACACAAGATCCGAATGCAATAATTTCTAAATATAATTTTCTTATCTTTTTTACTTAGCACTTTCAAATGATATCAATCTTAAATTTTAAAGTTACACTTTCAAATGTTAGCAATCCTAAATTTTAAAGTTACACACCAGATCCGAATACAATAGTTTCTGAATATAATTTTCTTATCTTTTTACTTAGCACTTTCAAATGAAATCCATCTTAAATTTTAAAGTTACACACAAAATCCGAATGCAATAGTTTCTAAATATAATTTTCTTATCTTTTTTACTTAGCACTTTCAAATGTTATCAATCCTAAATTTTAAAGTTACACACCAGATCCGAATACAATAGTTTCTGAATATAATTTTCTTATCTTTTTACTTAGCACTTTCAAATGAAATCCATCTTAAATTTTAAAGTTACACACAAGATCCGAATGCAATAATTTCTAAATATAATTTTCTTATCTTTTTTACTTAGCACTTTCAAATGATATCAATCTTAAATTTTAAAGTTACACTTTCAAATGTTAGCAATCCTAAATTTTAAAGTTACACACCAGATCCGAATACAATAGTTTCTGAATATAATTTTCTTATCTTTTTACTTAGCACTTTCAAATGAAATCCATCTTAAATTTTAAAGTTACACACAAAATCCGAATGCAATAGTTTCTAAATATAATTTTCTTATCTTTTTTACTTAGCACTTTCAAATGTTATCAATCCTAAATTTTAAAGTTACACACCAGATCCGAATACAATAGTTTCTGAATATAATTTTCTTATCTTTTTACTTAGCACTTTCAAATGAAATCCATCTTAAATTTTAAAGTTACACACAAGATCCGAATGCAATAGTTTCTAAATATAATTTTCTTATCTTTTTTACTTAGCACTTTCAAATGATATCAATCTTAAATTTTAAAGTTACACTTTCAAATGTTATCAATCCTAAATTTTAAAGTTACACACCAGATCCGAATACAATAGTTTCTGAATATAATTTTCTTATCTTTTTACTTAGCACTTTCAAATGAAATCCATCTTAAATTTTAAAGTTACACACAAGATCCGAATGCAATAATTTCTAAATATAATTTTCTTATCTTTTTTACTTAGCACTTTCAAATGATATCAATCTTAAATTTTAAAGTTACACTTTCAAATGTTAGCAATCCTAAATTTTAAAGTTACACACCAGATCCGAATACAATAGTTTCTGAATATAATTTCCTTATCTTTTTACTTAGCACTTTCAAATGAAATCCATCTTAAATTTTAAAGTTACACACAAAATCCGAATGCAATAGTTTCTAAATATAATTTTCTTATCTTTTTTACTTAGCACTTTCAAATGTTATCAATCCTAAATTTTAAAGTTACACACCAGATCCGAATACAATAGTTTCTGAATATAATTTTCTTATCTTTTTACTTAGCACTTTCAAATGAAATCCATCTTAAATTTTAAAGTTACACACAAGATCCGAATGCAATAGTTTCTAAATATAATTTTCTTATCTTTTTTCTTAGCACCTTCAAATGATATCAATCTTAACTTTTAAAATTACACACCAGATCCGAATACAATAGTTTCTGAATATAATTTTCTTATCTTTTTACTTAGCACTTTCAAATGAAATCCATCTTAAATTTTAAAGTTACACACAAGATCCGAATGCAATAGTTTCTAAATATAATTTTCTTATCTTTTTTACTTAGCACTTTCAAATGATATCAATCTTAAATTTTAAAGTTACACTTTCAAATGTTAGCAATCCTAAATTTTAAAGTAACACACCAGATCCGAATACAATAGTTTCTGAATATAATTTTCTTATCTTTTTACTTAGCACTTTCAAATGAAATCCATCTTAAATTTTAAAGTTACACACAAGATCCGAATGCAATAGTTTCTAAATATAATTTTCTTATCTTTTTTACTTAGCACTTTCAAATGATATCAATCTTAAATTTTAAAGTTACACTTTCAAATGTTATCAATCCTAAATTTTAAAGTTACACACCAGATCCGAATACAATAGTTTCTGAATATAATTTTCTTATCTTTTTACTTAGCACTTTCAAATAGAACACTCCCGACAATTCCCAACAAAACTCACTTTATTCGCAGTAGATCCCGATCCACTCCCACGAATTTTAATTCAAGACCCGCTATTATCGCCTCGACTCGACTTACCTCGATCGCGATTAGAAGAAGAACTCTTTTTTTGATCGGGCTGGATCCGAGGCGATCCAGCCCGACGGCGATTTTAATACGCGCGACTACTTAGGTCTTAGACGGTTAAAACTAAACTCGCTTATTATCACGTTGCAGGCAAAACCGAACGCGATCAGTCGACATGTATGAAAAAAGCTTTTTTAAGCTTTCTCTTCTTTTGTCGTTTTGCCTGTGTTTTTGTGCACGACGGTACATGTCGCTGAAAATCGCTGATAAGGCACATTATGCTGGGAACAAACTTAAGATTGTTCGGTACCTTATCGCTGATATGCTTAATTAGCATATTTACATTACCATCGCACCACGATTTGTGGGAAAGGAATGCGAGGTAACTCGAGCGAATTGTTTGTAACGGTTTCGTGATACTTATTTGCCGTGTAGGCGATATGTGGTTGCTTGAATGCAACAATTGAATGGAAAGAATTATTTTAATTCTTTTGAATTAAATTTATTTTATTTTGTAATAATTTTACCAAAATCCCCTGTTCTAGATTTTGGTATATAACACTTTTAGAATAGGATAGGTAGGTTTGTAAACCGCTTGTCTGAAAAACCAAGCAATACACACCAAACGACTAGAACGCCTCTGATACCTCAGTTTCTGATGACGCCCTTTGGCTATGAACATCGAACTACGGTGGCCTAGTATAAAATAAATATTTTAGGGTTAACGAGGTGGAGAGGAAGTGGAGAGTTTACATCACTCACTCATATGAAACAACCGTTCTCCGATTCCAACAGCCAAAAACGGGAAAGGACGAAGGAATGCTTTGCAAGCTATGGTACACGTGGAACGATTAGAGGCGACATGGTTCAGTGATGCCACATGGTCCAAAATACAAAAAAGGAAGCAAATTAGTGACAGTGGCAGAAGACAGTTACAGTGGCGATCTATACGAGATTGACAAGAAACTGACAGGCTAGCCTCTTGCAACTGTACATACGGATCCCTACTTGTCACGGATAATTATCAACTGCAGAGATGGAGAAAATATTGTTAAAGTCCTGAACAACACCTTTGGGCCGTCGAATTCCTCCTCGCAGGAGCCTGGGCCAACATTAACATCAGAACTCCGACAACATTGGAGTTGGTACACACAATTAAGTCGATGGAGTTCGGTTAGGCTCCTGGGATTGATGGATTATCAACGAAACTACTTAAGTCGGATTCCATTGGTGCGGCTGATATTCTTCTTCTCGTAATCTAGGAATGCTGTGGATCTATCCCGTTGGTACACACAATTAAGTCGATGGAGTTCGGTTAGGCTCCTGGGATTGATGGATTATCAACGGAACTACTTAAGTCGGATCCCATTGGTGCGGCTGATATTGTTCTTCTCGTAATCTAGGAATGCTGTGGATCTATCCCACTGAATGGAAAACAGGCGTGATTGTGAAGACTCCCAAAACAGGCGACCGGAGGAGATATAGCTATTAGCGCGGTATGTGTTTTTTAACTGCATCTACATCTACTGCATTATGCGAATCAAGCAAACAATCGAGCGCACTCTAAACAATGAACAGGTTTCTCCTGGAGCAATCCCATTAACATCCTTCAAATTATCATGCAGCAACCAGCCGAGTGAAGGTCCCCTTTACTTCTAATGTTCGTCGATTTCGAGAAGGCACGATTATATATGGGCAGCTTTGCGCAGGAGAGGCATTAAAAAGGAGTTATCATCATCATAAAGGAATCGTACTCAGGAGCCCAAAACTGTCGGGGCCTTCCAAATTCTGAACGGAGTGTGAGAAAAATGCATATTGATACCTTTGCTTTACTTGATCGTCATTACAAATGTATTAAGATAGATGGATACTTTAAACCATCTTACGCACCTGTTCTATGCCGACGATGTTTGTCTGCTATCCAATAAACAAAGTCATGTAGCTCAAATTTCCGAAACCCTGAGTAAAGAAGTTTGCTACTAAAACCAAACTTATAAGTTTCAACTCCAGAAGACAAAATTAGATTTATCTTGAGTAGAACAAGTGGATAAATTTGATTATCTCTTAAGTATTGCCACAGAAGATGGCGAAGATGATGCTGACATACAGACTTGAATCAACAAGGCTCGAATTGCATTTAATACTCTTGCTGAGATATAGCGCAATAACAATATTTCTAGGCGCATTAAAAAGCCTGCATCTTCAAATTGAATGTAAAATCTGTTCTGTTATACGGCTGTTCAACATGGAATGTGACCTGTTAAATAACATCTAAATTACAAGTCTTTTCTAATTGGTTTCTCCGGCGCGTCCTTATAAATTAGTCGGAGGTCATTCCCAATGAATACCTACATAGACATTCAATCCCAAGCAGGATAAGCACCAGTATTCGAAAAAGAAAGTGCCAATTGATATGCTCTCACTGAGGAAAGAGCCAAACAACATCGTTCAACAGGCTCTATATTAGAACACGCACGGGACCCAAAGGAAACGCCGAATTGGGTGACCGCGGAACACATGGAGAAGATCCGTACAGAAAGACGGCAACCAGATCAACAAGTCGTGGCAACAGGTGAAGGCATTGGCGCCGAGCCGGAACAGATGGTGAGTCGATGTAGTAGACGCCTATGACAAAGGGTTAAAGGAACCAGAGAGAAAGAGAGAAACATAAAAGGTAAATTCGAAAATGTATCAAAAATGCGGCAATGCGATTCTGATGCATTTTTATTTCTTAAATTTTCCTTTACCTTGAAGTCTACAGTTTTGTAAAAAACAAAAAAACCCAGAGTGAGTGAACGGTACGAACCCACACACCTATACCTTTTCATATGTATTTCAAGTTCGTAGAATTTTGAAAAGGTATTCCAACTTCAAAGTAGTTAATTTTTATGAAAGTTAATCAAAACTTGTTAAGTATGTTTTCAACTTTTGAAGTTATTTAAATCATAATAAACGACTATGTCAGTAAATAAAATTAGGCGGACGCTCCTGCCCTTATACCAAATATGAAGCTGAAAAGACCACTGCAGCAGTTTTCAAATTGCATTTGTCGATAAAAGCATACAACTTGTCATCGTACAAGTACACCAAGTGCTTACCTACCCACTCGATAGCGACAAGGACAAGAAACTTTTTCTTATGTACATTTTAATCCTGCGATAAAATAGTCCTCTTTCCCAAACTCTAATGTGTAGTGTCCATGAAGTTGATAAGTTTAAACACGTTAATGCAGTAAAAGAGTGTCTCTGCGTGAGTTTCAAGCACCTCTCAACAGCAAACAACATCAGACCGATAATCAGACCCGCTCTTCCTGACGACGACTAATTAACAAATCAGATTTCGTGCATCCGGCTGCAGAATTTATCACCTGAACTCACTTTCGCAGAGATCACAACTTCTCATTATTCACCGCCCTCGGTACCTTGAATTTCACTTACAAAAGCCTTGAAGGAAGCTGCATCGTACACCGCAAGCACGACAGTGTCGAGAGTAAGGACTTTAGAAGAATGTCTCCTTTTCTTGTACCTTGGCACAAATTCTCATAAAACATCCCCCACTTGTTCCCACCCAGATTCGTGGAAATAAATTTCCCATTTAATGGCATCATCATCAGCAGAAAACCTACACAATGCATAAATTTTCTTGCGCGCTTTTCATTTATTTTCCGGTATATGTTAAGGAATCATGTCTATTGCGATGCCTGCAATTGCAACCTCTTCTTCCGATGAGATGTTGTAAGGATACGTGGTTATGTGTGAGTGTACGAGTTATACAAGGACTCGTACAACTATGTAGAGTTGGTGCATAAATTTTGAATCGTTTCCACTTGGGCTGGAGGAAATGCAATTTGTAAGATGTATTCTCGGCAATTTTGATTTATTTTCAAGTCTTATCGCTACTTTCGACTAGGATTAGAAAGGACACTAAATAAGCGACATACAATTTTTCAAGAAAATGTAGGATGTTAGAGCGAATCATTTCACCCATTTCCATTACATTTTGTGCCTTCTGTTCAATGCGAGGTTATAGATTTTTTCGTGTCGTCAGCATAACTATTTAATACAAATTGGAAAAGTTTCCATTTGTCACAATCTTACCGTTTGATCGTAGTCTTACATGCTTCTTAAGTAAGCCACCTGGCTTGGTTGGAAGAAACTGTCTGCAAGAATACCGTCTTCTTTAAGTCAAGTTCTCTACATAAGCTAACGCTTTAGTTGATTGAGCATGCTTGCGCATGCCTATTTAGTTCAAGCATGCTTGCGCATGCCTGAATTTTGTTCGAGCATGCTTGAATTTTTCAAATGATTGTGAAGAGATTGAAGCCACTATAGCAAATCATAGATTTGCTAAACCAATACAAGCTCCAGGTTGTAAAAGCGTTCTTCAAAAGTGAAAAAGCCGAAGAGTCTCTCAAAGCATGATACCACACACAGTTGCTTGCGAAATTTTTTTAGGACAATTAACAGAGTATATCGATGAGCGAAAAAGTCTTGCAGATTTGTCTGCAAAATGCTAAATTATAGCTTGTGGGAAAACATTCTGAAGCATTTCAACGCAAATAAGAATCGCAAAATTGAAATATATTACTAAATTAATAATATCTCTCTCTAGTTCCTCTTGGCATGGAGTTGGATCAAACCGATTTGAGACAACGATTGCAAGTGGACTTACAATTTAAGCCAGACGTTTACTTCTGCAACTTCCAACTGTTGTTAGCAGAAAACAATCATTGGTCGCCGCCGCACAATGGCCGTAATGCGGTTCTAGCTTTGACAAAATTCGTATCTCTGTCAAATACTGAGATAAGCGGATAAAAATTTATACCTGAGGCATTTCGAGGGTCCATAATTTTAAAAAAAAATTCCTTCAGGAAAAACCATTGTTTGTTGGGGGTTTTGAAGGTCCTGATTACAAGTCCGTTATGGGATTTTCAAAATTCAAGATTGCAGATCCAATATGGCATTGCCCGAAGCGGCTGTAAGAGACTGCAAAATTTGCATAATTATGCATTTCATAAATGCGTGAAAAACACTCAAGACTACTATTTGTACACCTTAGCCCTTAGGTCTGTGAACCCATCGACGGCGTATGTGTAAGTTCCCTATCTTTAAACCATATAACCAATACACAAGGTGTTTCGCATGAGGTGTTCCAAAATAAGTGGGGTGATAGATCTCACGTAGCCAAACAAACAATTGTATGGTAGAAAAAGGGGGGGGGGGGTCAATCTGAACCGTTTAGGAGTTGCAGGGTGATTGACAAATTCCAATTTTTCACATACATTATTCTTTTATTTTTATCTTTAGATCTACTTAACGCAGCGAAATCAAAGAAAAGCTAAAAAACTACTATCCCAATGTCCTTTCTAAAAATTTTCCAACCTCTTTTACCATTGCTGGTACAGTCACTTCCAAAAGTAAAAAAAGTGTTGAAATTACCAAAACTCCAGGATTTTCTCCACATTTTCTCCGAAATTCATGTAATTAATACATTCGTTTTTTATTGTTCTAAAGAAAAGGTGCAACAAGTCCGCGGAGAAAACAGATGTAGAACTTTCATACGTAGAAAACCTATCGGGGAACATTATAAAAATTTGCAATTGAAATAAATTAAACTCATACTAAGCATAAAATATTTTTTATAGAATTCAAAACGTATTACAATTAATGTTATTATGTTACAAAAGCTGTTCGAAATGTCCTCCGTCACTTTCGATGTATGCCAATAACCTGCTTCCAATTCCCTGTTTAAGTTGTAGGTATTGTAGTCAATTTCTCCCGTATTTTCGTCGCTGTAGTTCCAATTCTGCTAACTAATTCGTCTCTATCGTTAACAGACCATGCATAAACTGCATCCAATATTTTCCATAAAAAAAGTTTGATGGAGTAAGATCTGGAGGTCTAGCAGGCCAAGGAATCGGTGCACCTCGTCCAATCCAGCGGTTGGCAGCATGCACTGGGACTCCATTGTGTTTTTAAAATATTACCCTAAGATTATCCAGACGGATGCCCTCTAGTAGATTTAGTAGTGTATTTCCCAAAAAGTTTGCATACAATTGGCCTTTATACGGGTTAGTATCCGACTAGATATCGAGGTCGTGGAAGTTTGTGATATCATCCCCAGTGATCTGCGCTTCATCCGTCTACAGGATTTGGCCCAGAAACGCCCCGTTCTCAATGTCGCATTCTAGAAGCCAAATGCAAAATTGTATTCTTCTCTCGAAATCTCCTTCCAGTAGTCCTTGGTCTGAGATATGATGATATGAACGTCACCCTGGATGTGTAACCCTCCAAATTTTAACTGAAGACACTACAAATTGTCTTGCGACTCGTCTCGATTTCGTTTCAGGGTCTTTCCCGACAAGGGTGATTATTTACTGCTCTACGACGACAGAATCTTCCGATGTTTCAGATCGTAATTCCGTGCTGTTTGAAGTTATACTTCCGGTTTCTCTTAACTTCCGGAAAGTCCGCGAAAATACCCCTCCTTGGTGTGCACGTCGATTAGAGAATCTCCTTTCATATTCATTTTTGAAAGGTTATTGGGATAGTAATTTTTCAGTATATGTTTGATGTCGCTACGTTATGTTGATCAAAAGATAAAATTAAAAGAGTGATGTGCATACCATGAAATTTGGAATTTATGAATCACACTGTAACTCCCACACAGTTGAGATTGCCTTTCCCAGCCCCCCCCCCCCCAATTATTAAATTAATTAATAATAATAATTAAAAATTATTGTATAAGTAATAAAATTTACTATAAAAAATAATGAATTGCCTGAATTAAAAGGATTACCTTGATAGGGTAAATAATGTAGTTTAACTACATTCATTATATTTAACAGAATTAGCCCCCCCCCCCTCCCATACAATTTTTGTTTGACTAGGTGAGATCTATCACCCTTCTTATTTTGGCAGACCTGATACGAAATACCCTGTATTATATACTGCAATTGTACAGTAGGAATCCAAACCCAATATTAACTGTTTTCAAAGCCGCGCTGAGAGGCGGGGAGTACCTGGAAGCGGATGATACTTATAAAAGCACAATGTACAAGGACTAATTGTAACATTTTTACCCTAGATTATATATCAAAAATATACTCCACTAAAATAGTCGATTCGAAGTATGTTTTCTAATTCTTATTTTTTTGGGCATGCCTGATTTTTTGGCTCACTATTCCTATGGCTCTCTACAAGAACTGATCAAAAATTTACTCGACCGCATTTAGAATAAAATAGTTTACAAAAAAAATAATTTAAACCGACATCACAAAAAGCGCTAAAAAGCATAAAATAATTTTTAATTTTGCAGATTAAATAAACCAAACAATTACAACAGAAGTATTTAATCGTCCTTCCTTATAACTCCGCGAGCTGACACGTTCAGGTAGTATTATATATTATCTACAATTGTGGTTTGGTAGTCTCGTTCACCTTTTAATACCCTCACCTAAGAAAATTCTTAACATGACCCTAGTGCAAATAGGTACTCTCAAACCCTAGATCAATTTTTTTCCATGTAGTAGCAATGGAGGATCATGCTGTACACAACAAAAAAGAATCTTCCAAATCGGTGTGTGAATTAAGAAATTAGATAACGCCCCCTCCGCACACCACCTCACCACAAACATTTTTATCTTTGTAGCAGTGAGGCAACTTATTCTACACATCAAAAGAAAAATCATCCAAATCGGTCCACACATTACGAAGTTAGACTACCCCTGCGATACAACAAAGAAGGCTTAAAGAAATATTCTTAACTATTATTTTTAACGATTCTTAACTATTGTTCGACGAGTAAAATACGTCCTGTAAGTTTATATTTTAAATACAATTTTATCTGTTCTTTATTTCATCTCTTTTTGTAGTTGTTCCTGCGTAGTATCAAATTATTCAGTTGCTAAAAAGATACACGCATTCATTAGCTGAGACGCGTCTTCATTTGAACAAATCTTATCAATCAAATGGATATGTCGTAGGTCCTTAGCGAAATTTTGCCAGCGGCCGAAAGCCCAGGCCTGAAATCGTCAGGGCATTAGAGGAGTCTGCTAAAGGCCTAAGTGGTTTAAGCTGTTAGACAATTTTTATAAACTCCAAAATTTTATCAGGACGTCAGAGGATTCTTCGAAACCCCTGAGCATTGTCAGGTGTTTAGAGGAAAATAAAAATCAGTCGAAAATTATTTGTATCAAATTATGTATATCAAATAAAATGAAATGAGTAAAAGCGGCGAAATCGTGAACAGATAAGAATTAAATAGAGAGCTGATCGTGCTACCATAAATAAGTAGTAATAAATTTTCGACATTGTAACCTTCTGTATTTGAAACCACCCGGCCGCATGCCTTCAGATTCACAGGGGGACCAACGCGTCAACAAATTATTAATTTGTTGGCGTGCCGTAACTGTGGATACTGTAGGAAGTCCGCACCACCCGCATCACTGGCTGGTAACAGTCATGTAGTTTTTACTCTAGACTGGCTAATGATGACGGGCGAAGAGACAGTTTGCAGCTGGGGGTAACTAGCTATATTCTAACGGAGCCTCCTTGATACCTGTCCGCGTCAAGGAGTAAGAAGGACCTTCCATGGTATGGGGCCCTACCATGGGTGACCCCCCCCCCAACCCCGCAATATCTTGAGACCATCAGTACCGCCTTGTCGTAAAAATGGTCGATTATGACAATTTTATTATGCACAAAAAACACCCAGCCTCGGATAAACCAGAGACTGCTACTTCGGCCGCCCGAAAAGGAGTGGGTTAAGTGGGCAATCGCTCCTCTTCCTCCATTACTGGGACCAATACGGTGGCTCAACCTAAGAAGTCCTGTAAACCCCCTTCTTCGGGAAGGAACACGCTGCTGCCAAGGCTCACAAACCCGGTAGTAGCAGTTCCGATCCTCCTCCCTCTGCAAAACCTGCGCGTGGTAGTACGTCCCTGTCCAAGGCTAAAACACCCGGTCATACATCCGCCAGCGTGCGACTCAAGCCATCTCAGTCCAATCCAGCGACCACCAAGCAGAAGGGAAACGCCTTAACGGTGGCTTACAAAGAGAGACGTACTGCGCACAGAATTCTCCGCAGACTGAGCTCCGTCTCTCAGGAGAATCTCGCAGAGAAGGACAAAACATCTCTGCAGTGGGCAAATACAATTATTGCCCTAAGTAACGCTTCGGCCTCTAAAGGCCCTCTACAAGCAACTCCGAAGAGGTTGCCCTCGCCTAACGAGCTGCAGCCATCCTCCAAAAGAGGCCATTCCTCCATTGCTACAACTTTCAGCGAAATAGCGAATAGTAAGGGCGATTATAGATCGCAACAACGCGGACGGCTCCATCACGCCTGATAGATGGAAGATGGTGGAGGTTGCGTTGATCAAGGTTTATATGGAGGCCTGATAGATGAAAGATGGTGGAGGTTGCGTTGATCAAGGTTTATATGGAGGTTCTTTCACTGAACCCTGGCTCTCCCCCATGTTGTCTTAATGCTGGCTGGCATCAAGGCCACATTAAACTACTGGCCTCCTCCGACCAAAGGTCAGTAGAGCTTCTCAACCAGGCGATTTGCCGTCTCGGTGAAATCTGACCTGGTGCGAGAATCGAAGCCGTTCCCAGGGATAAAATCCTTTGAAGACCTAAGTCAAGGGCCTGGATTCCGATCGAACCTTCGGATCCTTTAGAGATCCTAAAGTTCATCCAAGTAGCCAACCCTGGGTTTCCTACTAATGACTGGAAAGTAGCCCAGGTAGGCGAAGTCAAGGGAAACTCAAGACAGGTCATTGTGATCCTAAATGAGCAGTCCCTTGCCCCACTTGCCGAACGCAATGGCATTATTTGCTATGGCTTCAGCTCAATTAGCCTGAAGGTCTATGAAAAAGACCTGAAGGAGCATAATACTGCTAGTAACCAAAAGCAGAATTCAGCAGCCTCCACAAGCACTACTGCGGAGAAGGAAGGAGAACAGAGTGCAACAACAGTTTCTGCCGTTGTCACTCCCTCACCAGAAGATGGCGATGCGGAACTCAACTCCATCATGGAAGTTGACACCCTTCCTGATCCCGGACCAGAGCTGGAGAAGCTATTTCTGGGTTCTTCCACTGATGAAGATGCCAGCAATGAAAGGGAGACTGCTGAAATCACTGTCATAGAGGTATCCCCACCTAAACACCGTCATGCTAAGAGTGGTCCAAGTTAACCTTCATACTTCTAAGGCAGCATCCGCAGCCCTTCTCCTTCGTCTTGCACAAAAAGAAGAAGAGCTCACCCTTGTCCAAGAACCTTGGGTCGTCACAGACAAGGTTTGCGGACTCAACATGAAGGGGTATAAACTCCTCTACTTACAAGGTACAGGTAAACCAAGGTCATGTATCCTCACTAAGAATAATATTATGCCCTAATCCTTCCTCAGTTCAGTGATAAGGACACTACAGCAGCCACACTGGAGCTTAAAACCCACAACATTTGGATAACCTCCAGTTATATAGCGCACGATTTGGCTGACATTTCTGGTTCAACACTCAAGGATACGGTCAAGTAAGCCACTGAACAAAAGCAGACGCTGGTGGTCGGAGCGGACGCCAACGCACACCACATAGTCTGAGGCAGTCGGACATCAACGAAAGAGATGAGTTACTTTTTGATTTTATTCTTAGAACTAACGTCCCGATTTGTACCGTGGGTGCAGAACCCACTTTTACTTACTCAATTAGGCGGGAAGTTCTAGATATTACGATAGTCTCGGAACAATCCGCCCACTTAATAACAAACAGAGTGTAAGGTATCCAATGAACCATCATTTCCGACCACGCCTACATCGAATTTGGGATAACACTCCATAGCCAGATGTGTTCTCCTTGTAAAAACAGGCTCAGAACAAACTGGGACCTCTACAGGATGGTCCTCAGCAATAGCCTGCCTATCACAGGTCCGCCTGTAATTGAAAACAGGCAAACCCTTGACAAGGTGTTGGACACCCTGACGCTTGCATGTAATGCGGCGACGCAAATTTCTTGCCCCGACAAACCTCCGTGGTGGTCGAGTGAGATCAAGACTCTAAGAAAGGAGTGTAGTAAGCTTTTTAACCAAGCGAAAAGAACTAATGTCTGGATTTCTTATACAGAATGCCTCAAAAATTTTAAGAAACTGATTAGGAAAGCAAACCGATCCTCGTGGGAGGGCTTTTGTAATAAAACCGAAAGCTCCTCTGAAGCGAGTCGTTTGCGGAAAATCCTCTTAACAACGCCCATCACCCCAAGCCTCTTAACCAAAAGTGATGATAGTTGGACCTCATCCAGTCTTGAGTCATTGGAGTTACTAGTCAACACGAACTTTCCGGGGTGCTCAGCAACCAGTGGTGTTGAATTAGAGTAGATGGCATCATCCCAGCTGAACTACAATTAGCTTCCGAGATACTGATTCCGTCGCTAATGGTCATTTATGAGGCCTGCCTTAACGTCACCTATATTCCATCCTCATGGACCAAGGTGAAGATGGTCTTTATCCCGGCAATGCAAAAAACAAGACATTCAAGTTTCCTCACTTCCCTTACCCTAATTCCCTTCCGGCCAAAACCATGCTAACGCATTTAAGGGGTGCCCCTAGGATTTGGCCGCATCGTATAAAAAAAACATGCTTACACTAACGGCCTGACGATTTCAGGCCGGCGTACGGCCAACGGCCTAGGCTTTCGGCCAATGGCATAATTCTTCTAACGACCTACGACAGAAAACAATAATAATGAACAACATTATTGTAATTTCTATGCAATTTTTATACCATATTCCTTTTTTTTATTCAAATGGTTTCAATACTTTTAAATATCGATACTTTTTCAACCGTATATTTATAGTTAAGTATCGAAACATGTTGATAAATCGCAATGCCAAGTATCGATATTTTTCGATTCGATTTCCAACTCAAAAATATGTCATCAATTCACTAGTTCTTTAATTCACAAATATTCAGCTAAGACGTAGTGAGAATTTGTTATTATGATACTCATCATGTCAGTTTACCCGACTCCAAATGGGTTTGCAGCCTTACGTGAATTTCGGACCACGAGATTTTTACAATCTATAATAGTAACATGTTGTCAACAAATACGGGTGGAGTATGAAGTTGCTAGATGTATGAAATTGCAACTCTTAAAAAATACAAAAATATGTATAAGCAAAATCAATTGTTAAAAAAAACCTTCCTAGATTGCAACTTGTTTTCATTTTTTGAAACAAAATGCACACTTTCTGTCGAATAAATAGAAATAGTGCAAGCAAATCCAATCTAACACTTTTTGAAACTTTTATACGGCAACAATTGTTGGGAAAAGTTTTATATTTTTCACTTAAGTCGAATTTTCTATTTTATTTTCCCCAATGAGCGAATAATCAGAGCAACAAGGAGGAAAAACTACTTGAAATAAAAAGTAAAAAGAGCACAACGAAACATAAAACAAAATCCTGCAGAAATTCTATGAAAAATGTTTCAACTTCAACAAAACTTTGCTTCTAAAGAACAACTTTGTTTTGAGCTTTATTTGGAAATTCTTTTCACAGTTTCTTCAGGGATCCAGTCCCGCTGCACAGCCCTTTCAACACTTTCACTTCATGGATAATAAGACAATTGAAGTATTTTGAAGAGATGCTGCAAGTGTTGAAAGAAAGTCGGAAAAAAATTTTAAACTGGAAGAAAATAGATAAAAAAAACTAAGTAGAAGGTCAGTTAAGAAATTACTTGTCAACGTTAACATAGTTGGAGTGTTTCTATTGGATTTCGCTGTTGGGAACTTGCTTAAATTGGATTTACTTCGACCACAGACTGAGTTTACTTTGTACTTTGGGGTTTCGTGAGGAGACATACAGTGGTGGATGCTGAGAGTGGGCATAATGGTTTGTTGCGGATATAAACTGAAATGGACCAGTCTGGTTTAATGGAATGGAACATATTTCCACTCTCTAATGGTTGAGCATTGAATATGTTTAGGATTAAAATGTCAGGTCTTATAGGGTTTCGTAATAATTGGATGCATTTTGGGGGATTTTCGTTATTACGATGAATGAGGAGCTGATTGGCGTGTGGTCAACAAAGAAGGTACATTGTATAGGATTGTGCAAGCAGTAAGACCAAATCATCTGCTTTGTGGAAAAGCCTCGATCAACCGTAAACTTGGCAGAAGGCATTACCTGCGTCAGAAATGCAATTTTATATGTGTAATACTTAGAGACAAGAGATCTTACCGACACTTAAATAGAAAACTTCGAATTGAGTGAATATGTGTTGATTTCATAGTCCTATCTCAACTCCTTGCGGTGAAGTCAAAACAGTTCCGGATCGAGGGTGCTTCGAACTGTTCGACCGAACAGGGCGCCCCTTTATGTGATGAATTGATGAATTGATGAATTTTGAATCGTTGTTCCCCGCATATAGTTTGAAAATTTCTTTGGTATCAAGCACGGTACGCTCACACTTTTTCTAGACTAAAATTGAAGGCAGTGTCTATTTACCACCCTCAAATTGCCGTGTAACGCACGGAAAGTACACGGAAGTACACGGAAAGTACAAGTCCAAATTTCACGGACTACACGGAACTACACGTAAGTACACATATTCATATTACTGGTACTGGTATTCATAAAAACCTCTTCCTCCCAGAAAATCTAATAACAATTTGACGGAACGTGCACACTACACGTTGAATCAAATTGTTATTAGTCTTTTTGGGGTAAGAGGTAAACAACACGTTCCGCCAAATTTTTATTACACTTTTTGGGATTAAGAGGTGTATTAATCAGGCTTGTAGTTCCTTTATTAACTGGGGGGATGCCGCCCCCACTCTCCCCGCCAGGTTTGTATCTAGAACAGGCTGTGATAAACTATTACCAGTAATATGAATATGGAAGTGATTATTTGCACTTATCGTGTAGTTTCGTATAGTCCGTGAAATTTGTACTTATACTTTCCGTGTACTTCCTGTGTACTTTCTGTACACACGGAAATTACACGGCAATTTGAGGCTGGTAAATAAATTTTTAATGAAAATAATAAAATAAAATCATTTTCGTACCATTGCAGACCGACGTCTCAACTATAAAACTATCTGCGCAGTAGACGGCAACGTTTGCGCAGTGCAGTTGAGTGCGAAGGTAAGCAAATTACTTATAAAATATTCTCGGTTCCTTATTAAGCTTCTACCTTACTGGCAAATGATGTTGATTTGATTTCTTAAAACGATAAAGAAATTATATTTTTTAGAAGACATTTGGTTGAAAAAAATATTAATATTAATGTTTTGGAATTTCACGCATACAATTTCAAAGAGGAAGAAACCGAATTTTTACCTCATCAAACCTACTCTTATTCACTTTTTCCTTGTGAATATGCATTATTCAATTTTAGGCATATTATATTTCATGTATTATTTCATGGAACTATTATATAACGTCTTTTTTACAGGGAAGAAAAATATACTATAAACATTTCAAGTTCCAGAGTTGAAGACAGGAAACGCAAAGCTAAAGAAGAGCAAAAAATTGATGTTGAAAGATAAAAGATAGGATGGAAAATACTTGTTTACTTATCAATCATCGAATAACGATTCTTCTGATCAGTAGAGATGGGCGATATACCGGAGTATCGATACTTAGCTTTCGATACGTCGAGGTTTTGTAATCGGTACTACCAGCCCCCGATACTACCGATCCTCGATACTTTTCTTTCAATACTCGAAGTATTGACAGCCCAGCACACACAGTCTCATTATTTGGTGTATGGGTCCAATCTCTAGTCGTGTGGCAGTATGCAAAAGCTGAAAATAGTTTTCTATTGAAATAAAAATTTATTGTTCTTTATTTCATCTGCTTTTTTAGTTGTTCTTGCAAAATTTCAAATTATTCATTTGCTAAAAAGATTTCATTTGAAAAAAATTATCAATCAAATATATCTTTTGAGCAAATCGATATTTTGATATTTCTCAACGATAAATTGTTTTGCAACAAAAGAAACCATTAAGATAATAATTGTAATTTCTATGCAATTTCTACACCATATATAATTTTTTTAATATTTTATCCATATGGTTCCAATACTTTTGAATATCGATACTTCTTCAACGGTATATTTGTATCTAAGTACCGAAAGATGCGGATATATTGCAATGCCAAGTATCGATACTTTTTGATTCGGTTCCCATCTCTACTGATCAGAATGACCGAAAGGGTACGACAAATTCTGACAAAGAGAAAGTTTATCAAGAAGAATCTACCAGTTCACACTACACAGCATCCATCGTCTATGCTTAATACAGAATCAAATCAAGATCCAAATAATAAAATCTCCATGCAAGTCCACAGCTTGATGATAAAATAGATAATTTTGGGAACACAAAAAGTTTTGGTCCTGAAAAATCTGCAAATTACAACTTTGACATCGCAGATCCTGCTTCCTGGCCCCAAATTCGCGACGTTGAAATAATGGATTATTTAGTTTCCTTCGGTGCTAAACAGATAAAATTGTATATGTATGCCCAAGACTAAAATGTTCGTCATTTTTCAAATGCACACTTTCATCGCACTATACCTTATGGAGAAAAACTTAATCGCAAGTGGTTAATGTATTCTACATGTTTTTCGATTCGAATGGAAGAAGCTGCTTATCCAACACTAGATTTAGTGATTAGTATCCTTTGACGGAAACGCTTAAATCACACGAGCAAGGACCAAATCACGTCAAATCTTATCTTACTTGGAGTGAGGTCGAATTAAGACTGAAGTTGGTTAAAACAATCGACCGTGCACAGCAGGAAGTTATCCAAAAGGAATAACATCGCTGGAAAAATTTATTGAGGAGACTAATGAACATTATTTTGTATCTTGCCGAGAACAATATGGCATTCCGATGGACCTCCGGCAAATTGTACACCAAAAACAACGGAAAGGCCTTAAACAATTATTAGCAAAATTTAATCCAGTGATGGAAGGACACGTTGATCGAATTTTGAAATTCGAAATTTCGAAATTCAATTCATTACTGAAGCAAAAACATTTGCAACGAGCTTTTACATCTTCTCGCTCAACATGTGAAGACGAAAATCGTATCAGCAATTCAAAGAGCAAAATATTACTCTATAATTGCCAATAACTGTACTCCTGACGTAAGCCACGTTATTTTTTTTATACGATGTGGCCAAATCCTAGGGGACAACCCTTTGATGCGTTAGCATGGTTTTGGCCGGAAGGGAATTACGGTAAGGGAAGTGAAGAAGCTTGAGTATTGTTTTTTTTGCATTGCTGCGAGCTAGACAACAGCACAGAGACGGAGTGGATTATTTTAATTTCTTAATAAAAGCTCATGGACCCATGGATTGTTGGCCGTGCCCCTTAACGAATTGATCCAACTCCGTCTCCCATTGAACAATTGTCACTGATATTGAGATACGTTGAATTGAACAATAAAAATGGAGCCGCTGAAATTTGCGAGAAATTTTTGGGTTCATGCCGATCAACGATTCAACTGGTCTGGGACTATCAGAAGTGATAACGCATCTATTGGCAGAAAATACCATTGAATACCTCCGCCGTCCTTCGTTTTCTCCTACGAACACCCTCACACCCTTTCAAGCTCCGAGTCTTCTCTTTACTTTAATTTTCGTAAAGGCGACTTTGAAAAATTAAATCACTTGCTCCTCAACTCCAACATTGGCACTATCCCTCAACATCTTCCAATTGACGTTGCTGGAAAGGTGTTTTATTCGGAAATACACGCTTATCTTACACAATCTATCCCTCTTCTTCCTCGTAAAAAGTGCTCCTCCTGCCCCGTTTGATACGACAAAGAATTACGTTCTCTCCGCAACAGGAGAAATAAACGTTGGCAAACTTTTCTTCTAACCCAGACTGAGTCTGAATATTCTTCCTACTTGTCTGCTTACACCTCTTTTTCTGAACGTTGTGATACCCTCTACCATGAGTACCTACAACGGATGGAAACAATCATCATATCCGACCCCAAGCGTTTTATAGCTTTATTAATTCCGAGAAGAAATCCAATGGTTACCCCTCCACCCTAAAGTTCGATAATACCTCTTCGTCTGATTCTCAGGTTATCGCCATTCTCTTTGCACACTTCTTCAGTAAATCTTTCAGCGACAATTCCCTACAACCGGACCTTAACTACTTTTCATTCTTGGACAAATGTACTCAAACGTCGTTCATATCTTTCGACCCTGACGCCGAACTAATCGCCGCCAGTATTAACAGGCTTGAGGACGACTTTCACCCAGGTCCTGACGGCATTCCGACCATCGTTCTGAAAAAGTGTGCCGTGCATCTAGTTCCACTCCTTACTTTGCTTTTCCGCCTCTCAGTCACTCAAGTGGTTTTCCCTCGATTATGGAAAAACTCTTATATTATTCCCATATTCAAAAAAGGCTGCAAGAACGATGTGTCCAACTACAGACCCATTGCTAAATTATCATCCATACCTAAACTATTCGAAAAATTGGTCTATGATTCCATGTTTTTCCACTGTAAGTCTATCTTCTTCCTCTCCCAGCATGGTTTCCTTAAAGGAAGATCTACAGCCACCAATCTTACCGAATTCGCCTCCAAAACACTATGTGCCCTGGAAAACGGTAAAGATGTTGATGTTATCGCCGCCGATTTTAGTAAAACTTTTGACAAGATCTCCGATAACGTTATCCTGTTCAAACTTGATAACCTAGGCTTCCCCCCTCGATTCATCTCCTGGATTCAATCCTACCTCAACAACCGTCGGTACAATGTTCTTTTCAGCTCATACATTTCTAACCCTATTGTCGCTCGTTCCGGCGTCCCTCAGGGCAGCCACCTCGGTCCATTAATTTTCATCCTTACAATAAATGATGTTGAATGTGTCCTCAATTACTCAGAGCTGTCCATTTATGCTGAGGACATGAAAATAATTAAACATATCTCCTCCACAACCGACTCTCTTCTTCTGCAAAAAGATCTCGATTCATCCAGCACTTGGTGCATGATAAACTTTCTTGAGCTCAATGTCTCCAAATGCCAGTCCATCTCTTTTTCCCGAAAGCGTCTTACCACCACCCCAAGAATCTACATGTTAACCGACATACCAGTCCCTGTCGTTACCTCTTTGTGTGACCTAGTAATAATCTGTGATAGCGAACTCAATGTCCGTTCCCATATTGATAGCATAATTAACAGAGCTAACTCCGCGCTAGGGTTTGGGAAGCGCTGGTCTAGAGAGTTCTAAAATCCTTATGTTTCCAAATCTCTTTATATCTCCGTCGTTAGACCTCTCCTTGAATATGCCAGCCAGGTATGGTCACCTACACAAACAACTCACATTAATAGGATTGAATCTGTCCAGCGTAGGTTTATTCGCTTTCCTCCTTCCACCTTCAACCTTCCACCTTATGAAGACCGTCTGAAACTGATCGACTTACAACCCCTAAGTAAACGTCGTGATGTTTCCGACGACATTCTCTTCATTCATCAGCTATTAGCTGGTGCCATAGACTACCCTTCAATCCTGCAATCTTTACCCATCTATACCAATTCTCGCAATCTTAGGTCCACGCCCCTTTTCCGACTCGACCGCCATCGCACGAACTACGGTCAACGCGAACCAATTACCAGGATGCTACGAAAAGTCAACGACCTTTCCTCCTTTGACTTCCATCTGAGTAAATCATCCCTTCACAAAGCCTTATATCTTGATCTCGCCCATGTTCATCGCCTTTCTTAATTCTTCTTCCTCCCAGTTTGTATTTAGCATAATCATAGCTCATATTGCAGCTTACACTATTTGTTGTGACTTAATATTTATTATAGCTTGCAATATTTATTTATTTTTTTATGTATTTTGTATAATTATGTTATAGCTTGTATTAAGCTTAAATAAATTAAAAGATTGTCGAGCTCAAGGGTATATCAACGGTAATAATATGAAAGGGAAAAAGTCTGGAGTGCAAAAAAGAGTTCTCGATTGTAATTCGCTAGCTTCTTTTATGCCATGTGGTTGTCACAGTTTAAATTTACGATTATATGACGCAGCGAAATCTTCGGTTAGATCAACTATTTTATTTGGAGTTATTGGAAGATTTTACACTTTGTTGCCGGCTTAACGCAACACTGGGAAGTTTTGACTGATAATCTTAAGTTCGGAGTGCTGAAACGTCCACATTGGGAAGCTGACATTTCCAGTCTAAAGCCTATTCGCTTCCAGATAGGTGAAGTTCACGGTGCTATCTAAAAAAGAAGAAAAGCGCGTCAACGAAGCAGCACATGAAGCAGTTACTCTTTCTGAGCAGCTGGAAAAATGTAATTTCTAATTATCACTTGTTATTTGGTAAGATATAGGAACTTTTCGAAATCAACATCATCAGCAAATTCATGCAGAATGGAGATGCTGATATTAGTAAAAGTGTCGAATTTCTAGAGGAATACAAGAAAAATGGTCCAAAGAAGTCGTCATGGATGCGACAAACCTTGCAGAAATTTTAAAGATTTCCAAGAACTGAAAGGATAAGATACGTTAAACGACAATTTGATTATGAATCTTGGGACGAACTATTACTAAAAAAGGACCAGAAAAACAGTCTTCAATCCACTGCTTGATGTCTGTATAACAAAAATTCGCGAAAGATTTACTCAACTCAATCAACACGCTAATACATGGGGATTTCTGTACAAAATCGAAAATATACCTCGCGATGAAGTTCTCAAAAATATTGCTCTGGACTTCAAAAAACTCTGACACTCGAAGGAAAATCTGATATTGGTGGATTCAGTTTATCTTTCGAATTAACTGAATTAAAGAAGTATATAACAACGACCGACTGACGTCTCCACTCCTTGTGGCAAGTGGGGAAAGGAACTCTTTTAAGCTGAAATTAATCAAAACGTTTTCGCGATCCACGACGAGCTGGAACTGGGTCAAAATAACTTAAGAAAAACTTTGCGAATATGTAAGCTCAGCGTGTAAAATATCGGTAACCTTTGCAGAATTAAGCTCTTATTTAAAAAATAAATTAACTTCTAGCAAAAGAGGCTACTTTTAGTAATAAGATCAAAATATCATATTCCAAAAATACCAGGAGAATGTAATGGATGAATGCAGACAAACTAAACACTTTAGTAGACAAATCTAACTCCATAAAAATACCAACTGCGCCAACAATAGTCCTTAGAAAATGTTATGTCGAGTTTATGTTCCTCTAAGACAGTTTACATTCTCATACGACAGGACGTACTCTTCGAACGGGAGCCGGGAATCAATTTACTAAACTAGAACAAACTAGAACTAGCAAATCTACACATGCAGGTCGTATGTAATTAGTCCTATGAAAATTAACATGCAGCAGGAGACAGACCTAAGGTTATGGTCACATTTTCTAAAGAAAATTCGGCGAAAAAGTCCCTCACAATTAATATTAGAATTAAATTATTTACCAACTTAATAATTGTAATCTTTGACTTTTCGCGAGAGTTGAGAAGTTGGAAGCTAACCATGTACGACGGAAGCTTCAGGAAGTTATCCCAGGGATCATTAGGAATAGCAAAACCAAGGAAATTATGTTGACAAGATTCAAAACGCTGCGCTATAATTTTCGGGATTCAGGGTTTTCAGGAAAACGCACCCAATACAGTTTTTTAAACAGCGTATTGCTGTATAAAACAGTTTCTACCTTTAAAAACAATTTATCGGGTTTGAAATAAAAATTCAGAATGCTCATCACCCTAAGACCTCTCCTTATGGTGTTTGCTACAGTAATGTTTCACAGAATGGGAGCCTCCTTGAGGACATTCTATGCCTGCTCTCCAAATTCGATATTAATTTCTGGATATTTACTGCTTATTCATTCTCCTACGGTAGGATTATTTCCAAGTTCGGTAAGAGCATTCTAAAGCCTTCCGAAGTCTAAAATATCAAATACTCCTTCAATGTCCATTATGGCGGCTACTGCTATACCTCTGGGTTTAAGCTCGTCTTCTGCTTCTCGCACCACTTTATGTAGTGCCATTTCGGTACAATAACGGTGCTGGTTCCTACCTCGATGGGTATCTCTCGAAAAGCGTCCCTTCGATGTAATAAGAAACAATCCTCGCCATTGTTTACACAACAGAAAGGACATCAGGCTCACGGATCAAAAGGACTTCAGCTCGATTTTCGTAGAAATATAACTATAGCCTCTCTAGGCAAAACTGGGACGTACGCTATTGTTAAGCATGCCATATCTTTGCCCCTGAGTATTGGTGCTGCAATCTCATTACCCCACTGGAGTAGAATATACCATCTAATCCTGCTGCCTTGAACGGTTCAAACGACTTAATAGATCGACTGACCCCCTCAAAAGAAACAACTCTTTCCGCCACTGATTTTTTTTTATATTAGGAACTACCCTTTGATGCCTTAGCATAGTTTTGGCCGGAAGGGAATTAGGGTGAAGGAAGTGAGGAAACTTGAAAGTCTTGTTTGCATTGCTGCGAGCTAGACAACAGTCCAGAGACGGAGTGGATTATTTGAATTTCTTAATAAAAACTCACGGAGAGACCTGCTCTCGAACCCGAGACCCATGGCATGGTGGTCGTGCTGCTCAACAAATTGACCCAACTCCGTCTCCAAACCCGCTGATTGATCCATGAAATTGGCACCATGTTTCCTCAGAAGCCACAGCATGTTCTTGCAAAATTGTTTGTTTCGTCCCAAGTCTCCGACATCTTATCCTAGAATTAACCCTTCTAACTCAGAAGGCGCACTTCGCAGGCAGAGGCCTGGAAACAATTCACCAGAATATAACAAATATTGAGGTGAATGAGGCTCCCATAACCCATGCAATAAAATATTAGTTAACAAAAAAGAGAAAAAAAACACTCCCAAACACTACAAAAGGGGTGCAAAGACAACAGAGATCGTTTAAGCAAAACCTTAGTCAAAAGTTACCCTAGAAATCGTGCCGCCTACATACTACATTTCGCTTTCAAAGGCTTATCCAAAGCATTTCAAACAAAAAGAAAGCAGCACAAACAAAACAAGGAAACTCAGCAACACAACATACAAACAGAGAGTCACGGGAGCACAGACAATAGATAGTTCTTAAACGACACCTTCCTAAGAGTTAAATCAAAATTAGGACAAGAATTAACAGCCCTACATAAACGATTCATTGGTTCATGCATGCCGTAATTTGACCTGGATGGTTCAACATGCAACAAAGGCGGTCTTCGAAGGTTATGTTGGGATTGTCTGAAGAAAACCCTGCTAACAAGCGAACTTGAGTCTATATTAGAGTTCTCGTTCTCGAATCAGGCCGAGTTGGGAGACCGGATTATTTGAGACCATATTGTGAAGTCGGCAGATGTCATAGATACGATTCGTACTCTAGCAGAAGTCCCTCCACGACTCTCTCTTTTTTCTTTGTAGAGTTTCCTTCATCTCTTTCTTTAAGGCTTTGTATCTGAACCAGGCTTCCTAATGGCTCGGCTGAAAGCCTTCCTGTCCTGTTTCTTCGGTGCTTGCACCTCCTTGTCTTCCACGATAGCATTTTGTAGGGGGTAAAACTGTCTCTCTAGGTGCACTGCATTTCTGCTATTTCTGATTATTAGTGTTCTTAGGGAATCCTCCGATTACTCCTTTCATTTTACCCATAGGGAATACCAAAAGATATCGCTCTATAGCTTGACAACGTCACCACATCAGCCACTCTTCAATTTGGGACTCTATTTAACAACTTAGTATTTCTAAGGGTTACATCGAAACTTTCTTACGTCTTCTGTGCACGAAAGTTGGTTCGGCCTCCCTCTTAGGGATAGCTAAGTTGTTTCCTACCGCGAAATCGAGCATATAATCGCCTCTATAGTTGTCGTTTTTGCTCGCATCACAACCTAATACTAGCTCCTTATTTCTGTTTTTGCAGAACTTCACCAGAGTCTCTACCTCCCTCCCTGGGGCCGAAACTGGTGAGTCATATGTCAGCAAGCCCAAGGCTACAAGACACACCTACCTGTCCCGGAAGTACGCAAGGTTTGCATTTTGAGTTATGGCACTAACACTGCCTTCAGGATCTAGTTCTACTATCTGAGTTTACGCAAAATAGATTAGCGATTCTCTATACGAGAGCCCTCTTATTCTCTTTCTAAATATCCTGGTTTTTGCAGCAGCGCTATATCCAGCTTCTCTTCCACAAAACATCTGCTGTGATGCAGATTGAATTGACAAACTTTCACGGCGATCCGCCTCCCCCAATCGGATCCACCTCCCACCCACTCCTATACCTTGTTCTCCCCAAGAAACATTGCGACACCACGACCACGTCGAACATTTCTTTCTCGTTCAAAAAATGTGTAACCCGACAAACTCACTGTATAACTGATCCATATAAGAATTCTAAACTTATAGCAACAAAATACGAGACCGAAACCTACGAAAAAACCAACTTCATCAAAATATAAAAGGAAAAATTTACAAAATCAGAATACGTAAAGCGAAATGAAAAAAGCCATTATAATATTAGTGATTGACTGGTGAGGCAAATATGAAATTTCCGTAATGGACACTATTAGGGACTATCACAAATCCTGTATTCATCCACCGCTAGTCAATCACCATGAACAAAATCACCCTTTCCATTCAAACTCGAATTGCAATAACAGCCGAGCTCAAGTACCTGTATTCAAATGGTATCAACCGAGGCGGCACCGTTCCTTAATCATTTGCACCAAAATCAGCGAGACCAAAATTAAATCCTGTCAACTTCTATTACTACGATGAATTTATGGATTAAATTCTGACTGCTATTCTCTATCCGAACCTGACGAAACAACACACCAGTTCGCCTAATTAATAAACACGAACATATAACAGAAGATTAATTACCAAAGTTCGTAAGTCAGGGCACTGTTAGGCTCACAAATTGTGGGCCGAGAAACCATCAGGATGGGAATATAACTTTTCCGTAAATTCCTAGCATAAATCTCTTCGGAAGCCATAAGAGAATTAGTGAAGCTCTTATCCCATAACAGCCATCCAACTAACCAGATTACGACCCATACTTCAGGTTGCATTTAACTTAACGGCGAGGAGAGAGGATCAAGTATTCCTGCACAAATTGTAATTCCCATTCTAAGCAGAATAAATCCCGGGGGACAAATGAGCCGAACTAAGAAGAAAACATGGAACTATTGGTGTAACAATAACAAGAGCACCCTCTCATGGCAATGGACCCAAATATGGTGAATATGCATTCTGTTCTGGAGGAGCTCGGAATTGTTTGTATAAACAGTGCTCGAAAAGCGAGCACTCCCATGGTCTTTGTGTTTACCTACTATTGGAACTCTTGGGCCTTTCTCACTGTCAATACACTTGATCCAGACTATTGTATCCCAGATGTCGAGGATATTCCGGTCATGCTCTCCCTGACCTATAAGAAATGCAGGCGAATGCTGAACCACACAAAAAGATGTTCATTAAATACCTGCATCTAAAGGAGATATACACAACCAGCGAGTGGTATTCATAGTTGCCGTGAAGCAATTCCACTAAGAATGCGAAATGTCCTATCATTTATCAATTGCGTGTTTTCATGGGGAAATGTTAGCATGCCAGGAGTGGAAAACCTCATGGAATGCGTTGAGGAAGGTCGATCGGCTGCCTCACGTTGGCACTTGAGGGTCGAGATTAATTGTTGAAAATGTTGTTGAGTTAGAAATTAAATTGACAGTTAATGGATATCAATTCTTCACACAGGAATTTAACAGCTACAACAGGTTATTGTTGTGTAAGGATATGGCTGTCGTGTGCAGGACCTTTGGATGGAAGAACGAATCGTGACAGTCAAATGAAATCAATAACAAATGTATTTCGATAGTAAAGAAGCTTTCAATGACAGCAGGAAGGTGCAGTAAATACCCGGAAATTACGAAGGATGTAAAAACCCAGAAGCAATAATTGTCAATGGCGGTGCTTGCTTGAGTTCTATTTATGTAAACAATTTTACAGGAGTCCCATGTGTTCCACGGAAATAGCAAAGGCGTCGGATAAAAAATGTTTGGTCCGACGGAAGTTTTATCCGAATGGACATTGAATTTAAGATTTTTTTAACCCTCAAGGACACTCTGCATTCTACTCTTATTTTGGAGTCTGTTCAGAAGGGGACCTGCCACACAGGAAAACTTACTTGTATTCCTAGGACTAGTTTTGAGCGCAACCGTGGTATTTTTACACAAAACATTTCTACTCCGAACAACCATCCCCCCCCCCTCTTAGCACTGCAATAAATAACTAAAAGAGTTACTATACAAACAACTCAGGGATTTCCGCTTATTCCCCCCGATAATCAACCGGAGCAAGTATTTCGGTGGCTGACATTTAGAGCTATTGAAATGACTTCTCGACTCCGTGGATCATCCTGTTGGGCTTTCCAGCAATAGGAAACAAAACTTAAAATCATAACAATTCCATGAGCACCAACAATATCAACAAGAGAGCGAAAGGATCCAAAGCCAAAATACAAACATAATTACACAATTTGCTCTAACTCCATCGTCAAGGTGTATTTTCGTTTTAGTGGAGAACTCCCTGTTCCCTTTATTATGCCGAGCGATTTTCCTTGTTGATTCCGTTCGTTTCCGGATGTACCGTCACTAAACCAAGGGGAAAAAATATATTTGCGAAATGAAATTATTCAGAAGATCTCAAGAAACAGGATGCGAGAATTTGCATATCTTGCATGCATTCTGTTTATTTAGTGCACTGCCACTCCACCAGTCCCCTCACCCTTACTGTTGCCGACTCTCAAGTACAGTCCCACTTTGGGGATACTAAATAGGATTTGAAGTTGGAGGAACTTCGTTGCTCCTTTTCTGAAAATATAAATCCTCAAGGAGATAAACAGAACGAAACGAAAATTCTTCGCTCGTCTGATGTCTCTTTTGCGGTTAAACATTTGTTTTAGTTTATCTGAATTTTTAGAGGTAGGTAAATTGCACTTGAAATCAGTTTACATTTTTTGGCGTCGACTATTGTGTTTTCCAGAGGATAGTGCATTGGATATGTCAGCAGAAGCTATACAAAGCTGCAAGGAAATCCGGAAAGTGAATCATTATTTCGATGAAGTTTGAGAATATTTGAAATATAGGCACGTTTTGTATTTACAATTGAACTCCATACACATTTTGACGAGTCTTTCAGCCATTAAGAGTGTGCTCGACTGGAGGTTCAAAAAAAAAAGTGGTATAGTAGTATAGTCCACACTTTAGGTTGAGAAATTTCAAGGTCTAAGTAATCCGGAATCATTTACCAAAACAGAACAACGCCCTTTTTGCACAGATAGTCAGGCAGCTATTTAAGAGGGAACTCTTTCTGTATTCCTTGACGCTGGCAAATGCCAGATGGAGCACCCTGAAAGCATGTAGTATATCCAGCGAAACCTCGCCAAGTTATGATAAAACTAGGACATCCAATCTGCTCAACAGACCGAGAGCTGTTATCGCAAAAATCACTGCGTTCTGTACGGGCCACTGTCTTTTAGACGAGCATGCAACTAGGCTGGGCGCCCATTACAATACAAACTGTCGCAGTTGTGATGATGTGAACGAAAAAGAAACCATTATTCACCTTCTCTGTAAATATTTCGCTCTTGCCAGAGTCAGAGCGAGGGCTATGGGGGAGGACTTCTTTGAAAACCTGAAGGCAATCTTGAGGGTAAAGATTTAGGAAATAGTCAGTTTCTTAAATTCCTCCAGTTGGCTTTAGCTCCTTTTTCTTCCCATAATACAGTCAGCCGACTTCAGCCATGATTTTAAATAAGAATCAGAGTTTTGAGTGAACTGAGTCCAACAAAAAACCGGGTCTTACTGGTTGTGGCATCAAAATGGCTCTATAATAGTGCTAATTGGAGTGTTACCATGATGGCGTCGAACACCAATGAAACCAACCAATCCGAAATCTTGCATCTTGTATTTAATGACTTGGCAGTGGCTTTGAATGATAATGATAGGCAGCTTTGCAGAACCTCTTCCCACATCTTCTTCATTGTTAGTGCAAAACACTATTCTTTTCACTACTGCATTGCGAAAAATTAAAAACAATGTGGTACCCTTCACATTGTGTTTTTGCAAACCAATCCAATTAGATGGATTAGAGAATGTTCCCCGATTGGTACCATGTCAACCAGTTTGTAGGTGGGATCGGGGTGGGGGTATTTTATAGAACTTAACTTTATAACAAGTCGTCGATGTTGTAGGTGATATCGTGTCGGCCTACCAATCCGAAAGTCCCAGGTTAGAATCCCACCGAAATGGTTGTTTTCTACTCACAACAAATTACGATAAAAAGGCCATGGGTTTGCCGAGCAAAATGTAAGTGGTTCGGAATCTACTTTATAGAGTATGTTACCCTAGGAGAAAAATGTTGGACCTAGGATGGAGGTAGGGGGAGGGGTAGTCTACTTTAGTAACGTGTGGACCGAATTAGATAATACTTTTGATGCCATGTCATTATTTTATGTGAAAAATGTTTGGTGTGGGTGAGGGTGGAACCTAACTTTGTAATACATGGATACATTTGAATGGGTGTTATTCTATTATATAGAGTATGTTGTCCAATTGTTAACAGGATAACACGTACTTAGGATGGGGTGGCATTAAGTTGATATCGGGTTAAGGCGGAGTGGGATGGAAGTGGGGTGTTGCCTAACTTCGAACTCTATGCATAGATTTTGGCGAGACTTTTTATGCGACTGCGTAAAATCGGGGTCTATTGTTGGTTTCGGGGTGGGGGAGCCTAGCTTCGAAGCATCCATTTATATATTTTTTTATTTACAAAGATTGATCAATGGCTGACTACTTACAAAGCCATTCAAAAACAGGAGAAATCACAAAAAACAATAAATCAAAATAACAACTCGACAAAATAATAATAAAAATTAATAATTAACAAAGAAAGTAAATAAATAAAGATATAAGAAAATATTTGCTTTTACACAACTCTTAGATGAATGAAAATGAAATTAGTGCGGTGTTCAGGTATTCTTAAAAAATCGCGATTTTTCAAGAAGCGTGATGGAACTGAGATATTAAGTTAGAATAACAGGACAGGTGAATTAATCATGCAGGCAGTCAAAGCAAAAACAATTCTAGATTTATTCCATCGAGTTTCGAGAGGATCAGGTTTTAATATAATAGATTGAGACGATTGAGTTGAATCAATACGTTGAGCGGCAAGACCAACATGCCATCGGTCCCGGGTTCGAGACCAGATGACCCCGTGAGCTTTTATTAAGAAATTAAACTTATCCACTCCGTCTCTGGGCTGTTGTCTAGCTCTCTACCCTATCTCGCATTTCAGTCAGGATATACATAATAGCATTAATGCATTTTATTTTTGCGGCGTTAGTCGGGATGAGCTGATTACTGCAATTTTCTCTGTGAAGTCCGAAGCCATTGGGCCAGACTATATACCACCACGGTTTATTAAGTTGTTGCTAGTTTCCCAAAGGCTTAGAAAATTGCTACTGTCCTGCCTGTCCCTAAAAAGTCTAATGCTGAATCTCCTGCCGATTTTCGTATTGTATCGTTTTTGTCTAAGGTTCTGGAGAAACTTATGTATCGGCAGGTAATTGGCTATATTGATGACCCCTTGGCAGTCGGGATTCCATTTTTTTTGTAGTTGCGAAACTTCAATATTAAAGGTCTCCACCGATATCAGGGCCTCAATGGAACAGAACAATTTCATCACTTTGGTTCTTCTTGATTTCTCTAAAGCTTTCGATAACGTTGATCACAGAATTCTACTTTGGGAGCTTGTGACCAGGTACAATTTCTCTGATAAGGGCATTTATTTCGGACCGACATCAGCGGGTAAGGGTTGGTGGCTCTCTTTCGAGCTCATTGACGGTAAAGTGTGGTATTCCGCAAGGTTCCTATAGTAATGCATTGGATCATATTGATGTTCCACCTGTTACCCTGAATGGCTTTGACCTGCCTAAATTTAGCAAAGTTACGGATTTGGGATAGCAGCATGAAATGCTGTGATTACATTAATCAAATGCTCAGTAGGGTTTATGCTGGTTTACGTAGACTATGGCTTTCGGCAAGTATTTTGAGTACTGGTATGAAGCTTAAGTTGGTAAAAACATTAATTAAGCCTTACTTCATATATGGAAAATCAGTTTACCCTAAATTGGATAGTATATGTTCCCGAAAAGTTGAAGTAGCCTTCAACGACTGTATTCGTTTCATTTTTGGTCTGCGTAGGTTCGATCATGTTTCACCTTATACAACTGCAGGGCTTGGTTTATCTATAAACTCTTATCTAAAACATAGAATATTCTTCTCCTTTATAATATTTTGAACAGTAATGAGCCGGAATATCTCAGAGAATTCTTTCAGGTTTCCATTTCTAGACGTCACCGTAACATTATAATACCTAGGTTCAGTAAAGCTGTCATGGAGATTTCTTTCCCTGTTCATGCTGTCCGTCTTTGGAATGGTCCTCCTTCTTTCGTTCAGTCGGCACACTCTGTCAATGCATTTAGGATGTTGCTCAAAGCTCATATTCCCTAAACGTTGTTTTAAATCCCCGTATGTAAACACTTTTAGATGCCTATCTATGAGTCAATTGACTTAAACTTTACTGATGTTTTTTTTGGTAATAAAATTTATATATAATAATTTAATAATTTTATCTTTATTGTCTAGTTTTGATTGTTTTGCTTTTTTATTTATTTACAAATTCGCCAAATACTGACTACTACAAATCAACGAAATTTAAACAGTAAATATAACGTAAAAATAAAATATCAAAATAAACTACAGAATCAAAGTGATTAACTATTAAGACTTTTCAAATACTGACTAATGCAAAAAATAAAATAAACAACAATATAACTACAAAGAAAAAGAAAAAGTAACCCTAACAAAGCTGATTCTTCAGATGAGATCTAGATAAGTGAAAATCAACAAGCTCAAAATGATTATTAAAAAGACGACACAGATGTAATAGGCTCATGCATACAATAATTAGTGCGGTGGTGGGGAATATGGAGAAAGCTTTGGTTCCTCAAGGGGCGAGCAGGAATCGATAAACCTAGAGCTCCCAGCAGCTCGGGGGAATCAACCACGCCCCGCAAGCAATCAAAGGCAAAGACAACTCTGGAGTTGTCGCGTCTGCTTTCAAGGGACTCCAATGAGAAAAACTTTAATCGGTTAGCGTAGGGAGGCAGCTGAAGAGGTTCGGTCCAAGGAAGGCCGCGAAGGGCAAATCTAACGAATCTACGCTACACAGCCTCAATACGATTAATATGAGTCGCATAAAAAGGAGACCACACAGGACTAGCATACTCCAAAACAGGTCTCACGAACGTAAAATAAAGGAGTTTAGTTATATATGGGTCATCAAACTCCTTAGACCATCGCTTGACGAAGCCCAGAGCAGAATTAGCTTTGTTTACAATAGTGTTAATATGGTCGTCAAATGAAAGGGTCGTATTTAGCACTACCCCTAAATCTTTGGTCCTGTCAAGTCTTTTCAGAGAGCCACCGTCTAAGGTGTAGTGAAAGTGCACTGGATTTCTTGATCGAGAGAATGACATAGTAAATGATAAAAAGCAGAGGTCCTAGATGACTTCCTTGAGGAACACCGGAGGTAACATAAATATCGTTCGAAAGTGAACCTCGAAATAGCACACGTTGCGTGCGATCAGACAGATAGGAACGAATCCAATTAACAAAAATTGATGGAAACCCTAGAAAAGACAACTTACGAACAAGAACACTATGGTTAATTCTGTCAAAAGCCTTGCTAAAATCAGTAAAAATGCAGTCGACCTGCTTGCCAGCTTCAATGGCAGAAATACAGCAATTAGAGAATTCCAGCAAGTTAGTCACAGTAGATCTACCCTCATGAAGCCATGCTGAAAGGAACCTAGAAAAGGTTTGCAGTGGAAGTTAAGAGCATTGCACACGAGAGCCTCAAACATTTTACCAATACAATATAAATTAGCAATGGGGCGGTAGTTTGATATGTCCTTTTTACTTCCTTTCTTATGTAGGAGAATGATGACAGATGCTTTCCAAGATTTCGAAAAAAACCACAACAAATAGATAAGTTAAATAAGTGACAAAGTATAGAAACTAGGGACAAGCGACAATTTTTTACAAAGCAAGCAGGGATACCATCAGGACCGCACGAGAAACTATTAGCCAAATCGGAAATATGCTTTAGCACAGCATCCTCGTCAAATACAAGGGATTTGGTTTCAAGAGTAGTCGGAGCAAACCTCGTCATTTGAGTAAAATCCTTATCACTAGTATCACAGTCTGAAGTCAAAAATTCGGTGCCGAAAAATTCGCCAAATAGGTTGGCAGTCGTCAGGGGGTCGTCGCTCTCGATATCACCAAAACTTAACACAGAAGGGTAGCCATCACAATTGCGCTTACAATTTACGAACCTCCAGAACTGTTTAGGCTCAACAAGCAAAGTCGTTTTAAATCTCTCTAAATAGTCAGAATAAGAAAAATCAAGTGCAGAGCAAAATTTGTTGCTTAACATGGACTCACTCCTTGAGGAACAAACCCGCTTCCAAGCTTTATTCTTCAGATTCTTTAAGTGCTTCACGGAACTATTGAGCCAAGGCTGATATGAACGCGAACCACGAGACCTTGAAACAGGAATACAAGTAGCAAAACAAACAGAAAGAGAATCGTAAAATAATTTTACAGCGTTATCAATATCACGTTCATTCAGAATATTCGACCAATCACAGGCAAAGAGCCAATTATTAAGTTTAGAATAATCAGCCTTGCTAAAGTTATAACAAAAATTACTTGAGTCAGAAGATGTTGTCAGTACAGGATCAAAACCAAAAATGATATGCAGTGCTGGATGATGACGAGATTCAGTAACCAGGGGAGACAGACAGTGCTTCACGACAGTACTCGAGCAGTCAGATGAGAACACCAAATCCAGGAACCTGCCCGAGTCATTCATTACGTCACAGGCCTGTGATAAACCGCAAGAGGCAATGGAATCCATGAAAGCCGGAACATACCGTGGGGCAGCCGAAAAAGATGGTAGGAGGCAATCCTTATCCAAGGAGCGCTCCCAACTGATCCAAGGCATACTAAAATCTCCAAGGAGCATAAGGTCATCCGACTGAAGCAGCAAATCAGCCAGTTCTCCAACACAAGTAGACATCGACTCATAGTAATCAGAGGGCGATCCAGGTGGAATTTAGACCGTGGGAATGTAAACATTTTTATGTGGAAGCTTGAGAACCACACAAATGAATTCTAGGAGATCAGATCCCGCAACATCAACGACCATACAAGGAATGTCATGGCGGACAGCGCAGAGAACATTACCTCGTACTGGAGAATCAGAAGCGGAAAGGTGGCGGTCACGGCGGAAAACCAAGTACTCAGAGCCAAAGAGCTCAGCGTCCGCAATTCTAACACAAAGCCAAGTCTCAGTCAGGCAGACCACGTCAAAACATTTATTCGTCGAGCCAATGAAGAGTTGAGTCGTCTTCGATCGCAGTCCGGTTACGTTGGCATAGTAAAGAGAGAACTCACTAATGCGTTTTTTGATGGGCTGTAGTTGCGTTCAAGCGAGTCCTTTGAATGAATTCACGGACGATAGAATTAAGTGGCCAGATGTCGGGGCAAATTACCGAATCAAAAATAACATCTGGTACAAGAAGTTTAAATGAAGCAGAGGAGGAACGATTAGTTTTTTATTAAATTTTTTTTATTTTTTATTTCTTGCAATGGTTACATATGAAATGTTAGTTAGTATATTTTCCCTAAAATTCAACAATTTCTAGTTCCAGTTTTTATTTATTAGTACGTATAAAAGATTTGTAAAACTTGTGTACATCATCCATGAAATATATATTATTATTATTTCATTAAATAAAAAAGATTTTCCGTTCGCATAATAAAATGTTTTTTTTTCATTGCATTAGTGATTTCGAAAGTCAATTTGGAAAATAACCAACTAATTTCAAGTATGACATTTCCAAATACACCAACCTATACCGCTGTAAGAAAACCTATCTCGCTATCCGATATGACATTTGAGTTGTCAAAACTTGACAGCGGAATTTGTAGGTGGAGATTTTCATTCCAGTTTTACTAAAAAATTAATTATTGTGTTTTGAAAATTTATAGAAAATTGTGTAATTGTGTGTTTAAAATATTTTAACAAAATATGGAGGCAGTTCCAAGGCTGCCCATGCTGTGGTTTGCATTAAAAAGCAGCCCAGAGGGGACGTCTTTTGCAAACTTGAAGAAGGTTTGATTTGTAGTTGTTAATGTTTTTTCCATAATTTTGCCTTATTATAATGAGAAAAATGATTTGTTTTTAAAACTGTTATAAGCAGGAATTTTCTACCAAATATAAGTAATAAAAAATTGATCCATTGTCGTATTAGCTTTGTTATGACAAGCCTAATTCAATTTTTCAACGATGTTGACTCATCGATTGTCCCATTCCGTTTATTATTGATATGCTTGTAAATAACGATATTAATGGTCTTGTTTTATTGTTTTTCTTAATTAATAATTCCTTAATTTGGGCAGAGTTCAGGCATACAATGAATTTTTGACCTTTTTACTCTTACATTTTGGAGATTTCCTGCGGTAGATAAGCCGGCGTAGGGAGGAAAAATCTTAAATGTAATAACAAATTTCCATAATAAATGGTGTAATATACGTTTAAGATCTAGGATTTCCACATCTAATACTAGATCAAAGAAGCTTGAACTATTGAGAAAGTTATTACAGGACATTCATGTTTGCTAAAATTATATTTCCAAATGAGCAAACTAATCGTGGAATCTGTAGACTTCGCAAAGAATGAAAGAAGTTGTTCGTTTTCTCATAAATACAAAAATAACTACTTAGATGTGTTACATGTTTTTGAATTGTTCAGACAAAATTAAATCAACATTTAGCAAATTCGCTTGTGATAAAGATTTACTAATAAATACACAAAACAAAATTAGCAGTTATCCCCAGAATGACTAAACTTACGGCCAAACTGATAAATTGCTTCTTAAGATCCGATTTAATGCTACGAATCACCGCGCTAGAATATCTCCAATATTGATGGTAGGAAACGACTCCTTGCCAAGCGTACTTACGCGTCAAGCTATGCCTGATCTTTACACTCAAATATCTTCTATCGTTATTGTCACAAGCGAATAGCCTTTACAAAGCAAACGAAAGTTTACTACCGCATTCTTGTTACGGTATATTTAATTGTTAGCCAAAATCAAATTATTTATTTTTATCACTCACCTGAATTAAGGAACTGCACACCTGAAATGAATAACAATACATTACATCCTTGATATTATCTATTTTTTCACTTAATTTACTCAATACTAAGAAAAATTGTAATAAATCAATTGTTCGTCAAATTCCAGTACATTGCAGAATGTTATCAAGAAAATCCCGATTCCTATTCCAAGGAGGTCATTGCTTTGGATACGCTTCGATGTAAAGCAATGCGTCCTGAGAAGGACGTCAACGGATGTGCAACACTAAAGAGATATTATTGTCAGTTACATTTCTTAGCGAATCGTTTTCCACGCCTTTCGGAACGAAGTCTTTTTGAATTTACCTGGAGTGACCTGTTTGCAAACACTGTTATTGAAACCAATGACATCCGCTTTGAAATGGCAGCAGTACTATTTAATATCGCAGCCCTTCACACATTAGTCGGTGGTTCTGTAAATCGTGCAGACGTTGATGGTATGAAACTGGCTTGCACTCATTTTCAATGTGCAGCCTGGGCATTTGGCGAATTGAGAGAGAAATTTCATGGAGTTAACAATGGAAATGATTTCATGACACCAGAATTACTGGTTTTCATGCAACAGATATCATTTGCCCAAGCGCAAGAATGCATTTTGGAAAAATCGTTAATTGATAATCGAAAACCAGCCATTGTTGCAAAAGTTACTGCTCAGATAATAAACTATTACGGCGCTGCTTTGGTAGCTCTATTAACAGGAGGAGATGATGGGCCTATAGCGCAAGTAATAGATGGCTATGTGTTTAACAATGTATGGAAAAAGTACGTGAAATTTAAGATTACCTATTTGACGTGCATTTTATACCTGTATCAGGGACAACAAGCAGAGGAGCAACAAAAAATGGGCGAGAGAGTTGTACTGTATCAAGCCGCTTGGAATAAGCTCGAGGAAGCTAGAAAAGAAAGCAAAGGAATGATTGATCAAAAGCAAATTATTGAGTCTCTAACATTTACAGCCGATGTGGTTGAAGGAAAACGAAAAGCTGCCACGAGCGAAAATGAATTTATCTATCACGAGGCCGTACCCGAGTTGACTGATATTTCGGCTGTTCAGGGCGCCAATTTAGTGAACGGTATAAGTTTTAATGTGACTGATCCTGAGGTTGCAGGTGAAGATATTTTTGCTCGGCTTATACCTATGAAAGCACATGAAGCAAGCTCTTTGTATAGTGAGGAAAAAGCTCAAATCCTGAGAAATTATGGCACAAAAATTGAAGAAAAAGACAGCGAATTGGCGAGTTTTCTAAGTTCTCTTAGTGTTGATCAATTGAATGTAAGCGACGAGCGCTTAAATAAAATTCCCCAAGGAATTGTCGATCGTTGTGCAGCAATAAATGCCAAAACAAATGCCATTCCCGATCTCATTGCATCGATGTCTAATTTGGCAGAGATTTGTGCTGATGTTGAGACAAATCTCAAGGAAATTAAAGAACTTTTAAATGAAGAGGATTTGAATGAGAAACAGTTCCAACAAAAATCTGGAGTGCACAGATCAAATGCACATTTTACAGAATTGTCTCGAGAATTCCAAAAATACTTGGAGGCTCATCAAAAGGCTGGCGAAAGCAATGATACGTTACGACGTGCCATGGAGTTACACGTTAATAATCTTCGAATTTTATCACGACCACTCCAGGATATCCAGTCGAGTGTACCTAAATTGAGCGGAGACATAAGTGAGGAGGTATTTCGCGATCTTAAACTAATTTTGAATAAAGTGAACGAGATGAAGGCGCAGAGAGCGCAATTTCATGCTGATTTAAGGATTTCCGTAAATGACGACGATATAACTACGAAAGTAATCGCTTTTGGGGACGATAAGGACTTAAAGGAATTATTTAAGAAAGAGCTCGAAAAACATGATAAAATTTGCGCCCTTATTGACCAAAATCTAGCTGCCCAAAATAATATTTTATCAGCACTAACCGAATCATATGCAAAATGTGCTCCAATCCTTAAAACTATGGCAGATGTTAAGCACAAAAAGGAAACTTTCTTTACTTCTTTAGCCGCATCGTACGATGTATACGAGGATTTGCTTGCCAAATCTGCAAAGGGTTTGGAATTTTATAAAAAATTGCAGGGCAATGTACAAAAACTTTTGGCTAGAGTAAAAGCAGCTCGTGATGTTCAGGATGAAGAAAGACAACAGCGTATGAAATCAACTAAAGTGCCAAAAGGTGTTGAAAGCGGCTACAGTATCACACCAACATCCAAATCAAGTAACCCCAAATTGCGAGATTATATCAAATCAGGAAAATCGGCTCCCGGCACTGATTCGACTTATATTCCAACGATTCGACCAAATCCGTTGGGATCAGAAGGTCCCTCAACTTCTAATTGCATAACATCAACGTATTATGCACAGCAACAGCAACACCAAATGCCAACGAATTCAGATCCACCACCTCCATATACTCCCAGTATTCAACAACAACAGTACGATGGCTACACAAATCCCATGTACAAAAATCAAAATCCACAAGCATATTATCAGAACCAAAACCCTCAATCTGATGTATATCATCAAACAATGGGTAGCACTGCAAGTTCAAATTATTCTATTCCTCAAAATGCGTCACAATCGCAGCAACTTAACTCTTATCAATATCCAACTCAAACTGATTCCACAGTTTCATCATATGCAGGGTCACAGCAATATCAGCAAGGAATGCAGTATTCTATGCCATATGATGGACAATTCAATTACAATTCCCAAGAGGGTTACAACCAGGTTGCACAAGCTGGAGGATTAGTTCCAAGTACTTCTATTAATCAACATCAAACACCACAAGCATATAGTCAAACAAGTGCCATTTCGAACTCATCACAAGCATCGCTGTCTCAAAACTATCAATTGGGGTACGGCCAACAACAAGTTATGGGGGCATCTGTTGGATATAGTACACAATTTCCGGAAGGTACAACATCTCCATATAATCAACAGCAAAATGTTTACAATGCTGCACCAGTTACAACAAGTTCAAACATGTACAGCCAAACGATGCAATCCACATCAACTTACACATCGCCTGCAAATCAGCAAACGCGACCTACAACCTATCAAGGAACCCCAAATACATCACCCGCGCCGGCCCAAAATCAACAAAATTTATCAATAGCGTCTAAAACGTCTCTTTCAACAACTACGTACCGACAGCCTTACGATATTTCTCAAATTGGTCAACCCTTAACAGTGAATCCGCAGTATGAACATGGGCAGTTAAGCATTGCTCCTCCTGAGTCCACAAACTCTTCACAGCAGCAAACTCCAAGACTTTGTGCACATCCTGGTTATGGTTACAACCAATTTACTGGAAATTATCAATACGCTAGTGGCTACTTAGGCGACACTGAAATGTATTCACAGTATACAAATGCAACACCGGAACAGGGTAGCAGCACAACTAACAGTTTAAACCCGGCGGATGTTGGTCAACCAAATGCGAATCAGGTAATAATCTGTGTAGTTATGTTTTTTTTTTCAACTATTAATGTATCTTTTGTGTAGTATATCGTAATTGATCAACAACAACAACCAGTCCAAGTTCAGCAAGTATCTGATGGTTCGGCACAATCAGCTGCTGGAAATGTCAGTTATTACACCCTTCCATATGGATATCTGTCAACAAATATAATGATTTCACCTGCTGTAAATAATATTCCTGTGACTCAAAATATGAATCCAGGACTGGTAAACTCTGGTGCCGCGACGTATATGCAGAGCAACAACAATAACACAACTGAGACTACCATAAGTGCAAGTTACGGTAAGTGGTAAAATTCGTAGCTACTGGGTATTGCTGTGAGCAGCTGATATGTCGTCTTTGTGTCGTCTTCTTTAAAAAGCAGAGTTTGTGTTTTACTCCTAGGCTCTTTTTATCTACTGCCTGCCAAAAAGTTAGTATGTATGAAACTTAGGAGAATTACTTATATTTAAAATTAATCATAAGCTTGGACGAAATTTCAAGCCTTCTTTCGTCCCAGTGTCCAATACCCTTACTGATTTGCTTGTACACCATTATTTCCTAATCTTGATTTTGGCACAATTAATATTTTGTGATTTCTTCTTGAACTGAAAGTTAACTAAGGAAAAGCTTACGACAATGTATGTAGTTTATTCGCTTTCAAATATGTCATTTTAATTGCCAGCTATTTTTGAAATATTTGGAACGGTTCGCATAATTCGATTACAAAATCAAACGCACTGCGATCGATGTAAATCTAGCTATAAACAAGAGCATTGCTTATAAAAAAGAAGCATTGTGCCGTTACTAGTTCAACTTTGAAAAACCAAGTCAAATTGTAAGATGTTGTCGGCACAATACGTAAGTATTATAGTTTCTTAACTGTGTGCTCTTATGACGACCAGCTATTTTAACCTTTTATTCGCATTAAATCATTGCGACATTTCATATGACATTCTTCATAATATTTTACCAGCAAATTCAATTACAGCCGATACGCCGCCACAAGCTGCAACACCATCTCAATCTCACAATAACTCTCGGAATAATTCTGAAAACAATTCTCAAAACAATCCTCAAAAATCGAACTCATCTGGGTCAACTAAATACCAAAAAAAACCAAAGAAATCATCAAACATAGATCTTCTCTCGGACATTGATTTCTCATCAAGTGGAAGCACTATTTCAACGCCTCCCCTTCAGCCGCAAATTGCAACAACACCAAGTGAAAGTCGAGCATCAAGTCTGGCATCAGCAGTTCCATTAGAACCCCAACCAGCACCAGTTGCAGAACCTCAAAAAAATGTTGTAACAACTCCTGACGCAATGAAAAGTCTGGAAACAATCCTGGCACCAGAAGCAGCACCGTTAATTGAGAGGAAATCGAGCTGTGATAATTTATCAATTTGCTCTGACCTTAGTTCTCTCGATCACAGCTTCGATTGGGAAAGTGTTTCTGTAAGAAATGAGAAAGTTTCACCAAACAAAAACAATTCTGAGCATCAAGCGAAATTTAAAGATCCATTCGATGATCCGAAGACGTTAAAGTATTTTCACAAAGAAGTCGAAAGATATGAAAAAGCAATCGACAGCTTGAACATAAAAATGCTCAACGGTAACACTCCTCTCGCAAACAAATGGAAGGAACTACAAGACTTATTAGTCAAAGATGAATCAAAGCGAACCACATCTATTGCAAAGCTATTTCCAGAGAAAAATCGGTCAACTGATTGTATTCCGTACGACCACGCAAGAGTTGTTTTGGAAAAAAACACTGACGACTATATAAATGCTGCCTATGTTAAGGTAAGTTAAAGAGCTTTCGACTATTGCCTGCTTTTGAATTTTTTTAGTGAACACCAATTTCACTGGGAAACTATATTACTGCTTTTTGAAATTTGAAATGGTTTCCTGTGTGCTTTTAACAAGATTGATTGCTTTTTCTATTTAGTTCGATTGAGTTATTTTATGAATTTCCCCAAAATGATTGTTTTTTAATTTTATTTTCTTTCACTTTATCCTTTCGAAAGTTTGACAAGGATAACAAACTGGTAAGTGTATGATTTTTATAGTGTCACAGAATCATAGGCAATTTGACTATGTTTATCGTTACTTTTCCTTTAAGTGTTTTCACCAAAATGTATTTAATTGATTTATGGCCTGTCAGGTGGTTTAAGCAATTTTGAAAATAATATATGTCATAACTAAAGACAAACCTTGTTTTCACAAGGATTATCTAGAAAATTAGAGTAGCAGATATATTTGCAATCGTTAAAACTAACTCGTGCAGTTCAAAAAATATAATAATCCTTGAGATCTTCTTGAGATCAGTAAGGCATAACAACAATTTTATTTTAGATTTTATTAAATTTAAAATTGTCTGTAAATTTTTATTGTCTCCCAAAGTCAAAAGTTTTGAAAGCTTTTTTCCTTTACTTCGGAAAATGATAGTTGATTATATTTAAAGTAAAAGTTAACATTTGGATCTATATCCACTTTTGGAAAGTCTATCAGATCGAACCATTCCGGCAGACTAGCGTAGGCTGCAAAAAATAGTTTTTACAGAAAAGACGATTTTCTTCAAATATATACACAGTTATGTCTTTTGCTAATGAAAACTGTATCTTAAGATAATTTGCCATTTTATAAAGCAATAAAGCGTTTACCAACCATAACTTCTTTTTTAATACAATAGAGTAAATCGACGCGTTGGAAAAAATTATACTCAAAAAATTCGCACTTCTGATCCTCTTCCGTAAAGGGTTCGCTATATAAACTAAATAGTTAATATATACTCTGGTGTGTCCTGTAAAAGGAGTAGCGCAGCGGTGAATAAGTATATTCAAAAACTCGCTAATAGTGCATTTATAACCCTAGCGAAAATCCATGGCAAGGAAAGCTAAGCGCGCGCTGATATTCTCTAACCGAAATAAATTTGATTGGTTTCTCTAAACGTGCACTGTTGTTGACGCTAGTATAATAGCAACAAACAGTTTTAATTATCGAGTTATACCGATTTCTTCCTAGTTATATACTCGGTACATATAGATTTCATCTCTCAACACATTTTTTTCTTTATCGGAGCTATCAAGGTGACAAACAAATTACTCAAGCCACCTATGTATCAGAAGGAAACCTTCGAATGTTTGTTTTTGAGTTGTTTGTACGCCATATAAACCTGCCCCATTTGTAATAGTTTTAATGGATGTGCACAACAAATAAAAAAAGAACCGTCACCGATATTTATCAAACGAATCAAATCCACCACCTTTTCTTCTATAAGGATCCACGCTCTCGGGCCATAAGTCACTATTGTTTTGTATAGAGTGAGACTCTTTGATAGGGGAGATAAAAGTTGAGTTCGCAATAGTGGCCTCAGCTTCAATTTCAAATTAGTTTTTTTAGTATAAGTTTATTTCCCTTCATAAATGCATTGCCTAGAAACCATAGTTCGTAGAAGTTATTTCTATTTTGTTTCGCTGTATAGTTTTCCCTTCCCATCAATTAATTCTTAAATTTATTAATAAATATATAACTGAAAATAAATCTATTCAAAATATTCTTAAACAGGACCTAGGACCAGGTTGTCCAACATTTATATTGGCCCAAACTCCTCTTCAAAACACAGTCAATGATTTCTGGTCAATGGCATGGGCTCAAAAGGCACGAATAGTAGTTTGTCTGCATACTCCCAATGAGGTAAATAATTCGATTAAATTCGACCCAAAAACATTTTCATATTATACAACATTTCATAAAATTTTAGATTTTGGATCCATTTTGGCTCCAAGAAGTGAATAAAGAAATGCATTTTGATGATTTTTCAATCACTTTAGTAAAACAATTCGATTTGTCACATTGCATAGAATTAAATTTAAAACTAACAATGAACGGAGCTGATGCTATTTTAGATTTGTCGTTGTTGCAAATTAAGGCCTGGACAAAAAGGTATAAAAGAGATGGTTTATCCAAATTTTTGTTTTGTAACTTTTATCGCTTTCAGTTCACCTTCACAAATTTTGGGAATTGCTCAAAATGTGTTAGTTGCGTATAAACAAAGATCTCAGGAGTTTAGATCCAGTGCTCCACTAACAATGAATTGCTTAACAGGTTCAGAAAGATCGGGAATCATCGCTTTGGCTATTTGTGCCATTTTAGCTACAAAATCAAAAAGACCAACGTTGATAAGTAAGTATAATGACTGAAACACTATGCGAGCAACTCGACAAATGTCGTCGTAAAAAAATGCTACCATTTGATTTAAATAATAAGAGAGTATATCGAGCAAAGCACAATGCAGTAAAATATAATTTTGAGATACGTTGAACGTTTCTTTGACGATTTTTATGGTTGTTTTGACTGAAATAACTAGCAAACATATGCCAAAAATGCCGCACAAACCACTTTAATAACATTTTAAATTTATTACAATATTTTTGGCATTTGCTAGCGTGTTGCCTGCATTGTGTTTCAGCCTTAAGAGTTGATATAAGAGCTAATGTAAGGAAAAACAATCACTTTAAAGTACACGCCGCATCAAAATAAACTTCGCACTAGTCATTTGATAATACGAGGGTGAATCGAATATTAGTTTCTGAGCGAGTACGTTTGAAGAGAGCAAGTGGCCGCTTCTAAGGGCATAGTTAGGGATTTAAGGAGAGGGGTGAGGAGGCGGTCGACCGGTTCAAAGACAGTAGTTGTCACGATGTCGGAGCAACAGGTGCATCCTTCCGCTGCGCAGCGCATTTTTATTAAATTTCTTACTCAAGAAGGAGTAAAAACAGTTGAAATTTTGAAAAGATTGGCTGTAAAGTTTGGTGATCAAACGCTTTCAATGGCTCGCTCCTTTTTTTGGCATAAGGAGTTCATGGAAGGACGTGAATGGGTCTTCCTGCATTCAGAATGATTTGAATACCTTCAGGGGTTGGTGTGCCTCAAATGGACTGCAACTTAACCTGGATAAATGTGAAGTTGTGTCATTTTCTAGGAGCATCAATCAGCTCGTCTTTGATTATACCTTTGCGGAAACTAATATCCGTCGTGTGGAGTCCGTTACTGACCTCGGTGTAAAGCTAGACAGAAAACTCGATTTCACTCTGCACGTCTTAAAATTTTTCTTGCAGTTATGTTTACATGTAAGAATTACCCCTGTTCATGGTTTAGGTTCGTATTTCCAAAGAAAAGTTGTGAATGATGTTGCTAATAGCTCATGCGTTTTGGTTTTATTCGACGAATCCCTAGATAAAATTTCGGTATTGGGATCAACAACAGATTAAAGAAGTTTCTAAACATTTGAGTTCAGTGTTTTTGGGCACACTCGAGCTATTGATATTTTATCAGCACTGAAAAAAGGATTTGGTCAAAGCAATCTAAAAAGATTTTACATATTTCTATGAACGGACCTACATAAGTTTTAAGGTTTTTAAAGATCTAAAGAAAGATTTGTGATGATGATCCCAATAGCCCGATATCTTTGGGCATGGGTAAATATAACACATATAACTGATCTCGCTCAAAAACGGTATCAGTCCGAGTTCTTGGAACCTGTCCGAGTTTTTAAGCGATACGTATTACTTCATACACAATAGGTCTGTCTGTTTACTTTTGTGTGTAAAACGTGGGTAAATATCAAGTAAAAATCGTTCTTCTGGTGGAGGGGATGAAAATGCGAAAGTTAACAGACGCTTTCTGGGTAAATTGATGGCAACTGAAGAACTGTCAAAAGTAAATTTCAGTGCAAAGATCAGTGCGTTTACAAGAAATCGTAAAAATAAATAAAAATGAATAAGAATTTACTGAAAAAGTTAATAGTTCCCCGTGTTTATTTCAATTTTTATTTCTAAGCTGAAAATTGCCAAACATCAAACAGCTGTTAGTTGTGAACCATAAAAGAAGAAGAAAAGTTCTGCCGAAATTTTGTCCACTCATCAACGTGTGTAAAATTTGGACAGAAGGGGAAATTACTCGACTGTCAAATTTCGAGACGGAGTTGGATCAATTCGTTGAGCGGCACGACCAACATGCCGTGGGTCCCGGGTTCGAGACCAGATGACCCCGTGAGCTTTTATTAAGAAATTAAAATAATCCACTCCGTCTCTGGGCTGTTTAGCTCGCAGCAATGCAAAAACAACACTCAAGTTTCCTCACTTTCCTACCCCTAATTCCCTTCCGGCCAAAACCATGCTAACGCATCAAAGGGTTGTCCCCTAAGATTTGGCCACGTCGTATAAAAAAAAGTCCAAAAGGAAACAGACGCAGCGTGGACGAAAACTTTCGGTTTTGTGTAAAAACTTTCGAGTAAACAGACAGACCTAATGTACCAGCTCGTAGAGATGACAACATTAAATATTTAGTCTCTCGGGTTTTTGCTATGAAATTATGTGGGTTGAAAACACTGAGGTAACCAAACGCGCGCCAAATATTTTGCCAGATTTGAGAAAATATGTCAAATGTGCTCATGAAAATAAAACCACCAAATTCGCGTTTATTTCAAAGTGCAAAAGCATACACCAATGGCAAATTGTTACTACAAAAGTTAGGTTTTTTTTCCAATCATTAGCCAGTGAAGTTGAGCCTTTTGTGAAAGACTATCAGTCTGATAAACGAATAGCGCATTTTTTATATTCGTTATTAGTAAGAGTTTTGACTAAGCTAATGACAAAGTTCATTAAAAAAGGGACATTTAACAAGGAAAGCATCTTCAAAATTGATGTAACGACGGAGTTGGATCAATACGTTGAGCGGGAAGACCAACATGCCATGGGTCCCGGGTTCGAGACCAGAAGACCCCGTGAGCTTTTATTAAGAAATTAAAATAATCCACTCCGTCTCTGGGCTGTTGTCTAGCTCGCAGCAATGCAAAAACAAGACTCAAGTTTCCTCACTTCCCTTACCCTAATTCCCTTCCGGCCAAAACCATGCTAACGCATCAAAGGGTTGTCCCCTAGGATTTGGCCACATCGTATATAAAAAAAACGAACTTGGGATATGCTGCATCTCTTGCATTGAAAAAGACAAAAAAGATATAAAAATAATACTAATAATCTGAAGTCACTATTGGGCGGCTTCCTGGTTCCTGCTTCATGTTAGGGGCGGCCGTTTCGATCCTAATCAAAGTTTTTCGCATTGCAACAAATTCATTGTTGCCTGCGACCATTAGAGTAGCATACTCCCATGCGCATGAAAATGAAAAACTGAAGTGAATACGCTCGTTATGCGCTCTTGGATCCCCGAAGTCTTGGCGTTAAGCCCGACGTAGGGGAAAACCACCGCTGTCAAAAACCGAGAGACAAAGGTGTAAACCCAAAATAATAATAAAATTTCATTCTTTCATTTACCTTGTATCTAATTTAAGAAGTAAGTCTAATAAACTAAACGTCTGCCGAGATTGACAACAATATCCAATAATATAAAACACAATATAGTATATTAGATAATATAATACAAAGTATTCTTATGTGTATCTAGGACTCGCATAGGGTAACACCACAATTTCATTTATATTGAAATTATTTTGATCTACGGAAGACAAACTTGAGCTGAAGCGAGATAAAAGTAAATCAATTATTGTATTCAGATACGAGAAATTCCCTAAATTTCCAGGCTGTTGTAGCAAACTGATAAAGATCGGAATACTTTTTCTTACCATTCAAAATCGCAATAACTTCAGTTTCAGATAGTTTCATTTTCCCAAAGGATTTTGTTCGGAATTCCGATTGGATATGACAACAAAGAAGTGCAACAAATCCTCATCCTCCATATGATTGCAGAGAGAGCGAAGACTGCTACTGTCCCTTCTACATGGGCTAAATTTTAAAGACCGCATCTATATCTTTTTAATTGTAAAATCATTTCTAAAGTAGTTTTGATCAACAGAATAGCTAAGCGTGTCGTATAAGCACTGCCTAACTGTAGTCGTTGCTCTGCACAAAGCCCTGTTCCTTAACCATATCTCGTATCGAGCTGAACAATTCGTGAGAGTTTCTCTTTCAGTTCGAAAAATTAGGCTTGTCCCGCATTCAATTCAACGTTGCACTTTTCTGCTAAATCTGGCCATATTTCAAACCTAAACAAATTTTTTCGAAAATGTTCCAACTTATTTAGAAGCCTATCAGGATCATAATAAAATAACGTTCTAAGTACGTATGTAAAATGACATTTTAACGTGTCGATGCATAGATAGACCTCTTTCAAGCATGAGTACGTAGTTTGGGGAGGCAGTAGCAGTAATTTTTTCAAAAAGAATCTCTGCAACCTTTCAACGTCATCATATTGCTTGTAGCGCCACACCTATGAAGCATAATAGAGTATGAAATCACTGACCGCGTTGAACAGTTTGACTTCTTGAGAATGTGCTATGCTAGATTTCCTAATGAAATTTGGCCATGCAGAGTTCAGATTAACTTTAGCCAAAGACAACCGGTGTTTTAGGTGTTCTGTCATAGATAACAGAATGACCCCAAGGTACGAATATCTCTTGACCACTTCAATGTTTTCACCATTAAAAACCAAATTTTCAGATGTTTTTCTTGGATCGGCCCCTCTTTGAAAGATCATTATTTTGAATTTTTCTAAATTAACTCCAAGGCTCCAGAGCTGACAATATTCTTGTAATTTATTTCAAACAATAATGGACTAAGTACACAACCCTGCTTGACACCGCAGCCGGTTGAGAAGCTTTCGGATAGTCCAACGCCATCCCCGCCGTGAAATTTTTATAAACTTCTTGCAAAATACGAATTAGTTTAGAAGAAATACCACAACTTATAAAACAAAGAGCTACGTACAATTGAGTCAAAGACTGATCTAAAGTCAATGAAAAAAGCATAATTTTTATTATATTATAACAATGAGCCAGGTTATACATATTAGGTCTGTTCCACCGATTTTCGTGCATAAACTTTCCATGTAAATACTTACTTATATGGTGGGAGAAAAAGTGTCCATAAACCAAAAATCGAGATAACATGCTTCATGCAAACTCGTAAAAAGCAAGAAGAAAATTCGCGGAACACACGGAATCTATTTAAACTGCACTTCTAATTATAAATTGTTAATCGAATCATTTTAATCTCCAAATTATACTTTATTAATAACTTTATTCAATCAATTCACTATGAAACAGGCACTCAACCTAACCTCACTTTCTAAATAAAAAACCGAACAGCTGTTTGTACTATTGCAAGAAGAGATGGCCGAACATGCACCAGCGAAAAAGTTTGCGTAAGTTAGTGCAGCAGGGGAACATTTTTTCTCCGCCATTTTACCTGGCACAAAACGTGATGGAACGCAAAATGTGTAAGGTCGTGCACATGCGAGATCCCGCGTTCTCATCAAGGAACAGACCTATTATAAATTGCTGAGTACCCGGAATCCAGTCTGGTTCTCTGTGAAAGGATGTTATGCGCTCTTTTCCAATTGCTTAGTCGTTGGCAAATTATTACCGCAAACATTTTAACTGCACTGTCCATAAAGGAAAGGTCCCGGTAATCTTCAACATTATTAGGATCGCCCTTTTTGAATATTGGAAAAAGTACCGTTCTAGTAAAACTATATGGCACGAACTTTTTCTCTAAAATAGAGTTGTATGCATGTACTAACTGATTGTAAAAAAATTCTGGCGCATTTTTATAAAACTCATATGGTATACGGTCCATTCCCGGAGCTTTTCCATCTCTTAAATTTCTCAATACTGTAATGAGTTCATCTATTGTAATCTGACTAACTAACCTAACGTTTCATCTAGAGATTTCTGTTTGTATACACTTTTCATTTACATTCTGCGCAGCTTTAATTATAATATTATTCAGATTTTCAATAGAATCAGGCAAAGGATCTGATATAAGTGTCGCTAGCATATTACAAATCCTATCCCTATATTCAGAAACATGTTGAACACCCCAATTCAGCTTTGGTAAAAGTTCTAAATTTTTATCTCTCTCAATTCGAAACCAAGTTTGTATTCAGGACAAGACTGATTGGAAAGTGATCGGAATAAATTTCGTCCTGTACATTAAGGCTTACAATTTTATATGCCGTGCAAAAGGATACGGCTACCATTTCATATACTGAGGTTCCATTACCACCAACAAACGTCAACTTGCTCTCAAGGTCTCCATCCGTTCGGCCCTTAAGTATAAGTAGACTATGTTCAACGATTGTTTGATTATTTTAAAACAAACATCGTTAAAAATTCAGGCCAAATCACCTCTCAAGCATAAGTTAGTAAAAGGGGTAACTTATTGCGATCCAGAATTAATTTTGAAATCGGAGAAGCTTAGTTTTTCAATTGAAAATTACGCTATAAGAGTTTGTTGAGGTAACCAGAATAAATCCAACGGTTGCAGACAAAATCGATCGCGAATTTTGTACACAAATTGTTACTGATACATTGAAAACTTTTTCTCGTGTTGATGACCGTTTCGACCAATTTTGGATGAGAGTTATTAATTGAAAAACAGCTCTAAGGATTTCAGAAACTTTTTGCAGATGGTCCGTAACGCTTTAGTCCTGAGCCAGGACAAGGAACCCCCTCCAGATTAACCGCAGCTAACCCTTCGGAAGGCACATCTGCATCTTCTACTGGTGTGCGTATCGCGGAGATAGCCAACTCGTTAGAGTCTCCCGTCTCTGCACCGCCGCACCTGAGGAAGTGCTAGTTATTATTATGCCAATGGAACCCTATTCCAGGACTGCTACAGCAGTTTCAGCCGGCGGGAGCGAGCCAGCCTCCATAGCCGCCACAGTTTCTTCGAAAGGTAATTCTCCCAAAGCTGCTACTGTTGCGTTGTGGGTACCGTGGGTATAGCCAACCTGTTGGGGTCTCCCATACAATCCACCTCCACTCCCACAGAAGCGCCCGAGGAAACGCCATTCGCGACCCAATTACCCCTGGGTCCTGCAGAGGGGACGACACTGCAGACTCCCTTGGAGTTAGGGGGATTTTTCAAGAGGTTATCTCCTCCCGCATTAGTTACTTGGCTACATTCTAGGATGCATTGGATGCTACGACTTGGAGGTGAAACTAACACTTTAGAATATCCAGATGAGGATCACCGTATCCTAGAAGGCTTCAACTCGTCCGTCCATTCTCCAGCAACCTGGCTCGGTCCCATACTGGACGTTTAACTTGCCAAAGATTAGAGAAAAGGCGATGGACTCCACTTTAGCATCCCCCTATAGCACTGACTTATCGCCCTGCGATTTCCATCTGTTTGGACCGCTGAAACAAGCACTCGGGAAGACTACGATTTCAGGACGGTGCAGGAGTGGAGACGTTCGAGCGCAATTGACTCCTAGCACAACCATCCAAATTTACGATGCGGGGATCAAAAACCTCCCAATCCGATGGGAAAATGCGTTTCCAGGACAGGAGATTATGTTATAAATAAAGTCTCGCTTATATTAGATTAACCCTCGTATTAGTGCCTAAATTTAAAGATCGGTAATATCTTTGGTAACCTTGCAAGCTTTTTTACTTTGAATCAAATGCAAAGTGTTATCATTTTAACCACATCAGTTATCAGTTGAGTTTCACCAGCAACAAAGAAAATAGTGTCACATTGGTAAACAGTAAGGTGTTTCATAATTTTTTAACTGAGAATTTGTTTTGATGCGGGGTGTATGATTTTGATTTAAATTTTTTTGAGACCAAAAACCATTCTAACCGTTTCAGATGTAGTCGATGTTTGGCACCGTATTTGTTCACAACGGAAAGGTGCCCTACGGGATACAAACAATCTTGAACTTTCTATGCAAATTGTATTAAGTCATGCACACGATGCCATTAACAAACGTAATTATAAATATTTTTTTTTTCTAAAACGAAAAAAACAAATTAAATATTTTTTTTCTGACAGGAGGCATTATGACATCCTATCAAATGAAGAATGCCCAAACTGCTGCCGCAATCGAAAAGGAGGAAGTTAAAGACCCTTTAAACGATTTGGATCCCTTATGGAAGTTAAAGCAAAAATAAGAAAATAAATATTCCTGTATATGTATGTAATTCTAAAGTGCTAAGAATATATTATTCGTAACGTTGAAGTACAGGAACATTTTGGGACTCATGGAATTTTCTATACAAAACAAAAATTCTGCTGAAAATATTTTGAATGATCTTAACACTTTTTAAAGAAGTAAATGAATATTGTCGCTGCAAGATAGAAGTTCGTTTTTTTAATTTTGTGTAGGCTTGGAATGGATCTGTTGATTTCTCTTATTTATGACTATTAAAATATTTCGTAACAGTACATTAATAATAATATCAATTTTATTCACGTTGTAAGTAAAATAAATAAATTGTAATGCATGTGATCTGATTTTATTAATTTTACACTGTAAGATGTAAGTCTGTTGTATTGCACATATGCGGCAAAGTCAAATCAATCTAACAAAATAACTTTTTGGGGAAATAGCTTAATACCGCAAACAGATTAATTTTAAGTTTCTAATAATCCGAAACAACATTATTATATCTTAAGCTATTTGGCCTTTTTTTTATATATGATGTTGCCAAAGCTCAGGGGATGCAATATGATGCTAAAGCACAGCCTTGGCAGGAAATGAATTAAGGATGAGGGAATTGGGTTAGGAGGTTGAGTGAAGGAGGTATCGATGTACGCCCCGTTTGAAAGTTTCGGGATCATATGACGAGGGAAAAAGAAGACGGTAAACTGTTCCACATTCGTGTTGTTCTGCTTAGAAAAGATTCCCGAAATTTGATGGTATGTCCGAATTTGACCTGGAGAGTATAAGCGTGAGAGCGACTTGTAGCTGTTGTATCGCGAGTTGTCATGTGTCTACAAGGAATCAGGCTAGCAATTTCGTTAGAACAATGACCATGGAAATAGCGATAGAAGAGTGAGACACAACCGACATTCCATCGATGCTCCAATGAGTCAAGGCCCTCAGAGATTGAGGAATCGCCAATAAGTTTAATACCCTTACGCTGGACTTTGTCTAACGCGGACAATGCGGTCAAGTCTCGGCCTAATGTGGGACTTGTAGATCAGCGCTAAGTCAGGTGGGGTGAAATCTTTCTTGCATCTCTGTAGAAAACTCAAGCACTTCATCGCACTTTTGGCGATTGCAAATATATGATCAGTACAGTTAAGATTGCTGGATATCTGAATACCCAAGATGTTTAGGGAATTGGGTATATTCACCTCCATCGACTGAAATGGGTTGGGGGTGAACGGGGCTTTTTTTAGGGACATTATACAGCATTGAGTTTTTGATGCATTAAACGAACCACGATTTGCTCTGACCCAAGCGAGTACCATAGAAATTTCGTTGTTTAATGATCTAAACATGCGTTCTCGATTGACTTCTGTAGAATTTCCACGTGAATTCATTACAGAATCAAATGAGTACGCGAAATCAAAGGTGCTGTGGTCGGCGAAACTATGGATAGGATTGAGAGTAAGGGATAAAAGATCATTAATAAAAAAAAAAGAAATAAGGTTGATGAAAGAACTGAACCCTGAGGTACATCGGCATTTATTTCGTAGGAATCAGATGTAACTCCGTCAATTACTACACGGATTAAAAGGTCTGACACTTTAGCCATTTAACGAGGGTAGGGTGCAGACCAAATGTTTGAATGTTAGCTAAAAGCGCAGCATGCCAAACTCTATTAAAAGCCTTTGAAATATCAAGAGCGACGATTTGGCTAAAATTATGGAGACAATGATTCCAATGCTCCGTTAGAGCCGTTAGTAATTCTCTGATTGAGCGACCAGCGCGGAAACTGTACTGGCAATTGTTGATAAGATGGTTATTTTCTAGATATTTCATCAACTGAGAGTTGATGAGCGATTCAAAAACTTAAGATATGATCGAAGTTAGTGCAATTGGTCTGTAGTTAGAGGGGTCTCTCCTTTTTTAAGTATCGGCTGGACACGACCAAGTTTCCATGCACTTGGAAACATTCCTGTTGAATGTGACAGGTGAAAAAGTTTGCTCAGAGGTTTAGCCAAAGCAAAGACGCAGCATTTAAAACCAGGGGCCTTATTATGGAACACGAAAACGAAACGAATTTCTAGCCTAGACACGTTTTTAAATGAGAGAGTGCATGTAAAACTTTGTCTCGACTAGAAATTCGTTTCGTTTTCGTGTTCCGTAATAAGGCCCCAGGCCCGGTAACTTTGGACAGGTCGAGTTTCGGAAGTATTCTAAAAACTTCCCGAGTACGAAAGTCTTTTGCCTAAGTGATGGACTAGTGTGATGGAGATGGAAGTGACTGCGATGAAGGTGGCAAGTACGAATTAGCAGCAAACAGGTTGACCTTGGCCAATGAGTCAGTAAAAACATTCCCATTATAAATGAGTGGTGGTGTTGACGAACAGGTGAAATTGTTCTTTACGGTTTTTACTAGAGACCAGAAGCCCTTACTACCCTTTTGAATATAAAATACCTTCCGTCTAACGCTCTGGTCGAAATTGAACTTGGCCCGACTAATTACTGAATTGCAAATATTTCGCGCATTCCTATAGATGCATTTCAATTCCTCTGAAGGGCACAATTTATATGCCTTAAATGCTACTTCCTTGTTTTTAATGGCTGCGAAACAATTATTAATGAACCAATTGGAGTTAGTTGGTTTGATGTAGGCTTCTTTATGTTTGAAGGAAAGCAATTGAATTCAGGTGGAATTTGCAGCCAAATTCCGCAAGTTTGTTTATAGCATAATATCGATACCGAGTCTTTAAAATCGTCAATGGAGGGCAATCTTTCAATTAACAGAAGGTATAATATCTTATGGGCATGGGGCGGGTAAAAAACTTCACCCAATTCAATATTGAGTCCCAGTCCCAGTCGAATTAGAATTTTGCAAATTTATCATTGTGACACTGTACTATCGGGAGGAAACACACAACGATTGGGATTTGCGTATCAACTCAAAATACTTGCGACGAGCTAATTTAGACATTTGTGGAAGAATAAAGGCAGGTGTCCAGCATATTTAAGTCATGTTTCTTTACCTACAGGAATTATGATTCCCGTTTAGAAAATTACAGAGATTTTTCGTACATAATTTGACACGAGATTTTACTGACTTCCCCTGCCGCAGGAGAATTTTACAAATGCTCGTAAGGTTTTCTTCTACCTTGTTGGTTTCAAAAAATCGATTTTTTTTTACATTTTTCTAATCTAGAACGTGTCAGGAACATACCCTGGAAATGATATAATAAAATTCTTATTATTTTGGGATGTCAGAGACTGTAAAACACAGCTCCGAGTGCCGTTTTTGTAACGCTCCATCGCGGCAGCCCGGAAACTTGTTTTACGAGGACATACCAAGGACATTTGACACTGCAAAAAGGGCTCGGATTGAACAACGAGAACATCAAGTAGCATAACGGGAGGTTCTTCTCCAACAAGAAGATGAACTCTACGGTGCTGACATTGAATGGTCCTAGCTCGGGCGCTAATTTTATTATGCTCATTTCTGGAATAGCTGAAATGGTTTGAGTTCCCTAAAACTCTGCAGTCGTCCGAGGTACAAGCTTGGTGGAAAGAGTCGTGCGTGGAGTAAGGGATAGCGTGTCGACCTACAAATCCGAAAATCCCCGATTCGAATCCCACCGGCGGCGACCCATGTTGTTTTCTGCTGACAACAGATTACGATAAAAATTCCATTGGGTTCGAAATGCACTATAAATTGTAGGTCCACTTGCAATCGTTGAATGAAATGGATGAATTTCTTCTCCCACCCCATGCCCCAAAAGGGATTACGGGAACTAGAAAGACTAACTATACAGTCAGTTCGTTTCGTAATGACGCTATCTCTTTATAAAGCCTAAACTCATATGTATTTCGGGAAGCGTGAAGACAGATAGTTAAAGGCAGAGAGCGGTGTGAGGTAGAAAACGACAAAGAGATATACCATTGCAATCACTTCGCCGTAGCGCCAAGAGGTTAAAATATTGAAAATTACTAAAGTTATGCAGTTGCGCAGAAAAAATGCGATTTTTAGCCTTTTCCGATTTAAACGCTTGTATCAACAAAATCGTGCTACCGACCATAGCGGCAATTGTACTAAAGGTGCTGTAAAATATTCAAAGAAATCGGTTCAGTAGAACACAAGACGTGGTCACCTATTCGGAAACCTTGTTTTCGAGAAAAACTTGTTTGAAGTTTTAAAATATGATTAAACCGAAGCAAATTTCCATGTGCGTCGAACTTCCTTAATTCAACGAATTTTTCGAAACACCTTTTCAGGCATATTCTTGAGGGTTTTCGGAATACAAAAATACAAAAGTGAAATTAATAACTACAAGCTAATAGTGAATTCATATAAAACACAGGCTTACTGACTAAAAACATATTCAGATCAATAGAAGTTGCGAATTCATCTCATTATAATATTCATTCATTCTGTGTTAGTTGCTGCAAGTTACTGTAAAGATAAAGTATTTAACAGGCTGAGAAAGGCTTTCTGGCGAAACCCTTATGTACACAACACCATTTTGAGAGAACACAGGAATCAAACACTTAATCTTTTTGAGACAATAAGCTTTCAAGCTTAGCCCAGGGGACAACCCCATAATGCGCTAAGCATGGTTTTGGCTGGACGGGGTTAGTGTACAGGGAATAGGAAAATTTAATGTCTTCGTTTTGCACAACAGCCAAGCGACTCAAAAAAAACTCACGGGGAGACCAAGTTCGAACCCAGGAAACATGGCGTGATAATTTAATTTTATTATAATAATAATATTTGTACTCGTTTGTTTTACGTGATCTGGTATGTCCAATGACGAGGTGCACTGAAACTAGTGTGAAAATGATGGAAGCTAATGCCGTCCTTACTGCAGCAAAGGTGTCAAATAGCAAAAGAGACAAAACGATGTCACCTTAATATATGTGCTGGGTCACTACGCAATCCCTGGAAATAAAAAAGCAAATAAGCTAACGCAGAAAGGCGCATCCAGGCCGTCAAAAAGAAAGGCCGATCAAGGAAATCAAAAAATAAATCATGGAATGGGACATAGCTGAACATACGAAAGCGTTTTGGAAAGCTTTCGATCATATGAATAAACTGTAGAAGGCCCAATTGGAACTTTTTGTTGGTCTCGTGCGGGCATGTGCGACTAAGGGCCAAGCAAAAAATAAATAATGCTGAGAAGAAGACGTAAACGTTTTGCACGCTCTCGGCCAACGCCCGGCCTTAACTCAAAGAGGATTTAGATTCTTGCGAAGATGTAGCAGATGTAAAGAGATAGGGATAGGGTACGCTGCCGAGCAGGGGGTGTACAACGGGCCACTAAAGGCTTCAGTACAAGGAAGATGTGCATCATCCCCACCAAATTAACCAAAAGCCTGACGAAACTGAACCTGGTGCAACAGACACTACTTGCAACAACCTTATGACACAGAAGCTATTACGGAAGACAGCGCTGGCGACATTTTTACGGCAACAAAGCTAGACTTGAGCTTCTTTCTTGCTTTTATACTTTTCGCGAAACCTGCTTCGTTCAGTAATGTCAGCAAAAATGGTATGACTTTTACTACGTATATATGGAGGATTAAAAGAATGAGTCGAGAATGGGTTGAGTTTTCGACCCGCGTACATGGTTGGTTACACGGGGTTGAAAGATCGAGTTGAGATCTAGTTCAAATACATCTGAAGTGACAGAAGTGGCTGATGCTTTTGCTGTTTACTTTCCTGCTTTAGGTTTTTTCAGCGGGTTTCCAGCGGGTTTTGTAGTAAAACCTTTTTTTACTAATTCTCTCTCTATTTTCTTATATATTTGAGGGAATTTTGCTCATCTTCATTTTAACTTGATAGCACAACAAATAAATAACGAACATCAAATAAAAATCACAGCAAAAGCGTGGAGACGAAGTTGGATCAATTGGTAGAGCGGCACGACCACCATGCCATGGTTCCCGGGTTTGAGACCCGTGAGTTTTTATTAAGAAATTAAAATAATCCACTAAGTCTCTAGGTTGTTGTAGCTCGCAGCAATGCAAAAACAAGACATTCTCACTTCCCTTAGCCTAATTCCCTTCCGACCAAAGCCATGCGAAGACATCAAATGGTTGTCCCCTAGGCTTTGGCCATATCGTATAAAAAGAACAAAAAAAAAGCTTCTTTACTGTAAAGCTATAGCTAGTTATATCGTTCACACTAGTTTCGGTGCACCTCTTCATTAGACATACCAGATTACGTAAACCGAATGCAAATATAACTAAATATTATAACTATAAGAAAATTAAATTATCACGCCATGTTTCCAGAGTTCGAGACTCGGTCTCCCCGTGGGTTTTATAGAGTCTCTGGACTGTTGTGCAAAATTTAGACATTCAATTTTCCTATTTCCGTACCCTAACTTCCTTCCAGCCAAAGCCATGTTTAGCGCATCATAGGGTTGTCCTCTGGGCTTTGGCTAGGAACGAGACAGACTTTGTTTTTCTACACGACTACTCAACCGCGTATATATGGCTGAATAAAGTATACTCTATTCCAAGAAGATTGGCAGGCAGTACACGGTAAATGGCAAGTTATGATGCTAAATTTCCCAAACTCGCCAAAAACAATGTACAGCCATTCTTTCAATGTTTCTTGGTCGACAAACCAAGGGGCACTGATTGTGATAAGAACAATAGCAGGCAGATGCTTTTGGACGACCGACAATAATCAACACTCAGTGGTGAGTATTTTTACATGCAAAGTTTTCCGATGCAATACGAATTCGAGTGAAAATTGTTTTGAACTATTTATTTTAAAATGTGTGTATAGTTTTGGTTCAATCTTGCACAGCTGTTAATAAAAAAAAGCCATAGTGAATGGTTATGGATTCATCAAGAAACTTTTTATATCTACATGCATTTGATATGGGAACCCGAGTCCACGAGGAAAAATCAGAAGATGTTCTGAGTTTAAATCGTGGCAACAGCGTGCTGTGGAAGAGGGATGCATGCATAGGAAAATGATGTGATAATAAAGCGGACAGGACTAGCCCATAAGAGCGTGTACTGCCAATCTTTTTGGAACAGATTAAAAGTTCATGCAGTTCATACGTTTTCGCAACAATTATCGGAAACTGGTCCTTCTTCTTCAGCAGTCAGTCTCATTAAATTTAATCAAATATAAGAGAGTAAGTAGAATTGATATAAATATGAGTTGGTATATGGAAATAAATGTATACAACTAAATAACAATTTATTCGTCTAATTATCCTGTTGAACTACATACAATGTTGTCTTATTTCCTATAGGATTATTTGGGTCTTGATAAGTTACGAAGACAACTTGCTTCGTAACATCTGTATCGCAATTCTCACCCTTCAAAAGAGTCGTACTCAAATCCAAATCCGAAGAATTTACACTGTTGTCTTGAAGATAATTAAAAACATTCCCAACGATTGTTGTCTCATTTGCATCATTCCGAATTAAATTTTGATCATCTAAACTTGTTGGGAGTTCAATTATTAATGTATGATCTGAAGTTTGTCCTTCTGGTCCACTTGATTGTTTTTTGCTTTCGTGCAATTTTTGATGTTTACTTAAATTGGACCGATCAGCAAAATGTCGACCACAGTGTGTACAACCGAAAGGCTTTTCTCCAGTATGTAATCGATTGTGTTTTTTAAGAGCAGGTAGATCGATAAAAGATTTCTCACATATTTTGCAATTATAGGGTTTTATATTATCGTGTCTTCGCTCATGTACTCGGAGATCTTCAGTGTTTAGAAAAGATTTTTCGCATTTCGAACACTTTTTTGGGCGAATTACTTCGTGTCGTTTAATGTGCATACGACACTGTGAGCTAGTTTTGAACCATTTTGTGCAAATTGTACAAGGAAATGGACGTTCACCGGTATGAATTCGCATATGTTCTTGCATGTTGCCGAATTGTGTGAATCCTTTGTTACATTCCTGAAAAAAATAAATTAAGTGAGTAAATAAGTTTGAGTGAAATTGGCAAGGGATATGGAGCAGAATCTCTCTGTCATACTAACCGTACACTTATATGGCTTGGATCCGGTATGTAACCTTAAATGCAATGTAAGGCTATGTTTGTGGACAAATTTATGACCACAGACTTTACAACTAAATTTTTTATCATCAGTATGACTAACCTGATGATTGGTAAGACTAGTTTTTGTCTAAAAGTTAAGAAAAAAAATTACTAACAAGAAACAAAAATTACCGTTTTTTGTTTATTACCTTAAATGAAGCGGCACAAGTGCCGCATTTGTACGGTCTTAATTCGGAATGAACCAATTGGTGCCTCTGTAAGAGCTGCTTACTTCTAAACGCTTTATTGCATTTACTACAAACGAAACGTCTTCCTGTATTATGTTCAAATTTTTTATGATGAATGTACTCTTCGAAACTAAACACCTCCGTACACTGATTGCACGCAAACTTGTGCTCCGGAACGAATTTATCATTAGATTCGCTTTTGTTCTTGGTTGATTCATCTGCCAATTGACCAAGTGGAACAGAATTGGAATTTTCTGAAATTCGTTCGTCATTTGGCAGTGATACGTTCAGTTTTATGCTGTCGCTTTTTTGAAGTTCATGTAAAACTTTAGCAGCTTCTTCCATTTCATCGATTTCTTCAAAAACATCGTCTAGAGGATTTTCATCTTGTGAGTTGGACTGGGATATACTTTGTGGGTCGTCAATGTCGTCCATATTTGTTATATTAACATCATATTCGCCTTGAAGTGTGTTAGTTTCCAGAAAACTATTAGAAATTGTTTGCTGTTTTGTATTCGCTTGGGTGATGTCGGGCAAATTTGTGGCGGTATCCATATTTTCTAAGAGAAGAGACTGTAAAATACAATTTTCTGTTTTAAAAGTGAACCAAAAACATGCGATTTTTTAGTGATCAAATTGCTGAAGTAATGTAAGAGAAGCTATGTACCTACTTACCGTTTTGGTTAGAACAAATGGCTTAACACAATACAGTTAAAAACAATGGAAAAAAAATATCATTCCATATACAACACAACAAGAATTAAGAAGCGTGCTTTACGTTTAAATAATAATAGAAATAATCTATTAGCAATAAATAAATGCTTTAACAACAAGAGGCAGACTTTCTCCATGCATACTTTTAAGAGTTAACTTACATAGAGCTCAAAAATTCATTCTTAATCAGTAATTAGTGTATCCCACTGATTCTTTATAAATTCTATACAAAACTTCTTAAAGTTATTTATATTTACTACACTTGCATTATATTTAAGCCTATTATACATTTTCAAACCTTTGTAAATTAACGAATTTTGTGTCCTTGCTGTAGTAAACTTCACTAACCTAAATTCATTCACTCGTCTCAAGTTATATGGCTGCACCTCACTTGTATAAACTAAATAATCACTCAAATAATCAGGCAGTAACCCATTTTTCATTTTAAAAATCAACAGTAACACATTTAGCACAATTCTTTCTCGCACACTCATCCCCATCAACGACTCCAGCATACACTTAACAGACACATACCTATTACATTGAAGAATCGCTCTCATTCCCATATTTTTAAGCTTCTGAAGCCTGTCCATTATTCCACTGGATACTAGGAACAACACTGACGAACAATACTCAAAATGTGGATTCACTATTGTGTTATAAATCTTGATAGATGTAAGTACCGACACCGATTTTCTAATTCTCCTTAAAAACCCGATTTTTTTTACCAATTTTCCCGCATATATAGTTTCCATGCTCTTTAAATTTTAATTTATTGTCCACTATCACCCCTAGATATTTAATCTTCTCCAGTTGCTCAATAAAAGAATCTGCTATCATCAAAGTACCCTCATATTCACCATTGATTGTCATAAATTTCGTTTTACTTGTGTTCAATTTCAATTTATTCATTTGTAGCCACACGTTCAATTTTTGTAAATTTTGTTCCATTGCATATGCACATGCAATGTATAATAATGCATCATCAGCAAATAGCGCTATATTTATGTTGTCCAATACACTCTTTATATCATGAATGTATATATGGAACAGTAGAGTCCCAAGAACAGATCCCTGCGGTACACCCAAGCTTACATTAATTCTTTGAGATATCGCTCCATTAACTTTTCTCCGCTGTGTTCGCCCTGATAGATAGCTTTTAAACCACATCAATTCTTTTCCTTTGATCCCATACTTATTCAACTTATTAATTAAAATATCTATGTCCACTGTTTCAAAGGCCCGTTTGAAGTCCAAAAATACTGAAATTATCTTGTGACTTTTCTGCATACCTTCTTTCCATTTTATTAGCAGCATATTTAATGCTGTCTCACAAGAGTGACCTTTTCTAAAACCTCACTGCTCTTGTAATATTAATTGATTTTCCTCCAGTTGTATTTGTATAGTTTTTATTTATTTACAAATTCGCCAAATACTGACTACTACAAATCAACGAAATTTAAACAGTAAATATAACATAAAAATGAAATATCAAAATAAACTACAGAATCAAAGTGATTAACTATTAAGACTTATCAAATACTGACTAATGCAAAAAATAAAATAAACAACAATATAACTACAAAGAAAAAGAAAAAGTAACCCTAACAAAGCTGATTCTTCAGATGAGATCTAGATAAGTGAAAATCAACAAGCTCAAAATGATTATTAAAAAGACGACACATAGATGTCATAGGCTCATGCATACCATAATTAGTGCGGTGGTGGGGAATATGGAGAAAGCTTTGGTTCCTCAAGGGGCGAGCAGGAATCGATAAACCTAGAGCTCCCAGCAGCTCGGGGGAATCAACTACGCCCCGCAAGCAATCAAAGGCAAAGACAACTCGGGAGTTGTCGCGTCTGCTTTCAAGGGACTCCAATGAGATAAGCTTTAATCGGTTCGCGTAGGGAGGCAGCTGAAGAGGTTCGGTCCAAGGAAGGCCGCGAAGGGCAAATCTAACGAATCTACGCTACACAGCCTCAATACGATTAATATGAGTCGCATAAAAAGGAGACCACACAGGACTAGCATACTCCAAAACAGGTCTCATGAACGTAAAATAAAGGAGTTTAGTTATATATGGGTCATCAAACTCCTTAGACCATCGCTTGACGAAGCCCAGAGCAGAATTAGCTTTGTTTACAATAGTGTTAATATGGTCGTCAAATGAAAGGGTCGTATTTAGCACTACCCCTAAATCTTTGGTCCTGTCAAGTCTTTTCAGAGAGCCACCGTCTAAGGTGTAGTGAAAGTGCACTGGATTTCTTGATCGAGAGAATGACATAGTAAATGATAAAAAGCAGAGGTCCTAGATGACTTCCTTGAGGAACACCGGAGGTAACATAAATATCGTTCGAAAGTGAACCTCGAAATAGCACACGTTGCGTGCGATCAGACAGATAGGAACGAATCCAATTAACAAACATTGATGGAAACACAGAAAGAGAATCGAAAAATAATTTTACAGCGTTAACAATATCACGTTCATTCAGAATATTCGTCCAATCACAGACAAAGAGCCAATTGTTAAGTTTAGAATAACCAGCCTTGCTAAAGTTATAACAAAAATTACTTGAGTCAGAAGATGCCGTCAATACAGGATCAAAACCAAAAATGATATGCAGTGCTGGATGATGACGAGATTCAGGGACCAGGGGAGATAGACAGTGCTTCAACATAGTACTCGAGCAGTCAGATGAGAACACCAAATCCAGGAACCATCCCGAGTCAATCATCACGTTACAGGCCTGTGATATACCGCAAGAGGCAATGGAATCCATGAAGGCCGGAACATACTGTGGGACAGACGAAAAAGATGGTAGTAGGCAATCCTTATCCAAGGAGCGCTCCCAACTGATCCAAGGCATATTAAAATCTCCAAGGAGCATAAGGTCATCCGACGGAAGCAGCAAATCAGCCAGTCCTTCAACACAAGTAGACATCGACTCATAGTAATCAGAGGGCGATCCAGGTGGAATATAGACCGTGGCAATGTAAACATTTTTGTGTGGAAGCTTGAGAACCACACAAATGAATTCTAGGGGATCAGATCCCCCAACATCAACGACCATACAAGGAATGTCATGTCGGACAGCGCAGAGAACATCACCTCCTACTGGAGCATCAGGAGCGGAAAGGTGGCGGTCGCGGCGGAAAACCAAGTACTCAGAGCCAAAAAGCTCAGCGTCTGCAATTCTTCCACAAAGCCAAGTCTCAGTCAGGCAGACCAAGTCAAAACATTTATTCGTCGAGCCAATGAAGAGTCGAGTCGTCTTCGATTTTCTCTAATATTTTTTCGTATGTTGATTTTCCATTCTTCCGGGAACTTACCTTGGTTCATTGACTGATTGATAATTTTCACAAGTACCCCGCCGAGTATATTCCAACTATCCAAGATCATTTTGACATCTATCATATTAACATCCCTCTAATTCTTAATTTTTAGACATATTTTCTTTAATTCCTCCAAATTTGTATTTCGAAACACAAATTGATTATTCACCTGTTGCAAATTATCGTCATAAACTACTGATGTAATAGATGTACTAATTTTTTCGATACTTATATTAAACTTAAAATTCATTCAGATTTAATTTGTGTCATACCAGCCTACATCAATTGTTCTAATTGGGAAATGGACTTCAATTTTTTCGGAGAAGTAGTTGACAATTTAAAAAGTGAAAACATTATTATTTTAGGAGATTTTAACGTTAGAATTGGTAATGAGCAGGCATTGCCTGATGAGTTAGATCTTGGGGTAAATATTAGGAATAGAAGACGTTCAAAAGACCAAATTGTTAACCTCAGGGGTAAGGAATTCATAGATCTGTGTAATGAACACTCTCTATTCGTATTAAATGGTCGTACTAATGGGGACTACGAGGGAGATTTGACATATGTTGGTGGAAATGGTGCTTCAGTAAATGATGTTATTGCAATGTCTTATGATTTAGCGTCACTGATTGAAGGCTTTCAAGTAGAAGCAGAATCTTTCTCGGATCACTTTTCACTCAGTTTAACATTATTTCAAAGTAAATCGTCCAATGATTCAAATGAAAAATCCCTGTCTCTCTTACCGAAATTAAATTGGAGTATCCAAAATGGCGATATATACAAGAGTAGAGTCAGTCATTTATGTGAGATCTCTCAGACATATAACTCTCCTCAAACCGTTAATAGTTTGGTCAACATAATAAAACAGTCAGCAAGACCCTCAACTGAAAATAAGTTTGTTCATGTACAGAAATGGTATGACGTGGAATGTCTTCGCGCCCGAAAAAAGTCATTCAAATGCCTTAACATTTTTCGTAAAACAAATTCTTCGCTTGCTCAGAGTTACTATTTAAAATGTAATAAGACATACAAATCATTATGCATAAATAAAAAGAGATCATATTTTAAAGCATTGGCACTAAACTTAATTCAATTAAAAATACTAAAGATTGGTGGAGTACTGTAAAAGAATTACGTGGTAAAAAGTTCGTAATTGGATCTTCTCTTGAATTAGTAAAACTTTCAAACCACTTTCAGAATTTATTTAGCCCCTCCCTACACTTTTCCACAATTTTATATGCTGCTCCAGACACTCATAACTCTATGTTAGATAGTTCTATTGAAATGCATGAACTCACCACTGTCCTTAATGGCTTGAAAGACAATAAGGTGCCTGGATCTGACCGAGTCTGTTACGAATTCTACAAAAACGCCCCAGAAATTTTTCTTAAGATATTGCTTAGCACGTATAATCATATATTCGATACAGAAGATATCCCCTCTAGTTTCACTAAGTCGATCATTTTTCCAATTCACAAAAAAGGCAGCACTGAACAGGTTGAAAATTATCGCGGACTCTTCTTCATGGATGCAATAGCAAAAATCTTCGTAGCCATACTTAATAATAGATTGCTGAATTGGGAAAGAGAATATGATATAGTTTGTGAAAGTCAAGCTGGTTTCCGCCGTGGCTACTCAACAATAGATAACGTATTCAACCTGTCAAATATAATTAAGCTAGCCCATGATTTAAATAAAAGGAAAATATACGCGTTTTTTGTCGATTTTAAAGCTGCTTTCGACACTGTGAGTCGTCATTCTTTGTTTTACAAACTCTTTAATTATGGTGTATCCCATAAAATGATACGTATACTACAACGGCTCTACAAAGATACGACGGCACAGGTATGGGACGGTGCGAATTTATCTAATAGTTTCCCTACGGCTCGTGGGGTTAAACAAGGCTGCATTTTGAGTCCATTACTGTTTGCCTTCTAAGTAAACGACTTGGAGAACTACTTGGAAACGGGTTTGATAATCCAGGATATGGAAATTAAAATTCTTCTGTACGCAGATGATATTGTCCTCTTGTCCCCCCCCCCCAGGTAGGCTACAGAGAATGATTTTCCAGCTTGAAAGCTATTGTAAGGTATGGGATCTCGCAATAAACCTGAATAAGTCAAAGATAATGATTTTCCAAAAAGGGGGTGGTGTCCGAAAGCAGGGAGAGGAGTGGTATTTTGAGAGCAATGCAATTGAAATAGTAAACAAATATACATACTTAGGCATCGTGCTTACTCCAAAGTTTTCAATGACTGAGCACTTAAAACAACGATATCAAACTGCTAAAATTGGGCTGAGTTCTACATGGAAACATTTCATCACAGGGAAAAACATTAAACATTCAGAAAAGATAAAAATTTTGAATGCAGTTAGTCGATCTGTCCTTTGTTACGGTGCGCAAATATGGGGCTTCAGACAATATGAAGACGTTGAGAAATTGCTCCGCTTCTTTCTGAAAAGACTATTTTTCTTGCCAACGCAAACCCCCAACTACGTGCTTACTTTAGAGACGGGGCTGTCAAATTTATATATAATCTTCAATGCCATTTCACTTACATGCTAAACGTCCTTTACAACTATCATACCAGAAGGTTGCCTCGGAAGCTAGCGTGGATGGTGGCGGACAAAGGGATTTTTTGGCATGAGGTATGGTCTGATCTGGCTGAGAAACATGACATACAGATTAATATAATGGAGAATACTTACAGTGCTTTGAAACAAAAGCTAGTTGAAATCGTTAAAGCGGAGGATTTTTGGCTGAAGTCTAAAGCTATGGACAGGGCAAGGGGTACCGTCCGGCATGGCTTATATGATAAATTAAGTTATTCTATCGAACATAACTATTTCAAAAATGAATTTTCCATTGAAAAGATTAGTTTAATTATAAAGTACAGATGTGGGTTGATTGACTTGAATGCTAGTCCCTGGAGGAGAGAAGGAAGTAGTTTGTGTTCATTATGTAACCTCTCTGAGAGTGAAGACTTATTGCACTGCCTTGGCACTTGTCCTATTCTTTGAGAGTTTCGTGAGTTTTGTTCCTTTTTTACTTTCCTTTTGGGTTTCTAATTTAATTTTGAGTTATTTTTCACCTATGTTTGATAAATACACATTTACTGAACTTTTATATATTAGTATACCAACCTTGACAGACGGCCTCGGTGCCATTGTTGAAGTTTAAATATTACTGTTTCATCATTCATTGAGCACTCGATAACCAACCACCAAACATCCAAACCAATTACACATTCAGGCATTATCTTATACCTCCACATAGCTCGCAAATATAGTATAACCCCAGCAGTTCTTTTAGAAGCAAAATCACACCTTATAATAATGAATGAATGAAATGAAGAAGTATGGAGTAAAAGGAAAGGAATGGTCATGGTTTGATAGCTATTTGTCCGGAAGAATGCAGCGAACTAAGGTAGACAAGGCGATGTCTCAGAGAAAGGCAATAAATGCGGGAGTGACACAAGGTTCTGTGCTGGGTACCCTATTATTTCTTGTTTATATTAATGATATAAAGAGTGTATTGGATGGTGCAAATATTGTATTATTTGCTGATGACGCATTATTGTATGTTGTGGGAGATGATATTAGATTTCTTCGATAAGCGGCAGTCTGGAGCAGTTCCGAATTTTTTGAGAGCTGTCAAAAAATCCTGGGGCACCCTAGGATTTGAAATCTTATCGAACGCAAGTTTGATTGAGAACTGTCATTGTGGTACTTTTATTTAACAGACAACTAAACAAAATGACAGCCAAACAAAATGACAGCTCTACTTTCTATCTCCAGCATTTTCCTGGGGCGAGTTGAGAGCACTTCCGAGCAGCTACGAAGTTCTCGTCGAACACAGAACTATGAGTTTGGAGCAGCTCCAAGTCGGTATCGAACGCGTTGGAGCGCTCTAGAGCGCTCCAGGGCTGGTTATCGAACAGACCTATTAGTGAGTATGTGAATGCAATGGAACATAATTTGCGAGAACTGAGTGGATGGTTAAGAATGAGCAAGTTGAAAGTGAACATTAGAAAAACCAAATTTATGACAATCAATTGTGAATATGAGGGTAATTTAAAAATGGATAGTGATAATATTGAAAAAGTGGAAAAGATAAAGTATCTGGGTGTGATAGTTGATAACAAATTGAAGTTCAAAGAGCACGCGGATTATATATGTGGGAAAATAGGTAAAAAGATTGGTTTTTTAAAAAGAATACGAAAGTCTCTTTCAATGCTTACGGCAATACAAATCTATAATGTAATAATAAAACCGCATTTTGAGTACTGTTCGTCTGTGTTATTTTTACTTGGCAGTGGAATGATGGATAGATTACAGAAACTTCAGAATAAGGAAATGAGAGCAATTCTTTGTTGCAATAAATATGCGCCTATTAAAGTTATGCTGGAGGCATTAAAGTGGATGAGTGTAAGAGAAAGGATTGTGTTAAATGTTTTGTTGTTAATCTTTAAAATGAAGAATGGATTATTGCCTGGGTATCTGAGTGAATATCTGATGTATACAAGTGAAGTGCAGCTGTATGGCTTAAGAAGAGTGAATGAGTTTAGGTTAGTAAATTTTACCACAGTAAGGACACAAAATTCTTTAATTTATAAGGGTCTTAAAATGTACAATAGGTTAAGATATGATAGCAGTGATATGAATGTAGATAGATTTAAGAGATATTGTATAGAATTTATAAAAAGTAAATGGAATGTATTGGTTTGTGATTAAGGAAGAGTTTGAGGTAAAGTTTTTTAAGTTATGAATGAATGAATTAACTATTTGCTAATAAATGAAATGAATGAAAAAAAATATATTGTATTTCTTTATACCAATTTCATCATCATTCACATCTTCCATTATGTGCGTTTCAGTAAGCGCAATTACCAGTTCTTCAAAATGATAGCTCGTTAACAAATTTTTACATATACATTCAGTAAGTATAAAAGCCAACTCAGATGATCTAAGCTTCAGAATTTCCAAACTAAACCAGAAGGCTAAAAATATACTGCCCTTAAGTTCTAAAAAAGGCTGAAGTGATTTAGGATAGTTTAAAATACGTGGAGAAGGTGCAATTGTTATACAAATTATGAAAATCCGAAAAAAGCAACAGTTGCAACCCAAGCATGTGATTTAAAAAATATAAAACAATAAAAACAAAGTAGGAAATATCTATCACCATCAAATTAATCAAATAGTATAAAAATCAAACTAAGACCAACCTTAAAATCTTCTATAATCCCTTCGCCTTGATGTGACTCCTTAATCTGATGAGCCAAAAGTGAATTTCTATCCTTGAAATTCTGCAAGCACTGCGTACACTCAAATAGAATTTTCTGATGTGAAAACCGGTGTTGAAGAAATTTATGTTCTTGCCAAAAGCAAACTTTGCAAATATCACACATAAATCTAGTTTTTCTTTTCACGTATTTATTCTTTAGTTTCCTGTTTTTCTTATCGCTATTAATAACTATTAAGTCGCCTAAATTGATACCTTCATCGTCCTGGACATGACCAATAACCTCCTCGGTTGGTTCCATGAATAAATCTTTATTATCTGATACTTCGTTAACTGAAGTATTAAAATAAGCATTTTCTGATATTCCCATGTCTGCATAAACTTTGTCCAATTCCTTTCCTTGCACCACTTCTTGGTAACGTAAAGGTATTTTGATTTGCCGTTTTCCCCGACCACAGATCTCTTCATATTGCTCCCCTTCTGTTATATCTGAAGAAGCAATGATTGTGTTTGCAAATAATTCTTCAGTGCTTGAAGTTGTTTTTATTTTAGGTGGTCGACCCCGTTTCTTTTGCTTTGGAGAAGAAACTATCTGATCGGGCTGATCAGTTGAAACGATCATATCATTCGACCCATTGTTTTCAAGAGAATCATCAAATTCTAATGCTTCATAGTTCTCGCTAATGCTTGGTTCAGGAGTAATCAATTCTTTTTCAATTTCTGTTTGAGCTACTCTTTCAGCTTTATACAATATCCGCAAAGTTTCTTGCCCGGACAGCAGAAGAGTAAGGAATTCCACAGTTGATTCAACTTGCAAATGACATCCAGGACATATCCATCGTGGAAATTTTCCATCGTCCGAAATCTAAAACACCAAAGTTACAAATAAACTTAAATTTAACTTGCCACAAAAAATTATGATTATTTCAACGACCAAACTGATTCTGGTGGTGTATTAACCACCGGATAAGGTCGAGGAAGTGATACTTACATGCAGCGGCAAAAAAGTGTTAATTTTCACAATTAGCTCTTCCCCGTCATCTAAATTATAAAGAGGATAACCATTTTCGTTTTCTTCAGCACATAAACGACATATATGTGAATTATATAGCGAAATAAATCCAGTTTTCTCTGGTGACATTTTGCTAACTGATGAAAATATATTTTTGACGTTTCGAGAATCTTGACAGATGAAGAAAGCTTCCAAAAGGAAGTGACTATTTGCACTTACGTGTATTTACGTGTGAGTACTTTCTTGGAGAGCTTTGAAAGAGCTTCGAAGAGCTTACAACAACAACTACCTAGTAGGTGGATTAAGTTGGCAACAGTTCAATTTAAACGTTGAATTATTTATGATGTTTTTGCAACAATATATATTTAAAATGAAATTGGACTACGTGCCCCTGAAGTATTTCCTTAAATAAATGCGAATTTAATTTTAAAAATATTATATAAATAAAATGACGGTTATTTTAATTGAAACACAACCAACTTAATCCACCTACTGGTAGTTGTTGTTGTAAAGCTCTCTAAATTAAATGTAAAATTGTTTGTGTAATTTTAAAATTCTGTTTTTATCGATAATGCAGATTTTCCGCAGCAGATTTGTGACAACACGACAGGGCCCGTTCTTGCTAGATGAAGAAGAAGAAACCTGGTTTTTGTTATGGTAGTGGTGTGTTGGATGTGTCAAAAACTTTTTGACGACGGTGGAAAAAAGTTGGAGAGAATTTGCAATTTGCAAAAAGAAATAATTTTTATTCTTCTTGATATAATTGAAAGGAAGCTATTAATATGGTACGTTTTTAAGAAATTTTCAGTGATTTATTTCAAATATTAAAAATGATACAATTACATTTGTAGTCATTCGCAGAAAAGATAGCCGGGCTTATGGCCCGACCAGGACAGGATACTCTTCCCAGAGATGATATCCCTTGGTATATGAAATATGCTGGACGGATATTAGGAATTGTAGGAGCCTTTTGTAAGTAGATAATTTACATAAAAGATTTATAATTTTGTATTTAGACAACGGGTGAAAACCTCAAATCATCCCCATCACATCGATCGATTTTTCATTGTTTAGGGTGGTTTTTTACGCCCACCGTAAAATATGTTTCTATTTGGGACGTAACATTAATATATTAACAAAATATCGGCCTTTTAATTTATAGTCGAAGAAAATACTCTCATTGTTGATTTTTAACATCCTAAAAAAAATCCCATAGAGATGCCATGGTATCTTCTCAACATGGGATGTTTGCTTCGAGATAATTTGACAATATTTAATGGACCTACTGTGTAGGCACTGATAAGATATCAGAAGTGTATTATTCACTCTGATTTTTATTCAATTATCTGTTCGTACGGGATGCGCGACAAGACGAACTTTCTTATCAATTTCTGCGGGTGCGTAACGAGTTCGGGCGGCTGTTTCTAGATTTCTTTTTCTATTTTTCACCTGTACGCTTCAATGAGCTTGCTTCGGTTTAGTTCTTCGATAACTATTGCTGTGTTTGGGTAGCGTAAGCGATCTTGAAACGCTTTCCAAGAAATATCATATTACGAAGATTTGCATTATGTTGTTTCTCAATAAGAAACCGATTGAAGGTGTTCGTGTTAAGATAAATTACAAACAGTCAGTTATTATCTTACTTAATGCACTATAACAGCTAAATATAACTTTCTCTAATTAACATTTCTTCAAAGTGAAGCTGGAACATTTATCAATTGTTTTCTTTGATTAGAATAAATAGTTTTTGATAAACTTTTGATTGTTATTGAATGTTGTGAATCTTCAAATATGTATATTATAGTGATTTATGCAAAATAAGGATTTCCCGTAAAATCAGACAGTCTAAAAACGTATCGGTGCTAAATATTATAAACCACCTCTAACATTTTTGAATGCTTAAATGCTACATGAGTTTATATGTTAGTAAATATTGGGTGGGAGAGATGTAACGTCTGAGTCGATTAATGTAAAAAGATGTTTATGTCAAGGGGAAAGAAAAGTTGTTGAATACTAGCAATTATCGAAGGTAAAGGCGATATATCTCAATATACAAGGGTTATTTAACAATTATGAAGGACTGGAGGTGCTTGTTAAAGAAGAATCACCAGATGTAATTGCGCTTACTGATACGCACACAATGGAAGATGTGGATGATGATGAAATTGGTATAAAGGGATACAATATTATAAGGTGTGATTCTGCTTCTAAAAGAACTGGTGTGGTTATACTATATTTGCGAGCTATGTGGAGGTATAAGAAAATGTCTGAATGTGCAATTGGTTTGGATGTTTGGTGGTTGGTTATCGAGTGCTCAATGAATGATGAAACAGTAATATTTGCGGTTACATATCGTTCACCTAGCTCTTCATCGAGAGTTTTTTTGTGATTTTATTGGGGATCAACTAGATGGTTTGTCACAGATTGGTAAGAGAGTAATAGTTGTTGGTGATTTTAACATTAATTTATCAACTAATGAATGGTTTTGGTGAAAAAATTATAGCCGTAGTACAGAAATTTGTACGATGCAAAATTAGGCGAGGTGAAAGTAATGACTGGTTTACAGAAGATTGAAGAACGAGAAAATTAAAAGATACCGAGTGGCGTCCTTATCAAGTGACCAGAGTGATTGGGAAAATTATAAAATAGCAAGAAGTGTTTACAATCATAAAATAATTGCGGAAAAAAGGAATAAAATCAACAAAATTATTACTAATGCCTCAAACCAAAAGGAAATGTGGAAAAAATTGAAAGAATATGTACTTAAAAAAAGTAAATCTGAAATTAAGGAAATAATATATAAGGGAGAAACCTGCAACGAGAGTACACGAAAGGCAGAGTACTTTAACAAATTCTTTGTGGAAAGTATCGAAGAAATTAGTACATCTATTACATCAGTAGTTTATGACGATAATTTGCAACAGGTGAATAATCAATTTGTTTTTCGAAATACAAATTTGGAGGAATTAAAAGAATTTGTCTGAAAATTAAGAATAAAAGGGATGTTAATATAATTAATGTCAAAATGATCTTGGATAGTTGGAATATACTTGGCGGCGTACTTGTGAAAATTATCAATCAGTCAATGAACCAAGGTAAGTTCCCGGAAGAATGGAAAGAATCAGTCATTGTACCTGTTGAAAAAATCAAGAATACTAATAAATGTGAAGAATTTAGGGCAATTAATATGCTGTCAACATACGAACAAATATTAGAGAAAACTATACAAATACAACTGGGGGAATACATGGAGGAAAATCAATTAATATTACAAGAACAGTCAGGTTTTAGAAAAGGCCACTCTTGTGAGACAGCATTAAATATGCTGCTTATATAATGGAAAGAAGGTATGCAGAAAAGGCACAAGATAATTTCAGTATTTTTGGATTTCAAACGGGCCCCTTTATGTTTCATCAAGAAACGCATCAGTGAGTTCTTTTACTATACTATGCCAACGTAACTGGACTATGCTCTAAAACGACTCGGCTCTTCATTGGCTCGATGAATAATTGTTTTGACGTGGTCTGCCTGAATGAGACTCGCCTTTGAAAGTTCGGAAATACAAGGCGTCGTTTTATAAATCTAAACTTGATATCAGGCTTCCAGCCAAACGGCTTTGGAATAATTTGACGAGTATTGGAATTGGTAAACGTAACAAATCCACCATTGATGAGGATCCTGACGCACTTAATGAAACATTTATAAATTTTAACACACCTTTTAATTTCTTCGGTGATCCTTGCGAATCTATAACCGGCGGTAACTTTTCTTTTGTTAATGTTAATGAGGAACAGGTTGCCAACGCTATTTTCTCCACCAAATCTAAAGCTGCTGGCCTTGACAACATTCACCAAGATTTCATTAAAATTATCCTGCCCATCGTTTTACGATATATTACGCATATTTTTAATACTATTATAACAACTTCCGCCTTTCCTTCTAAGTGGAAATTGGCTAAAGTTATTCCAGTTCGTAAAACCTCTCGGTCCTCCACACCTGAATACAGACCAATATCTCTTCTACCATTTTTGTCAAATACCTTTGAGCGGATACTTTCCTTACAAATCAACGAACACCTAAAGGCTCACTCCATGTTGATTGACTTTCAATCTGGGTTCCGGGCTCAGCACAGCTGTATCACGGCCTTGCTTAAAATAACCGATGACATTCGCTGTAGGATTTCCTCGGAACTGATCACTGTCCTTGCATTGCTTGACTTCTCAAAAGCATTTGATAAGGTTGACCATTATCTCTTAATAGACAAACTTTGTCGTAATTTCGGCTTTACCAGATGTGCCAGTAGGCTTATTTGGTCCTACTTAAGGGGGAGATCTCAATGTGTTGTGTGTGGTGATTCTGTGTCCGGGCTGCTTCCTGTTTCCAGTGGCGTGCCGCAGGGGTCGATACTTGGACCTTTGCTTTTTGTGTGTTTTATTAATGATCTACCTATGGTTGTTAAAAATTGTAGGTATCATATTTATGCCGATGACGTTCAAATATACCTATCCCGTCCTCTAGGGCTTGTTGATGACCTAGTAGATAGATTATGTGAGGACCTTACAGCAATATTAGGTTGGGCTGAGGGAAACAAACTTGTATTAAATGCGTCGAAATCTAATGCTATTGCTATTTACAAGCGGAACTTTGATAGTTCTTGCTTACCTCGCATAGTTATCGATAATATGGTCATCCCTTACGTGAAAGTTGTTAAAGATCTGGGAATCCTGATCAATAGTGAGTTGTCTTGGAATAGTCACATTGACAGTCTTGTTGCTAAAATTTATGGGACCCTACGCAAACTGTCTTTATCGGCTTATTTTATACCTCGCGAAACACGTCTATATCTTGTAAAGACACTTATTGCACCCATTCTAACTTGTGGATGTGAGATTTTTAGCAAGACGGATTCCGTATCCTTTAGGAAGTTACAAGTCGCTAACAATTCCTCTGTACGATATATATTTGGACTTCGGAGACTTGATCACATTTCTCAGCATGCCAACTCTATTTTCGGTTGCTCTCTCAAGACTTATTTTCAATATCGCTCGATATGTTTTTTAAACAATCTTCTTATTACCCGATTTCCCGGTTACCTCAGTGACAGGGTTGTTTCTCTGCGATTATCTAGAAATCTTTCGATAATGACTCCGCATTTTAATTGTATTACTACCGAGAGACAATTTTTTGTTCAGGCGATCAGAATGTGGAATGCGCTACCGCTAAATATTAAAAGGTCATACAACAGCAGCAGGTTCAAAGACATTTTGTTTTCGTATCTCTTAAATGAAGTTGAATAGATAAGTAAGCTCTTTTTACTTTTTATTTTTAATTTTTTTTTCTCCTCAATGTATTCTACAACTTTCTTGATTAATTGAATTATTTTATATCTTTGTTATTTACATTCTTTCTTACTTCTTGTTAATTTTTATTTTTATACTAATGTTACTCTTATTTGCCTACACTTCGAAAAGACTTGTATCTTAATTGTGTAAGGTCTGAAATGTAATAAATGAAAATGAAAAATAAGCTCTTTAGCTCTGATTATTTGGTTTTCAGTCGGGACCGCCACATTTTCCCTCCTGTCCGCACTGTTGGGCCTTTGAAACAGTGGAAAGAGATATTTTAATTAATAAGTTGAATAAGTATGGGTTCAAAGGAAAAGAATTGATGTGGTTTAAGAGCTATCTATCAGGGCGAACACAGCGGACAAAAGTTAATGGAGCGATGTCTCAAAGAATTAATGTAAGCTTGGGTGTACCGCAGGGATCTGTTCTTGGGACTCAACTGTTCCTTATATACATTAATGATATAAAGAGTGTATTGCACAACATAAATATAGCGCTATTTGCTGATGATGCATTATTATACATTGCTGGTAATGATGTAAATGAGTGTGCATAGGTAATAGAACAAAATGTACAAAAATTGAACGTGTGGCTACAAATGAATAAATTTAAATTGAACACTAGTAAAACGAAATTTATGACAATCAATGGTGGATATGAGGGTAATTTGAAGATTGTAGATTGTTTTATTGAGCAAGTGGAGAAGATTAAATATCTAGGGGTGATAGTGGATAATAAATTAAAATTTAAAGAGCATGGGAACTATATATGCGGGAAAATTGGTAAAAAAAATCGGGTTTTTAAGGAGAATCAGAAAATCGGTGTCGGTACTTACATCTATCAGGATTTATAACACAATAGTGAATTCACATTTTGAGTATTGTTCGTCAGTGTTGTTCCTAGTATCCAGTGGAGTAATGGACAGGCTTCAAAAGCTTCAAAATATGGGAACGATTCTTCAATGTAATAGGTATGTGTCTGTTAAGTGTATGCTGGAGTCGTTGATGGGGATGAGTGTGCGAGAAAGAATTGTGCTAAATGTGTTACTGTTGATTTTTAAAATGAAAAATGGGTTACTGCCAGAATATTTGAGTGATTATTTAGTTTATACAAGTGAGGTGCAGCCATATAACTTGAGACGAGTGAATGAATTTAGGTTAGTGAAGTTTACTACAGCAAGGACACAAAATTCGTTAATTTACAAAGGTTTGAAAATGTATAATAGGCTTAAATATAATGCAAGTGAAGTAAATATAAATAACTTTAAGAAGTTTTGTATAGAATTTATAAAAATCAGTGGGATGTACTAATTAGTGATTAAGAATGAATTTTTGAGCTCTATGTAAGTTAACTCTTAAAAGTATGTATGAAGAAAGTGTGCCTGTTGTTGTTAAAGCATTTTTATATTGTTAATAAATTATTATTATTATTACTCTTCTTTGCTTCATCAACTAGAACAGGGTCGCCACTTTCTGGAAAACCGGGTAAAGTCGGGGAACTTTGAGAAGTTTCACTGAAGTCAGGAAATTTTTTCATCCATATATTGAAATTATTTTCTGATGAAGGTCCCATGCTGGCATGATATAATTGAAGCCATCAGTCTAAGTCTATTTCTGAGAAATTTCTACTCCTTGAAATTAATTTATTTCGGTTATTTTGTCTGAGATATAATAAGTTCTTAGATATCCACGTGAACGTGGATTTGCCAAATTCTTAGGAAAATCACGACGACAACTATACATTCCATTATGAGATGTACTGCGGTAAATAAACAATAGAAAAATATGAACTTTGTAAACTTGGATATCTTTATAGGTAATAATAATAATAATTCAAGAAAAAGAAGCTCTCATCGGTCACATGTTATTTATTTTTGCTTTACTCATAATTTTTGTTAAATTATTTTATGTTATTTCTGTTTCGTGATTTTTGTGATAATTTTTATTAATTGGACACTGGCCGAGCTGTACCGTTGAAGGTTTTGCTGAGGGTTGTTGTTATTGATTGCCACTTACCTACTACCACAACAGCATTAACAGCTACCATCTCCTTCACTTTGTCATCACCTTGTATTCCTGTTCTCAGCGTTTACCTACCTCTGCCGAGGCTATCGATGCTACATACTAATTTGGACTTTTTTAGAGTTCTGGTGCCTGCCCGTGCATTTGAACATTGATCTCATTTCACCGATGGATAAGGTTGTCTGGACACATACATACTATTATTTAGCTCCACGGTAATTGCTCTTCATTTTGTACGTTTCTGATAGCTGGATCTGCCATGAAATTACCGACAATGCCATTGCCTGTGACGGCATTTGTGGAGGTTCCTTTCAACTCAACTGCTTAAAGCAAAGTCTAAAAACATCCTCGTCCTCTGTCAGCACTTGTAAAGACTGCTTATACATCAGGCTTTGTCACGTCCTTAGGTTAATGAGGAACATAGCAGACAGTATCTCTGTTATGCCCGATTTTCGCGTAACTGGAGCTAGCTTGTGGAGGAGGGTATAGGTGCAAATAAAGGATTCACTTTTGAGTTTTGGGCGCCACGTGATTTTTTTTGGAGTGATCACGAAACTCCTGTTACCCGTGCAGAAAAAAGAAAAAAAGAGAAAATGTAAGCACTATGATCAACAATTTTATTTCCAGAATCCAATTAAAGAAAAATTCTTTTGCACTACGAATATTTAGGAAAAATCTTTCACAACCAAATAATTTTATATAATATATATCAATTCACTTGCCTTAATCATACCAATATAGAAAATCCGTCCACAACTCAATCCTCACCAAAAAAATAAAAAATAAAAATTCTCCTCTGCCTCTACTAGCAACCTTGACGACCTACCCAACTCACTGCCTAAAACTCCCCGGATACCAAGTCCACCATCTCTTTCCAAATTTCACTGAGCAGGAGTATATGGCTAAAAATCTCACCAACATCACTACTAGCCTGCTCGGCCTTTAAGCTGTATTTGACGATTTGATGACCTATTGGCCTTAGTAAGAAAATCTGGAGCTAGCTATGACCTGCTGCTGGATAATTCGCGTGATATCACTTATAAGATAAGCACTATGTATAGTTCTATTGAGGACATACATGGTGCAATTGTTCCTCCTGCACATTGTGCCAATGCTGCCGCAAATCCTGTCCTCTCTATTGAGGATATTGGGAGTAATTTGGATCATCTTAGAAGGGATAGGTCGTTGTCATCGACTGAGAAGGTCAATTTGAATCTTTTCTTGCGTCGTAATTCTGAGCGGCCTGCTTGCCTCTTAATGCAACACCTTCTGGCGAAATCACGCTCCAGCCGAAGACACCGGAAAGATCAGACTCTGTTTGCTGGCACTCTGGATGACATATGTTCTCCTAATATATCGTCGAGGTTGACTGCTGCTTCAACCTCTTCTACTAGGGATGGTGTCGTGAGCCCGCGTATGGCTTCCAGTACCGCATCAACAATTCCAACCTCTTGCGATGTTGCTGACGCTGCATAGCCATCTGACGCACCTGATTGCACCGGCTGAGCTTCCACGTCATATTTTCTTGTCACGGTTGCATTACGACACCACTGAGGATGACATCGTTAACTTTATTTCATCATGAACTGGGACTGATCGGAGCTTGATTGTCTGCAAAAGAATTGATGCACGACGCGGACAGCACGGTCGTTCCTTCTCTAGTTCATTTAAACTTCTTATACCGGATTCTGTTTTTCATTCGGTACTTTGCCCCGACATTTGGCCATGTATCTCTATCGTACGTGAATTCATTCAGAGGATTCGCTTGAACGCAACTACAGCCCATAAGGTTTCATCAAAAAACGCATCAGTGAGTTATTTTACTATACTATTCCAACGTAACTGGCTCTTCATTGGCTCGATGTTAATAATTGTGGAAGAATTGCAGACGCTGAGCTCTTTAGCTCTGAGTATTTGGTTTTTCGCTCTTGTCCGAGCTGTCCGCCGTGACATTACTTGCACGGTCGTTGATGTTGAGGGATCTAATACCCTCGAGATCCTTTGTGTGGGCTCCCACACCAAAACGTATACATTCCCACGGTATATATTCCACCTGGATCGCCCTGATTTCTATGAGCTGATGTCTACTTGTGTCGAAAGACTGGCTAATTTGCTGCTTCCGTCAGATGACCTTATGCTTCTTCAAATTTCTATACGCCTTGGGTCGGTTGGGGCGCTCCTTGGACCAATATTGCCTACTACCATCTTTTTCGGCTGCTCCACAGTACAGTTCAGCCTTCACAGATTCCATTGCCTCGTGCGGTTTATCACAGGCCTGTGACGTGATGAATGACTCGGGCAAGTTTCTAAATTTGGTGTTCTCATCTGATTGCTCGAGTACTGTCGTGAAGCACTGTCTATCTCCCTTGGTTCCTGAGTCTCGTCATCATTCAGCACTGCATGTCATTCTTGGTGCTGATCCAGTATTGACGGCATCTTCTGATTGAAGTAACTTTTCATATAACTTTAGCAAGGCTGATTATTCTAAACTTAATGATTGGCGTGACATCGATAATGCTATAAAATTATTTTACGATTCTCTTTCTGTTTGTTTTGCTAAATGTGTTCCTGTTTCAAGGTTTCGTGGTTCGCATACATATCAGTCTTGGCTCAATAGTTTCGTGAAGCACTTAGAGAATCTAAAGAATAAGGCTTGGAAGCGGTTTTGTTTCTCAAGGAGTGTTGTTGACTACTTCGCTTACTCCATGTTACACAAACATGACACACTTCTGGAAACTTTTTGCTAGTCATTGATTGATTTATTATTCTTAAGATCACTTGCTTAAATGTTGAATATCATTTTTTTTCACAAAGTTAAAATCGCTCTTTTTGTTTATGAAGATGGCCATGGTTCCCGGGATCGAGACCAGATCTTCCCGCTGGTTTTTAAAAATTGAATTAAAAAATCCACTCCGTCTCTGGGCTGTTGTCTAGCTCGCAGCAATGCAAAAACAAGACCTTCAAGTTCCCTCACTCCCCTTACCCTAATTTCCTTCCGGCCGAAGCCATGCTATCGTATCAAAGGGTTGTCCCCTATTCTTTGGCCACATCGTAAAAAAACAAAATGTCCACCAAATCGGGTAAGTTAATACTCCGAAATTTAAATATAGATTCAATCTCATCAATTAGGTTTCTGTATTGAATAGATGTTATACCATCGTTGATTCCTTCCACACTCTCGATACAGTATTTGTTGAATTTTTCGGCCAGATCTTCTTCTGCAATATTTCCGTCAAAATATATGCCATGAATGTCCTCTCTGTCGTTTTTTGAAACTATAAATATTATATTGCCTTAAGTATTCTCCACATTGACTTTTGATCCGTACAAGAACAAAGTTTGTTTTGCGTGTATCTATTTCTTGCTTGCTGAAGTCGTCTTGTTCATTGTTCGACAATAATGCTCGCTTCCTTTTCCTTACTCCTTTCTTTCTAAGTTTGCGCAATTCTCTATCAAACCATTTATTTCCTCTATACCTTTGTCTGTTATATTTAACTCACTCACGGTACCCCCTTCAAAAGAAAACATTATCACTAGATCTATTAATGTTTCAGAGGATGCCGTTATACTTGTTGGTTCGTTTACTATTTGCTTAGTCTCGTTTCCGAACAATACATTTTGAATTCGTGTTTTGTAAATATTATTTTCGTATATCCATTCAAAAAGTTGCTTGGAAAATCATTCATGTCTTCGACACCACAAATATGACCATGACATATTTATACAATGTAAATCTAACCATCAGTCCCCAAATTCCATTTTGAATCACTACAGTTTTCAGTAATACGAATTGCCATTGTTTTTTCAAATAAATCATGACACCTCCAGCATGGCTTGAGTTACTATCACATCTCAAGGAAAAATAACCAACAATTTCTATTTTTTTATTACTAATACCTTCTGTAAGATGAATTTCAGATAGGATTATCATATCAAAGCCGCCAGCTACTACCGATGTTAATAAGTCATTATAATTACTATTTAAGCTTTGTATATTCAGATAACATTTAATTTGCCTTAATCGCTAATAGTTGGTTTTCTTTTTTCTGATGTTAACTTGCCTATTATGTACTGGACATACTTTATCGCGACTTTCATGATTCACATTTAGATGTAAACCCAAATTTGTCTTAGTCGTATCACAATTATCACACTGCCTTGTATAATGCTTATATTATTTTTCACATATTATGTCATTGTTACAGTCCTTGGTTATATGGTTATATCCGCAACATTTGAAGCATCATCTAACTTATACGTATTCCTGCACAAAACTTTTATTGCATCCTATATAAAAGGCATCATTTTCCAAAACTCTCCACCCACCTCAAGTACAGCTTTAAGGATTTTTGAATTTTTGAAGCCACCGTAAATTTTATTACGTTTCACAAAACGGCATATGGCGTCTATTACAACGACTCTCCACCTGGTCCGGGTTTGCGTCAACGCCTTCAACCGTGGTCACGATTTGTCGATCTGGGTACCTTTCCTCTAGACGGATCTTCTCCATGTGTTACGCGGTCGTCCAATTCGGCGTCTTCCTTGGATTCCGTGGAGACTGCAATCTAGAGCCAGCTGGGCGATGTTGTTTGGCTCTTTTTCTGAGTGCGTGGCCTATCCATTGCCATTTTCGCTGTCGAATATATTTGTCTATCCTGTCTTGGCCTGTAAGTCTGTGTAGGTCTTCGTTGGTAATGACCTCCGGCTAATGGATGCGCCGGAGACACCGGTTGACAAAGGCTTGTAGCCTAGATGTTATTTGACAGGTCACTTTCCATGTTGAACAGCCGTACAACAGAACAGATTTTAGGTTCGACTCGAAACGGAGTTTTGTGCGTCTGGAGATGTTGTTATTGATCTCATTAAGAGTATTAAATTGTTGAAAGTCAACATTTTGAGAGTCTTAAGTTGTTGATAATCGTTAGCCGTTGATAAATACTCTACCCCTTCAAGCAATAATAAATAATTTCTAGTTTGTCTGTTTGTTAAAATACAATCAACGATCAATCAATCTGGTCTTCTCGTCAATAATACCTACCAGACTTTCCATATTACATATATTCAAATCCCACTTCTATAACATTACTGTAGGAAAACGGGAATAAATAAAAGTGTGAATACATTGCACTCATTTATTTAAATGAAATAAATAGCACGTGGCACGATGATTAGAAAAATTATTTATAACGGTAGGAAAATGAAAAACAAAGCCCCATAGTGCCAAAAGACAAAAATGGGCGCGTGATATATAAAAGCATAAACTTAAAATTCTTTACATAGTTTCACGATACAACGTAAAGTCAGGAAAAAATCTCATTTATTATTTAGAAAACCGGGAAAAGTCAGGGAAATTGGGTCTTTGAAAAAGGTGGCTTGTAGGGGGATAAACGGCAAATTTAGGTAACATTTAAACACATTGTCATAAAATAATTGTTTTTTAATTGTGGTAACTGAAAATAAAGAACATTTGAAAAGCTAAAATAAATTTTTATATTTTTTTTTAACAGTTGCAATACTTTTTGGGCTATATAACTGCTTTGGTGTAGTATTCCTGAATATAGCCTGTCTTGTCTCAGGAATATTGCAAATGTTAGCTGGCTTTCTTGTAATGGCAATAGAAGCACCATGTTGTTGTATGTTTATTGATTATGTTCAACAGTTGGCCGACAAGGCTGACAGAAGACCTTATTGGAATAGGGCTGCTCTATACTGCATGTAAGTTATATTTTTCACTAATAATATTAATCTAAATTTTGACAATGTAAAATATTTCTTTAGAATTGCATTACCACCTGTGATTCTTTGCCCAGGACTGGGCAGTATCTTTGGATGCGGTCTAATATTTGGTACGGGAGTCGTTTATGGAATGATGGCATTGGGAAAGAAGTAAGTAACAGATTGGGTTCCTATGATGTCAAATTTGCTTTATTTTGTGTTGTTTTGGGGCTAAATATTAAAATCAATAATAATTGTGTTGTTCAAAAGACATTTGGTTGTACGTGACAAGTCAGTTATTAAAAACTGAAGGTATTCAGAAATTTAATGTTGTAACTAATCGATCATATCGACTATGGTGTTGTTTAAATTCTAATTGAATTGTAATCTTTCATCTATATAAATTCTGCCATATTCTTCATTGTTGACACAATCAAATAAAGATACAAAATACAACCTTAAGTCATTCAAATTACCAATCACCTGAATATTTGTACAACTAAAGGTCTTTTTATATTTATACGTCAAAAGTGAATAACGTGTTAACTTACTCTATCATGTTTGTCCCTTCTATTTCGTTCATGCTTACATTAATGACTACTTTTTAAAAACACGTACTAAAACAAACAAAAAAACCATTGAGTAGAGGAACACGCGAGGATATGGCTGCCGTAGCATCACCGACAGCGATGTCATCTGGACAAGGACCCGTTCCAACAGATCAACATACAACATTAATGGAAGATCCAGATGTATGGCGTCCAACATAAGTCTCTTCCTAAAATCCTATCAAACATTTTCCATTCAAATCTCTTCCAAAAATGTAAAACAACTGACATTTTTGCTCATATAGATTTTAAAAAGTATCGTCGTTGATCATTCTAAGTTTTTGTAAAGTAAAATTGTAAAAAAAAAGTATTCAAATCCATTGATCCACCCCACCATTTCACTTATCAGTCCTGATCCACCTGTCCTTATATATAAGTGATTACATTGCTCCCATCATCTTCGAATCTATCACACGTTATCGATCGCGCTTATAATAATCCCTAATCCTTGCTGGCAGTACATTTCATCTGTAACTATACTCGTCGTCTTATGACATAACTTCAAAAGGCAAATAATTTTCATCTTTAATGTTTGGTGTTGGTTCATTTTAATCACTTTACTTTTTCACTTATTTAATTGCATGTTTTTGAAGTGAATGAAATTAAATTTTAATATGTTTCATGCGCGATTTAGCATGTACATTGTTTCAATTTTAAAGAATTTGTTATATACTATGGTTAAGGCTTTCATCATTACTTAGGTACTTTTACTAATTAGCATGAATTTACAATGATTTACGTTCTAATAATTTACTTAAAAACTGATCCTAATGCAACGAACTGTGTACATAAAAGTTTATCGATTTAATCTGGTATTTATAAACTTTTCAGCATTGCACAATTAAAATAATTCAAAACGTTCGCGTATACTCTTTATTGCTAAAATAGGCATTTAAGATTGTGTTCTTGACAATATATATGTACATATATAAATACGCAATATATATTTGTCAATTTAGTACACATAATTACAAATTTGTACAATCAACTGATTTTTTCTTTCTGTAGACCGAAACACAAAAACTCACAATAAGCATGACAATTTGTTAGGAAAACTTAACAAGTCCTAGTCAAGCGCTGGCGAGCTAATTAACACAGCCCTAAGGATATTCAATGTCCTGCCTTTTTCAATAGCAGAATGTACTTTTCAGTTTATAACTATAAAAGGCTATTAAAGATATGTCAGTCATATCGCTTAATCTTCTCTCAGACGTACAACTGAAGAATAGTGCCGTGTATTATGTTGGTGATACAGTAGAAGTGGAACTTTATATCGTTAGGTCTGCTAATAAGCTCGCCACCCCTATATATTTAAACTAAAAAACCTGGTAGGGGAGACCGGGGCTATTTGATACAACATTTGTCATCAACTTTTTCTGGGAAATTGTTGCATTAGACAGGAAAAATGAAAGATGCAGTTTTGTAGAAATATATCAGAGTTATAAATTTGCTTCGGAGAGTTTTGTGATCCGCGCAGGGGAAATGGGTGAAAATTGCGTTTGAAAAAAAATACGTTTTGTATCAAAAAGCCCCGACCTTGATACAATTAGCTGGATTGCAATAGAGTTAGTTTTAGTCCAACTTAAGCACTGAAAATGCAATTAAATGAAACCAAATGACTGTAATTGCAAAATAAATTAAAAGCGTTGGTTATTGTTGTGAATTTTTATTAAAATAAAAAAAATTATGAAATTAACATTACATTTCTTGCTTTTCTTCGCTGCTGTGACTTTCTTCTTTTTTTTTCATAAATCCACCGGTTGTCGCTTCCTTTTATATGTTCGCACCATTTTGCTGCAAAAAAGTAACACAATAATGCATAAAAACATGAAAATACACAATTTACAGATGTATCAAATAGCCCCGTGCAATTTGTATCGAATAGCCCCGAGGCATGCCGAAGCACACTATCGACTGATTAACCACTATGCCTAGTAAAAGTGCACAAATCCCATCCATCATAATTTAGCAGACACTTTACGAATAAGAACACAACTTATCTTTTCCTTTCTAACAAAAAAAATTAAATTTTCACTAATTTTCACTGCACTCAATTTATTACGCACGATGCGCAAAAACACAAATTTCACCGAAAAGACGCTTCCACTATGATCGCTAACCTCAAATTTTGTGTGGCGGTAGTGTTTGCTACGCGTCACTTTCTGATAAAATAGCTTCGACAATATGGGTTTTCATTTTCAAATAAAGCGCTTGTTTCAAATAGCCCCGTGTATCAAATAGCCCCGGTTTGCCCTATTTATTGATTTTCAAATATTTTATAAATTCAGATTCTTTTCCGAAAGTCATACGTGTGAGATGATAGCCAGAATGTTAGAAATTCAAATTAATAGTATCTTACGCTGTAGCTACATTAAATGAGGATACATGCATGAAAATACCAAGAGTTCCCCTATTCGTAAGCAAAAACCAATTTTGTTTTGTTTGTTTAATTCAATTAAAATTTTGAGAGTCAGTTCACACATCAATTCTAGTACTTTAATCCGAAATGTTGGATATACTCGGAAAGAAAAAGAAATCACAATGTGATATACAGTTCGAGAAATTTTTAAGAAAGAAAGTCGCCGTATTTTTATCACAAATCATTGCTTGATAAGTGCAATGTGTGGATTTGTGTTGGCGTGTATGCTTATGTGTCACTTTTGGATGCTTTCTTTTCATAATTTTCTTTAGTTGTATTAGAACATCGTGATACAAGTTTGAATTTACTGCCTGCTTATAATTTTGTTTCTTACCAGAAAATTGTTCAGCCACTTCTCTTGGAGTACTTACTAAACTTAGTATGTTTAATTGACGAAGGGTCATATATACAAGGTGTTTTAATGCACTATATTTTTGTAGTGCCCTGGTAACACTATGTTAAGAAGTTTGTATTTCTTTCCCGAAAATTTTTAAAGGCTCCAACTTTGCACTACGTGAAATTTTTGCCGTGACAACATTCCTGCCTTGATCTTTTGAGTTTTCCGTTTTTTTGGTTCTAAGAATTTGTCGATGACTAAAATTTGTTGAGAGTTCGAGCAAGATGCATTGCTGAGATCGAATTACAGAAAGCTTGTGCTTGTTCAGACGGTTCGCTTTAGTGCTCCTTCGCCTCGTCATTCGATGGTGCGTTCGGGTGAATACGAAGTGTCGCCTCAAAGCGAAATTCAGAAGTGGACTCGCGTTGATATTTCTGGCCATTTCACTGTTTCGATTGGAATATTGGTTAATTGAATTGTAAACGTTTGTGTCAATTTATAAATATTAGATCCACCTGTTTCCACCGCCATAACAGCAACTGAAGTATACTCGTGAAGAAATTTTTATTTTGAAAAGATGCAAAACTAACGGTAGAGCAAAACGTGTAAACAGGTACGGTACCTTTCGATCCGTTGACTTATTCTTGACTTTAATTTCATTTTTTATGTTTTATGAGGTAGCCAAAGCCCAGGGGCCACCCCTATGATGCGCTTAGCATGGCTTGGTCGGAAGGGTATTAGGGTAAGGGGAATGAGGAAAATGGAATTTCTAGATAAACAACAGCCTAGAGTTGGAGTAGATTTTTCAATTTCGTATTAAAAACTCGAGGGGAGACCAAGTCTCGAACCCTGGACCCATGGCGTGGTGATCTTTCCAGTCAACCAATTGATCCAATTCCGTTTCCTGCCTGCTTTTTGCAATCCTCAGAAAAAATAAATTATCTGAATCTGAAGATATAACAGTTATTTGAAGAAATTACTTTGTAATATTAAGAAAAGCGTAAATTTACTAAATACGAATTTTGAGGGAAAAATTTTGGTCTTTGCTTTAACGCCGCACTAGGTGCCCTTGCTGCAGTTTTCTGTATGGTCTGTATGGTTCACACTTTTCTATTCGTTATGATTCTTCTCCTTTTCTAGTGAATTGGTTTTCTCTTAATTCGGTCCATCTGAGCATTCGGTCGTGAACTTCATTGCCTATAATCTGTTTCAATAAGATCAGTACACGCTCTTCTGGACTATTTCTGTCTGCTTTATTATCCCATCATTTTCCTATGCATGCATCCCTCTTCCTCAGCACGCTGTTGCCACGATTTCAGCTAAGAACATTTTCGGATTTTTCCTCATGGACTCTGGTTGCCATATCAAAAGCATGTAAATATAACAAGTTTCTTGATGCATCCATAACCCTTCACTAGGGCTTTTTTCTTATTAACAACTGTACAACATTGAACCAAAAATATATACATGTCGCAAAATAAATAATTCAAAACAATTTATAATAAGTAAAATCCAATTTCTCTTTTATTCAAGCATTTCTATTAACCTTCTGCTAAAAGATATAATATGGCTACACTAAATGTTCTTTCCGACCAGTCCTGTCACTCGAATTCGTATTGCATTGGAAAACTTCGCATGTAAAAACACCCACCACTCACCACTGCGTGCTGATCATTGTTAGTCGTGCAAAAGCATATGTGCTGATTGTTCTTATCAAAATCAGTGCCTCTTGGTTGACAAACCAAAAGGATGACAGGTACATGTTTTTTGGCGGTTTTGGGAAATTTGGCATCATAACTTGCCATTTACAGTGTACTGCAAATCTTTTTGGAACAGAGTATAGTAGTCGTGAGCTTCACTGCGGTCGTTTGTCAGATTTATATAAAATTTTAAGGATTACTTGACTGGTAACATTTTTATTGAAATAAACCAGAAAAAAAATCAATTTATATTGTTTAATACTTCTGTACTCTTATTCAATTCTTTTATTGGAAAAAAATTATTTTGTCCAATCAAAACAGATTTTAAAGCAAATATTCGTGAAACTCTGTGAATAAAATTGGCAACATGAACGTGTGAATACCCCACTCTATTCACGAAGATATTTCAACATTAGAGCAGCATTTGCTCACTAATTTTTTAGACAAGCGAAAATACGGATGGCATAGAAGCTATATTGCATTTCTTCATATCTCATGTGTGTGATTGCCAATGACTTATAACTATGGACGGATAGATGTGTCAAAATTACTTGCCGCAAAGTGAAACACTTTTGTATATTCATCCTTTTCCCTTAAGTGTATTGCATTGAATTCTAAATGGTAAATTCATAGTTAGTTCATTGAGTTTTATTTCGGATATAGTAATATGAAGACTCTGTGAACTTTCTGTTTCAAAGTACGAATATTTCATTCTTACTTAGTATAAGGCGCTACAATATTTGTGACATTCATAATTTGAGATATCGGAGTTCTCACCGATCTAAAATATTTTCGATCTCGATTTTAAAAGATTTCAAATTATGTTTCCAACTTTGTAAGCGTATTCAAAACAAGGAACCACATGTAATACAAATATGCCAACGTAAAAGAAAATACATATCTTCGCTCTTATTCTGGTATATTTCTAAATTCTATTTTAAGAAATACGAGGAGCAGAGAGAAATAGTATATCACAAAAAAATAATTTCAGAGCAGAACAATGGATTTTTCTCTCGACAGTATTAGCGAAATACTCGAAATAAATATGCAGGCAAAAGAGGTTTTTCACCACTGGTTGTATCAAAATGAAATAGCATATCGTCCGTCCTTAGTTGTAAGTGATTATGTGTAGCAATGATTTCAGCGAAAGTGACATGCACTTTTATTATTTTATGACTATTTTCTGAAAGACAAGGGCGTATTTTGAATAGCTCGGTATTCTTGTCTAAGCTGTTTTTTAACGTTTTTTCGCATATCTTTTAGACTACTACTATTATCCTTGTATATTTAAAGTAGTGCGATCTGATTTACCTCGAGAGATCTGGGTGATCTGGTTTTCATCACCGTGAGGTACCAGTTCGCTATGTCTCTCTCTCTGGCTCCTATAACCACTTGTGGTGCATAGGGCGTCATTAATGATGATAAGGAAATGCGAAGGTGACAGTATGCATCCTTGTCTCACTCCATTCAGCACTTAGAAGCGCTCCAACAGTTTTCCTTTCTGTAGGATGATAATAATTTTTTCTGGGATGTCTTGCCTACGTAAATCTGCTAATATATAATCCCCCATCAATGTTGTCAGACACCTTCTCAAAATCGACGAACATTAGACGTAAAGTGGACCTCCATTCGGCGAATGATCGATGATAATTCGAAGAGTGTTGATTTAATCGTTGCAGGAATAACCGTCACGAAAGCCTGCCTGCTCATCGCTAAGAGTGCGCTTAATTGTATTCTTGATTCGCATTAAGATGATTTTAGCCATGAATTTGGAGACTGCAGTTAAAAGACTGATACCGCGCCAATTGCTACAACTCCTCAGGTCGCGTTTTTTGGAAATCTTCACAATTACGCCTGTTTTCCATTCACTGGGTTAGGTCTTTCCCAACATTCCTGGATTACGGGGAGAAGAATATCAGCCGCAGCAATAGGATTCGCCTTAAGTAGTTTTACTGCTATTCCATCAATTACTGTGGCCTTACCGAGGTCTATCGATTTAATTGCCTCAGTCAACTCCAATCTTGTCGGAGTTCTAGTGTTAATGTTGGTTGCAGCCGGTGAGTTTTCAGGCTCGTGTGAAAAGGGTATCGTGTCTTTCTTGCCAGTTTTTTGACAATATTGTAAAGATCTCCACGGTCACCGCGGTAGGCTGGTTCTTCTGTTGCTAGAGATCGGTATGCAGTTCTGAGATGTTGTTAAACTGCAACGTCACGTCGGTAGCAGAATTAATGCGGCGTTTAATCTGCTTCCTATCCTGTGTTTTGCACTATGTGTCGTCTTCCGGTCTCTTATCGTCCCAGATGTTCTGCACCAAAGCTTACAAAACATTTCTTCGCCCTTTACCATTTTTGGTCGATGGAGTCGGATGTTCGGTGTTTTAAGCCTCTGCACATTGAGCCATGACATATTAGATGTTATGTTACGTGGCGTACGTGCATAAGCGAAAGTTAGCTGTTACAAGATGGTGATCACTGCCAACTTTTCGAAACAATAAATATGGTCAATCTGAATCGCAGTTCTACCATCTGGGGGAAACCCAGGATGTTAAGTGTAGTTTTTTTTTGTTTATATAAGGATATAACGAAGATAAGTTGCCTCGAGTTACAAAATTCAGCAAACAACTCCACATTTGCGTTCCTGTTTCCGAGTCCAAGCTTCCCCATTACATGTTCCAAGTCGATGTTGTTAAAGCCAATCTTAGTGTTGAGATCTCCTACGACTATTCTGGTATCACCTTTAGGAGCCTTGTCAAAGGAGTCGTCAAAGAGCTGATAGAACGCTTCCATAGTTGTTATATCCGCTTGCTCGGTCGGCGCATAGCATTGAATTATTCAGATGTTATGTATCCTTGTCCGGAATCTGGCGGTAATGATTCGGTCGAATATTAGTGATCAGTCCATTAGTGATTGGCGGTCAAGCTTGGTTAGCAACAATACTTCACCTTCGCTATGTAGCGCTGGCCCTTTGCTGCGCTGATGAGTTCACAGGCTTTGCTGAATGAAATGTTCAAGCTTGTTGTTGTGACCACATCTTTTGTCTTAGTATCACCGATTTAAGGTTGCGCTCGATACCCTCTAATTATTACAAAATGCCTTTCTAGTAAATTTTGAGTGAAAAATTGTCTCCAACTTATAACAGAGCAGATTTTTACTTTGACAAGGGGATAATTTTTAAAATTTACCAGACATTTGTTAGTAACAGTTTAGTAATATGAATTAGTAAGAATTTGCAAGAGGCAAAATGTGATATTTTCTAAAATTTGCCCATTTATGGATTTAAGTAGAAATTGTTTATGAATTCAATTGAATTGGTGCAATTTCGTAAAAATAGCATTTTACTAGAGGACTAAGAGGTAGTCTATTTTGCACCAATTTTAAGTCCAAACCCTTAAAGTTTTCTAGAAAAAGTTTTAATCTTAGAATATTAAACGTTGCGATCTACTCAAAAAAGTTCTCTAGCATGAAAAGCTTCCAGCATGGCGTATGTTCCAAAATGTTGTAGACTATATGGCATGATCAATTCAATTATTTGGTCTTTTTAGTGGTGGCAATCTGGCTAGTCCAAAGTAATAACATTTTGTCTAAAACCTTGAATTGTTATGGGAGTTTCTTGTCTTGGGTCGTCGACGAATAGACCTAATATGTTTTACAAATTAAGTTCCTGTCCATATGTATATTTGATATTGAAGCAAACTTAATGTAGATGATCATTACCTGCATTCGTAGCTGGCTAGATTAAATCGCGTTAATGCTGTTAACTAAGGTGAACTATAGTTTAATGTGTAACAACTTTTTGTATTATACACTCAATCATTTATTTATTCGGAAAAAAATATTCGTTTCCATTTTAAAGGAAATGCAAAATTAGTTTTGCTTGAAGTTTACACCTTAAAGACAACGCCAGAGTAGCATGCATTTGCATGATTGCATCGTAGCACAAACTATTTACATCAAGTTAATATCTGTCACAAAAGTAGCGCTTAGCACTCACTATTTCGCTCAAAATCTGTTTTACTAATCGAAAAATATCTCTTTTCTTAGGGCTTCAGCAGAGGAAATGCGTAGTGCAGCAGTGCAGTCAGGTTTAGCGGGAAGCACGACAACTACTAGTGATCGTGCTAGTATCGTCAACAACGCTCAACCATTTTCATTTACAGGCGCTGTATCAACAGATAGTAATGTGTGATATTTAAGATGAAAAATTTATTTAAAAAAGGAGAAACAAAACATAAACGAAACAAAATTTTGTTCAAAAAAGACTTCCTGTACTGCTCTTTTGTTATTTTACAAAAGACTAAAGAATTATTTATTCTTAAATATAAAGTTAAATTAAAGATAATGAAACCGAGAGAAGAGATCTTAGAGTATATATTAGCAATATAAAATAAATAAAACAAAAGAAAGATGACAAATATAGTAAAGATTATAAAAATTGTTGATTATATGACTATTATTAGTAGGAGTATGCCATCGTGTTTACTGAGGAGACGTTGAGAATTGTATTGTATAAAGTGGAAAAGGGGGTAATATTGATTTTGTTTATTAAATTTTATTTATTGGTGAGATTTTACTAGCAGAAATTGTATTTATTATTAAAAACAATATTATGGAACAAAAATTATAGGAAATATTATGTAAGCAAAACTATATCATAGAGTAAAGCTTTAGGGAAAGAGTGAGCTCGAGATATTAGTAATTTAACTACTTTTTCCGTCGATTTATTTTTATCACATAAGTATGATACTTTTATTTGTATAATGTTGAATATAATCATTTAAAGTTTACTTTGGAAGTAAAAAGTTGTTTAAAGCAAATGTGATTTTCTGAACTGTCTTGTATACATCTCGCACTATGTACAAAAAATTAAAGCTACCTAAAGATCTGTTGTAGTTAGACAAAAAAGGTCGACTTAATCCCTCACAAAGTTCTTACGACAATTGCATTAACTAAGTCGAGATAAAATACATTTTATTGATAATTTGGTATTTGTTTTCGAATCCATTGAAGTTTAATCGACTTATGTAGAGTGAGAAAAAGTGGAAAAACAAATTTTAGTAGTAATAAACATTCCAAAATTTTTGCAACGCACCTGAATATCATACATGGCATTTCCTTTATTTTATTCGAAATTGGTAAATTTATGAGCATACTAGTCGGTTTGTGATTTCTTGTTTGAATTAGACACTTGTAAAAATGTGTACGAGACAGAGAACTTTCTAAAAATATTACAAATTTATGAATTTTTCTTATTCTTTACTTCCATCCTGTCTAAAACATAAAAGACTTGAAAAATTGTTTACACGCTTCGTTTTAGTGCTGTCATAGATAATTTGTCATGTAAACTTAAGCTTTATTAGATTTTTACATCTACATGACAGATTATCTGTGATTTTAAAATTAAATCTATTGAAGTCATAGACAAGATTTACATGTTACGCGTTTGATTTAAATTTTTATTTAATAAGTTTATGTTGTTAGCGCGGTAGCTTTTATTAGTTAGGAAACATAAAACCAACTATGTAATTTCCATTATCAAAAAATAATGTTAAACTCATTTTGTGATTATATTGTATTATCTCATAATATTTTTTTCTATATTTGTTTTTTTTTATTTATTTATCACCTGCTTAAGTTTTAACAGGAAATGGGACTGTAGATAGTTCCACTTAAGTTAAGGGTTTTCAATTGATTAGCTTGCGTATTCCTTATTCAAAAGAGGGTCCATAAGACGTATACATTTGCATGTGCAATTTCTGTTTAGTACAGCGTTGAAGGCGACTGCCCTAGGCAGTTAACTCTCTGAACACTAATCTTCACTGCGGCAAGTAATACTTTATTACCAAGTAATACTTTATTACAAGTAAAAATTTATTACAAAACTTTAACATTCCGAGAAAGTATTTAATTATTTATATAGTGCTAGGTAGTGCCATAAACGAAGGAATGTATTGTATTGTATGTTATTCCTTCGTTTATGGTAGTGCACACACAACTAGACTGACCAAGCTAATTTCTCTAGCTGTAAAGAGAAGACAATTTATTGTATTGGCCCCTATTGTGACTGTCGATTTGCGCTCGGCTCGACTAGCCAAGTCTCACTTTCACATTTAAATTGTTAGAACAGTGTTGCATCTTGGCTAGTCGAGTCGAACGCAAATCGACATTCGCAATAAGATCCATTGTTTACTATGGTTATTGTGTCGAACGAAACATAAACAATTTTTAAAGTAAATCATGGAATGCTTCAGTAGGAATTGATTTTTGAATATGAATATGTGCTGTGGTTAATTATGCCGAATAAGCAAGGCAAACGAATTTGACAATTATAGCTATTGCTGTCATCTCGTATATTCGCTAATTTCTTGACGTCATTAACTCTCCCAAATGAGATTAAATTGAAGTCTTGAAGTTGGATTTGGCCAACCTTTGAATAAAACTTGATTGTAATGACGTGTATGTAACCCTAGGACCGCTATTTCGAGTGCCGAATATACTCTGTAATTTAAAATGCACATTGCTTACATGCGGGGTTGAAAGATTGAGTCGAGATCGAGTTTAAGGATTGAGTTGAGAATGATTGTTTCTTCTTTAAATTTTTGAATCGCGTTTCGATTTGTTATTTTCTGTTACTTGTTCAAAAACGTACGAAATGGATTTTTTTGCGATACTCTTAAAGCATTATAACAAAGTGCAACCTGCTTAACTAGAATAGAATAAACATGACTAGTGTCTATAATAATCCTGCGTTGTAAACAAAGTTATTTATTGATAAAAACAGGTGATAGCGTTATTAAGTTTTATTAAAAAATCTGTTTCTTGAACAGAAAATCAATTAAAACTATTAAGGGCTACTTGCCTTTTTTTGGAATCTTCCCATTTTCTTTTAAATAACTTACTATCAGATTGGTAACTCTACTGGGATTTTGAAAACGTTTTCCATTTAAACGTTTAATATGTACGCGCAATGTAGGTTATGTTGCTTTGCTGTCTATGCATATTGTTGAGTTGCTTAGTTGCAATGTCGTTTACAAAAAAACCCTTTAGTATAAATCTAATTTTAATCCAATATTGGATTTATGGATCGAAATTTCCTAAAACATTATTTCATTCATTTCACAAAGTAAGAACAGCTAGTAACTGTTAGGATAAATTGCAACTTTAGTTCGTTGGTTGGTTAGTCGGTCCGTTTGGTGCCGAGGCCTTAATACCACTCGGAGGTCATTGTAAATGCCCTTAAAAGAAAATTGGATAGCATGGTCAGAACTTATCTCAGCTAAGTCTTCTAGATTGTCAAAGAACCTTGCACTCAAACAGGCGAGAGTTCGTTCTTTTAGAGCTGGACGTTCACAGAGTACGTGCACTATGGATTCAGTTTCCTCTTCGTGTCTGCAACTTTTGCAACTTCGATGGTACACCGAGTCTCATGGCCATAACTCCTATAGGGGAAATTTCCAGTGATGACACCGACGAGTGTGCGGACGCGCCTTCTATCGAAGGCTAAGAGACTAGAAGTTCTGATGTAATTCAGTTTGTGAGACAATCGGTAATATTTTCCCACTGTTCCGAAGTCTTGATGGAATAGTATCTTTCGATTTGACTTTTCGCTACGTTAAGGGGAGGGTGAACCAAATCCGTGGTCATGTTTATATCTGTATTTGAATGTTTCTTGGCCAGCTCGTCGTCTTTTTCGTTACCCTCTATGCCGACAAATCCTGGAACCCAGCAGATTCTCACCATATGGTCTGAAAAATCTCTTAAGTTCTTGACGCATTTTGATTTTATCAGGTGACAGTTTAAAGCCTTTAGTCCTGCTTGGCCGTCCACACAAATAGTAATCTCGGTTGCCGGCATCTCTTTTGCTTGGACAGTGAGTGCAGCTTTCATATTGGCAATTTACACTTGGAAGATGCTGCAACCGTTCGTGAGTTTATAAGACTTACTTATTCGCAGCGCAAAAGCTCGAGCTGAAACTCCCCTTTCCGTCTTCAATCCGTCTGTGAAGATGGAAATTCCTCCAATGATATTTTCAGGGTGCTTCCAGTTTTCTCTAAAAGATATGATGACGGAAAAGGGTTTTCTAAAATCATATTGTGGCCTCATGTAATCCGTTATGTGGTACAACCCATTTTGATTAAGAGAATTCAGTATGACTGTATGTCCAAAACTTGTTGGTTGTTTTCTCTAAGTCTGAGAGCTGCCAAGGTAGCCACTTTTCTTGTGTGAAGCTCTATGAGTTGAAGGTGTAAAATGGTTTCCAAACCAGCTTGTGGTGTGGATTTTGTTGCACCTGTTGTTTCCAGCCTTTGCACTACTAAAAAGTTAAGGTGATATTGCCTGTTAGGTTGTAAATTGGAGGAAATATAACGCAAAGTAGTTGATTACTGATTTAACTGACTCAAGAGTTTTAGAACGATCAAAGTCAAATCACCCTACCTAGATACAAGCCCTGAGAATCACACGAAGCATTAGTGGTGTAAACAAACTGAAACTTGCCATAGTTAAGAATGGGACAAGTTTTGAGAATTCTTCTTTTTCGTAGTATTGCTCGTAATATTTTTAAAGTCTCAATTTGGAATTTACTTAAGGTTTGCCAACAAATATTCTGAAATAATTTATGATAAAAAGTGTCTCTCTTTACAATTTTCATATGATTTAAAGGGAAAACTCTGTTGTGTTCAAAGGCATGTTTGCGCCAGTACGAGCGCGCATTAGGGTATCGAAAAACGCTCATATAAATCAGGATGCCTACAAATTTCTGAAGATCATTGGCAGTAACTTTGAAATTTGTATTTACGTCCTTTTGGTGGGCGTACAAGTGTGGCTGATCGACGACGTACTGAACAAGTTCGTCATTGAAGAAATATTTGAAACATTCATAAGACGTTTTCAAATTACTGAGATAAATTGATATTTGTTTATCTCCGCGAAAACTCAATTCATTTACGTGAATTTGTAGATTTTTTTCTTCCATACAAGAGATTTCATTTCCCGAGCGTCGTTGGTGATGGTTTCGGGTGTTCCAAAGAAAACTCCTGTGCTGACAGGCAGTAGGCCCATTATCTTCTACAACTATATCCGGTGACGCGAAGGTGGTGGTACATATTCAGCTGATGGAGATGTAGTACGTCTCTAAGATTGCATTTATGATTCCTGGGGTACTGTAGACACCGATGGATGGTTCTTCTGGTTGATGACCAATGTCGGCGTCCAATTCAGAACTTCCTGTATACTTGTCGACTAAAATGTCATCTTTGTCTTTCGGGTGAACAGAGAAGTTGCGGTCGGCGACGTCATCATCACTATCGAAATCTAAAGTACATTCGTCACTGCTATCAGAGTCGTCTGTCGGGATTTCTTCCACGAACTCTCGTATTTGTTCTTCAGTCCAGACATCTACCCCTGCTTTACGAATGGGAAACATGGCTGCAAAATTAAGATAAGATAATAGTATTAGTCAAAAAAATCATTTTTATTTCAAAAAGAAAATTTTTACTAGAAATCTAAGAGTTATGAACTGATATAATTTTAAAATAAAAACAATATGAGAAAAGTCTTCATTGCACCGAATATTCGAGATTTACGAAGCACTGCATAGATCCGCCTGCAGACGGGAACACATTTTTTCACTATCTTAAAGAAAATCACTTTTCCGACATAAATAATGTTGAATAAATGTGAAATATACAAAATACGCTCTCACCAATAATTTTTCCTCAAACTACGATATTCAAAAATATTTTTTTATGATTTATGAATATTAGACACTTTCACGCAATAATTGGCCACTTTTTTTGAAAACCCTGTTTCGCGAAAATGTTTTCATAATTTTGCATTAGATTTCCGTAGTGCGTTTAATTATTATTATTATTATTAAGGATTGGAACAAGGACGTACCGCATCCTTTAGTCACTACGACCAATTTGATCTTTTGTGACCTGATCCAGGTTCAGTATTAGGAAGCCCCGTCAATCTTTAGTTCCCTTATCAGACATAAAATTTTTCTGGGGGCTACTTTGGCTACATCTGATGTTGATGGGAAAGCCCCACCAAGGTGTCTAAGCCTGATACGGCCGAGGGCCTCACAGTGACAGAGGATATGTTCCGCTGTCTTTTCCTCTTCTAAAAAGAATCGACAGGTGTCATCATCAGCCAGCCCAAACTTTTTTAGGTGGTAGCCCAGGTGACAGTGACCAGTTAGAAGTCCTGTTATCAGCCTTAAATCTGGTCTGCTGATTGAGAGCAGCTCCTTCGTTTTCTATTTTGAGTAGGTTATAAACCTCTTTGCTTGTCTTGACCCTGGGATATTTGCCCAGTGTGAGTGCTTACATTCGTCCTCCCATGACCGGATACGCATTGCTATTCGGCTTTTTGAGTAGCCACAGAATGGCTCCGGTCCAATAAACTGAGAATCCGCACCTTTTTTTTGCTAGGCAATCCGCCTTTTCGTTGCCTTCAATGCCCTCGTGCCCTGGTACCCATGCTAGCGTTATGCTGTTGCTCTGGGCCAGTTCTTTAAGAGCAGTGAGACAGTCCCAGACGATTTTAGACTCAAAGGTGTAGGATCCCAGAGCCTTAAGTGCCGCCTGACTGTCGGACATGATATATATTTTAGCACCGCGTATTCCTCTGTTGGTAATTTCACGTGCGCAGATTTCGATAGCATGTATCTCTGCTTGAAGGATGGTTGGTGTATAACCGAGCGATAATCCTGGTCCATCGAGCCTTAATCTTGGTCCATAGACCCCGATGCCCGTTCTGTCTTCCATCTTGGATCCGTCCGTGTACCAAACCAGAGATCCCCTTTCAAAGATATGTCTATTATTGAGCCAATACTCTCTGCTCTCAAGGATCAGCTTGAATGGTATATCAAAGTTATGCCTCTTCGGCATAATATCCGATATCGAGTTGATCACCGGATCACCCATGAATTCTTTAAGGATTTTCCTATGGCCAGACCAGTCTCCTGCTGAGAGGAGATTGGTGCCAGTCAGCCTTATTGCGCTTGAGGCAGCCTCCTTCTTTAAATGTAAATGTAAAGGGCGGAGGTCGAATAGGGCCTCCATAGCTGCCGTGGGGCATGTGCGCATGGCACCAGTAACTCCTAGACATGCTGACCTGTGCAGTTTTAGCAGTGTGGATCGCGCTGTGTTTTGTTCTACTTTTGGCCACCACACGAGAGCTGCGTAGGTGACCATGGGTCTTAAGATTGTTTCATATGCCCGAAGGGCCATTTTGAACCTTAGTCCCCAGGTCTTTCCAAAGAGTCTTCGGCAGGACCATAGGGCAGTCATAGCCTTTCCTGTAACCCTATTGAGTTGAGGATTCCATGTGAGTCTTTAATCTAGAATTACTCCTAGATATTTGACCTCACTTGAGAATTCTATCCGTGTTCCTTCAAGAGTAGGAGCCTCTAGCCTTAGGTTCCTTTTTCTTGTGAATGGTATAATTTTTTCTATTATTATTATTTTATAGCAGAAGGCTTTAACGAGCCAACTCGTTATGAGTTATATGCTAGCACTCCAAGGCTTTACCCATGATTATCAGTAAAGCCTTGGAGATGAAATCGTTTGGTAGGGTCGATATGCATTTTGTAGATTTGTTGTTGTTACTTGTCTGGCCAAAAATGAACCTTCTCAACATATTCTTATATAAGATAGTCAAAGAATTAGAATGCAATAGATACCATCTCGGACTTAGATGGGTTCAACATCTACACATCTACCGAAAGCTTTTACCTCTTTAGGAGGACCACTTATCGGTCGTCCCAAAAGCAGTAGTGCTTAAGGACTTTACAGATTGAATCTTCTGGCTTCAATTTATTTCTGAGCCGTCTTTTTGTTTAAAAGCTTACGTTAAGGAAAGAATTCCCATATTTATTTTGCTCTCGCGGCAAAAGTTAATTAAGCTCTTCAGCTAAATGCACTTGTTTTATACTCTGTTGTCTTCAGATTTAGAGATTTCTCTATTTATTAAGTGGAAATCCGAAGCTTTTGGAACGACCACGTTAACTTATTGTTTAGCTAATCGTGCTATTAATTAATTCGGAAAGATTCACTCTATTGATATTTATTCAATGTCTATTCGTGGAGTAGAGAAAAGAGTCATTTTAGGCAATTAAAGTCACCTGTAAAAATATTTGGGACCCTGATTTAGCCAAGTATCCCTCAACATACATTGACATAGGCGACCTAACCAATAGTAGTGCTATCTCAAATTTTGTATTCCAAATTTCATTGCTTATTGGTAAATTTACTGCCACTTTCGCCGCAATCCCTCACTCTCTCTTAAATTATTTTTCGATAAAAACAACTCTGTGCTCCGGTAGAATGCCGTATTACCTGAAACGTCTCAAAAGCGTTTCCAAAATAAATTTTCACTGTTCATGCTCACGTTCAACCATCTTAAATCTTTTATTGATTCATAAAAATGTGAACAGACATAAATCACCATCATTGCAGCCATTATTTGGTGCTAGCTGCTTGGAAATAAATGTTAATTTGGAAGAAGATGTTCCATCATCAGGGCGGCCCTGAAAGAATGGAGTCGTTATAGGGTAGAGTGTTATATATGCATAAAGTTTTTGGGCCTTTTTGAAAAAGCAGCACATCCCTTGCAATAAAGAGATGAGAGAGAGAGCAGTTAATGTTCCTTGAATCGCCCATTAAGATAATGGAATTCCAGCCAAAGCTATAGGGGTTAATTTCGCATGGTGTTATTAGGAAGATCCTTAAGTCAAATTACTTTATTACTTCGACGCAATTAATTCTGTACTATGATGGAGCGCCTTTTATGGACTCTAAAATGAAAGGATTTCATCATAAACAGTAAATTTTATTAAAAATTTTAATTTATTTTTATAATGTGTTGAGTTATGATGATGGAAATCGACAGATTGAAGGAGGAAGAATGTTGTTTGGTTAGCTTAAGTTTTGACTAAATAATCAAGGTTCTGTAGTTCTTTGGTACAAACTCAAACTATGCTTTTTGCCTAAAATAAGGTATATAAGTAAATTACGGCCACGACATTGGACAGCCTTTCAGGTAATTTTGGATCTTTTGCTGTTTATGGGATGGGAAATTCAGGAACATGCGCATTTCTTGATGGTTTCTTATATATGCATAGATTTACCCAAACCTGGAAATTGCGCGACATCATAAATGACCCATTTCCCAAAATAGACAAACAAAAATCAAATTGAACAAAAAGCGACGTTGGATTTTGCTCGTTTTTCAATTATTTTCTATATACCTAATTGGTGCACAAGTGCAGTATGAACTTGAAAAGCCTTTGTAATAAAAGAAATGACATAAAACGCCAAAGAGTTGTTAATGTGTTCATGGCTTCGGAAGGTCTACGCCTAAGGCGTAACGTTTAAACGTATCGTTAACGTTAGTTTTAGTGTATCGTTATCGTAATGCTTTAAGCTGCATACCTTAAGCCTCGAAAGTAATTTCTCTCTTTCTCTCTCTCTCTCTCTCTCTCTGAGTCCTTAAATCCTTGTGGGGCAAAGGGGGTCGACTACACCGACTCTACATCTGGTCTAGTTCAGCGCCAACGCCTTCAACTCTTGCCACAACGTCTTCCTTGTCTCCCGTGCAGGTTTCGATCTAAAACGTTTTGAGACGGTGCTAGGCCAGGCTGAGAAAGGAGGATAACCTATGCGCCACCCAGAATATCTCGGCTTAGAAAGAATTTGTGCGCTATAAAAAATTCACTGTTGGTGATTCCCATGACACCTTAAGGACCAGCCTTTCCTTTGAGATACACTTGTAAATTGCTTATCGGAACCCCAATCACTACAGAGGAAAGGTCTAGTACTCCTCGGATACCTCAGACTAATTTTGTGATGACAATCTTTTGTCCGAACGTTAAATCTGTTCTGTTATACAGCTGCTTAACATTATATTTATTTTATCCCCTTTCGGCGCAATACACTTATGCCACCGATTTCTCCACTCCTGAAAAGCTACCAAAAACCCACTTTTTGGTATATCATATGGAGCTTGCAGCGAATTTGTTTTTATGTCTTCAACAGGCTGAAAATGTAGTTTTCGAAGTGGAAATTTGAGTTTCGAGAACGAGAAAAAATCACACCTTGTTAAGTCAGACGAATATGGTGCTTGCGGGATGATATTGCTTAAGCTTTTTCACAAAAAGTTGCAAACTAACAACGAAGAATATTTAACGTTTCCGAAAGAAGTCGAGCTGAGACGGGTTTCATTTCCAAAATCTCTGTCATAAAAACATGACAACACCAGTACGATACACTAATTTCTTCGCTTTCGCGACGTGTCCTTCATCAGTGAATTCCTATTACTTGAGGCTCTGAAGATATTGCACGGATGTGCGATCATTTTTGTTTGGTTCCCTTTGAGAATTAAATTAAAAAGTACTGAAACAAGAGTAAAATATAATGTTCAGTTAAATTTAAAGCTCAAAAGTTTAACTACAGAAAAGCCCATTCCTTGGTCACTGATCATAGCCGCAGATACATAGATATTTTTAGCTTAAGGCTTTATTTTCGTATACTAATACAACATTATCTCCAGCGCAAAAGTTTCAATTCTTGAAGATTTTTTTGAAGGATGAAGCATCATCTGAAATCAAGCACTTGACAATTAGAGATGCGAATTAAGTTGAAGCCTGAGAGAAATTAAAATCAACTTAAAAAAAAGAAAAATACATTATCGAAGCACATCTGCGTAATTGTAAAGCCGTAGCCATCAGCCGCATCCCCTCGTGGACTACACAATACATTCTTGGAATCTGTGCGGTCCCTACGAGCCCTTACCAACCGATGGATGAGACTGTTGATTTATTTATTTACTTGTACAGAAACTCAATCCTGATTGATGGTCAAGACAATCACCGTCACAGGACTCACCAAACTTTCAAGATTTCTTAGACCTTTTAGATGAACGTGAGTTTGAAATCGAGTGCTTCCATCCACATAAAAAGCAGAACCCATTAAGAACCAAGACTAAGCCTTAAAAGCAAGGTTATACTGCCTCTACAATATCCTGCTCCTACTGCGAAGGAAATCATTCCATCGACAGAATTTATAAGTTAGAACTGCTTAAGTCCACGTTTTTCCATCTCAACACGTAGGTCCTTTTCCTGTCGCATTTGTAATGGCCATCGACACACGTTTCTACTTATTGGCGAAAATTTATCTACACCTTCATGTGTACCTAGTTATGCTGCATAAGCTTCGCAATCATTTACCTCCCACAGCCTTTATATAAGTCAGGGTACCACCCTCAACTAGACTCCGGGTCACTTGCCGCTCTCATCTCTGAGAGCTGTGCTCAGAGGCTTGGACTACGTAGAAGCCATGTTAGGGTCCCTGTCATAGGTCTTGGTTCAACAGACTCTCATCAATCACGCGGTTCTGAAACATTAGTACTTAAGTCACACTTGAACTCAGCAACACTGGAAACGAAGGTTGTAATACTCAGCAAACTCATCAACCTTCTGCCACTCAACCTATGCCAGTCGATATCGTACTCGGGTCAGATAAATTTTTTGACACTCTTCTAAATAAGTGAATTCACCTGAACAGCGACATCACAGCCTAACTAATTTTGGCTATGTAATATTAGGAGCAGTAAAACAAGATTTAGATGAAGACGTGCACAGCTTTCACATTAATACTGATATAGACTGTTTATTGCAAAAATGCTGGTCAATTGAGGAGCTATCAAAGCCTCACAATCATTTTACTCCCGAGGAACTATTGTGCAAATACCACTTCTTTTTAACACACTCTCGGCAAGATGATGGCAGGTATGTTATAATACTCCCCTTTAAATCAAAGGTGAATGTTCTTGGAGAGACTAGATCTGCGTCCTTACGATCACTTAATGCAATTGAATGACGCTTTGAAAATTATTCTGTCTATAGACAACAATATAAGAAATTTATGAAAGTATACCCTTAATTAGGTCACATGCGATGCATTGAAATTTCAAAATATCAACAACAAGGATATTTCATTCCTCATCATGCTGTTTTGAAACCAACCAGGTCAACAACGAAACCGAAAACGGTTTTTAACGCGTCGAAAGCACCATCATCTGGTGTGTCACTAACTGACGTATTTATAGTTGGACCTACTATGCAAGAAGAGCTTGTTTCCATTCCAAGGCAGCATTTACGATCGAAATCACCAAGATGTATCGGCAGGTGAGAATCAATGATAGCGACACATGCTATCAAAGAATCCTTTGACGCTTCTCATCAGATCCTATAGAAACGCACTTTCTAGCGGTCAGGACATTCAAGTCAAGTCAAGTGCGGACCGCGCGTTTTTAAAACACTGTCAATTTCTAATCCTTCTTGATTCCGCATGGTTTCCTTTCACGTAGAGGCTTATCTTCGGCCTTCATTTCGATTGGTTGTCGTCCTTCGTTGTCCTTCTTCGATGTTTGTCTACTTGTTGAACTTCTCGTTGAGTTGTCTTCCTTCGGTACGGCTGCTGCGCTACATCAGCCGTAGGTTTGTCTTTCTCTTGTAGACTTAGTAATTAAGGGAGGGTGAAGGAATATGATTTGGGAGGGATTTGGGAATTTGGAGGATGCTTAGGGTCAGTTGGGTACTAATTTTTGGTGAGCTTTAGACTGGGTAGACTACCCTCTGTAGTGAATTCCTTTCATATCGTAAAAGATTACTCTTCCGTTGTGGAAATAAATGTCTGTGTTTTCGGGCTTCGTGAGAAGCAGGGGTGGGAGATATCTGTAATCTTCCGGTATGAGAAGGTCCGGTAAGTTGTTTATGAGGGAATTGGGATGAAATGGAATCTTTTCCATTTTTTTGTTGCTAGGTGAACTAGGTATTCCTTGATAGGAGTAATGTTTGCGGCTTCATAAAGCTCGCTATTGAAGTAGTATTTATGAGGCTTCTTTCTGTAGAGTCCCGTGCATGCACGGAGAATTTTCCTCTCGAGATTACCGAGGCGTTGCATGTAAGTTGTGGAGATGGTGTGTCAAATAGGGAAAAACTACGTAATGACGGGTCTTATAAGTTGCTTGTACAGGAAAAGTTTGGTTTTGGTTGAGAGTCCATTCCTGACATTCATGATTGGGCTGAGCAGACTGTAGGCGAAATTTCCTTTGGCTTGAGCATTGAATCTTAGGAGTTCATTGAAGTTCATTCCTACATATTTTGCTTTCTGGGACGGGGCAATAATTCCGCCATTGTAGGCGGCTTTGATTTGCCTGGATTTTGAGACTTGCCGGTTTCGCCCGGTTGAAGGTTTTCGAATGCAAATGAGTTCAGATTTTGAGACATTTATTTTGATTCCCCACTTTTTATAGTAAGTTTGGAGCTTTGCGAGGTGGAGGTTGACCTTATTTACGGCCAAAAACGAGTAGCGTGATTGGGCATATGTTAAGGAGTCATCTGCGTACAGAAGTGTTGTGCAATTTTCATTTGCAGGTTGATCAGACGTGAACAGATTGAAGAGTATGGGGCCTAAGATTGATCCTTGTGTCTTGTATCTAGCTCCACGTAGAAGTTTCTTTCCGTTAGGAAACCGTGGATTAGTTTGTTGAGGTGCGGTGGGAAACCGAATTGGTTTAGTTTGTAAATTAGACCATTGGCCCAAACAGAGTCGAATGCTTTTTCAACATCGAGAAAGCAGCTGACTGTGCATTCATTTTTGTTTAGAGCACAAGTGGCGTCAGTATGAAATTTCAGCAGTGGGGGTAGTATAGAGTGTTGTGGCTTGAAGCCGAACTAAGATTCCTGCCGAATATTATTCTCTTCGCAGGAGTTTGTGATTTGTTGCTGGATGACTTTCTCAAAGAGTTTCCCCACATTAGAGATTAGTGAAATGGGTCTGAATTCCTTGATGTCCTTGGATAAAGTTTTCTTAGGGATGGGGAGAATACGGGAGGTTTTCCAATTTTTTGGAAAGTAATAATTGTTTATACAATTGTTGAAAATCGACGAGAGAAAGTCGTGAGATATTGGTGGGAGCTTTTTCAAAACAGCGTTTGAGATTTGGTCAGGGCCACTCGATTTTTTGCTGTTAATGGTTTTTTTTAGAATGAAAAGTTGAAGAGGGTTCGTGAAAATGGACAGGACATTAAAGAAGCTCGTATTGGATGTCGTTTTCCAATTCCTGAAAGGCGCCAACATTCTCAACTCCGATTTTTATTTAGACGACGTCATGTAGGGCCCCCCTATATTATTGAAGTTGTAACATGTGTTCATCAACTCTTCCAGCTTTTGAAACTTGGTGAATTTTATATTCGCAATTGGGCTTTGAATTCGAAGGAACTACTTAACCATATTCCAGCTGATTATCGAGAAGTTCAGCCCAATCAACCGATAGAAGAAGAGTTTGCAGTCAACAAAGCACTAGAGCTTAACTGAAACGCAAAAGGACATCAGTTTTTCTTTATCACCTCAATTAACGATGTAAGGTTCTTCCAGCTGTAGCGAGGATTTTTGATCCATTAGGTTTGCTGTCTCCTGTTGTTATCTAAATCAAGGTCCTCTTGCAGAAGCTATGGATCACTGGAGTTTCATGGGTGATCTATTGCCGGCCAATCTTTTAAAAGATCTATGCTTACTTATCTTCTAAGTACCTGCGCCTGTGATGAGTGACGAAGAAAGAGGTTTTTCTCTAACTATACTTTTGACCCTTATATTTCACTGAACATTATTTTTTACTTTTTAGTATTAGAATTTATTTATTTATTTGCTTTAACACCTAAACTTGTCAGTGATGTTTTTTATTCTATTAATTTCTGCTAGAGCATTGTTGATGCATGGTGTTTTTCTTGATAGTTTAGAACAATCCAATTCATCATCAGACCATCCAATGAGCGAAATCTGTTTAACGTAACATAGGTTTACCCAGCGTCAAAGAGCTCTACCAGTTGTTCAGTTCCTTATATCCCATTTACCTGGGAGAACTAAACATATCTATATCCACAGAGTACCAGGATACCCTCATCAAAAGTCGTAGTAAAAATTATGTTTTGTGTCAAAACGTGTATACAAAAATTTCAAGTCGACACCATTGACCTTTGGTTATCTGCCATCTTGGGGGCGTCCGCAATATTTCATTTAGAACGATATTAACTATATTGTATTGTCCATTAGGACAAAAGCTATATGCAAAATTTCGGCTCTATCGGATGCTAGGAAGTGACCGAAAAATATATTACAAATTTTGAACCGGAAAGACATAGATAGTACGAACGCTGCAAATTAAAGAAAAGGTTTTCAAATTGGACAAAAGAGAGAAAAGTAAAAGGAGGGGAAGAAGGAAAAAGATAGAAAGAGAGAGAGAGAAGTTACAGAAATTTATTAAAAGGAGGGCATTTTTATTTTTTATTTTTCTTTTAAAATCAAGGTTACCTCCAAACTACCACAGTAAAGAAAGCAATAAATTGGTGTGTGCAAAATTAATATAATAAAATGGTTAAAAAAGGTAACATATCTCCTTATACGTTATATGTCTAAATGTGTTTACAGTAATAGATTTAGAGCAAACATGTTGAATTGAACTGTTGCTAGAGCATTATGAATACTCCACAGTCGTAAAGAAAATGTTTTAAACGCCATTGTAGATAACTAAGATAAGCGGAGTATGAAAAACAAATTTCAATTTTATAAATTCAAAAACGCAAACGCTTCGAAGTTTTTCGTAAAAATGCCCCCAAAATTAATTAAAACAGAGTGTAAAGAAAATTGTTGTTAAGCTTAAATTATATCTCATAAAAACTGCCATTTATGGTGTATTTTTGCAAATTTGTGTTTACTCATTAGCGAGTAAGAAATTGTTCAGAACATAAATAAATTTCACAGTTATAATAAGCTCATGTGTGTACAAAGGATAAAAATAAATAATTATATTCTGTATAAAGTACCTAATTGTTCGAGTGTAATTTTTCAGCCAGATAACAATCCCTAACCCTATTCAAGACCGTAACCTTATTATCAAATAACTTAAATCCTGACAAATCCTTGCCTTCAATCAGTAAATCTGCACCCTTCAACACCTACACGAAACAGTTTTCAGTTTCAGCATGACATACGACATAGAGTGTCCTTTTCATATCCTTTTCACTTGCTTTCCCGCCAATTAACTTAATGCCCATCGTACATTTCATGACCCTTTAAACTCAGCAACAATAAACGTCCATCAGATCTCAATCTCAATAAAGGATCAAATCGGAAGCAACAATAGCGCATACCCGTTGCCTTTGTTATCCTTTCGTCCGGCAATATGTTCACCCAAACAGTGTGACATTTGTTTCATTTGTTGCTGAAGTCTGGATGCAAAATTTTGTCTTGTACTGCGCTTAGGGGTTCCAGAAAACGCAGTGTTCATTCTCCTGAAAGTGTTTTCGACAAGAATAATGCTCGAATTCTAGTACAGGAGAATCTGATCCACTGGTAGTTGTGATAATTCTTGTCCAGCAAAGGACATGAAATCTGATCTAAACCAAGTGCTGAATTCTGCCAGTCGGGATGAGATAATTACGTGGACAAAAGATGAGCCTTCAGCAGGATGACCAACACCACTTTGTAATTATATTTCTTAAGGATAATGAACACGATGAGTGGCGTTTTTGCTTCGGTTTTATGAAATCTGATCTGGAAATGGTTGGTCTTATTTACATGTGGTCAAGGGGATGACTTCCTTTCGTCTTGTTAGTAGATTAGGGCTTCACGCTTTCGGGGTTGATTTGGATGGACTCCATGGTTTCGGGTGTTTTTTCTTGGAACACTTTGTGCTCAGTCATTGAGGATAATTTTTGCCATTAATTATTATTTTCGGGACAACAGTTTGGCCCCAGGCGCTAAGGATCAGATTGCTCGGTACAGAGGAGTTTCTACTCCACCCATCGTTCGATTCAGTGTGAACGGCTTCTTTGTCAACTTAAGGATATTTTCAAAATCGTTTTCCCTAAATGAAATTTTGCACAAAATTTCAACATTTTAACGCCTATGGGCCACCTCCATTAAACGTGTATGAGTTTCGGAAACTTCAAAGCACATTTATCACCTTGAGGTTTGCTCGTGTTATCAACGCGAAGAGATGTGAATGAGGTAAATTTTCCATAATTCATTTAAATTCCACGGGAAAGCTTAAAAACGCATTTGTTCTGTCATATTTCACACCTGAAAGTTAAAATCTCGTTCGAGTTATACAGCATGGCCCGAAGCTTATGGCCCTTCACTCTCTTCCGGTCCCCTAGACCGCCTAATGTCACTTTGGTACTTCGTAAACAAGTTAATTACGTTAAAATCCTCTATACACACGCTCACTAGCAATTAAGTGAGACGTGAAATTTTTACGTCAACTCGAAAAATTTTTCCCATTTTAAGTGACATAAATAAAAGTTTTGCTAACTCACATCAGCCTCCCCTGACAGAGTTCACCCTCATGGAAGTTTTAGATAAAAGTAAATTTGAGTTTTAACTTTTGCCCGTGTAATGTACATGTTTCTGCAGTGGTCCCAGATTCCCGGTTAAAGGCGCTCGAGGATAGAACTCCAACACAATGGGAAGTAGCAATTTTCCACTCCCATTCGCTTTTCCGCCCTTTTATGACCATTTTTCACCTTAGTATTTGCTCAACATGCAATCGCAACATTAAATGAATTTAACACCCAACGAATGGCTTCAACAAGGAGTTCTGAACCTGCCAGGCGGATTTGGACAGGTCCGTACACGAAGTCGGTTTATTATGTGATTGAGGTTATGTTTCAACTTAAGCTCATGCCGACTCTAATTTTTGGGTGTCACGACATGCGAAATTCCATGTCCATTGGAATGCCAAAATCCTTTTAAGTCGTCGGTTCACGACACTACAGAAAGAATGACTTTCAAGTTATTATATCAGAAAAAGTGACGTTTATGACCACTAAAACTGATGGCAACTGTTTGTGCATGGAGGAGAACTGAAGTTACTTTGGATTATGCCTATGATTATGGCTTTATTACATAGTCGACTTTAGTGTTTGGGATTAAGGACTTAGAGATTTATGAGAACTTGCTGTTGAGCCGCATTTGTTTGAATGTGTCACTCTTGGTAAAAGGCCAAGGTAGGTATTTTCTTAATCTTTTAGAACCAGGCAAGAGCGTTAATCAAAAGATTAAATAAACTTACTTCTATGTATTAATCTTCTAAATCTCCTTTTTCTAATCCAATTCTACCTTCCTGGGATGAGATTCGAAGAACGTGCGCATATACGATCAATTGTAACATAGAGCAGCAACAGTCACTTTTCACATTATTCTTATCAGTTCTTTTTAAAGCCTTGATCCGTAATACTATTCCTAAATGATACCTAGCTACCAGCAAATATCTCCTTGGATAGATCAGTGCTTTCACTATTTAGCGCAGTTTATGGCTAATGCCGATGTGCTTCTCTTGCCGAAGAGTCCTACCACCGTTCCACCGTTAGGAAGAGGACAACATTAAGGGATTTCGAGTGTGTTCTTACGAGTGTAGCTATAATAAGTAGTGTTGTTATCCTCTGAATAATCTCCAGTGATTGATAATGGGTCACTTTTTCTAGTGCAGGCTATCAGAATGTAGGCCTAATAACGCTGGCATAGAGCCAGTGGACAGTTCGTTGCTCCATGCATCATTTTTTTGCTTATCGATGGCTTCGCTTTGCGTACTCTTTCTTGAATCTTAGATTTCCCATCCCATTTAGTTGAACCTCATCTACATAATATTGGAGTGTTAAAGAGAAGAGCTGTGAAAAGAGTATCTGATCCGCTTAATCCGGGTTTATACCCAGACCACATTTGGTACTGCAGGAGGATAGTTTCGAGAGGGTATGTTACAACACCTCATCTATGATCTTCGGGTGTTTTCTCGAAATTAACAAGGAAATGTCATCAGCGTAATGACCGGTGTGTTCTATGTCCAGAAGTAGGTCGGTGAGAATGAGCTTCCATCGAATCCTTTCTTGAGAAGTGCTTATGACAGATCTTCGTAGGTTTCTAGGTTTAAGATCTGCAAACTCGATGAGTAACCTCTCTAGATCAAGCCCAGTTAAGGATCAGATTAAGGATGTCGTTATCGCCTCTGGTTTAGCGTTATTAAACGCACCCACAATGTCGAGAAAAGATGCGAGGGTGAATTCCTTGTAAATCATTGATCTTTCTACTTTATTGATCAGTTAATGCAAGGATGTGTTTACGGACGTATCTATACTATAAGCTTTTTGTGTGTGTTTTTTTTTAATATGTACAATAAATAAGTCTATCTAAGGTTTGAAGAAGGAAGGAGAAGAAACTGATTGGCCTAAAGTCTTTAGGCTTGCTTTATATTTTGGGAATAAAGACAACCTTCACCTCTGTCCACGAGTCTATAGTGTATGTGAGACTTTTTTTTAGCGGGATAGGTGAAAATCTTTCACGGGACAGTCCATGCCCTTCCGTAGTATTAGATTCTTACTCACTAAAAACTAATCTCCGGGGATTAGTCGAAACAGACCACATATGAGCGGATTTCTTTTCATCCGCTCCCAGTCTCCCTTAACGATGGCAACTGAGTTATCCAGTTATCCCCCTGTCTCCGCTAGAATCCTAGCTTATCTGCAGGAATCCATGTTTTTCCACCGTCTCCAGTGTTCCGTCTTGCTTCATACGTCAATCATAACCTTCGCCCTTTCTCCGCCTACGGCAGCGAAGGGTTCCGGGCCATAAAGTTTTAGTCCGGAGCCAGAACAAGTAACTTTCTCCGGATTAACCGCCTAACCCTTTTAAAAGCAGGTCTGTATCTTCTACTGTTGCGTGTTTCGCGGAGATAGCCAACTCGTTAGAATCTACCATCTCTGCCACTACCGTACCTAAGGAAGTGCTAGTCATTATTTTGCAAATGGCACCTTCTTCCATAAACGCTACAGCACTTTCAGCCTCCATAGTGGCCGCAGAACCGTCGACAGGTTATTTTCCCACAGCTGCTCCTCTTGTTGGTACCGTGGATATAGCTAACTCGCTTAGGTCTACCATACCCTACACCTCTGCTCCTATAGAAGCGCCTCAGGCGACACCATTCGCGAACCCGTGAGAAGGAGGAAATCACTGCAGGATCCCTCATGGATTAGGGTTTTTTTTAAAGAGGTTATCTCTTCCCGCATTCGTCAAGTGACTATGTTTTAGGATGCATTGCCCGGTTGCTACCGCTTGTAGGTGTAACTCATACCTGTGAATGTCCATATGAGGATCTCCGTATCCTAGAAGGCTTCAGCTCTTTCCTCCATCCTTCAGGAACCGTATGTAATTACTTAGACAGGTATCATAAATAGCTTCCAGCCACGTGGTTAAAGTTTGAAGGCAGTTTAAAGGTTGTTTGCAGACTCAACTTCCACAACATACCGCGGCTTAAGCATTCTTCTTCCACAAGCCCGTTTGGAAGACAGGTCAGGTTACGTAGCGAGATCTTTAATTTGCAACAACTGGTTGTGTCCGACACGTGTTGCTAATACCACAGGCCATGACACCCGAATGCCACCCGCATCTTTTGGATTTTTTAAACATTGCATGCAGAAAAGTACTCAGATTCGATCACGGCTTTCTTGGTAAATTCAGATCATTGTCTAATCTCCGTCCAATCTTCTACCTCCTCTATGGTAACTACTAATCAATATTCCACCAAAATATTAGTGTGGCAACACAAAAGTATCTCAGGATTGAGGATTGAGTCAGGATTTCAGAGAGCTGGACTGTTTGGATAGTTTGTCCATGAGCACCGAATATATTTTGAACATCCTATAGTTTGGTATACACCGCTCATAGCTTCAAAAACATGAAACCAACTCACACCAATTGGTTCAATAATGACTGTTCTATGGCCATTAAAAACAAGGAACGTTCCAGGCATATAAACTGTGCCCGTATCTATATAGTAAATTCAATTTCGACCAGACCGTTAAGGTATTTTCTACTCAACAAGGCGAGGGTTCTAAGGGTCTCCAGTGCACTAGCAAACAAAAGGCGCTATTTTTTGAACGCAGCAAGTTTTTAGGTGCTCTCTAAATTCGACATGACCAAAGCTACTGGACCTAATAGGTTTTAAAATATTATGTTTCTGCTTTAGCTAAACCTTTGCGTAAACTTTTAAATCTGTCATTCGTAACAAGAGTGGTTCTGTGTGTATGGAAACTTGCTCATGTTCTGACGTTAGCTCAAAACGGAGAGGCATGTAACCCGTCTAATTATAAACATATTGCACATACATACCTTGGTGTTATCTAAACTTGTTGAATCATTCTTTTACTGTCAGTTGATGAAATAACTAAAAAATAAACATCTTATTAATGGTTATCAGTATGGTATTTACGCTGCCTGCAGAGCCTTACTATCGGTTCTGACAGCGCGTTGTTACAGAGAGACTATTTTGGTCGCTCTTGATATTTCCAAAGATTTTGATAGGGTCTGGCATGCTGCTCATTTAGCCACTTCAAAGATTTGGTCAACACACTTACTTATTTATATGGATAGAGAGTTCATTTAATTTGTGTAATATGAGTCAGATTGCTATGAAATAAATACCAGTGTACCTCAGGGTTCAGTTCCCTTACCACTTTATTTCTTCTTTTTATTAATGACCTTTATAACTCTACCTCTCAATTCAATTCATAGTTTCACTGACGACAGCAAAACTTGATTTCGCGTATTCTTTTGCTTCTGTAATGAATTCACATGGACACTCTACAGAAATTAACTGACAACGTATGTTTGGATCATTAAAAAAATGAGATCTCTATGATCCTACAGAGCAAATTATGTTAAGTTTAAAAACACCCAGCGCAGCCTCAACCTATTTCAGTCGACAAACTGAATATACCTATTACGCTCTCTCTAAACATCTTGAGTAATCTTAGCTAGACTCATCATATATTTGTAATCATTAAAAATGAAATATAATGCTTGAGTTTTCTACAGAGATGTAAGAAATACTTCACTCCATCTGATCTACGACTGATCTACAAGTCCCAAATCACACCTAGACTCGAATTTAATTCCAAGTCATATAATAAATGTCTAGCTTAGCATTTACTATATACTTTATAGACCGGAGAGAATGAGAACTGTCTCCGAAAAGTGCCTTCGAGGACTGAAACATAGATATTGATGGGAAACAAGGTAATTGCTAAAGGTGGAATGCGTTAACTTTTGCTGTTGTAAAAACGATAGGGGTCGTGTATTCTATGCGAGACCGGGTATTGAGATACATAGGGCTGCTGTTGTATCATCTCAGAGCATGCTAGCGCTGTTTAAGTGGTGGTAAAATGGCTTGTGTCAAGGCGTTTTAGGCGACGACACATTGTTTCTTATTCTTTTTACATTTTCTACCATGACTATATGTTCTTGCTTTGTGCGGTCGAGGGAAAAGATGGTTTCTCCTGCCGAAATGCTATCTATGCCAGTCTGCTTTCTTCTATTCTATACCCACATTTATGCTGGTGGACGCATTTCTAGTGAAGGCACTAATCTAAGATACCTTTAACTTGGCTAGTAGCCAGCTGAAGTCAGTATAATCAAAGCCTACGCCAAATAGGAGTCTGAAGTGCATGATGCGGTTGCAAGACACAACATTGTGGAAGCTGAGAACCAATATGTTGCTACTCCTGCTACTGCTTGATATGCTGGTTTTAGCCTACTGACTCAAAGATTCAAAATAAATCAAAAACCCATTTAACATCCCTCAATAAATCTGATCGACTCCATCCTCTCGATTATTTCAAAATTGAAAATTCGTCACGCTTAGTTACTTTAATCAGACAAAAAAAATTTTAATGCCATCATCAGCCCTTTGTCTGAACCTGAATGTAAGATAAATTCACGTCGTCGTCATTTATATCTGTAACGAGTCAGACAGATACGGGTCCATTGTTGAACTTTATCTGCACCAGCTCCGTTTTTAAACACTTTAAAGGCGTTCCCCGATAAGAGCGTCAAATCGAGAGCTGAAATTTCTTAGGTTAATAAAAACCAAATCAAATCAAATTCAATTTCACACAATCATTCAGCGAAGATTAATGGATCCCATTTCAGTGGCTCCAAATCAAAGATGCTTTTAAATCGTGAGAAATAAGGCAATCGGTTAAGGTGGCGTGTGGCAAATCAAATTCGAATCAAAAGGAAGTTACCCTCGCGTTAATGAGGTTTCTTCGACGTCTATCGTCTCCCCTTTTATTTAGACTATCTGGCGTTCTTTTATTGTTCAGGATTGCATTGCGATTCCAAGTCGCCCTCAAAAGGTCACGAAATCCCGATTGAACTGTGCAAGGAGAAAGCACATGACGACGGCAACTGGCAACTTAAAGAGAAATCAGAAAACTTCCCAGAATCTAAGTGTTTGTTCGAACTCGGCAGTAAACAAGGAAATGGATGCGCTTTTAAGGCATATTTGCTCACCAAATGATGGGGAAAACTTCGACAAGGAGTTGGCGCGCCAAACACATCAGAACTACAAGAGAAATACTTTTTCGATAGGAATTGGGGAGACTACACATCTCCCCCTATTTGCATAGCACAAATTTTTAATGTTTGTCGAATGTTCGTCTGTTTGTTGCCAAATATTTGTGAGCAGTTTTGTTTATAGAAACTAAAAGTATGCCGGAGAGGAAGTCTTCTAGTAAAGCTTAATTTAATTCGTGGTGTTCGTGGCTATTATGTGCATATCACAAATATCCACCAGGTGTGAACAACCTTTTTAGTGCTTAATTTTGCATGTAAAGGATGAATAAATCTCTCCTTGTTCGGTCGTCCGACCCCATCTTGAAGGGTTGGACTTTTTTATCTATCTATCAAATGCTTTATTAATCTCAGAACGTCAATAAATCGAAATATGATTAATTGATATCCTCGGTTCTCATGGAAATTCTAAGTGACTTTAAAGAGGAATAGTACTGACACCCGTCAAAACATTGTTATAAGCATGAGGGACGGTCTGACGGAACCGAGGACAAATTACGTTCCGTCATACGGGGCACACTTTCCCCTTTTTTCTGGCACAAGATAACTTATTTAAGGTTTTTTACTTTAACTAATAATTTATCATTCGGCTCAATTAATTTCCAGTCCCTTTTTCGTTGTATTTATCGATTTTTTATTAGTCTAACCGGCATGTTGCGTGCATGTTTAGACATTCATCGAAGGGGTGAGAAGTTGACGGTTACAAATCGTACACCAGAAAACGTAAATACAGTCCTTTGTGTGATGATTAAGGATTTTGCTAGCCAATTTTACAAGTTCTTCAATACCACCACTAATCCGTAGGACAAAGCCAAGCTGTTTTGTCGCAGTCTCTTCCATCTCCATCGTAGTGCGCTAGGAGGCAAATGCCGCTACAGTTACACACTCGAGAAGCTTTGAAGGTGGTCTCTAAATTGTTGTGCCAATATCAATTGGATCTAATGGTTTCTTGTCCTTAGTTCTAAAGTGCTGCGCCTCTACTTTGGCTAAACCTCTACTTAGGCTTTTTCACCTGCCATACTCAACAGAAGTGATTCCGCCTGTATAAAAACTTGTCCACGATCAGCCGATACCTATAAAGAAAAAGCAACTACAGAGAATAATACTTCAAGAGGGTCGGGAGGGGGGTGGGGGGGGGGGGTTAAGATGCTACCTTGTCTTCGCTTGTGTAGTCCTTGATTGGAGCTGCCGAAACATCCGAAACCCAGATTTGTCCCATTGGAGCTAACTCCACTCCCTTTGGCTAGAATTTTGCGCTTCTTCTGTTCTCGACTCTATATTTGAATAAAAGTTTGATGATCTTTTTGCAGCTCTGGTTTTCTTTTTGAAGTCATTAAAACTGGGGCGATACAGTCTCCAGTCTGCTTTTGTTTTTGTTCGCTTGGTTTTATTGAAGAGTATTCTAGTTTGTGTCCTAAGTAGTCGAAGTTTCTTCGCCTACCAAGGTGGTTACGTTTTGGTAGTCAACTGATAGGATACGATTTCTTAAAAGTGAACGTTAACGTATCTGTGATAAGATTGAATGATTTTTCTATTTCTAAAATGATCCGAGAAGGAAATTTTAGATGATACCTTTCAACCATTAACCCTCAGATTATTTACCGTTTGAGCTAAAGTTAAATCTATTATTTTCTGCCTAGATTTATTTTGAAAAGTGCGATGTCTGCCTCGGTTACAAATATCTAGTTTGGAAAGTATGTAGTATGAATTTAAAGAATATATCACTGCTGCCCCAATGGGTGTTACGGGTGTGTGCATCCATCCCAATAACTAAGTTCGCTCCGGTGGTGCTGATATACAGGCCCGTAGAGACAAAATTCGGTCCCGGGGGTAACCACATACGGGCCCCCGCGAAAGGAATTTCGGTCCCGGGACTAACCGTTTACGGGTCCATATACAATCGAATAAGTGACTTTCAATTTAAAATCTGTCTAGTATATTACACTTTTTCGATCGTGAAACATTTTTTTTATATATAATTAAAATAGAAGAATTTTTTCTGTTGATGACTTAGATGACGGGGCCCCTTTTGAAAGCCCGGGCCCGGGGGTTTACCCCCTTCGCCCCCTCCCTCTCGGCGGCCCTGCTGATATAGCTCACTAAGCGTTTGAGATCTTCCGGTGGAGGATTGTCTTCTTCGTATGGTAGGTATGCGGATGTTAGAAAGAGTGCTGGTTCGTCCTTGCGGTAGCATAACACGACTGTTAGATAGTAGGTGCTGAAACGATGGAAAACTAAGAAGTTAATTCTTTACTTACTAAGTTATAGCTTCTCAGTTTACCTGTTTTGATTTTAATCCTTGAATTGTAGCTCCGTAGAACCACAGCTCTTGGATTAAGGCACCATACTTAGCTTTCCGACTTCTCTCATTTGAAGAGGTGGTGAATCTTAGACTGCCTAACCTGACCTTCACCACCCCTGCAGCTGCTCTGATAACCGCAAAAGACGTTCTGTCTACCGTGATCTTTAGGTCGAGTCCTCCTTTGTCTCTGGGTTTGGAGGGCATGCCACTCCATCCATTGTGCAAAAGCCTTTCTTTTGCATCGAAATTAGTCAATAGTCGCAGTATGGAATTTACCTCCAGGATTGGAGGTGGAATCCATGCATACACTAAAGCGCACAATAGTAGACTTACAGCAGGGCTGGCTTCCAGTTTAGCTCCAGGCCAGAGTTCTCCCAGATTCCGGATGCAGCTGTTAAGAAAATCATATGATTCCTTATTGCTGCTTCCTACAATTTTTACACCCTTCCGCCAGCCAGCTCCGTCAAATTTGTAGATGTTTTCGGTGTCCGCTTTTTGGACGGCAGCTAGCATGGCTTCCAGGGTCTTTTCCTCCACCTTTAGCCAGTAAGCTCTCGACAGCTTTCCATCTGGATCACTGCGATCGATTACCGCCAGAATAAGTTTCTCACTGCTGGCTAGGCCGGTTCTTGTCTCTCTTGGGGTTAGATTTTCCCTTTCCTTCTCCTCCGACTTTACGGTCTTTAGTTTTGTTGTTTTATCGGTCTTACCTGTTGAGTTGCAGCTGAGTTTCTATTTTATCTGAGGGGACTTTAGTTGTCTTACCAATACGTTTTCAACTCTTCTCCGTCTCTACGGCCTTTTCTTTAATCACTGTAAAGGTTTTGGCCGCGGAGGTAGAGGTGGTTTGGTTTGACCTCATGAGACGTTTCTCGCCTTCCCCGGTTTCCTTGGTTACCTCTTTTCCTTTGTCAACAATTACTGTTAAGGGTGGATCAGCTGTCGAGGCTTCAGAAGGTGCTACTTTTCCGTAGCGTGTTTAAAGGTCTTGACAACCTTTTCGTGCTTTTTTATCAGCCTCTTTTTTAGATCGGTCAATGAATCTGTGCCTTTCGAATCTATTTTTTTTGAGAAATTTTCCCGAGCATTTTTATCCTGATCTGGCTACGTGCTTGGTCGATTTCCTGTTCTTGGCTTTGTTATGCTGCGGTACAACCTCTGTTTCCTTCAGGAGATTATCATCCGTCTCCGTGTCTATCTCTGAGTCATCGCTACCCTGAGAAGGTAGACCTTCTTAAAGGGTAAAGAGATTCATCAAAGGGCCCGAATAAAAAGCTGCATCCTGAAGCATCGGATGTCGTCTTAGTTGTCGTTGTTGCTGTTGATGTTGTTGACGTTCTGGTTGTAATTGGAGTGATCGTTGCTGTGACCGTTAAGACCTCTGTACCGCCGACGACGCGCAGAGGGAACTTTCAGTCCACACCCCGCCTGCCGGAGTTCGCAGCCAAATTCGCCGTCATTTTGGCGGGTATTCCTACCCTTATTTTGTTTTGTGGGTAGCTCCTTCCACATTGCTTTGGTGAACAACTACTTCTTCTGGCATCCCCAGATTGTCCTGTTCGGGGGTCTGCTTGCTTGGTTGTTTGAAAGCTGCTGCCGATGCACGCAAGTCGTCCCCCCCCAGCCTCAGCGTAAAAGTAAATTTGCATGTGGAGGATCAATGTTAATGAAATCAGCGTCGTTTGTCAAGAAAAACTATCCAAGATTGTCATCCTCTACTAAGCGACTTCTACCTTGCTTATTTCGCTTCCTTGATCTTGTCAGAATTTAGTTTTTTAAATCCAAGATCAAAGCTAATTTATTTCGACATTACGATACTTAATTTCCTTCATTCCCTTATTTATTGAAATGTAGCAGCAAATGGTGGACTTCAACATAAAAAGAAATTTATAGTTAATTTTAGAGACGAATGGACCCTTTTTCCACATTTCCTAATTACTTTTATCTAATCAAAGACAAAGTAAATTGCAATATCTCTAGACCCACATCATGCGGCAGTTGCGATAAAAGTCAAATAAAAGGGAAAAACTCTTGACCATTCCTAATCAGAAATTGATTGCAGACGAGGAGACTTCTTCTGTTAGTTCTAATTGCTAATCAACGTTTCAATCAGAGGACACTGCGGACCCGTGTTGTAGCCCTCATCAGAAATTTCAAAGTGCGGCTGACCACATTTGTCCAAACAAGCCCCTAATTCGATTATCTCCCGGCGAATGGAAGTTGAATCGAAACTGAAAATTTTATCATGCACCCAAAATGCTTCACACGATATTGGACGACTGTAACGCACTTAACTCCTTGGACAGTTTTGTTCCTTTTTATTTCCTCGAAATCCTCAGGGATTAATTTAATGTCAATTCTGCAGATGACTAAACGTTCTCAATGAAGGCCATCCTTCTCAATCTCACGCAAGTGAACTCCAGGATAGACGTCTCTATATAATGACGAGATTGTACGATGTCGACGCGGCGGGAAGAATATTCCTTCCTAGTGTGCTCCAATCTAACAACTTTCAAGACGGGAACATCTGACAAATGTGAGAAAATTTCGTTGAACTAGAGACTCCCTGGAGAGTCCTACTACACTTCCTTGTGGGTTTTCTTGAGATTTAAGGAATTGCTGCGGTCGGATTTATTCGAATGAGGAATATGGAAGTCGGAAGGAACTTGTATTTGAAAGATGTGAGAAATTTGTTAGCTGCGCAATTTATTGGGTCAAATTTGTACTCAGATGGGAGCCTGCAGTATTTTATATCGCATATACGTTGTCTGGAGGATCTGCCGAACTTCTCACATTGCTCCAGCCGGGACCGGCGAACATCTGTTTTATTGCTCTGGAACCGATACATAACGTTAAGTTTTGCGGCGCTCGAATTTGATTGCAATTTTCCGCATTAACAATTCGCGGCTTCAAACTGCTTAAAAACTTAATTCGTCTCCGTCGAACAAAAAAGCCTCAGACATTGCAAAGTTCTTACTCGAATTCTGCACAGTTTGGGTGATTTAAGAAGAACTTGTTCCGAACAGAGTACCACATCCAAAGTTGCTTTCAGTTCAATTACAAATTTATTGAAATTTTCTTCTTCAGACAAGAATTCTAAGAGGTAGACGTCTAACTTCGAGATAAGACAAATACTTCAAAGGTCAAATTGATTGCAATTCAATGAGTCTTCGTTGCCCTATTGATTTAGTTCGTCCCCAAACTCTTGCGCGTCGAAATGACGTCAATCCATAAGTGGATGTCTCCCCAGGGAGACTAGTACCCTTAGATGTGAAACGATTTGGGGTGTCCCCATCCATTAAAGTGAAAAAAACAATTCACCGGACCTGAAAGTAGTTTTTCGATTGCGCGAAATTTGTTATCAGGAGTTTTGGGGATACACCCAGAATAGGTCAGGTTTTTTCGACTATACAATCGTGATTTCAGTATTATACCTATATTCTTTCTCTTGACATGGGTCAATTTTTCTTAGGGGACACCGAAATGTGTTGTTGTGGAAGAAAATCGCCCAGGAAGCAATAAAATCGGGTCTTTCAAGATCTCTAATGAATTGGAGCCGAACTGATTCTGAATGCAAGAGATATTGATTTCGTATCATCTTAAGTACGTTGACTTTAAGAACTCCTGGTTGGGGTTCTTAAGGGTGGCTACGAAAATTTTTCCTTCCAAAGAGTTTTAATTATTACCCTTTTATAAGGGTACAGAGAAAGTTGGTGAAGCTGATGAGATTTATTAAATCTGATGATCGTTATCGCTCTAATTACATTGCAGCAGGAGGATTGAATTTCAGCGGGATAATAACTGGCGCCCGGTACTTAATTTAAAAAGTTTTCAAAAGTTGGTGAGAACTTTTTAACTCTTTCGGTGACGTAGCAATAAAAATTCATTCAATTCTCGCCTTTTAGGATTTTAAATTGCCGAAAAAGTAATTTTGGTGGAAGTGTTTGAAAGCGTTCGACTTTACAAGGAGGCTGAAAAGTGAATCGTGAAATCTCTGATGGTTTTCTTAAACTTTTGACTCTAAGTTTTACGAAAGCAGGGTTGGGGCTGCCATATAAATTTAACTTCGAAATTAAGGATTAAGAAGTAAGCTCTAAAGTGTACATGAATTAATAACCATCTGAATAAAAACGCATTTTGCATTCTACTATTAAATATTATCTCTTGAGGTTAACTTATTCTTTTCTGACAAAATATTAAATTTAATGCTTCAATGAATAAGTATAGTATAAAGTGTTTTCAATGAATACACTTCGCGAAAATTCGTAGAATTTCGCGCAATGAACCCTAACATCATAAAGGCTTTAGAAGATTTATGGTCAATGTCATGTGTATACCCTATGTTATTATCAAAGTACACTTTCAGGTCAGATACAATATCTGGATGAGTGATACCAACACTCCCAACTGTTTATCGAAAGATACAGGATCCTTAAGATGTAAAAAGAGTACATTTTGCATTTAGAGGGATATAGATCAAGCCCGCTCATACTACAACATTGAACGAATTTAACAATTTATTTTTGTAATACCAAACAAACCAACAGGGTACGTCTCTTAGCAGAAATTTTTACATCATCTGCGAAATTCAGCAACCGGCCCATGAAAAAACCATACTAATATCGGTAACAAAAGCGAGCCAATTACCAGGATGCTTCGAAAAGTCAACGACCTTTCCTCCTTTGACTTCCATCTGAGTAAATCATCCCTTCACAAATCTTTATATCTTGACCCCGTCCATCCTGATCGCATATCTTATTTGTTTTTCCTTCCAGCCAGTTTGTTCCTTAATGAGAGCTCATATTGAAGCTTTTTCAATTTATTTATTATTCATCATTTATCATCTAGTATAGCTTGTAGTATTAGTATTATATTATGTTATAACTTGTATTAAGCTTAATTAAATATAAACAAATATTATAATATACAAGTGGGGACCCAAATGACTTCCTTGAGGTACCCCAGATAATACATCAAAGGCCTAAGGGTCGGAAAAATCAATCGAACCTGTTTACGATTAGTAAGATATGACTATTTACGATTAGTAAGATAAGAGAAAATTCAATCATGGAAAGGTGAGTGTATACCAAAAGCCAATAGCTTCTTATTTAGCAGTAAAAAGCTCTTACACACAAAATCCGTTAAACTACATCAATCTGAGCATCCTGCATGATAGAATTCTTAAATATCGCCAGATCTTCCACGAAGAAATCCATTTTGTTGGACACATATTGCCTCCAATAACAAAATGGGGTCTGCCATGAACTAAACTTTCAAATAATTTAGGTAAAGGCATCAATTTTGCAATACCTAAAAATTTCGAGTGCCAACCTTGTTAAGTGGTTTAATGTAGGAAAACATCCAGCATGATAAGAAACCGTCCGACTTAAGGGAATAATTAAATATTAAAGTTAATACATAACATATTGATGAGGAACAAATCTTAAGCAAAATATTAGGTACTAGGTGACATCTTTTAACACGAGGCACAAACCTACCAATGCCAAAGTGAACCAATTCCACAGATTTCGAATATGAGGACAACAGATTATGAGCACAGCAATTTATAGTTTCCAGTTTACAGTTTGACAAAATCACCCTTAGAAAAATTACAAGTTTCTGGAAGATTGACAAAATCTCAGTCATATCTGCTCCTCAATACGCTTTGTCCTTTTTGGACTCTTTAGCCTCTTTTGACTTGGCGCAGTGTTGTGGTATTGCTAACGATTAGGTTTTAGAACCTTGCGTTTTCGACGGTACGATGATGAGGAGATGCTTGACTCCCATGGTTTCTGAATTGTGTTATCACCCTGCACTCCTGTTTGTCATATGTGTCGACGATCTCCTTCTCTACTTGGCGACTTCTACTTCAACTTCAAATGGGCTTACTGCTCGTCCATCGATGATTGGCTTCTTTCTTGTGATTGTTTGGGCGCGTTGGGAGAGTGCGATGTTGATCTGGCGATAGGCGTTTGTTACGACGTGCTTTACGCCTCTTTTAGAAGATATGTTCCTATTGGAACTTCTAAGTCGGAATCGCCGCATTTGTTTCATTCCTGGCTTGACGGTGTGATATCTCTACTTCTGATTTTATGCACTTGACGCGGTTTCCGCCTACCCTCTTTTGTGTTAATTCTTCTCCATAAGATAGGCAGTAAGTCCAACGTTTCTAATATTCGACCGATTGCGAGCCTGTACCGTGCTGCGAAGGTTTTCGAGTCCCTCGTCAGCGAGGTACTCCGATTTCATTGCAATGCTTTCATGGAGCATGACTTCCTCAAGGGGAAATCGACGACTATCAAGCTTCTTGAATTTATGAGTTATTCTATACCGATCATTGAAGTAGGCAAACAGATCGACTGTGTATTTACAGATTTCCGACCAAATTCTACTTGCCTCAGGGTAGTATATTTGGCCCGCTCTTTTTTAACCTATAAATGAATGATGCTTTGCTTCTGTGCAGTAGTAAAATTGTTGTGTTATGCTAAAATATTTCGCACTGTTTACCACGAATTAGACTGTAGTCTCCTCAACTCTGACTTGTCTGTGTTCTGCGACTGGTGTTTACGCAACCACTTTCCTTTAAGTCCAAGTTCACCAATATGATCTTCTCCTGCAGAAGACATCCCCCCCTCTTCGATTACACCGTCGATGGCATTGTGTGGCCTTTAACGCTCGTCTTCCTTTCGAGGAGCATGTGAACTCGATCGTTGGTAGGGTTAACTCGATGCTGGGCTTCGTTAAAAGATGGAATAAGGAACTTTGAGATCCCTACCTAGCTACGCTTTTTTTACTGCATTTGCAGTTAGACTAATTTTCGAATACGCCAGCCCTGAATGGGCTGCCTACTTCGCCGTTCACATCGTCCGCATCGAAGAAGTGTAACTCAGACCCTTTAGGTTTGCTCTCCCCGTGAATTCTTGAAATGATCCTTTGGTGCTTCCTTCTTATGCTGATCGTGTTGATCTGATATTTCTTGACTGCCTTGAAAGAAGTAATATTTCAAAATTAGTATTTCTGTTCGATTTTATTGCAGTAAACGATAAATTTATCATCCCGCAGCGCTCCTTGAGGAATTACGACTTCCTGTACGTACCTGGGCACTGGACGCTATATGGTATGCACGAACCCATCACGTCGTTGTCTCGCCTCTTTAATTAGCACTTCGCCAGCTTTGATCTGGATTTCTCCAGGCCGCGCTTGAAGGTGTTCATCTATCATTATGATGTCATGATCTACGGATTAAGACTATTTGGTTGAAATGAGAAATTAAAGATGGCGGTGCTAAAGTTAGGCTAGACTTATGAACGACGAATGTATATTGTGCCAATTCTGTGGAACGTCGCCTAAAAATTTGTAAGTAAGGAAGTACGACATTCTTTCACATCTTTTAATGCATAAAAAATTTGCGAACTTCAAGCTGAGCACTGTGAATGACATGAATTTGACTGGCGGACAGTGATTTCAAGTCCAAAAAAGCTGGCCAAAATATGAAGGTTTGCATCGATATTTGTACAAATTTGTATACGTATAATTACGAATTTGAGGTCAAATTAAAAACAAAAGCAAAATGGTTGATATATTTTCCAATAAAGTTTTTTGTACGAACCTTGGTATTTGGGAAATTTTAGGTCGCTGGCTATGAATTTGAATTCAAATTTGTCAAATACAAAATGTTGATTACAAAATTACGGACATATTTTGTAAGAAATCATCATATTTCGAATCGAACTCACTATTATGAATTTAAATCGAAATTGCGATCACAAAATGTCTTAATATGATACGCAAACTTCATGCTTTTGTTCCATGATACACAAACTTCGTTGCTTGTTAGCTTTGAGTACTCCTCTTTTTCGGGTTTGTGACAGTACCTGCACAGGTAGATGTTCACGACTCTGATTCTGCATGCCCGGTGCCTGTCTGGTATTAATACTCTGGATCTTCTATTGAAGGCTCTAATCGGTAGTATGTAGTCAGTGACATTAGTGAGACTTTCTCCCAGGCTGCTGTAGCCGTACCTTCGCGTCTTGAGGCATTTCGATTCCTTAAGACGCAGCATATCTACCTTCGCGGCGTTCTTAGGACACAGATCCATTTGAGGGAGGTGTTGAATAGTGTCCAAAGCACGGGAGAGCGTGGATTTAAGTGCTCAGTAGTTCCGATTCTTGTAAATTTTTGTGCGTGATCCAATTTTGAGAGATAGGTTTCTTATCTATTGTGTGTTGAAGAAATTCATTTAGCTTCTAGGACTGTTTACAGTCTAGAATAAGACCCAGATAATTGGGATGGGAGCAGAGTTCCATCTGCCTTCCATCTAGACTTGGTGTTTTAAAAGTTTCCTTGAGAGAAGTACCAATTCCGGTCTTTGCGAGTTAATAATGAGTCCTTTGGTTACTGCCCAGTAGCATAGCTTCTTCCGTGAGTTCGCTAATGGTGTTCCGGCACTAACCTGACACTAATATAATGACATCAACTTTTTCGAGCTTCAGAAGTGTATCGTTCAGGGCAAGATGATCCCATCATGTGGTGTTTGTCTCGGTGTACTTTTTTATTGAGTGAGATGCCTCCCCACTTAGAGATAACCACTCTGTTTCTTAGCAATGTGGCTATCCAACTACATATAGTTCTGTCCATCTTTACCACTTCAAGAGCATTGTTAAAAGACCCTCTGGTTACGTTGTTAAAAACACTTTCTACTATATGTCGATAAAAGTTGCCAGTGTAGAGACCTTCCAATCTCGAACACCGTCTTATGCAGAGAGCTGTGTCCACTGATTTTCCCTTTGTGTATATAATCATGTTGAGTTTCGGACAGCAGACGAGAGTCAAAATTCTGTCTAATATACCTGCCTCCTAAATAACAAAGCTCCACAAGAAAAATTGAAAAAAATAATAAGGTAATGAGGTCTGACTATGTTTACTAGATATTTTCGAGGTCGCTGAATCCGAATCCGAGGTCCGTTTAGCCCCATCACATCAGGATTTGATGTATGTTATGTACTGTCGAACTGCTTATCTAGCTCTAACTTCTGAAATGATCTCTGCCGCTTTTATTTTGAGGTTATGGGATTATGGGGTTATGCGGTTTACAGGTTGAGGGGTTGGGGTTAAGGGCTTAGAGTTTTTGGGGTTTTCGATATGATGGGGCTATGGGATTTTAAATTCAAGGGGTAATAAGGGTTTTTGGTCTAAATTTTGAGTTTATGGAAAATCGTGATGTGATGGGGTTAAACGGACCTCGGTTTCGAATTCAGCGACCTCAAAAACAGGTGGAGCTGAATTAATGATCTTTTTTATCGGTTACCACTCTGCAGCCAAAACAAAATAAGCTGTCGGGTTGAAACTTTTAAGAAACTTGGGAAAAGTCTGTCAGTTATGTAATAAACTCCGCCCTATTCAAAAAGTCACCTCCTCTTACGTGCCGAAAAAACCCGTTTTTCGTGTTTTTCGTTTAAAACTCTACCATTTTTTTATGTTTCTACTTTTTTCCCACTCGAGGTTCATTAACATTGCCAAACGTGTATATACTCTGTTTCAAAAAGATTGGCAGTACACGGTAAATGGCAAGTTATGATGCCAAATTTCCCAAACTGCCCAAAAACCATGTACAGCCATCCTTTCGATGCTTTTTGGTCGACAGAGCAAGTAGAGATGCACAATATTCGATTCGATCTTAAGAGATCGATCATAAACTATACGATTCTGCGATTTTCGAAAAGCATTAATATTCCTAAATAATATTTATGAATAATAATAAATAAATAAAAATATTTAATAATATTAAACAAATTTTCACCCTTTTTTCGTATAGCTTACATTCCGAGCAAAATGCAAGAATAAAGAATATTATTATTAAAAATCAAAAATGCACGACAGATGATTGTTAAGAGCAGCCACCTATAGCACAAAACATAGGTCCTTGTTCGTTCGCTAAAATATTAGCCACAATATCGGGATTTAGTACATACTACATGTATTTACATATACATTTAAAATCAAAGATCGATCCGGACCGATCTGTAAACATTGTTGATTCGCAAGATCGCAAAAATAAAAAGATCGATTCCCTTTGAATCGATATTTTTCTTTACGATCCGCATCTCTAAAACTAAGAGGCGCACTGATTGTGATAAGAACACAATGGGTGGTGGGTGTTTTGCATCCGAAGTTTTCCGATGTAATACGAATTCGAGTGACTGAAATGGTCGGAAAGAACATTTAAGGTTTGTCTGCTTGCTTTTGTGTATAAAACGTGGGTAAAAATTAGGGCTTCATGGCACCGAGACAAGACCGAGACTTCGGCACATCTCGGTCTTGGTCTCGTCAAGGTGAAGACGATCTTGCTCTCGTCGCAATCTCGGCGAGATAAAGGCCAGCCTCGGTCCGATCTCGCTCTCGGCAAGATAATAAAAAAAGATATTTCGGTGGGATAACGGGGAGCGAGGAAAAGTGATATATCTATGTTCATATATATGCACTTTCTTCATATTCCCCTCGACAAAATCAAGTAGCAAAGGCTCTTGTTTGCTATTGGGGATAAAGCGCAAATAACTGAAGAAGGAAATAATGTAGAAAGAAGCGATTGAGGAGAGCAGTGTATATTTATATGCTCCATAAAGCACACAATTGACATTTTTCGGAGCGACATAAAAGCTGAAACATCTAAAAAAATTTTCCACAATAAACTGATAAAAACTAATATCTCGTCCACTCTCGTCACCTCAATCTCGCTCTCGGTATCGCACTGTTACCAATGATATTGGTCTCGCTGCCGGTCCCGGTATCGTGTCGAGACCGACACTGGCAGCGAGAATTTTCTCGAGTATCGTGAAGCCCTAGTAAAAATCAAGTAAAAATCGTTCTTCTGGTGGAGGGGATGAAAATGCGAAAGTTAACAGCTGCTTTCTGGGTAAATCGAGGGCAACTGAAGAACTGTCAAAAGTAAATTTTACTGCAAAGATCAGTGTGTTTATAAGAAATCGTAAAAATAAATAACAATTTACTGAAAAAGTTAATAGTACCCGTGTTTATTTCAATTTTCTTTTCTAAGCTGTAACTTGCCAAACATCAATCAGCTGTTAGTTTCAACCATAAAAGAAGAATTCTGCCGAAATTTTGTCCACACTCCTCAACTTGTGTAAAATTTTGGACAGAAGGGGAAATTACTCCACTGTCAAATTTCTTCAAGTCCTAAAGTAAACTTTCGGTTTTGTGTAAAAACTTTCGAGTAAACAGACAGACCTTTAGTGTAGCCAGATTAGATCTTCTGGCAGTAGGTTTGTAGAACTGCTTGAATTTATTTATTATAAATTGTTTTGAATTATTTATTTTGAAATATGTATATATTTTTGCACAGCTGTTAGTAAAGAAAAGCCCTAATGAGTGGTTACGGATTCATCAAGAAACTTCTTATATTTGCATTCTTTTGATATGGCAACCCGAGTCCACGAGGAAAAATCATCTGTGTTGAAATCGTGGCAACAGCGTGCCTGAGGAAGAGGGATGCATGTATAAGAGTGTGTACTGAGTCAAGTTCAATGCCCTCTAATTAAACTTTTAAAACATAAATGAGTAAAAAAAATTTTTTTTTAGATTAACTTTAATGTATATTTTTATGTAAAAAAAATTAGGGAAACGAGACAGAAAATAAAAACCAGTGTTCATTTCGGTTATTAGAATGAGAAACCCCAATTAACTATCAGCCTTCAAGACAAAGTTATGTATATAATTTTTAATTTTTTACACCTTCAAATGGTGACGAGCACGGGTGATGCCTGCCAGGTCATGTTTTTCGTACTTAAAACTCTCTGGCTTGTCAATATACAAATTCCTAGCTTTACAGGAAGACTGTTATATCAGAGATTCACAAGTTCTTGGAATATAACCCTTTCCTAATGTCATTGAACCTCCTTAACCACACACGAAAGTCTTAAATTATGACAAGGATGGCATGCTTCTATGAATCATATATCCATAGCATTTTCTTGGTATTTTAATTTAAATAATTTGCCACGCTTCCAAATACGAAACATTTATTCGTATTTCTCCTGGAATATTACATTCAAATTGCCATTGTCACGTGCAACTTACTGCTGACCTTTTATTTCACCAGGAGCACGACAAACGTGAAATGGTCACATATTTTTCGAGCAAATTTCATGGTTGGTACCATAAATCGCATTTAAAGGCAACAAAAGATCTTTATAATGACACAAAACTCTAACATTAGTCACAGAGCTAATGGTAAAAGTGTTGCAACACGAAAATGACAAAAAGGACAATGCACTGCGACATTCAATTGTAATCGTGAATGTGTATACCGCTCCTGCTGCACGGGGAACCCCAGATCTGACTATTGTCGAGAGATATGTTCACCAAAATCAAAAGGCAAAGTTAGCAGAAAAAGGACATCGCATGACAATTGTTTTTAATATCCTGCGAAACTTAAACTGCTAATTGAAATAAATTTTGGATGAAGCAGGCAAAAGTGACAGGCTGACGAGAACAACCTAAGGAAAAGGCGTTTTCTGGTTAAGACATTAAATGAAAATAATGAAAGCAGCACGGCCAAGACCTAAGGACCCCGTACTGCGGGGGACTTTTAACTACTTCCGGATAAGCCAAACTTTCAGCTTTTTATCCTTTGCCTTCGACAATCATTCGTAGTAACTACGTCTCTCTCATCAGGATGTTTACTTGTTTGTCAAAGCTGCCTACAACTTGGTTTGATCCCTCCGTCCTTATGTCGGGTGGATATAATTTTCTCTTCTCTGGTCCCTATAGATAAGGGCCGGCTGCTAATTTTATTCTCGACTTTTCCTCGTCTTAGTTGAAACCGTGCCCTTAATTAGTCATGGCGTTCATTCCTTGTTTATGATGTTTAAATTGTTGTTAAATTTTTTTATTTACTGACTTAAAACACACAAATGAATCCTTAGTACCCCACGAAAGGCAAGTGAAGACGTCGAGAAAGTGGTTCTATATAAGAGGGACAAAATAGAGAATCTTACGTAAGCAAACATGCTTCTGGAATTTTTGTGCCAAGAGAAGTATTTCAATTAATTACAGCCACAGGTTTTTGTGTGCATTCTTAAAAATTTATGTGTTTATGGTATGCGCAGAATGCCATAAAAATGTCAATTAAATTTTATATACACTCAGGAAAAATATTTCTCCACGAGTTTTGTGCGGGTGGAATTGTTAAATAAGAGAGAGTTGTCTTAATTTTATGCTTGAAAAATGGGTTAGGGTAGTCTAAATGATTTATAATATTCGACTTTTTTCACTTTTCTAAGTTCTTACTAAAATATTTATTTAAGCAGGTAAGTATGTACTATTTTTACATTATCAGACGATTTTGTTATTTGGGAACAGTTGTTATGCTTGCATACGCGATCTCCATGCTGCAGTCTGAAAATAGAGTAGTTAGGAAGGAAATCAAACTATTATTTTATGTTACCTGTGTCTGTCCTTTGAGTATATAAGTAGGAAGCTGCAAAGATTTTTTTTTATTACAGAATTGAACTTTAATTGTGGTACTAACTTGAGGGGAACACAAATCCTGGGTCCATGGGGATAGCGAACCCTAGTTTAAGGAAACTCCAACTTTGATGACACTTTCCTGAAATAAACAAATTTATCAAATCTGCAATGAAATTGTAACAGCATAAATATGAGCCAACTTAGTAACTTACCGGAAATAAATTCGATGAATTCCAGTAAAATTTCCAGGGCCATTTGAAAGTAGATATTCTAAACTGTGGATTGGGATAATTTTCCAGGCTGGAAATTGCGCATTGAATGAAAAATGACTCATCAACGAAACGCTTCCAGGAGATACAAAAATCGTGCCAGTTTCGTCAAATTGAGATACTTTCCAGTGAAACCTTCCAAACTAATTGCTTTTGGCGTCCTCTTTCGAATGAGACTCCTTTTATTTGATTTCGTAACAAAAAATTTTTTTCACCAAAAAAATCATTGGCTAGTGATTTTTGTCGAGTTTGGGTGAAATTTTTTTTTGCAAAAAATTTTGATGCCATTCGAAAGAATATGTCAAAAAATGGTGGTCTAGTTGGTTTTCCCGTTCCCTGGAGCCTGGAAAATTGGAAAAAATGACGAAAAACCGTTTCACTGGCCCCATTTCCAGTCAATTTTCAGAATGCTCAAAATTAATGAATTCGATGAATTCCAGTAAAATTTCCAGGGCCATTTGAAAGTAGATATTCTAAACTGTGGATTGGGATAATTTTCCAGGCTGGAAATTGCGCATTGAATGAAAAATGACTCATCAACGAAACGCTTCCAGGAGATACAAAAATCGTTCCAGTTTCGTCAAATTGAGATACTTTCCAGTGAAACCTTCCAAACTAATTGCTTTTGGCGTCCTCTTTCGAATGAGACTCCTTTTATTTGATTTCGTAACAAAAAATTTTTTTCACCAAAAAAATCATTGGCTAGTGATTTTTGTCGAGTTTGGGTGAAATTTTTTTTGCAAAAAATTTTGATGCCATTCGAAAGAACATGTCAAAAAATGGTGGTCTAGTTGGTTTTCCCGTTCCCTGGAGCCTGGAAAATTGGAAAAAATGACGAAAAACCGTTTCACTGGCCTCATTTCCAGTCAATTTTCAGAATGCTCAAAATTAATGAATTCGATGAATTCCAGTAAAATTTCCAGGGCAATTTGAAAGTAGATATTCTAAACTGTGGATCTGGATAATTTTCCAGGCTGGAAATTGCGCATTGAATGAAAAATGACTCATCAACGAAACGCTTCCAGGAGATACAAAAATCGTTCCAGTTTCGTCAAATTGAGATACTTTCCAGTGAAACCTTCCAAACTAATTGCTTTTGGCGTCTTCTTTCGAATGAGACTCCTTTTATTTGATTTCGTAACAAAAAATTTTTTTCACCAAAAAAATCATGGCCAGTGATTTTTGTCGATTTTGGGTGAAATTTTTTTTGCAAAAATTTTGATGCCATCGGGAAGAGCATGTCAAAAAATGGTGGTCTAGTTGGTTTTCCCGTTCCCTGGAGCCTGGAAAATTGGAAAAAATGACTAAAAACCGTTTCACTGGCCTCATTTCCAGTCAATTTTCAGAATGCTCAAAATTAATTAATTCGATGAATTCCAGTAAAATTTCCAGGGCCATTTGAAAGTAGATATTCTAAACTGTGGATTGGAATAATTTTCCAGGCTGGAAATTGCGCATTGAATGAAAAATGACTCATCAACGAAATGCTTCCAGGAGATACAAAAATCGTGCCAGTTTCGTCAAATTGAGATACTTTCCAGTGAAACCTTCCAAACTAATTGCTTTTGGCGTCTTCTTTCGAATGAGACTCCTTTTATTTGATTTCGTAACAAAAAATTTTTTTCACCAAAAAAATCATGGGCGCCAGTGATTTTTGTTGATTTTGGGTGAAATTTTTTTTGCAAAAATTTTGATGCCATTCGAAAGAGCATGTCAAAAAATGGTGGTCTAGTTGGTTTTCCCGTTTCCTGGAGCCTGGAAAATTGGAAAAAATGACGAAAAACCGTTTCACTGGCCTCATTTCCAGTCAATTTTCAGAATGCTCAAAATTAATTAATTCGATGAATTCCAGTAAAATTTCCAGGGCCATTTGAAAGTAGATATTCTAAACTGTGGATTGGGATAATTTTCCAGGCTGGAAATTGCGCATTGAATGAAAAATGACTCATCAACGAAACGCTTCCAGGAGATACAAAAATCGTGCCAGTTTCGTCAAATTGAGATACTTTCCAGTGAAACCTTCCAAACTAATTGCTTTTGGCGTCCTCTTTCGAATGAGACTCCTTTTATTTGATTTCGTAACAAAAAATTTTTTTCACCAAAAAAATCATTGGCTAGTGATTTTTGTCGAGTTTGGGTGAAATTTTTTTTTGCAAAAAATTTTGATGCCATTCGAAAGAATATGTCAAAAAATGGTGGTCTAGTTGGTTTTCCCGTTCCCTGGAGCCTGGAAAATTGGAAAAAATGACGAAAAACCGTTTCACTGGCCCCATTTCCAGTCAATTTTCAGAATGCTCAAAATTAATGAATTCGATGAATTCCAGTAAAATTTCCAGGGCCATTTGAAAGTAGATATTCTAAACTGTGGATTGGGATAATTTTCCAGGCTGGAAATTGCGCATTGAATGAAAAATGACTCATCAACGAAACGCTTCCAGGAGATACAAAAATCGTTCCAGTTTCGTCAAATTGAGATACTTTCCAGTGAAACCTTCCAAACTAATTGCTTTTGGCGTCCTCTTTCGAATGAGACTCCTTTTATTTGATTTCGTAACAAAAAATTTTTTTCACCAAAAAAATCATTGGCTAGTGATTTTTGTCGAGTTTGGGTGAAATTTTTTTTGCAAAAAATTTTGATGCCATTCGAAAGAACATGTCAAAAAATGGTGGTCTAGTTGGGTTTCCCGTTCCCTGGAGCCTGGAAAATTGGAAAAAATGACGAAAAACCGTTTCACTGGCCTCATTTCCAGTCAATTTTCAGAATGCTCAAAATTAATGAATTCGATGAATTCCAGTAAAATTTCCAGGGCAATTTGAAAGTAGATATTCTAAACTGTGGATTGGGATAATTTTCCAGGCTGGAAATTGCGCATTGAATGAAAAATGACTCATCAACGAAACGCTTCCAGGAGATACAAAAATCGTTCCAGTTTCGTCAAATTGAGATACTTTCCAGTGAAACCTTCCAAACTAATTGCTTTTGGCGTCCTCTTTCGAATGAGACTCCTTTTATTTGATTTCGTAACAAAAAATTTTTTTCACCAAAAAAATCATGGGCTATAGGCCAGTGATTTTTGTCGATTTTGGGTGAAATTTTTTTTGCAAAAATTTTGATGCCATCGGGAAGAGCATGTCAAAAAATGGTGGTCTAGTTGGTTTTCCCGTTCCCTGGAGCCTGGAAAATTGGAAAAAATGACTAAAAACCGTTTCACTGGCCTCATTTCCAGTCAATTTTCAGAATGCTCAAAATTAATTAATTCGATGAATTCCAGTAAAATTTCCAGGGCCATTTGAAAGTAGATATTCTAAACTGTGGATTGGAATAATTTTCCAGGCTGGAAATTGCGCATTGAATGAAAAATGACTCATCAACGAAATGCTTCCAGGAGATACAAAAATCGTGCCAGTTTCGTCAAATTGAGATACTTTCCAGTGAAACCTTCCAAACTAATTGCTTTTGGCGTCTTCTTTCGAATGAGACTCCTTTTATTTGATTTCGTAACAAAAAATTTTTTTCACCAAAAAAATCATGGGCGCCAGTGATTTTTGTTGATTTTGGGTGAAATTTTTTTTGCAAAAATTTTGATGCCATTCGAAAGAGCATGTCAAAAAATGGTGGTCTAGTTGGTTTTCCCGTTTCCTGGAGCCTGGAAAATTGGAAAAAATGACGAAAAACCGTTTCACTGGCCTCATTTCCAGTCAATTTTCAGAATGCTCAAAATTAATTAATTCGATGAATTCCAGTAAAATTTCCAGGGCCATTTGAAAGTAGTTATTCTAAACTGTGGATTGGGATAATTTTCCAGGCTGGAAATTGCGCATTGAATGTAAAATGACTCATCAACGAAACGCTTCCAGGAGATACAAAAATCGTGCCAGTTTCGTCAAATTGAGATACTTTCCAGTGAAACCTTCCAAACTAATTGTTTTTGGCGTCTTCTTTCGAATGAGACTCCTTTTATTTGATTTCGTAACAAAAAATTTTTTTCACCAAAAAAATCATGGGCTATAGGCCAGTGATTTTTGTCGACTTTGGGTGAATTTTTTTTGCAAAAATGTTGATGCCATCGGGAAGAGCATGTCAAAAAATGGTGGTCTAGTTGGTTTTCCCGTTCCCTGGAGCCTGGAGCCTGGAAAATTGGAAAAAATGACTAAAAGCCGTTTCACTGGCCTCATTTCCAGTCAATTTTCAGAATGCTCAAAATTAATTAATTCGATGAATTCCAGTAAAATTTCCAGGGCCATTTGAAAGTAGATATTCTAAACTGTGGATTGGGATAATTTTCCAGGCTGGAAATTGCGCATTGAATGAAAAATGACTCATCAACGAAACGCTTCCAGGAGATACAAAAATCGTGCCAGTTTCGTCAAATTGAGATACTTTCCAGTGAAACCTTCCAAACTAATTGCTTTTGGCGTCCTCTTTCGAATGAGACTCCTTTTATTTGATTTCGTAACAAAAAATTTTTTTCACCAAAAAAATCATGGGCGCCAGTGATTTTTGTTGATTTTGGGTGAAATTTTTTTTGCAAAAATTTTGATGCCATTCGAAAGAGCATGTCAAAAAATGGTGGTCTAGTTGGTTTTCCCGTTTCCTGGAGCCTGGAAAATTGGAAAAAATGACGAAAGACGGTTTCACTGGTCTCATTTCCAGTCAATTTTCAGAATGCTCAAAATTAATTAATTCGATGAATACCAGTAAAATTTCCAGGGCCATTTGAAAGTAGATATTCTAAACTGTGGATTGGGATAATTGTCCAGGCTGGAAATTGCGCATTGAATGAAAAATGACTCATCAACGAAACGCTTCCAGAAGATACAAAAATCGTTCCAGTTTCGTCAAATTGAGATACTTTCCAGTGAAACCTTCCAAACTAATTGCTTTTGGCGTCCTCTTTCGAATGAGACTCCTTTTATTTGATTTCGTAACAAAACATTTTTTTTACCAAAAAAATTATGGGCTATAGGCCAGTGATTTTTGTCGATTTTGGGTGAAATTTTTTTTGCTAAAATGTTGATGCCATTCGAAAGAGCATGTCAAAAAATGGTGGTCTAGTTGGTTTTCCCGTTTCCTGGAGCCTGGAAAATTGGAAAAAATGACGAAAAACCGTTTCACTGGCCTCATTTCCAGTCAATTTTCAGAATGCTCAAAATTAATTAATTCGATGAATTCCAGTAAAATTTCCAGGGCCATTTGAAAGTAGTTATTCTAAACTGTGGATTGGGATAATTTTCCAGGCTGGAAATTGCGCATTGAATGTAAAATGACTCATCAACGAAACGCTTCCAGGAGATACAAAAATCGTGCCAGTTTCGTCAAATTGAGATACTTTCCAGTGAAACCTTCCAAACTAATTGTTTTTGGCGTCTTCTTTCGAATGAGACTCCTTTTATTTGATTTCGTAACAAAAAATTTTTTTCACCACAAAAATCATGGGCTATAGGCCAGTGATTTTTGTCGACTTTGGGTGAAATTTTTTTTGCAAAAATGTTGATGCCATCGGGAAGAGCATGTCAAAAAATGGTGGTCTAGTTGGTTTTCCCGTTCCCTGGAGCCTGGAGCCTGGAAAATTGGAAAAAATAACTAAAAGCCGTTTCACTGGCCTCATTTCCAGTCAATTTTCAGAATGCTCAAAATTAATTAATTCGATGAATTCCAGTAAAATTTCCAGGGCCATTTGAAAGTAGATATTCTAAACTGTGGATTGGGATAATTTTCCAGGCTGGAAATTGCGCATTGAATGAAAAATGACTCATCAACGAAACGCTTCCAGGAGATACAAAAATCGTGCCAGTTTCGTCAAATTGAGATACTTTCCAGTGAAACCTTCCAAACTAATTGCTTTTGGCGTCCTCTTTCGAATGAGACTCCTTTTATTTGATTTCGTAACAAAAAATTTTTTTCACCAAAAAAATCATGGGCGCCAGTGATTTTTGTTGATTTTGGGTGAAATTTTTTTTGCAAAAATTTTGATGCCATTCGAAAGAGCATGTCAAAAAATGGTGGTCTAGTTGGTTTTCCCGTTTCCTGGAGCCTGGAAAATTGGAAAAAATGACGAAAAACGGTTTCACTGGTCTCATTTCCAGTCAATTTTCAGAATGCTCAAAATTAATTAATTCGATGAATACCAGTAAAATTTCCAGGGCCATTTGAAAGTAGATATTCTAAACTGTGGATTGGGATAATTGTCCAGGCTGGAAATTGCGCATTGAATGAAAAATGACTCATCAACGAAACGCTTCCAGAAGATACAAAAATCGTTCCAGTTTCGTCAAATTGAGATACTTTCCAGTGAAACCTTCCAAACTAATTGCTTTTGGCGTCCTCTTTCGAATGAGACTCCTTTTATTTGATTTCGTAACAAAACATTTTTTTTACCAAAAAAATTATGGGCTATAGGCCAGTGATTTTTGTCGATTTTGGGTGAAATTTTTTTTGCTAAAATGTTGATGCCATTCGAAAGAGCATGTCAAAAAATGGTGGTCTAGTTGGTTTTCCCGTTTCCTGGAGCCTGGAAAATTGGAAAAAATGACGAAAAACCGTTTCACTGGCCTCATTTCCAGTCAATTTTCAGAATGCTCAAAATTAATTAATTCGATGAATTCCAGTAAAATTTCCAGGGCCATTTGAAAGTAGATATTCTAAACTGTGGATTGGGATAATTTTCCAGGCTGGAAATTGCGCATTGAATGAAAAATGACTCATCAACGAAACGCTTCCAGGAGATACAAAAATCGTGCCAGTTTCGTCAAATTGAGATACTTTCCAGTGAAACCTTCCAAACTAATTGCTTTTGGCGTCCTCTTTCGAATGAGACTCCTTTTATTTGATTTCGTAACAAAAAATTTTTTTCACCAAAAAAATCATGGGCGCCAGTGATTTTTGTTGATTTTGGGTGAAATTTTTTTTGCAAAAATTTTGATGCCATTCGAAAGAGCATGTCAAAAAATGGTGGTCTAGTTGGTTTTCCCGTTTCCTGGAGCCTGGAAAATTGGAAAAAATGACGAAAAACGGTTTCACTGGTCTCATTTCCAGTCAATTTTCAGAATGCTCAAAATTAATTAATTCGATGAATACCAGTAAAATTTCCAGGGCCATTTGAAAGTAGATATTCTAAACTGTGGATTGGGATAATTGTCCAGGCTGGAAATTGCGCATTGAATGAAAAATGACTCATCAACGAAACGCTTCCAGGAGATACAAAAATCGTTCCAGTTTCGTCAAATTGAGATACTTTCCAGTGAAACCTTCCAAACTAATTGCTTTTGGCGTCCTCTTTCGAATGAGACTCCTTTTATTTGATTTCGTAACAAAACATTTTTTTTACCAAAAAAATTATGGGCTATAGGCCAGTGATTTTTGTCGATTTTGGGTGAAATTTTTTTTGCTAAAATGTTGATGCCATTCGAAAGAGCATGTCAAAAAATGGTGGTCTAGTTGGTTTTCCCGTTTCCTGGAGCCTGGAAAATTGGAAAAAATGACGAAAAACCGTTTCACTGGCCTCATTTCCAGTCAATTTTCAGAATGCTCAAAATTAATTAATTCGATGAATTCCAGTAAAATTTCCAGGGCCATTTGAAAGTAGATATTCTAAACTGTGGATTGGGATAATTTTCCAGGCTGGAAATTGCGCATTGAATGAAAAATGACTCATCAACGAAACGCTTCCAGGAGATACAAAAATCGTTCCAGTTTCGTCAAATTGAGATACTTTCCAGTGAAACCTTCCAAACTAATTGCTTTTGGCGTCCTCTTTCGAATGAGACTCCTTTTATTTGATTTCGTAACAAAACATTTTTTTTACCAAAAAAATTATGGGCTATAGGCCAGTGATTTTTGTCGATTTTGGGTGAAATTTTTTTTCCAAAAATGTTGATGCCATTCGAAAGAGCATGTCAAAAAATGGTGGTCTAGTTGGTTTTCCCGTTTCCTGGAGCCTGGAAAATTGGAAAAAATGAAGAAAAACCGTTTCACTGGCCTCATTTCCAGTCAATTTTCAGAATGCTCAAAATTAATTAATTCGATGAATTCCAGTAAAATTTCCAGGGCCATTTGAAAGTAGATATTCTAAACTGTGGATTGGGATAATTTTCCAGGCTGGAAATTGCGCATTGAATGAAAAATGACTCATCAACGAAACGCTTCCAGGAGATACAAAAATCGTTCCAGTTTCGTCAAATTGAGATACTTTCCAGTGAAACCTTCCAAACTAATTGCTTTTGGCGTCTTCTTTCGAATGAGACTCCTTTTATTTGATTTCGTAACAAAAAATTTTGTTCACCAAAAAAATCATGGGCCAGTGATTTTTGTCGACTTTGGGTGAAATTTTTTTTGCAAAAATTTTGATGCCATCGGGAAGAGCATGTCAAAAAATGGTGGTCTAGTTGGTTTTCCCGTTCCCTGGAGCCTGGAAAATTGGAAAAAATGACTAAAAGCCGTTTCACTGGCCTCATTTCCAGTCAATTTTCAGAATGCTCAAAATTAATTAATTCGATGAATACCAGTAAAATTTCCAGGGCCATTTGAAAGTAGATATTCTAAACTGTGGATTGGGATAATTGTCCAGGCTGGAAATTGCGCATTGAATGAAAAATGACTCATCAACGAAACGCTTCCAGGAGATACAAAAATCGTTCCAGTTTCGTCAAATTGAGATACTTTCCAGTGAAACCTTCCAAACTAATTGCTTTTGGCGTCCTCTTTCGAATGAGACTCCTTTTATTTGATTTCGTAACAAAAAATTTTTTTCACCAAAAAAATCATGGGCTATAGGCCAGTGATTTTTGTCGATTTTGGGTGAAATTTTTTTTGCAAAAATGTTGATGCCATTCGAAAGAGCATGTCAAAAAATGGTGGTCTAGTTGGTTTTCCCGTTCCCTGGAGCCTGGAAAATTTGAAAAAATGACGAAAAGCCGTTTCACTGGCCTCATTTCCAGTCAATTTTCAGAATGCCCAAAATTAATTAATTCGATGAATTCCAGTAAAATTTCCAGGGCCATTTGAAAGTAGATATTCTAAACTGTGGATTGGAATAATTTTCCAGGCTGAAAATTGCGCATTGAATGAAAAATGACTCATCAACGAAACGCTTCCAGGAGATACAAAAAAATCATGGGCGCCAGTGATTTTTGTTGATTTTGGGTGAAATTTTTTTTGCAAAAATTTTGATGCCATTCGAAAGAGCATGTCAAAAAATGGTGGTCTAGTTGGTTTTCCCGTTCCCTAGAGCCTGGAAAATTGGAAAAAATGACGAAAAACCGTTTCACTGGCCTCATTTCCAGTCAATTTTCAGAATGCTCAAAATTAATTAATTCGATGAATTCCAGTAAAATTTCCAGGGCCATTTGAAAGTAGATATTCTAAACTGTGGATTGGGATAATTTTCCAGGCTGGAAATTGCGCATTGAATGAAAAATGACTCATCAACGAAACGCTTCCAGGAGATACAAAAATCGTTTCAGTTTCGTCAAATTGAGATACTTTCCAGTGAAACCTTCCAAACTAATTACTTTTGGCGTCTTCTTTCGAATGAGACTCCTTTTATTTGATTTCGTAACAAAAAATTTTTTTCACCAAAAAAATCATGGGCCAGTGATTTTTGTCGACTTTGGGTGAAATTTTTTTTGCAAAAATTTTGATGCCATCGGGAAGAGCATGTCAAAAAATGGTGGTCTAGTTGGTTTTCCCGTTCCCTGGAGCCTGGAAAATTTGAAAAAATGACGAAAAGCCGTTTCACTGGCCTCATTTCCAGTCAATTTTCAGAATGCTCAAAATTAATTAATTCGATGAATTCCAGTAAAATTTCCAGGGCCATTTGAAAGTAGATATTCTAAACTGTGGATTGGGATAATTTTCCAGGCTGGAAATTGCGCATTGAATGAAAAATGACTCATCAACGAAACGCTTCCAGGAGATACAAAAATCGTTCCAGTTTCGTCAAATTGAGACTTTCCAGTGAAACCTTCCAAACTAATTGCTTTTGGCGTCTTCTTTCGAATGAGACTCCTTTTATTTGATTTCGTAACAACAAATTTTTTTCACCAAAAAAATCATGGGCTATAGGCCAGTGATTTTTGTCGACTTTGGGTGAAATTTTTTTTGCAAAAATGTTGATGCCATCGGGAAGAGCATGTCAAAAAATGGTGGTCTAGTTGGTTTTCCCGTTCCCTGGAGCCTGGAAAATTGGAAAAAATGACTAAAAGCCGTTTCACTGGCCTCATTTCCAGTCAATTTTCAGAATGCTCAAAATTAATTAATTCGATGAATTCCAGTAAAATTTCCCGGGCCATTTGAAAGTAGATATTCTAAACTGTGGATTGGAATAATTTTCCAGGCTGGAAATTGCGCATTGAATGAAAAATGACTCATCAACGAAACGCTTCCAGGAGATACAAAAATCGTGCCAGTTTCGTCAAATTGAGATACTTTCCAGTGAAACCTTCCAAACTAATTGCTTTTGGCGTCCTCTTTCGAATGAGACTCCTTTTATTTGATTTCGTAACAAAAAATTTTTTTCACCAAAAAAATCATGGGCGCCAGTGATTTTTGTTGATTTTGGGTAAAATTTTTTTTGCAAAAATTTTGATGCCATTCGAAAGAGCATGTCAAAAAATGGTGGTCTAGTTGGTTTTCCCGTTCCCTGGAGCCTGGAAAATTGGAAAAAATGACGAAAAACCGTTTCACTGGCCTCATTTCCAGTCAATTTTCAGAATGCTCAAAATTAATTAATTCGATGAATTCCAGTAAAATTTCCAGGGCCATTTGAAAGTAGATATTCTAAACTGTGGATTGGGATAATTTTCCAGGCTGGAAATTGCGCATTGAATGAAAAATGACTCATCAACGAAACGCTTCCAGGAGATACAAAAATCGTTTCAGTTTCGTCAAATTGAGATACTTTCCAGTGAAACCTTCCAAACTAATTACTTTTGGCGTCTTCTTTCGAATGAGACTCCTTTTATTTGATTTCGTAACAAAAAATTTTTTTCACCAAAAAAATCATGGGCCAGTGATTTTTGTCGACTTTGGGTGAAATTTTTTTTGCAAAAATTTTGATGCCATCGGGAAGAGCATGTCAAAAAATGGTGGTCTAGTTGGTTTTCCCGTTCCCTGGAGCCTGGAAAATTTGAAAAAATGACGAAAAGCCGTTTCACTGGCCTCATTTCCAGTCAATTTTCAGAATGCTCAAAATTAATTAATTCGATGAATTCCAGTAAAATTTCCAGGGCCATTTGAAAGTAGATATTCTAAACTGTGGATTGGGATAATTTTCCAGGCTGGAAATTGCGCATTGAATGAAAAATGACTCATCAACGAAACGCTTCCAGGAGATACAAAAATCGTTCCAGTTTCGTCAAATTGAGACTTTCCAGTGAAACCTTCCAAACTAATTGCTTTTGGCGTCTTCTTTCGAATGAGACTCCTTTTATTTGATTTCGTAACAAAAAATTTTTTTCACCAAAAAAATCATGGGCTATAGGCCAGTGATTTTTGTCGACTTTGGGTGAAATTTTTTTTGCAAAAATGTTGATGCCATCGGGAAGAGCATGTCAAAAAATGGTGGTCTAGTTGGTTTTCCCGTTCCCTGGAGCCTGGAGCCTGGAAAATTGGAAAAAATGACTAAAAGCCGTTTCACTGGCCTCATTTCCAGTCAATTTTCAGAATGCTCAAAATTAATTAATTCGATGAATTCCAGTAAAATTTCCAGGGCCATTTGAAAGTAGATATTCTAAACTGTGGATTGGGATAATTTTCCAGGCTGGAAATTGCGCATTGAATGAAAAATGACTCATCAACGAAACGCTTCCAGGAGATACAAAAATCGTGCCAGTTTCGTCAAATTGAGATACTTTCCAGTGAAACCTTCCAAACTAATTGCTTTTGGCGTCCTCTTTCGAATGAGACTCCTTTTATTTGATTTCGTAACAAAAAATTTTTTTCACCAAAAAAATCATGGGCGCCAGTGATTTTTGTTGATTTTGGGTGAAATTTTTTTTGCAAAAATTTTGATGCCATTCGAAAGAGCATGTCAAAAAATGGTGGTCTAGTTGGTTTTCCCGTTTCCTGGAGCCTGGAAAATTGGAAAAAATGACGAAAGACGGTTTCACTGGTCTCATTTCCAGTCAATTTTCAGAATGCTCAAAATTAATTAATTCGATGAATACCAGTAAAATTTCCAGGGCCATTTGAAAGTAGATATTCTAAACTGTGGATTGGGATAATTGTCCAGGCTGGAAATTGCGCATTGAATGAAAAATGACTCATCAACGAAACGCTTCCAGGAGATACAAAAATCGTTCCAGTTTCGTCAAATTGAGATACTTTCCAGTGAAACCTTCCAAACTAATTGCTTTTGGCGTCCTCTTTCGAATGAGACTCCTTTTATTTGATTTCGTAACAAAACATTTTTTTTACCAAAAAAATTATGGGCTATAGGCCAGTGATTTTTGTCGATTTTGGGTGAAATTTTTTTTGCTAAAATGTTGATGCCATTCGAAAGAGCATGTCAAAAAATGGTGGTCTAGTTGGTTTTCCCGTTTCCTGGAGCCTGGAAAATTGGAAAAAATGACGAAAAACCGTTTCACTGGCCTCATTTCCAGTCAATTTTCAGAATGCTCAAAATTAATTAATTCGATGAATTCCAGTAAAATTTCCAGGGCCATTTGAAAGTAGATATTCTAAACTGTGGATTGGGATAATTTTCCAGGCTGGAAATTGCGCATTGAATGAAAAATGACTCATCAACGAAACGCTTCCAGGAGATACAAAAATCGTTCCAGTTTCGTCAAATTAAGATACTTTCCAGTGAAACCTTCCAAACTAATTGCTTTTGGCGTATTCTTTCGAATGAGACTCCTTTTATTTGATTTCGTAACAAAAAATTTTTTTCACCAAAAAAATCATGGGCTATAGGTCAGTGATTTTTGTCGATTTTGGGTGAAATTTTTTTTTGCAAAAATTTTGATGCCATTCGAAAGAGCATGTCAAAAATGGTGGTCTAGTTGGTTTTCCCGTTCCCTGGAGCCTGGAAAATTGGAAAAAATGACGAAAAACCGTTTCACTGGCCTCATTTCCAGTCAATTTTCAGAATGCTCAAAATTAATTAATTCGATGAATTCCAGTAAAATTTCCAGGGCCATTTGAAAGTAGATATTCTAAACTGTGGATTGGGATAATTTTCCAGGCTGGAAATTGCGCATTGAATGAAAAATGACTCATCAACGAAACGCTTCCAGGAGATACAAAAATCGTTCCAGTTTCGTCAAATTAAGATACTTTCCAGTGAAACCTTCCAAACTAATTGCTTTTGGCGTATTCTTTCGAATGAGACTCCTTTTATTTGATTTCGTAACAAAAAATTTTTTTCACCAAAAAAATCATGGGCTATAGGCCAGTGATTTTTGTCGATTTTGGGTGAAATTTTTTTTTGCAAAAATTTTGATGCCATTCGAAAGAGCATGTCAAAAATGGTGGTCTAGTTGGTTTTCCCGTTCCCTGGAGCCTGGAAAATTGGAAAAAATGACGAAAAACCGTTTCACTGGCCTCATTTCCAGTCAATTTTCAGAATGCTCAAAATTAATTAATTCGATGAATTCCAGTAAAATTTCCAGGGCCATTTGAAAGTAGATATTCTAAACTGTGGATTGGGATAATTTTCCAGGCTGGAAATTGCGCATTGAATGAAAAATGACTCATCAACGAAACGCTTCCAGGAGATACAAAAATCGTTCCAGTTTCGTCAAATTAAGATACTTTCCAGTGAAACCTTCCAAACTAATTGCTTTTGGCGTATTCTTTCGAATGAGACTCCTTTTATTTGATTTCGTAACAAAAAATTTTTTTCACCAAAAAATCATGGGCTATAGGCCAGTGATTTTTGTCGACTTTGGGTGAAATTTTTTTTGCAAAAATGTTGATGCCATTCGAAAGAGCATGTCAAAAAATGGTGGTCTAGTTGGTTTTCCCGTTTCCTGGAGCCTGGAAAATTGGAAAAAATGACGAAAAACCGTTTCACTGGCCTCATTTCCAGTCAATTTTCAGAATGCTCAAAATTAATTAATTCGATGAATTCCAGTAAAATTTCCAGGGCCATTTGAAAGTAGATATTCTAAACTGTGGATTGGGATAATTTTCCAGGCTGGAAATTGCGCATTGAATGAAAAATGACTCATCAACGAAACGCTTCCAGGAGATACAAAAATCGTTCCAGTTTCGTCAAATTGAGATACTTTCCAGTGAAACCTTCCAAACTAATTGCTTTTGGCGTCTTCTTTCGAATGAGACTCCTTTTATTTGATTTCGTAACAAAAAAATTTTTTCACCAAAAAAATCATGGGCTATAGGCCAGTGATTTTTGTCGACTTTGGGTGAAATTTTTTTTGCAAAAATTTTGATGCCATCGGGAAGAGCATGTCAAAAAATGGTGGTCTAGTTGGTTTTCCCGTTCCCTGGAGCCTGGAAAATTGGAAAAAATGACTAAAAGCCGTTTCACTGGCCTCATTTCCAGTCAATTTTCAGAATGCTCAAAATTGATTAATTCGATGAATTCCAGTAAAATTTCCAGGGCCATTTGAAAGTAGTTATTCTAAACTGTGGATTGGGATAATTTTCCAGGCTGGAAATTGCGCATTGAATGAAAAATGACTCATCAACGAAACGCTTCCAGGAGATACAAAAATCGTTCCAGTTTCGTCAAATTGAGATACTTTCCAGTGAAACCTTCCAAACTAATTGCTTTTGGCGTCTTCTTTCGAATGAGACTCCTTTTATTTGATTTCGTAACAAAAAAATTTTTTTACCAAAAAAATCATGGGCTATAGGCCAGTGATTTTTGTCGACTTTGGGTGAAATTTTTTTTGCAAAAATTTTGATGCCATCGGGAAGAGCATGTCAAAAAATGGTGGTCTAGTTGGTTTTCCCGTTCCCTGGAGCCTGGAAAATTGGAAAAAATGACTAAAAGCCGTTTCACTGGCCTCATTTCCAGTCAATTTTCAGAATGCTCAAAATTGATTAATTCGATGAATTCCAGTAAAATTTCCAGGGCCATTTGAAAGTAGTTATTCTAAACTGTGGATTGGGATAATTTTCCAGGCTGGAAATTGCGCATTGAATGAAAAATGACTCATCAACGAAACGCTTCCAGGAGATACAAAAATCGTTCCAGTTTCGTCAAATTGAGATACTTTCCAGTGAAACCTTCCAAACTAATTGCTTTTGGCGTCTTCTTTCGAATGAGACTCCTTTTATTTGATTTCGTAACAAAAAATTTTTTTCACCAAAAAAATCATGGGCTATAGGCCAGTGAATTTTGTCGACTTTGGGTGAAATTTTTTTTGCAAAAATTTTGATGCCATCGGGAAGAGCATGTCAAAAAATGGTGGTCTACTTGGTTTTCCCGTTCCCTGGAGCCTGGAAAATTGGAAAAAATGACTAAAAGCCGTTTCACTGGCCTCATTTCCAGTCAATTTTCAGAATGCTCAAAATTGATTAATTCGATGAATTCCAGTAAAATTTCCAGGGCCATTTGAAAGTAGTTATTCTAAACTGTGGATTGGGATAATTTTCCAGGCTGGAAATTGCGCATTGAATGAAAAATGACTCATCAACGAAACGCTTCCAGGAGATACAAAAATCGTTCCAGTTTCGTCAAATTGAGATACTTTCCAGTGAAACCTTCCAAACTAATTGCTTTTGGCGTCTTCTTTCGAATGAGACTCCTTTTATTTGATTTCGTAACAAAAAATTTTTTTCACCAAAAAAATCATGGGCTATAGGCCAGTGATTTTTGTAGACTTTGGGTGAAATTTTTTTTGCAAAAATTTTGATGCCATCGGGAAGAGCATGTCAAAAAATGGTGGTCTAGTTGGTTTTCCCGTTTCCTGGAGCCTGGAAAATTGGAAAAAATGACGAAAAACCGTTTCACTGGCCTCATTTCCAGTCAATTTTCAGAATGCTCAAAATTAATTAATTCGATGAATTCCAGTAAAATTTCCAGGGCCATTTGAAAGTAGATATTGTAAACTGTGGATTGGGATAATTTTCCAGGCTGGAAATTGCGCATTAAATGAAAAATGACTCATCAACGAAACGCTTCCAGGAGATACAAAAATCGTTCCAGTTTCGTCAAATTGAGACACTTTCCAGTGAAACCTTCCAAACTAATTGCTTTTGGCGTCTTCTTTCGAATGAGACTCCTTTTATTTGATTTCGTAACAAAAAATTGTTTTCACCAAAAAAATCATGGGCTATAGGCCAGTGATTTTTGTCGACTTTGGGTGAAATTTTTTTTGCAAAAATTTTGATGCCATCGGGAAGAGCATGTCAAAAAATGGTGGTCTAGTTGGTTTTCCCGTTCCCTGGAGCCTGGAAAATTGGAAAAAATGACTAAAAGCCGTTTCACTGGCCTCATTTCCAGTCAATTTTCAGAATGCTCAAAATTAATTAATTCGATGAATTCCAGTAAAATTTCCAGGGCCATTTGAAAGTAGTTATTCTAAACTGTGGATTGGGATAATTTTCCAGGCTGGAAATTGCGCATTGAATGAAAAATGACTCATCAACGAAACGCTTCTAGGAGATACAAAAATCGTTCCAGTTTCGTCAAATTAAGATACTTTCCAGTGAAACCTTCCAAACTAATTGCTTTTGGCGTCTTCTTTCGAATGAGACTCCTTTTATTTGATTTCGTAACAAAAAATTTTTTTCACCAAAAAAATCATGGGCTATAGGCCAGTGATTTTTGTCGACTTTGGGTGAAATTTTTTTTGCAAAAATGTTGATGCCATCGGGAAGAGCATGTCAAAAAATGGTGGTCTAGTTGGTTTTCCCGTTCCCTGGAGCCTGGAGCCTGGAAAATTGGAAAAAATGACTAAAAGCCGTTTCACTGGCCTCATTTCCAGTCAATTTTCAGAATGCTCAAAATTAATTAATTCGATGAATTCCAGTAAAATTTCCAGGGCCATTTGAAAGTAGATATTCTAAACTGTGGATTGGGATAATTTTCCAGGCTGGAAATTGCGCATTGAATGAAAAATGACTCATCAACGAAACGCTTCCAGGAGATACAAAAATCGTGCCAGTTTCGTCAAATTGAGATACTTTCCAGTGAAACCTTCCAAACTAATTGCTTTTGGCGTCCTCTTTCGAATGAGACTCCTTTTATTTGATTTCGTAACAAAAAATTTTTTTCACTAAAAAAATCATGGGCGCCAGTGATTTTTGTTGATTTTGGGTGAAATTTTTTTTGCAAAAATTTTGATGCCATTCGAAAGAGCATGTCAAAAAATGGTGGTCTAGTTGGTTTTCCCGTTTCCTGGAGCCTGGAAAATTGGAAAAAATGACGTAAAACGGGTTCACTGGTCTCATTTCCAGTCAATTTTCAGAATGCTCAAAATTAATTAATTCGATGAATTCCAGTAAAATTTCCAGGGCCATTTGAAAGTAGATATTCTAAACTGTGGATTGGGATAATTTTCCAGGCTGGAAATTGCGCATTGAATGAAAAATGACTCATCAACGAAACGCTTCCAGGAGATACAAAAATCGTTCCAGTTTCGTCAAATTGAGATACTTTCCAGTGAAACCTTCCAAACTAATTGCTTTTGGCGTCCTCTTTCGAATGAGACTCCTTTTATTTGATTTCGTAACAAAACATTTTTTTTACCAAAAAAATTATGGGCTATAGGCCAGTGATTTTTGTCGATTTTGGGTGAAATTTTTTTTGCAAAAATGTTGATGCCATTCGAAAGAGCATGTCAAAAAATGGTGGTCTAGTTGGTTTTCCCGTTCCCTGGAGCCTGGAAAATTGGAAAAAATGACTAAAAGCCGTTTCACTAGCCTCATTTCCAGTCAATTTTCAGAATGCTCAAAATTAATTAATTCGATGAATTCCAGTAAAATTTCCAGGGCCATTTGAAAGCAGTTATTCTAAACTGTGGATTGGGATAATTTTCCAGGCTGGAAATTGCGCATTGAATGAAAAATGACTCATCAACGAAACGCTTCCAGGAGATACAAAAATCGTTCCAGTTTCGTCAAATTGAGATACTTTCCAGTGAAACCTTCCAAACTAATTGCTTTTGGCGTCTTCTTTCGAATGAGACTCCTTTTATTTGATTTCGTAACAATAAATTTTGTTCACCAAAAAAATCATGGGCTATAGGCCAGTGATTTTTGTCGACTTTGGGTGAAATTTTTTTTGCAAAAATTTTGATGCCATCGGGAAGAGCATGTCAAAAAATGGTGGTCTAGTTGGTTTTCCCGTTTCCTGGAGCCTGGAAAATTGGAAAAAATGACGAAAAACCGTTTCACTGGCCTCATTTCCAGTCAATTTTCAGAATGCTCAAAATTAATTAATTCGATGAATTCCAGTAAAATTTCCAGGGCCATTTGAAAGTAGATATTCTAAACTGTGGATTGGGATAATTTTCCAGGCTGGAAATTGCGCATTGAATGAAAAATGACTCATCAACGAAACGCTTCCAGGAGATACAAAAATCGTGCCAGTTTCGTCAAATTGAGATACTTTCCAGTGAAACCTTCCAAACTAATTGCTTTTGGCGTCCTCTTTCGAATGAGACTCCTTTTATTTGATTTCGTAACAAAAAATTTTTTTCACCAAAAAAATCATGGGCGCCAGTGATTTTTGTTGATTTTGGGTGAAATTTTTTTTGCAAAAATTTTGATGCCATTCGAAAGAGCATGTCAAAAAATGGTGGTCTAGTTGGTTTTCCCGTTTCCTGGAGCCTGGAAAATTGGAAAAAATGACGAAAAACGGTTTCACTGGTCTCATTTCCAGTCAATTTTCAGAATGCTCAAAATTAATTAATTCGATGAATTCCAGTAAAATTTCCAGGGCCATTTGAAAGTAGATATTCTAAACTGTGGATTGGGATAATTTTCCAGGCTGGAAATTGCGCATTGAATGAAAAATGACTCATCAACGAAACGCTTCCAGGAGATACAAAAATCGTTCCAGTTTCGTCAAATTGAGATACTTTCCAGTGAAACCTTCTAAACTAATTGCTTTTGGCGTCCTCTTTCGAATGAGACTCCTTTTATTTGATTTCGTAACAAAAAATTTTTTTCACTAAAAAAATCATGGGCGCCAGTGATTTTTGTTGATTTTGGGTGAAATTTTTTTTGCAAAAATTTTGATGCCATTCGAAAGAGCATGTCAAAAAATGGTGGTCTAGTTGGTTTTCCCGTTTCCTGGAGCCTGGAAAATTGGAAAAAATGACGAAAAACGGGTTCACTGGTCTCATTTCCAGTCAATTTTCAGAATGCTCAAAATTAATTAATTCGATGAATTCCAGTAAAATTTCCAGGGCCATTTGAAAGTAGATATTCTAAACTGTGGATTGGGATAATTTTCCAGGCTGGAAATTGCGCATTGAATGAAAAATGACTCATCAACGAAACGCTTCCAGGAGATACAAAAATCGTTCCAGTTTCGTCAAATTGAGACACTTTCCAGTGAAACCTTCCAAACTAATTGCTTTTGGCGTCTTCTTTCGAATGAGACTCCTTTTATTTGATTTCGTAACAAAAAATTGTTTTCACCAAAAAAATCATGGGCTATAGGCCAGTGATTTTTGTCGACTTTGGGTGAAATTTTTTTTGCAAAAATTTTGATGCCATCGGGAAGAGCATGTCAAAAAATGGTGGTCTAGTTGGTTTTCCCGTTCCCTGGAGCCTGGAAAATTGGAAAAAATGACTAAAAGCCGTTTCACTGGCCTCATTTCCAGTCAATTTTCAGAATGCTCAAAATTAATTAATTCGATGAATTCCAGTAAAATTTCCAGGGCCATTTGAAAGCAGTTATTCTAAACTGTGGATTGGGATAATTTTCCAGGCTGGAAATTGCGCATTGAATGAAAAATGACTCATCAACGAAACGCTTCCAGGAGATACAAAAATCGTTCCAGTTTCGTCAAATTGAGATACTTTCCAGTGAAACCTTCCAAACTAATTGCTTTTGGCGTCTTCTTTCGAATGAGACTCCTTTTATTTGATTTCGTAACAAAAAATTTTTTTCACCAAAAAAATCATGGGCTATAGGCCAGTGATTTTTGTCGACTTTGGGTGAAATTTTTTTTGCAAAAATTTTGATGCCATCGGGAAGAGCATGTCAAAAAATGGTGGTCTAGTTGGTTTTCCCGTTTCCTGGAGCCTGGAAAATTGGAAAAAATGACGAAAAACCGTTTCACTGGCCTCATTTCCAGTCAATTTTCAGAATGCTCAAAATTAATTAATTCGATGAATTCCAGTAAAATTTCCAGGGCCATTTGAAAGTAGATATTCTAAACTGTGGATTGGGATAATTTTCCAGGCTGGAAATTGCGCATTGAATGAAAAATGACTCATCAACGAAACGCTTCCAGGAGATACAAAAATCGTGCCAGTTTCGTTAAATTGAGATACTTTCCAGTGAAACCTTCCAAACTAATTGCTTTTGGCGTCCTCTTTCGAATGAGACTCCTTTTATTTGATTTCGTAACAAAAAATTTTTTTCACCAAAAAAATCATGGGCGCCAGTGATTTTTGTTGATTTTGGGTGAAATTTTTTTTGCAAAAATTTTGATGCCATTCGAAAGAGCATGTCAAAAAATGGTGGTCTAGTTGGTTTTCCCGTTTCCTGGAGCCTGGAAAATTGGAAAAAATGACGAAAAACCGTTTCACTGGCCTCATTTCCAGTCAATTTTCAGAATGCTCAAAATTAATTAATTCGATGAATTCCAGTAAAATTTCCAGGGCCATTTGAAAGTAGATATTCTAAACTGTGGATTGGGATAATTTTCCAGGCTGGAAATTGCGCATTTAATGAAAAATGACTCATCAACGAAACGCTTCCAGGAGATACAAAAATCGTTCCAGTTTCGTCAAATTGAGATACTTTCCAGTGAAACCTTCCAAACTAATTGCTTTTGGCGTCTTCTTTCGAATGAGACTCCTTTTATTTGATTTCGTAACAAAAAAATTTTTTCACCAAACAAATCATGGGCTATAGGCCAGTGATTTTTGTCGACTTTGGGTGAAATTTTTTTTGCAAAAATGTTGATGCCATTCGAAAGAGCATGTCAAAAAATGGTGGTCTAGTTGGTTTTCCCGTTTCCTGGAGCCTGGAAAATTGGAAAAAATGACGAAAAACCGTTTCACTGGCCTCATTTCCAGTCAATTTTCAGAATGCTCAAAATTAATTAATTCGATGAATTCCAGTAAAATTTCCAGGGCCATTTGAAAGTAGATATTCTAAACTGTGGATTGGGATAATTTTCCAGGCTGGAAATTGCGCATTGAATGAAAAATGACTCATCAACGAAACGCTTCCAGGAGATACAAAAATCGTTCCAGTTTCGTCAAATTGAGATACTTTCCAGTGAAACCTTCCAAACTAATTGCTTTTGGCGTCTTCTTTCGAATGAGACTCCTTTTATTTGATTTCGTAACAAAAAAATTTTTTCACCAAAAAAATCATGGGCTATAGGCCAGTGATTTTTGTCGACTTTGGGTGAAATTTTTTTTGCAAAAATTTTGATGCCATCGGGAAGAGCATGTCAAAAAATGGTGGTCTAGTTGGTTTTCCCGTTCCCTGGAGCCTGGAAAATTGGAAAAAATGACTAAAAGCCGTTTCACTGGCCTCATTTCCAGTCAATTTTCAGAATGCTCAAAATTGATTAATTCGATGAATTCCAGTAAAATTTCCAGGGCCATTTGAAAGTAGTTATTCTAAACTGTGGATTGGGATAATTTTCCAGGCTGGAAATTGCGCATTGAATGAAAAATGACTCATCAACGAAACGCTTCCAGGAGATACAAAAATCGTTCCAGTTTCGTCAAATTGAGATACTTTCCAGTGAAACCTTCCAAACTAATTGCTTTTGGCGTCTTCTTTCGAATGAGACTCCTTTTATTTGATTTCGTAACAAAAAAATTTTTTCACCAAAAAAATCATGGGCTATAGGCCAGTGATTTTTGTCGACTTTGGGTGAAATTTTTTTTGCAAAAATTTTGATGCCATCGGGAAGAGCATGTCAAAAAATGGTGGTCTACTTGGTTTTCCCGTTCCCTGGAGCCTGGAAAATTGGAAAAAATGACTAAAAGCCGTTTCACTGGCCTCATTTCCAGTCAATTTTCAGAATGCTCAAAATTAATTAATTCGATGAATTCCAGTAAAATTTCCAGGGCCATTTGAAAGTAGTTATTCTAAACTGTGGATTGGGATAATTTTCCAGGCTGGAAATTGCGCATTGAATGAAAAATGACTCATCAACGAAACGCTTCCAGGAGATACAAAAATCGTTCCAGTTTCGTCAAATTGAGATACTTTCCAGTGAAACCTTCCAAACTAATTGCTTTTGGCGTCTTCTTTCGAATGAGACTCCTTTTATTTGATTTCGTAACAAAAAATTTTTTTCACCAAAAAAATCATGGGCTATAGGCCAGTGAATTTTGTCGACTTTGGGTGAAATTTTTTTTGCAAAAATTTTGATGCCATCGGGAAGAGCATGTCAAAAAATGGTGGTCTACTTGGTTTTCCCGTTCCCTGGAGCCTGGAAAATTGGAAAAAATGACTAAAAGCCGTTTCACTGGCCTCATTTCCAGTCAATTTTCAGAATGCTCAAAATTAATTAATTCGATGAATTCCAGTAAAATTTCCAGGGCCATTTGAAAGTAGTTATTCTAAACTGTGGATTGGGATAATTTTCCAGGCTGGAAATTGCGCATTGAATGAAAAATGACTCATCAACGAAACGCTTCTAGGAGATACAAAAATCGTTCCAGTTTCGTCAAATTAAGATACTTTCCAGTGAAACCTTCCAAACTAATTGCTTTTGGCGTCTTCTTTCGAATGAGACTCCTTTTATTTGATTTCGTAACAAAAAATTTTTTTCACCAAAAAAATCATGGGCTATAGGCCAGTGATTTTTGTCGACTTTGGGTGAAATTTTTTTTGCAAAAATGTTGATGCCATCGGGAAGAGCATGTCAAAAAATGGTGGTCTAGTTGGTTTTCCCGTTCCCTGGAGCCTGGAGCCTGGAAAATTGGAAAAAATGACTAAAAGCCGTTTCACTGGCCTCATTTCCAGTCAATTTTCAGAATGCTCAAAATTAATTAATTCGATGAATTCCAGTAAAATTTCCAGGGCCATTTGAAAGTAGATATTCTAAACTGTGGATTGGGATAATTTTCCAGGCTGGAAATTGCGCATTGAATGAAAAATGACTCATCAACGAAACGCTTTCAGGAGATACAAAAATCGTGCCAGTTTCGTCAAATTGAGATACTTTCCAGTGAAACCTTCCAAACTAATTGCTTTTGGCGTCCTCTTTCGAATGAGACTCCTTTTATTTGATTTCGTAACAAAAAATTTTTTTCACTAAAAAAATCATGGGCGCCAGTGATTTTTGTTGATTTTGGGTGAAATTTTTTTTGCAAAAATTTTGATGCCATTCGAAAGAGCATGTCAAAAAATGGTGGTCTAGTTGGTTTTCCCGTTTCCTGGAGCCTGGAAAATTGGAAAAAATGACGTAAAACGGGTTCACTGGTCTCATTTCCAGTCAATTTTCAGAATGCTCAAAATTAATTAATTCGATGAATTCCAGTAAAATTTCCAGGGCCATTTGAAAGTAGATATTCTAAACTGTGGATTGGGATAATTTTCCAGGCTGGAAATTGCGCATTGAATGAAAAATGACTCATCAACGAAACGCTTCCAGGAGATACAAAAATCGTTCCAGTTTCGTCAAATTGAGATACTTTCCAGTGAAACCTTCCAAACTAATTGCTTTTGGCGTCCTCTTTCGAATGAGACTCCTTTTATTTGATTTCGTAACAAAAAATTTTTTTCACCAAAAAAATCATGGGCTATAGGCCAGTGATTTTTGTCGATTTTGGGTGAAATTTTTTTTGCAAAAATTTTGATGCCATTGGGAAGAGCATGTCAAAAAATGGTGGTCTAGTTGGTTTTCCCGTTCCCTGGAGCCTGGAAAATTGGAAAAAATGACGAAAAGCCGTTTCACTGGCCTCATTTCCAGTCAATTTTCAGAATGCTCAAAATTAATTAATTCGATGAATTCCAGTAAAATTTCCAGGGCCATTTGAAAGTAGATATTCTAAACTGTGGATTGGGATAATTTTCCAGGCTGGAAATTGCGCATTGAATGAAAAATGACTCATCAACGAAACGCTTCCAGGAGATACAAAAATCGTTCCAGTTTCGTCAAATTGAGATACTTTCCAGTGAAACCTTCCAAACTAATTGCTTTTGGCGTCCTCTTTCGAATGAGACTCCTTTTATTTGATTTCGTAACAAAACATTTTTTTTACCAAACAAATTATGGGCTATAGGCCAGTGATTTTTGTCGATTTTGGGTGAAATTTTTTTTGCAAAAATGTTGATGCCATTCGAAAGAGCATGTCAAAAAATGGTGGTCTAGTTGGTTTTCCCGTTCCCTGGAGCCTGGAAAATTGGAAAAAATGACTAAAAGCCGTTTCACTAGCCTCATTTCCAGTCAATTTTCAGAATGCTCAAAATTAATTAATTCGATGAATTCCAGTAAAATTTCCAGGGCCATTTGAAAGCAGTTATTCTAAACTGTGGATTGGGATAATTTTCCAGGCTGGAAATTGCGCATTGAATGAAAAATGACTCATCAACGAAACGCTTCCAGGAGATACAAAAATCGTTCCAGTTTCGTCAAATTGAGATACTTTCCAGTGAAACCTTCCAAACTAATTGCTTTTGGCGTCTTCTTTCGAATGAGACTCCTTTTATTTGATTTCGTAACAAAAAATTTTTTTCACCAAAAAAATCATGGGCTATAGGCCAGTGATTTTTGTCGACTTTGGGTGAAATTTTTTTTGCAAAAATTTTGATGCCATCGGGAAGAGCATGTCAAAAAATGGTGGTCTAGTTGGTTTTCCCGTTTCCTGGAGCCTGGAAAATTGGAAAAAATGACGAAAAACCGTTTCACTGGCCTCATTTCCAGTCAATTTTCAGAATGCTCAAAATTAATTAATTCGATGAATTCCAGTAAAATTTCCAGGGCCATTTGAAAGTAGATATTCTAAACTGTGGATTGGGATAATTTTCCAGGCTGGAAATTGCGCATTGAATGAAAAATGACTCATCAACGAAACGCTTCCAGGAGATACAAAAATCGTGCCAGTTTCGTCAAATTGAGATACTTTCCAGTGAAACCTTCCAAACTAATTGCTTTTGGCGTCCTCTTTCGAATGAGACTCCTTTTATTTGATTTCGTAACAAAAAATTTTTTTCACCAAAAAAATCATGGGCGCCAGTGATTTTTGTTGATTTTGGGTGAAATTTTTTTTGCAAAAATTTTGATGCCATTCGAAAGAGCATGTCAAAAAATGGTGGTCTAGTTGGTTTTCCCGTTTCCTGGAGCCTGGAAAATTGGAAAAAATGACGAAAAACGGTTTCACTGGTCTCATTTCCAGTCAATTTTCAGAATGCTCAAAATTAATTAATTCGATGAATTCCAGTAAAATTTCCAGGGCCATTTGAAAGTAGATATTCTAAACTGTGGATTGGGATAATTTTCCAGGCTGGAAATTGCGCATTGAATGAAAAATGACTCATCAACGAAACGCTTCCAGGAGATACAAAAATCGTTCCAGTTTCGTCAAATTGAGATACTTTCCAGTGAAACCTTCTAAACTAATTGCTTTTGGCGTCCTCTTTCGAATGAGACTCCTTTTATTTGATTTCGTAACAAAAAATTTTTTTCACTAAAAAAATCATGGGCGCCAGTGATTTTTGTTGATTTTGGGTGAAATTTTTTTTGCAAAAATTTTGATGCCATTCGAAAGAGCATGTCAAAAAATGGTGGTCTAGTTGGTTTTCCCGTTTCCTGGAGCCTGGAAAATTGGAAAAAATGACGAAAAACGGGTTCACTGGTCTCATTTCCAGTCAATTTTCAGAATGCTCAAAATTAATTAATTCGATGAATTCCAGTAAAATTTCCAGGGCCATTTGAAAGTAGATATTCTAAACTGTGGATTGGGATAATTTTCCAGGCTGGAAATTGCGCATTGAATGAAAAATGACTCATCAACGAAACGCTTCCAGGAGATACAAAAATCGTTCCAGTTTCGTCAAATTGAGACACTTTCCAGTGAAACCTTCCAAACTAATTGCTTTTGGCGTCTTCTTTCGAATGAGACTCCTTTTATTTGATTTCGTAACAAAAAATTGTTTTCACCAAAAAAATCATGGGCTATAGGCCAGTGATTTTTGTCGACTTTGGGTGAAATTTTTTTTGCAAAAATTTTGATGCCATCGGGAAGAGCATGTCAAAAAATGGTGGTCTAGTTGGTTTTCCCGTTCCCTGGAGCCTGGAAAATTGGAAAAAATGACTAAAAGCCGTTTCACTGGCCTCATTTCCAGTCAATTTTCAGAATGCTCAAAATTAATTAATTCGATGAATTCCAGTAAAATTTCCAGGGCCATTTGAAAGCAGTTATTCTAAACTGTGGATTGGGATAATTTTCCAGGCTGGAAATTGCGCATTGAATGAAAAATGACTCATCAACGAAACGCTTCCAGGAGATACAAAAATCGTTCCAGTTTCGTCAAATTGAGATACTTTCCAGTGAAACCTTCCAAACTAATTGCTTTTGGCGTCTTCTTTCGAATGAGACTCCTTTTATTTGATTTCGTAACAAAAAATTTTTTTCACCAAAAAAATCATGGGCTATAGGCCAGTGATTTTTGTCGACTTTGGGTGAAATTTTTTTTGCAAAAATTTTGATGCCATCGGGAAGAGCATGTCAAAAAATGGTGGTCTAGTTGATTTTCCCGTTTCCTGGAGCCTGGAAAATTGGAAAAAATGACGAAAAACCGTTTCACTGGCCTCATTTCCAGTCAATTTTCAGAATGCTCAAAATAAATTAATTCGATGAATTCCAGTAAAATTTCCAGGGCCATTTGAAAGTAGATATTCTAAACTGTGGATTGGGATAATTTTCCAGGCTGGAAATTGCGCATTGAATGAAAAATGACTCATCAACGAAACGCTTCCAGGAGATACAAAAATCGTGCCAGTTTCGTCAAATTGAGATACTTTCCAGTGAAACCTTCCAAACTAATTGTTTTTGGCGTCTTCTTTCGAATGAGACTCCTTTTATTTGATTTCGTAACAAAAAATTTTTTCCACCAAAAAAATCATGGGCTATAGGCCAGTGATTTTTGTCGACTTTGGGTGAAATTTTTTTTGCAAAAATTTTGATGCCATCGGGAAGAGCATGTCAAAAAATGGTGGTCTAGTTGGTTTTCCCGTTTCCTGGAGCCTGGAAAATTGGAAAAAATGACGAAAAACCGTTTCACTGGCCTCATTTCCAGTCAATTTTCAGAATGCTCAAAATTAATTAATTCGATGAATTCCAGTAAAATTTCCAGGGCCATTTGAAAGTAGATATTCTAAACTGTGGATTGGGATAATTTTCCAGGCTGGAAATTGCGCATTGAATGAAAAATGACTCATCAACGAAACGCTTCCAGGAGATACAAAAATCGTGCCAGTTTCGTTAAATTGAGATACTTTCCAGTGAAACCTTCCAAACTAATTGCTTTTGGCGTCCTCTTTCGAATGAGACTCCTTTTATTTGATTTCGTAACAAAAAATTTTTTTCACCAAAAAAATCATGGGCGCCAGTGATTTTTGTTGATTTTGGGTGAAATTTTTTTTGCAAAAATTTTGATGCCATTCGAAAGAGCATGTCAAAAAATGGTGGTCTAGTTGGTTTTCCCGTTTCCTGGAGCCTGGAAAATTGGAAAAAATGACGAAAAACGGTTTCACTGGTCTCATTTCCAGTCAATTTTCAGAATGCTCAAAATTAATTAATTCGATGAATTCCAGTAAAATTTCCAGGGCCATTTGAAAGTAGATATTCTAAACTGTGGATTGGGATAATTTTCCAGGCTGGAAATTGCGCATTGAATGAAAAATGACTCATCAACGAAACGCTTCCAGGAGATACAAAAATCGTTCCAGTTTCGTCAAATTGAGATACTTTCCAGTGAAACCTTCCAAACTAATTGCTTTTGGCGTCCTCTTTCGAATGAGACTCCTTTTATTTGATTTCGTAACAAAAAATTTTTTTCACTAAAAAAATCATGGGCGCCAGTGATTTTTGTTGATTTTGGGTGAAATTTTTTTTGCAAAAATTTTGATGCCATTCGAAAGAGCATGTCAAAAAATGGTGGTCTAGTTGGTTTTCCCGTTTCCTGGAGCCTGGAAAATTGGAAAAAATGACGAAAAACGGGTTCACTGGTCTCATTTCCAGTCAATTTTCAGAATGCTCAAAATTAATTAATTCGATGAATTCCAGTAAAATTTCCAGGGCCATTTGAAAGTAGATATTCTAAACTGTGGATTGGGATAATTTTCCAGGCTGGAAATTGCGCATTGAATGAAAAATGACTCATCAACGAAACGCTTCCAGGAGATACAAAAATCGTTCCAGTTTCGTCAAATTGAGACACTTTCCAGTGAAACCTTCCAAACTAATTGCTTTTGGCGTCTTCTTTCGAATGAGACTCCTTTTATTTGATTTCGTAACAAAAAATTGTTTTCACCAAAAAAATCATGGGCTATAGGCCAGTGATTTTTGTCGACTTTGGGTGAAATTTTTTTTGCAAAAATTTTGATGCCATCGGGAAGAGCATGTCAAAAAATGGTGGTCTAGTTGGTTTTCCCGTTCCCTGGAGCCTGGAAAATTGGAAAAAATGACTAAAAGCCGTTTCACTAGCCTCATTTCCAGTCAATTTTCAGAATGCTCAAAATTAATTAATTCGATGAATTCCAGTAAAATTTCCAGGGCCATTTGAAAGCAGTTATTCCAAACTGTGGATTGGGATAATTTTCCAGGCTGGAAATTGCGCATTGAATGAAAAATGACTCATCAACGAAACGCTTCCAGAAGATACAAAAATCGTTCCAGTTTCGTCAAATTGAGATACTTTCCAGTGAAACCTTCCAAACTAATTGCTTTTGGCGTCTTCTTTCGAATGAGACTCCTTTTATTTGATTTCGTAACAAAAAATTTTTTTCACCAAAAAAATCATGGGCTATAGGCCAGTGATTTTTGTCGACTTTGGGTGAAATTTTTTTTGCAAAAATTTTGATGCCATCGGGAAGAGCATGTCAAAAAATGGTGGTCTAGTTGGTTTTCCCGTTTCCTGGAGCCTGGAAAATTGGAAAAAATGACGAAAAACCGTTTCACTGGCCTCATTTCCAGTCAATTTTCAGAATGCTCAAAATAAATTAATTCGATGAATTCCAGTTAAATTTCCAGGGCCATTTGAAAGTAGATATTCTAAACTGTGGATTGGGATAATTTTCCAGGCTGGAAATTGCGCATTGAATGAAAAATGACTCATCAACGAAACGCTTCCAGGAGATACAAAAATCGTGCCAGTTTCGTCAAATTGAGATACTTTCCAGTGAAACCTTCCAAACTAATTGTTTTTGGCGTCTTCTTTCGAATGAGACTCCTTTTATTTGATTTCGTAACAAAAAATTTTTTCCACCAAAAAAATCATGGGCTATAGGCCAGTGATTTTTGTCGACTTTGGGTGAAATTTTTTTTGCAAAAATGTTGATGCCATCGGGAAGAGCATGTCAAAAAATGGTGGTCTAGTTGGTTTTCCCGTTCCCTGGAGCCTGGAGCCTGGAAAATTGGAAAAAATGACTAAAAGCCGTTTCACTGGCCTCATTTCCAGTCAATTTTCAGAATGCTCAAAATTAATTAATTCGATGAATTCCAGTAAAATTTCCAGGGCCATTTGAAAGTAGATATTCTAAACTGTGGATTGGGATAATTTTCCAGGCTGGAAATTGCGCATTGAATGAAAAATGACTCATCAACGAAACGCTTCCAGGAGATACAAAAATCGTTCCAGTTTCGTCAAATTGAGACACTTTCCAGTGAAACCTTCCAAACTAATTGCTTTTGGCGTCTTCTTTCGAATGAGACTCCTTTTATTTGATTTCGTAACAAAAAATTGTTTTCACCAAAAAAATCATGGGCTATAGGCCAGTGATTTTTGTCGACTTTGGGTGAAATTTTTTTTGCAAAAATTTTGATGCCATCGGGAAGAGCATGTCAAAAAATGGTGGTCTAGTTGGTTTTCCCGTTCCCTGGAGCCTGGAAAATTGGAAAAAATGACTAAAAGCCGTTTCACTGGCCTCATTTCCAGTCAATTTTCAGAATGCTCAAAATCAATTAATTCGATGAATTCCAGTAAAATTTCCAGGGCCATTTGAAAGTAGTTATTCTAAACTGTGGATTGGGATAATTTTCCAGGCTGGAAATTGCGCAATGAATGAAAAATGACTCATCAACGAAACGCTTCCAGGAGATACAAAAATCGTTCCAGTTTCGTCAAATTGAGATACTTTCCAGTGAAACCTTCCAAACTAATTGCTTTTGGCGTCCTCTTTCGAATGAGACTCCTTTTATTTGATTTCGTAACAAAAAATTTTTTCACCAAAAAAATCATGGGCGCCAGTGATTTTTGTTGATTTTGGGTGAAATTTTTTTTGCAAAAATTTTGATGCCATTCGAAAGAGCATTTCAAAAAATGGTGGTCTAGTTGGTTTTCCCGTTTCCTGGAGCCTGGAAAATTGGAAAAAATGAAGAAAAACGGGTTCACTGGTCTCATTTCCAGTCAATTTTCAGAATGCTCAAAATTAATTAATTCGATGAATTCCAGTAAAATTTCCAGGGCCATTTGAAAGTAGATATTCTAAACTGTGGATTGGGATAATTTTCCAGGCTGGAAATTGCGCATTGAATGAAAAATGACTCATCAACGAAACGCTTCCAGGAGATACAAAAATCGTTCCAGTTTCGTCAAATTGAGATACTTTCCAGTGAAACCTTCCAAACTAATTGCTTTTGGCGTCCTCTTTCGAATGAGACTCCTTTTATTTGATTTCGTAACAAAAAATTTTGTTCACCAAAAAAATCATGGGCTATAGGCCAGTGATTTTTGTCGACTTTGGGTGAAATTTTTTTTGCAAAAATTTTGATGCCATCGGGAAGAGCATGTCAAAAAATGGTGGTCTAGTTGGTTTTCCCGTTCCCTGGAGCCTGGAAAATTGGAAAAAATGACTAAAAGCCGTTTCACTGGCCTCATTTCCAGTCAATTTTCAGAATGCTCAAAATTAATTAATTCGATGAATTCCAGTAAAATTTCCAGGGCCATTTGAAAGTAGATATTCTAAACTGTGGATTGGAATAATTTTCCAGGCTGGAAATTGCGCATTGAATGAAAAATGACTCATCAACGAAACGCTTCCAGGAGATACAAAAATCGTGCCAGTTTCGTCAAATTGAGATACTTTCCAGTGAAACCTTCCAAACTAATTGCTTTTGGCGTCTTCTTTCGAATGAGACTCCTTTTATTTGATTTCGTAACAAAAATTTTTTTCACCAAAAAAATCATGGACCAGTGATTTTTGTCGACTTTGGGTGAAATTTTTTTTGCAAAAATTTTGATGCCATCGGGAAGAGCATGTCAAAAAATGGTGGTCTAGTTGGTTTTCCCGTTCCCTGGAACCTGGAAAATTGGAAAAAATGACGAAAAACCGTTTCACTGGCCCCATTTCCAGTCAATTTTCAGAATGCTCAAAATTAATTAATTCGATGAATTCCAGTAAAATTTCCAGGGCCATTTGAAAGCAGATATTCTAAGCTGTGGATTGGGATAATTTTCCAGGCTGGAAATTGCGCATTGAATGAAAAATGACTCATCAACGAAACGCTTCCAGGAGATACAAAAATCGTTCCAGTTTCGTCAAATTGAGATACTTTCCAGTGAAACCTTCCAAACTAATTGCTTTTGGCGTCCTCTTTCGAATGAGACTCCTTTTATTTGATTTCGTAACAAAAAATTTTTTTCACCAAAAAAATCATGGGCTATATATAGGCCAGTGATTTTTGTTGATTTTGGGTGAACTTTTTTTTGCAAAAATTTTGATGCCATTCGAAAGAGCATGTCAAAAAATGGTGGTCTAGTTGGTTTTCCCGTTCCCTGGAGCCTGGAAAATTGGAAAAAATGACTAAAAGCCGTTTCACTAGCCTCAGTTCCAGTCAATTTTCAGAATGCTCAAAATTAATTAATTCGATGAATTCCAGTAAAATTTCCAGGGCCATTTGAAAGTAGATATTCTAAACTGTGGATTGGAATAATTTTCCAGGCTGGAAATTGCGCATTGAATGAAAAATGACTCATCAACGAAACGCTTCCAGGAGATACAAAAATCGTGCCAGTTTCGTCAAATTGAGATACTTTCCAGTGAAACCTTCTAAACTAATTGCTTTTGGCGTCCTCTTTCGAATGAGACTCCTTTTATTTGATTTCGTAACAAAAAATTTTTTTCACCAAAAAAATCATGGGCTATATATAGGCCAGTGATTTTTGTTGATTTTGGGTGAACTTTTTTTTGCAAAAATTTTGATGCCATTCGAAAGAGCATGTCAAAAAATGGTGGTCTAGTTGGTTTTCCCGTTCCCTGGAGCCTGGAAAATTGGAAAAAATGACTAAAAGCCGTTTCACTAGCCTCAGTTCCAGTCAATTTTCAGAATGCTCAAAATTAATTAATTCGATGAATTCCAGTAAAATTTCCAGGGCCATTTGAAAGTAGATATTCTAAACTGTGGATTGGAATAATTTTCCAGGCTGGAAATTGCGCATTGAACGAAAAATGACTCATTAACGAAACGCTTCCAGGAGATACAAAAATCGTGCCAGTTTCGTCAAATTGAGATACTTTCCAGTGAAACCTTCCAAACTAATTGCTTTTGGCGTCCTCTTTCGAATGAGACTCCTTTTATTTGATTTCGTAACAAAAAATTTTTTTCACTAAAAAAATCATGGGCGCCAGTGATTTTTGTTGATTTTGGGTGAAATTTTTTTTGCAAAAATTTTGATGCCATTCGAAAGAGCATGTCAAAAAATGGTGGTCTAGTTGGTTTTCCCGTTTCCTGGAGCCTGGAAAATTGGAAAAAATGACGAAAAACGGGTTCACTGGTCTCATTTCCAGTCAATTTTCAGAATGCTCAAAATTAATTAATTCGATGAATTCCAGTAAAATTTCCAGGGCCATTTGAAAGTAGATATTCTAAACTGTGGATTGGGATAATTTTCCAGGCTGGAAATTGCGCATTGAATGAAAAATGACTCATCAACGAAACGCTTCCAGGAGATACAAAAATCGTTCCAGTTTCGTCAAATTGAGACACTTTCCAGTGAAACCTTCCAAACTAATTGCTTTTGGCGTCTTCTTTCGAATGAGACTCCTTTTATTTGATTTCGTAACAAAAAATTGTTTTCACCAAAAAAATCATGGGCTATAGGCCAGTGATTTTTGTCGACTTTGGGTGAAATTTTTTTTGCAAAAATTTTGATGCCATCGGGAAGAGCATGTCAAAAAATGGTGGTCTAGTTGGTTTTCCCGTTCCCTGGAGCCTGGAAAATTGGAAAAAATGACTAAAAGCCGTTTCACTAGCCTCATTTCCAGTCAATTTTCAGAATGCTCAAAATTAATTAATTCGATGAATTCCAGTAAAATTTCCAGGGCCATTTGAAAGCAGTTATTCCAAACTGTGGATTGGGATAATTTTCCAGGCTGGAAATTGCGCATTGAATGAAAAATGACTCATCAACGAAACGCTTCCAGGAGATACAAAAATCGTTCCAGTTTCGTCAAATTGAGATACTTTCCAGTGAAACCTTCCAAACTAATTGCTTTTGGCGTCTTCTTTCGAATGAGACTCCTTTTATTTGATTTCGTAACAAAAAATTTTTTCCACCAAAAAAATCATGGGCTATAGGCCAGTGATTTTTGTCGACTTTGGGTGAAATTTTTTTTGCAAAAATGTTGATGCCATCGGGAAGAGCATGTCAAAAAATGGTGGTCTAGTTGGTTTTCCCGTTCCCTGGAGCCTGGAGCCTGGAAAATTGGAAAAAATGACTAAAAGCCGTTTCACTGGCCTCATTTCCAGTCAATTTTCAGAATGCTCAAAATTAATTAATTCGATGAATTCCAGTAAAATTTCCAGGGCCATTTGAAAGTAGATATTCTAAACTGTGGATTGGGATAATTTTCCAGGCTGGAAATTGCGCATTGAATGAAAAATGACTCATCAACGAAACGCTTCCAGGAGATACAAAAATCGTTCCAGTTTCGTCAAATTGAGACACTTTCCAGTGAAACCTTCCAAACTAATTGCTTTTGGCGTCTTCTTTCGAATGAGACTCCTTTTATTTGATTTCGTAACAAAAAATTGTTTTCACCAAAAAAATCATGGGCTATAGGCCAGTGATTTTTGTCGACTTTGGGTGAAATTTTTTTTGCAAAAATTTTGATGCCATCGGGAAGAGCATGTCAAAAAATGGTGGTCTAGTTGGTTTTCCCGTTCCCTGGAGCCTGGAAAATTGGAAAAAATGACTAAAAGCCGTTTCACTGGCCTCATTTCCAGTCAATTTTCAGAATGCTCAAAATCAATTAATTCGATGAATTCCAGTAAAATTTCCAGGGCCATTTGAAAGTAGTTATTCTAAACTGTGGATTGGGATAATTTTCCAGGCTGGAAATTTCGCATTGAATGAAAAATGACTCATCAACGAAACGCTTCCAGGAGATACAAAAATCGTTCCAGTTTCGTCAAATTGAGATACTTTCCAGTGAAACCTTCCAAACTAATTGCTTTTGGCGTCTTCTTTCGAATGAGACTCCTTTTATTTGATTTCGTAACAAAAAATTTTTTTCACCAAAAAAATCATGGGCTATAGGCCAGTGATTTTTGTCGACTTTGGGTGAAATTTTTTTTGCAAAAATTTTGATGCCATCGGGAAGAGCATGTCAAAAAATGGTGGTCTAGTTGGTTTTCCCGTTTCCTGGAGCCTGGAAAATTGGAAAAAATGACGAAAAACCGTTTCACTGGCCTCATTTCCAGTCAATTTTCAGAATGCTCAAAATTAATTAATTCGATGAATTCCAGTAAAATTTCCAGGGCCATTTGAAAGTAGATATTCTAAACTGTGGATTGGGATAATTTTCCAGGCTGGAAATTGCGCATTGAATGAAAAATGACTCATCAACGAAACGCTTTCAGGAGATACAAAAATCGTGCCAGTTTCGTCAAATTGAGATACTTTCCAGTGAAACCTTCCAAACTAATTGCTTTTGGCGTCCTCTTTCGAATGAGACTCCTTTTATTTGATTTCGTAACAAAAAATTTTTTTCACCAAAAAAATCATGGGCGCCAGTGATTTTTGTTGATTTTGGGTGAAATTTTTTTTGCAAAAATTTTGATGCCATTCGAAAGAGCATGTCAAAAAATGGTGGTCTAGTTGGTTTTCCCGTTTCCTGGAGCCTGGAAAATTGGAAAAAATGACGAAAAACGGGTTCACTGGTCTCATTTCCAGTCAATTTTCAGAATGCTCAAAATTAATTAATTCGATGAATTCCAGTAAAATTTCCAGGGCCATTTGAAAGTAGATATTCTAAACTGTGGATTGGGATAATTTTCCAGGCTGGAAATTGCGCATTGAATGAAAAATGACTCATCAACGAAACGCTTCCAGGAGATACAAAAATCGTTCCAGTTTCGTCAAATTGAGATACTTTCCAGTGAAACCTTCCAAACTAATTGCTTTTGGCGTCCTCTTTCGAATGAGACTCCTTTTATTTGATTTCGTAACAAAAAATTTTGTTCACCAAAAAAATCATGGGCTATAGGCCAGTGATTTTTGTCGACTTTGGGTGAAATTTTTTTTGCAAAAATTTTGATGCCATCGGGAAGAGCATGTCAAAAAATGGTGGTCTAGTTGGTTTTCCCGTTCCCTGGAGCCTGGAAAATTGGAAAAAATGACTAAAAGCCGTTTCACTGGCCTCATTTCCAGTCAATTTTCAGAATGCTCAAAATCAATTAATTCGATGAATTCCAGTAAAATTTCCAGGGCCATTTGAAAGTAGTTATTCTAAACTGTGGATTGGGATAATTTTCCAGGCTGGAAATTGCGCATTGAATGAAAAATGACTCATCAACGAAACGCTTCCAGGAGATACAAAAATCGTTCCAGTTTCGTCAAATTGAGATACTTTCCAGTGAAACCTTCCAAACTAATTGCTTTTGGCGTCTTCTTTCGAATGAGACTCCTTTTATTTGATTTCGTAACAAAAAATTTTTTTCACCAAAAAAATCATGGGCTATAGGCCAGTGATTTTTGTCGACTTTGGGTGAAATTTTTTTTGCAAAAATTTTGATGCCATCGGGAAGAGCATGTCAAAAAATGGTGGTCTAGTTGGTTTTCCCGTTTCCTGGAGCCTGGAAAATTGGAAAAAATGACGAAAAACCGTTTCACTGGCCTCATTTCCAGTCAATTTTCAGAATGCTCAAAATTAATTAATTCGATGAATTCCAGTAAAATTTCCAGGGCCATTTGAAAGTAGATATTCTAAACTGTGGATTGGGATAATTTTCCAGGCTGGAAATTGCGCATTGAATGAAAAATGACTCATCAACGAAACGCTTTCAGGAGATACAAAAATCGTGCCAGTTTCGTCAAATTGAGATACTTTCCAGTGAAACCTTCCAAACTAATTGCTTTTGGCGTCCTCTTTCGAATGAGACTCCTTTTATTTGATTTCGTAACAAAAAATTTTTTTCACCAAAAAAATCATGGGCGCCAGTGATTTTTGTTGATTTTGGGTGAAATTTTTTTTGCAAAAATTTTGATGCCATTCGAAAGAGCATGTCAAAAAATGGTGGTCTAGTTGGTTTTCCCGTTTCCTGGAGCCTGGAAAATTGGAAAAAATGACGAAAAACGGGTTCACTGGTCTCATTTCCAGTCAATTTTCAGAATGCTCAAAATTAATTAATTCGATGAATTCCAGTAAAATTTCCAGGGCCATTTGAAAGTAGATATTCTAAACTGTGGATTGGGATAATTTTCCAGGCTGGAAATTGCGCATTGAATGAAAAATGACTCATCAACGAAACGCTTCCAGGAGATACAAAAATCGTGCCAGTTTCGTCAAATTGAGATACTTTCCAGTGAAACCTTCCAAACTAATTGCTTTTGGCGTCCTCTTTCGAATGAGACTCCTTTTATTTGATTTCGTAACAAAAAATTTTGTTCACCAAAAAAATCATGGGCTATAGGCCAGTGATTTTTGTCGACTTTGGGTGAAATTTTTTTTGCAAAAATTTTGATGCCATCGGGAAGAGCATGTCAAAAAATGGTGGTCTAGTTGGTTTTCCCGTTCCCTGGAACCTGGAAAATTGGAAAAAATGACGAAAAACCGTTTCACTGGCCCCATTTCCAGTCAATTTTCAGAATGCTCAAAATTAATTAATTCGATGAATTCCAGTAAAATTTCCAGGGCCATTTGAAAGCAGATATTCTAAGCTGTGGATTGGGATAATTTTCCAGGCTGGAAATTGCGCATTGAATGAAAAATGACTCATCAACGAAACGCTTCCAGGAGATACAAAAATCGTTCCAGTTTCGTCAAATTGAGATACTTTCCAGTGAAACCTTCCAAACTAATTGCTTTTGGCGTCCTCTTTCGAATGAGACTCCTTTTATTTGATTTCGTAACAAAAAATTTTTTTCACCAAAAAAATCATGGGCTATATATAGGCCAGTGATTTTTGTTGATTTTGGGTGAACTTTTTTTTGCAAAAATTTTGATGCCATTCGAAAGAGCATGTCAAAAAATGGTGGTCTAGTTGGTTTTCCCGTTCCCTGGAGCCTGGAAAATTGGAAAAAATGACTAAAAGCCGTTTCACTAGCCTCAGTTCCAGTCAATTTTCAGAATGCTCAAAATTAATTAATTCGATGAATTCCAGTAAAATTTCCAGGGCCATTTGAAAGTAGATATTCTAAACTGTGGATTGGAATAATTTTCCAGGCTGGAAATTGCGCATTGAATGAAAAATGACTCATCAACGAAACGCTTCCAGGAGATACAAAAATCGTTCCAGTTTCGTCAAATTGAGATACTTTCCAGTGAAACCTTCCAAACTAATTGCTTTTGGCGTCCTCTTTCGAATGAGACTCCTTTTATTTGATTTCGTAACAAAAAATTTTTTTCACCAAAAAAATCATGGGCTATATATAGGCCAGTGATTTTTGTTGATTTTGGGTGAACTTTTTTTTGCAAAAATTTTGATGCCATTCGAAAGAGCATGTCAAAAAATGGTGGTCTAGTTGGTTTTCCCGTTCCCTGGAGCCTGGAAAATTGGAAAAAATGACGAAAAACCGTTTCACTGGCCTCATTTCCAGTCAATTTTCAGAATGCTCAAAATTAATTAATTCGATGAATTCCAGTAAAATTTCCAGGGCCATTTGAAAGTAGATATTCTAAACTGTGGATTGGGATAATTTTCCAGGCTGGAAATTGCGCATTGAATGAAAAATGACTCATCAACGAAACGCTTCCAGGAGATACAAAAATCGTTCCAGTTTCGTCAAATTGAGATACTTTCCAGTGAAACCTTCCAAACTAATTGCTTTTGGCGTCCTCTTTCGAATGAGACTCCTTTTATTTGATTTCGTAACAAAAAATTTTTTTCACCAAAAAAATCATGGGCGCCAGTGATTTTTGTTGATTTTGGGTGAAATTTTTTTTCCAAAAATTTTGATGCCATTCGAAAGAGCATGTCAAAAAATGGTGGTCTAGTTGGTTTTCCCGTTCCCTGGAGCCTGGAAAATTGGAAAAAATGACGAAAAACCGTTTCACTGGCCTCATTTCCAGTCAATTTTCAGAATGCTCAAAATTAATTAATTCGATGAATTCCAGTAAAATTTCCAGGGCCATTTGAAAGTAGATATTCTAAACTGTGGATTGGGATAATTTTCCAGGCTGGAAATTGCGCATTGAATGAAAAATGACTCATCAACGAAACGCTTCCAGGAGATACAAAAATCGTTCCAGTTTCGTCAAATTGAGATACTTTCCAGTGAAACCTTCCAAACTAATTGCTTTTGGCGTCTTCTTTCGAATGAGACTCCTTTTATTTGATTTCGTAACAAAAAATTTTTTTCACCAAAAAAATCATGGGCCAGTGATTTTTGTCGACTTTGGGTGAAATTTTTTTTGCAAAAATTTTGATGCCATCGGGAAGAGCATGTCAAAAAATGGTGGTCTAGTTGGTTTTCCCGTTCCCTGGAGCCTGGAAAATTGGAAAAAATGACGAAAAACCCTTGCATTTCCAGTTAATTTTGAGAATGCTCAAAATTAATTCTTTCTTTGAATTCCAGTAAAATTTCCAGGGCCATTTGAAAGTACGACCATTCCTCTTAGGCTAATGTTCAATCTTAGCTGGATCGTGAAGAAATTGTCAAACTGTCAGCAATCAAAAACGGTAGGAGTGATAACGCCTCCTTTGATTTCATGACACACAATTCTTCATTCTTCTTTGAATGATTATTCTTACTATACATGTAATCTCTAAAGAAATCTAAAATAATATATAAATTGATGTTATAAAATAGTTGTTCTATAATAGACCTTGACTAGGACAACTTTTCTAAGCTTTATTCATTCAATTTGTTACACCAGAAGACTCGATTGTCTCTGGTAGTGTAAGATTTTTACTCACTAGGGACTAGTAGAATCGGTTCCCTTTTCGTCTCTACTCTTTGTGATCTCAGCGAGAAATACCTGGACTAATCCAGTTTTCTTCCCTCACCTCGAACTCATGGGTCAAAGCAAACATTTGCTTATGAGACACCTCACCTATCCTTTCGGCCTTCACCCAGTGGTGTCCTCTTTCTGCTTGCTAACGCAGGACACCGGCATACTATGTGCGCCGTGGTCTCCTACTCGTCCAGGCATAGCCTACAGTTATCAACCTCAAGGATGTGTCACCTAAACACAGCTGAAGTTTCCATAATCTGTTAATAGTGCCATCAGCCATCTCAGAGTCCTTCGATCCATATTTAGGACCTTTTCCTGTTCAGCACTTCTGGGCGATGCAATCGCCATCTTATCCTGTCTGCACGAGTTTCCGACAATCCATGTTCTGAATGTTCCTTCGTGGCCCACGTTGCCAACAGGCCCACTATTGCGCCTCTGCTTAAGGCAGTGACCGCCTCCGGACTTTGGAAACTCGAAGCAGCTCCCAGCATAGCCAGTTCAACTGCTCACGCGCTTCCTCCAATTCCAACATATCCCCTCACCCACGTTAGTGTCGTGTCATTCAAATGACACGCTCCAAGGCCAGAGCTATATTGAACTCTGTATACCTGATTGTAGAGTGCCACCATCCAGAGCCAGCACCGCCGCCTATATACTGAGGTATATAACTCCAAGCTCAGATGGACAACTTTTGTAAGCTTTATTCATTCAATTTGTTACATCAGAAGACTCGATTGTCTCTGGTAGTGTAAGATTTTTACTCACTAGGGACTAGTAGAATCGGGTCCCTACTCTTTGTCATCTCAGCGAGAAATGGACTAATCCAGTTTTCTTCCCTCACCTCGAACTCCCGGGTCAAAGCAAACATTTGCTTATGAGACGCCTCACCTATCCTTTCGGCCTTCACCCAGTGGTGCCCTCTTTCTGCTTGCTAACGCAGGACGCTGGCATACTATAAGCACCGCGGTCTCTTACTCCTCCAGACATAGCCTACAGTTCTCATCCTCAAAGATGTGTCACCTAAACACACCTGAAGTTTTCATAAGTTTCCATAATCTGTTAATAGTAGTATTTATGACCCTCTTCTGTTCAGCGCTTCTGGGCGATGCAATCGCTTTCTTAGCCTTTCTGCACGCGTTTACGACAATCCATATTCTCAATGTTCGCTCGTGGCCCACATTTCCAACAGGCCCACTGATGTGCCATTACCTAAAGCGATGACCGGCTCCAGACTTTGGAAACTCGAAGCAGCTCCCAGCATAGCTAATTCAACTGCTCACTCGTTTCCTCCGATTCCTACATATCCCCTCACCCATGCCAGTGTCGTGTCATTCAATAAGGCACAGACGCTAAGTTTGCGGACACGCTCCAAGGCCAGAGCTGTATTGAACTGTATACACGTGATTGTCGAGTGCCTGATGGGATTTCATATTCAGGTCCTCACTGAATAATCCTGCTCTTGCCCTTCCATCAATTATGGATTCATCCGTGAAAATTATGCCAATTAGACTGTTTTCAGAGGGGGACCCATATTCTTTAAAAGCGTTTCATGGTAGCGCTCAATTGACCTTACTTTGCTTATACCATCGATAGGCATTTCCAAGTCATCTCAAGTTTTAAGTTTCACGTTAACAAAAAAAGTATTAATAAGGTGGCCTTTGACCCACCAAAACACCGAGGCATATGACATAATGGGTCTCAGCATGATAGTGTAGATCCAGTAGTTGGCCCTTGGCGAAATTCCCCACCTTCGATCACTCAACCTTCCACATTGATGTAGGCACTGTAGATCTTTGGATTTTTTTTTCTACATATCTTTTCCAGGTAAGTTTTGAGTCTGGGAATACCTATTGCCTTAGACAGTAAGTTCTTCTCCAAAGAATTGCACGGCCCTAAAATCTAGATTTGAAAATGATGAGATCACATTCCTTTGCATTTATGTTTCACGCACCATTGCTCACCAACCTAAACCCTCTCGTTATGCTGTCAGCTACGGCGCGTATGATCTTACCTTTTGCCATATTTGTATGTATGTATAGTGACTTTTCAAAAGGATCTCATTTATATCGTCCCAGGTCTCTGACAGCTTTCATGTCCAGTCTCGACCCTGTCCGAGCCGGAAGACCAGGTCATTTGAGACCATATTCTGAAGTTGGCTAACGTATTTCTCGTGCTCGAGCAGAAGTCCCTTCTTTCTACATAGAGTTTTGATGATTTCGTTCCCCTGTACAGAATAGCGAAGTTGTTTTCTACCGTGAATTCAAGCATATCTTCGACTCCACGGTTGTCGTTTGTGCTACCCCACACTGTAGTGTGGGCATTCCAATCACTATCTAATACTATCCCCTCGGTGATTCGTATGGTAGGTTGTCCGAGGCTAAAACATACGTACCAGCCCCTGATCCCACACGAACCACCGCAAGGTCTGGGGTACGAGTTATGACAGCAACACCGTCGAACACCACACTTGACCAGTATGCGGGATCTAGTTGTGCTATCTGAGTTTACGTAAAACAGATTGGCGATTCTCTCCGGGAGCACTCTTATTCTCTTTCTTAATATCCAGGGTTCCTGCAGCAGGCTTTGTCCCGGGTAGGAACTGCCAATATTAAACAACGAGTCAAACTCGAGCCTGCCTTGGTAAGACAAGCCTTGATTAGTTACCCTTGGTTTTAGTCTGGGCCAGTTGTAAATACTTAGACTGAACGAAGACATTTTATCTGTCATCAGTAAATTTTTTTCTTCTTCTGGAGATCATGAGTGTGGAAGGCGACTACGTTAAACGCTGTAACCCTTCAAAGGAATCATAACTTTCAAAAACATATTTTTACTATTTAAAAAAATGCATTATTAATCGTTTTAGCTGTTTTTAATATAAAAGAGTTTATCCAAAGTGTAGTTAAATTAAAAGGCAGAATCTACATAAATAATAATATTTTGTTAATAAAAAAAGTTAAATTCAAAGTAAAAATAAATCTACATCACATTACACATTAATTATTATATTTTATAACTATTTTTCAATTTGGTCCACTACTGAAAAATTTAAATAACATCTTGTCAACGATTGGTTTGCTAGATCTGGCCCGAGCCTGGTTTTGTCAGACTTGGTCCCAGGACATCAGTCAAGCCTTATTTCAAGCTTGGGCCATTGGGAAATGTTAAGCCTGGTCCAAGCCCCCGTAGTCGTGGCGCGGGTTTGTCCTTCGTTTGGTCCATTGGCTTATTCTTACCCGGGGTCCAGCATCTCTTTCACAAAACGTCGGCACATATATCTGATGCCTACTTGATGCAGATTGAGTTGCCAGACTTTCAGGTTGTTCCCACCCACCCCGCTCGGTATGCTTCGCGGAAAATAAGTTTTTTGACAAATTTCATCGAACTGCTACGCTAGAATTCACTAAAGAGAATCCTATAGGCCGGGCTTTACGTTTCTCAGTTTACATGCATCCTCGAAGGTATTACTTCATGTTCCAAAAGGTCAGTAATATAACCTAAGCGATTTAAACTGCTTAAAAATAACTTCAGTTATCGCAGTATTTAGTAATTCGTACCTACGTCGATTGGAAAATATTTGTTATTTGTAGAACAAATTTTCGAAGTAAAGTCACACTAAAAAACATTCAGACCTGAAAATCATCAAATTGGACTTTTATCAAGAGTAGCTCAAAATTTCTCCAGTCTCCTTGAACTTCTTTAATCACAGTGCTGTTAAAATAAGGGAACCCTCATTAGGTGGATTCGAATCAGAAATAACTTCACAAATTGAATTAAATTACAAGACTTAATTGATTCGGATGAAAAAGCTGTTCTTCCTCCGTCCTTCCTCTTATCTTCGAGACTAAAAAACTGCTAAAAGTGGTTAATTGTTAAGGGACTTGATTTGTTTCCATTTAGGAATGTTTGTTCCAACGTTGCGTCTATGTTGTCGACGACATAAAATGTCCGACATTAAATTATTCTTGTCATTAATTACCTCTCACTTAAAATGAGTTATAATCGTCTATGCCATCCGAGGTCCTTTGACTGCCGTCTATTCTATATCACTGTGAATGAGTCGCCGTAAGCGTCTATTTTTACTAGACTTGTTCGACGGTCTAATTAGATGTAGTCAGGTTGGCTGCTATATTTGATGGGCGAGAAAATTGGTCTCTTGGGGTTAAATTTGTAATTAGAAAGTATTGTAAGCATGGGAATTTTATGATTCCCTGTCTGGTGGAATTAATATACAAATTCCCAAGTCGTTAGCTATTGATTAAACATTGGTGGTCCTATAAAATCTAGGCAGCATTTGGTCGGAGATATAACAATTTTTTGTATAAATTATGAAAAAACTCAGTCAGCTGCCACTATTATATTCGGACTCCAGTCAGGGTTGATAAAGTCAGATCTTCTCTTTATTATCTGTGCTAAATAAGACCTCAAATCAGAAGCGACTAACAAAAGTGATAACAGATGAAATCACAAAAGACCACCTCGGTGCATTGTATTGTACCTTGACATCTTAGTTCAGGGGCTGTTTTGGTAACTCCCTGGCAAATTTTATGGCAGATCATAGGCTTTATTTCTCACTACTCTTTAGGAGTACCAGAAAATTTCTGAACAAAGAATTGAAGCAACAAAAGTATTTTTAAAGTTGTTGTCCAGAAAAGAAGCAGATGTCGCTTAGACATCCTTCAAAAAATTCTTCTTAGAAATTGAATGGTAGCAGCTATCGGGCACAATAAGTATGTGCAATTGCTCTTTTCTTTAAAAATTTTTTTTTGTTTCTTTTTGTTGCCTAAACTGTGCCTTTAATATTTGCTTAAGACGATCCCTTTTGTGTGCAATCAGTAAATCTCATTTTGGTCACGAATTGTCTGCAGGTAAGACTTACTTTTGGTAGCATTAAACCTGTATTCACTCCCTTTTAATTTGTCGGCATGTTTTTTTGCAGAAGTCTTCCTCGGGTAAGGATTTAGAGCGCAAATTATAAGAGATCAGTTAAAAGGTGGACAGACACAGCATGTGGATGATGAAAAACGTGATGCGGTTGCTCTTTTATATCGAAACAATGTTAAAGAAATGATGGGCGAAACCGACAAATGGTCAGCTCATAACGAAGCCTCGAGGGAGTTTTTGAATTATCGATAAGAGTTTTGGTAGATTCATTTTGAACCTGGTTGCGGCAGGATGTTAATAGCATTGGCGATGGTTGGTCTTGGTTTAATCGAAGTTTATTTGTAATTTGTTTTGGTACCTTAGGTAAATTGTAGGGCGATCTTCTGGTGTTCTATTTTGGCTATAGACGCCATCGGGGCTTGCATATAGTGGCTATGCTTCTACTTCTATAACTTGATACATATGGGTCAAGAAACGTGGTGAGACTTTGAGGACATGCCTCTCATAGAAAAAGTTAAATAAATGACTTAGAACGAGAATTTTTTTAGAGCACGCTAACATTTCAGTTAGATATGGTTAAAACTTTATAATATATCATATGACTGAAGTTCTATAAGTTTTCTCTGTGTTGACGACAGCATAATTAGTAGCGAGTTCTAAGAACATGAGGAGTTTTTGTACAAAGAACCCTTAGAATAAAAATTGACATAATCTGACACAAATACTTTCTGTTTTAGGTTATTCTCTGCTTTTTTCACTTGTCGATTTCTGAACGAACAAAGCAAAATATCTTCAGAGTTTCAGATCTGACATGCCAAAATGAGTGGGGTGATAGATCTCACCTAGGCAAACAAAAAATTATATGGCAGGGGGTAGGGCAATCTCAACCGTTTGGGAGTTACAGGATGATTCATAAATTTCAGTTTTTCATGGTGTGTACATTACTCTTTTATTTTAATATTTTGATCTACCCAATACAGCGACATCAAACAAACGCTAAAGAAAACTACTATCCCAAGGAACTTTCCAAAATTGTCAACCATGTTGATATAACTCCTACCATTATAGGTACAGTCTCTTCCAAAAGCGAAAAAAAATAGTTTGCGATTACCGAAAATTCTGCGATTCAGTAATCAGTTCACCCTTTTTTTATTTTTATTGGATTGGCCATCTTATTATCTTTCCAAAAAGGTACAACATGGAAATTTTTTACTTAGTATTGCCTTCAAAATCTTAGCAGTATGCGCTGGTGCACCATCGTGTTGGTAAAACATGTCCGTTCGATTATTCGCAGTAGATCTGACAGTGTATTGTCCAAAAAGTTCGAATAAATTTCACTATTAAGCACTTGCGGCAAAATGAATGGTCCTACCAAATGGGTGCCGATGATACCAGCAAAAACAGTGACACTGAATCTCTGCTGGAGTGAGGTCACCTTTGTCCTGTGTGGGTTAGTTTCCAACAAGGTGTGGTGGTTATGGAAGTTTGTGATGCCATCCCTGGTGAATTGAGATTCATCCGTCCACAGAAACGCCCTGTCGTCAATGTCTCGTTCCAGACGGCAACCGCTAAATCCAGTAGTCCTTGGACTGCGTGATGGTGATATGGACGTAATTCCTCTCGATGAATAACCCTCCAAACCTTAGATGAAGACACTCCTAATCATCTTGCGACTCGTATCGTGCTCATCTCAGGGTCTTGCCTCACGATGGTGATTATTTGCTACTCAACGTCAGCAAAAGTTCCCGAAGTTTGGAGTCGTGGCACCTTGAAGTTTCCTGTTTTTGTTAACCTTCGGTTAGTCCGTGTAAATACCCCTCTTTGGGATGCTCGCCGATTACGAAATCTCCTTTAATATTCCAGTACAGCCGCTCTCTCGTTTCCGTCTACACCAATTTGCACTGAAAAAAATGTTGCTAAAAGAACTAGTTTTGTGGTCCAAAGAACCATATTTACATTTGATTTTCAGCCAACAATAAATCATCGTATATTGCACAACATGAAAAGTTTTATTGCTTCCGGGGCAGTTCAAATTAAAGAGAACATAGTAATCTCGCTTAATTGGCTTTAGTTATTTTGACTACATTGGAAAGTTTAATTTAAATATAAATAAAACTAGTATTAATAATGAGATCCTGTTGAAACGACGTGCGTACATCATTTAGTTATGCTAGCCTCATCTTTAAACCAAGAATATTTTTGGGTTGAATAAATCTTATTTTTTGTTGATTCAACGCTATCAAGGAAACGTACATAAGATGCAATCTGCTTTAATATGCTCGTACTGTTGCGTACCTTTAAATTAACAGGAATATGTAGTTAATTTAGTTCTTAATATATATTTGGTCCAACAATTTATTACTCATACAGGCCGTCCGGCATAGGGTGTTCCACCCAGCAACCACAGATAGATCCTTGTGAAGACAATCCAAAAATTGAATCGGAAGGAAGTTAGTGACGGGAGAGGGTGAAATCGCAACCGTTTGGAAGTTTGAGATGTTTTTTTAACTAAAATTCCTAAATTTTCCAAGTATGTATTTGTCATAGGAAGGCGGCTAAGGACTTATATGTTATGTTATTGTGGCTGTTTTTAAGTGAGCTACAATTAGTTGGTACCTATGTATGTATGAAAATGTATTTAGCCAAAATTACCTCGCTTTAACAAACTTTACAATTATAACTCGCAAACGGTTGAGACTTCATCCGCCTCTCATTTCCTCTCCGTCCGATGTAACTTTTTGATTGACTTCATGAAGACCTATCTGGGTGTAACACCCTATGCCGGACACCTTGTATACGCCCTATTTGGGAATAGATGTCTGCCTATAAAGTGCAACAAACAACAATATATTATCGTGAACTTTGGAAAAAAAACACAAACTTTTAATTCTGTATAATATTCGCAATTTTATTATTCCTTATTCCAATTTACATCAACCATACATAAATTTACGTACCTATAAATATGTTTTAACTAAGGTACCTTTTGACCAACGCTACAAAGTTCCTGAAAACTGAGAGTATATCTTAATAAGACTTTTATATTCATACTGTATAAAAAAACGTAGTCGCTACTTTTTCTTAAACAGATATTGTTGATACCTTTGGATTTGGGTACATTTGGAAATACATGTATTAATAGATAAATGTAAGTATTATTTGTAGCAATGTACATTATTTCAAAAATCTTTATCATCATTTAAATTTTTTATAAAATTTCTTGAAGAAATGCAGCGTTCTTCGTGGCTAATGTCTATGTTAAAAAAATATTCTTGAATAAAAAGTCACACTTCAGCACTTTCTTGTGAATAACATTAATTAAGTATTTACAAATATTTGAAATTTGCATTTAAACACATTAAAAATGACTCAAATTTGAAAAATATTTCATCAATATACAAAAAGAATGCTTCCAACCTGGTTTTATCAGGTCCAACGACAATAATTAACGGCTACAAAGTTAGGTTTAAGTCGGAATATATGTTTCTTAAAGCTATTATTTGTGTTTTGACGTCGTTGATTAGGATAACATGCAGTGCAGTACTTCTTTGCGAATCAGAAATATTTGGTTTCCATTGTGCGCGTTTACTTTTCCCATTATATGCAATTCTAGCAGTTTTTATTACAGCAGGGGTTTTATTATCCCATGAAGGCAAACAAAAAGAATATAATTCTTTTTTTAGAATAGAATTAACCCTTCTAACTCAGAAGGCGCACTTCGCAGGCAGAGGCCTGGAATCAATTGACCTATTCACCAGAATATAACAAATATTGAGGTGAATGAGGCTCCCATAACCCATGCAATAAGTATTAGTAAACAAAAAAAGAGAAAACACTCCCAAACACTACAAAAGGGGTGCAAAGACAACAGAGATCGTTTAAGCAAAACCTTAGTCAAAAGTTACCCTAGAAATCGTGCCGCCTACATACTACATTTCGCTTTCAAAGGCTTATCCAAAGCATTTCAAACAAAAAGAAGCAGCACAAACAAAACAAGGAAACCCAGCAACACAACATACAAACAGAGAGTCACGGCAGCACAGAAAATAGATAGTTCTTAAACAACACCTTACTAAGGGTTAAATCAAAATTAGGACAAGAATTGACAGCCCTACATAAACGATTCATTGGTTCATGCATGCCATAATTTGATCTGGATGGTTCAACATGCAACAAAGGCGGTCTTCGAAGGTTATGTTGGGACTATCTGAAGAAAACCCTGCTAACAAGCGAACTTGAGTCTATATTAGAGTTCAAGAGCTGGTGCATAAACACCAAGTCAGCGACTTTGCGCCTTTTCTCAAGCGAGGGCAAATCGAGCAACTGGAGGCGGTCGGTGTAGGGCGGGAGTCTAAGTGGATCGTCCCATGGGAGCCCTCTTAGCGCAAATCTTAGAAAATTACGCTGCACCGATTCGATACGCTTGGAATGAACAGCGTAGTAGGGCGACCAGACCTGAGATGCATACTCAAGAATAGGTCTAACTAAGGAGCAGTACAAATGCATCAATGTTGGTATATCCGAGAACTCTCTAGACCATCGCTTAACAAAGCCCAAGATTAAACTGCCCCTAGAAACGATATAGTTAATATGCAGAGTAAAGTCAAGCTTCCTATCAAGCTTTACTCCAAGGTCAGTTACGGACAGCACGCGACGGAGACCATTCATCGCAAAGTTGTAATCATAAACTTGAGAATTAGGGCTCCTAGAGAAAGTCATAGCTTCGCATTTCTCAAAATTGAGGTGTAAGCCGTTATGCTCGCACCACGCCAGAAACGTATCTAAGTCCTTTTGAATAAGGGCGGCGTCGTCACCATCCTTAATATAAGAGAAGATCTTCATGTCATCAGCGTAGATTAGAACATTAGAGTACGTGATCAGAGGGACAATGTCGTCAATGGCAAGAACGAAAAGTAGAGGACCGAGATGACTGCCTTGTGGTACACCAGATGAAGCCTTGAAGATTCTAGAGGTAGAACCGCGGAACGACACACGATAAGATCTGCCACTAAGATAGGATGAAACCCAGTGGAGAAGAACAGGGGGGAAGCCCAGCCTCTCGAGTTTAAATATTATTACGGAGCGAGGAAGTTTATCAAAGGCCTTACTGAAATCCGTGTATATGCAGTCAGTCTGCATGCCTCGCTGGAAGCCAGAAATAATATGGGAGGTAAATTCAAGTAAGTTAGTAGTCGTTGATCTACCGGGCAAAAACCCGTGCTGATTGGGAGAGATCAAGCCAATATACCGCTCCATAAGCTGCGAATACACAACTGATTCAAACAATTTAGGTATGCAAGATAACTTAGCGATAGGTCTATAATTAGTTATAATATTCTTATGGCCTTTTTTATGAACAGGGACTATAAAAGAGCACTTCCACAATGTAGGAAATTTACCGGCTTGAAGAGACCTATTGAAGAGAATCGCCAGTGGAGTAAGAAAGGCATCGGAACAGGACTTGACGAAGGCAGGAGGGATGCCGTCAGGACCAGAGGAAAAGTCCGATTTGAGTTCATTGATTTTTTCCGAAATATGATCCCGTGATATAAACGGCAGAAAAACGGGTGAAGCGCGACGATTCAAAATATGATCAAAATTATTCGCACATGGCTCAAAGTTAACTGAAGAAAAGGCGCTCTCAAAGTATGTAGCAAAATTGTTAAGGTATTCATTATAGAGCGAAGAGGATAGTGCCTTAAAACTTTCATAACAGGTCACAAAGTCAGAATATGCTATAGCGCTATTACAACGCAAGTAATTTTTCCAGAGTTTGTTCTTCCTGTTCCTAAGACTGCGGAGTTCGGCATTATACCATGGGGGAGAGGAGCATGTAGACCTAATCCGTTTTAATGGAACAAGGGAGGTAAACAAATCATATATCTTGTTATAAAATAGGGAGGCGCAGACGTCAATATCATTATTATTCAGTAATGCCGAAAAATCTACTGAAAGGAGATTAGACGTTATCTCAGAGAAGTCCGATCTCTTAAAGTCATAAGTACGGTGTTCGAGATTAGGATCTGCAATACTAGCACCATCGTAACAGAAGGAGACAAAGATGGGTGGATGAAAACTATCAATAGCAGATAACTGATCAGAAGCTAATTCAACTATAGTGTTAGTTGAATCAGAAGAAAACACAAGATCCAACTGCCTTCCCATAGAGTTCTTTACATTACTCATTTGGTGCAAACCAGAGGAAGCAATGGTGTCAAGAAATGTAGAGACCGCAGATGTGGGACAACATGAGGGAAGGAAGTCATCGTCATCACAGTTAGGTACCCATAGAACATTGGGTAGATTAAAGTCACCAAGAAGAAGAATTTCATCTTCAGGGTTCGTCATATTATAAATGAAGTCTAAACTAAGAGTTAGTGTATCGTAAAGACTGCGCCCTTCAGTATCAACGACGTTTACCAAGTTAGGGGGAATATAGCAACAGAGCAAATATATATTGAGCTTAGGCAGCGAAAGCCTAAGAACCAATAGTTCAATAGCGAGTGAGTCAGAGAAGGCAGGAACATCAATTAAGCTGCAGTTAAAGTCTGATTTGCAGGCAACCAGCACTCCACCACCACGACACAGAGATTCAGAATGTCTATCCCTACGAAAAATCTGATAGGAATCATGAAGAATCTCTGCATTACAAAAACCATGATGAAGCCAAGTCTCAGTCAACATCATAATATCGTAGCAGCAAGCAAGGGATGCTTGAAAGAGATGATTAGTTTTAGTTCTTAGTCCCCTTACATTCTGATAGTAAAGGGACAGCGTGCTTAGTTTTTTGGAGCATTAGTTAATACCCTGTCATGTGTTCCGTTATTAACCCTGCCTCGAGGCACAAATTCGTGTGCGATAGTATTCTTGGGCCAGAAGTCCGGAGCAGAAATAATCTCAAAAAGAGCCGGGGAAGTTGTCAGCTTGAAAGACGATACATATCCCTGCGACAGGCGAGAATTGAGACGCTGACAGCGAAGTGGTAAAGAGTCATCACTTTTGGACCTCATTCTTACATAATTAAGAACATCATCAGTAGAAGTAGAAGGGTCCAGCCGAGAGACAAAAAAAAAATTAGGCATTGGGGCAGTCCTCAGAGTGAAGACCGTGCTCTGCGCTAGGTCAAATGACCTAACCAGAGGTGCGCCATGTAGGGAAGAAAGATCAGCCTGCAAGGTAGTACCGGAAGCAACAATAGAAGGGTTCGAAACATCATCCGATGTGCTAGGTACACCATTAGCAGGCTCAGGGTTCAACTGGTCCACAACGGGCACAGCATCAGGATAAACAACACGGTCCCCCGAGATCGGGGAAGATCCAGTAATAACACCCTTCCGGCGTCTGACATTGCCCCTACAACGATGGTGAGATGCAGAGGGGGGAGGGGCAGGGGCCACAGAGACGACAGGGATCACAGACGAATCAGAAGGGACCCCAACCGGATGGGCAGACACCTTGGAGACCAAACTCCTAACCTCCGTAGCTACAGAAGAAATGAGTTCAGAATCCCTGGAGACAGTGGCTGACCAGGACTCAATACCACCTCTCAGATGTTTAACATCCCTCCGCATGTCGTCCAGGGCTGGTTTAAACGAAGAGAACTCAATAAAAGGGGAGGAGGATGACTGGCCAGGATGGAGAGATGCAGCCTGAAGATTCTTAGAGCCTATTGAAGATAGAAGATAAATAGAAGAAGCATCCTTCAATTTTTCCAAACAGACAGTTTTTAAAGCAATGAAGTCCTCTTTCCATTATTTTTAATAAAGAATTTCCTTGAATATTTGGAAAAAAGTTACTAAAGTCTATTTCAACCTAAAAAATTATAACACATCTTTAAAATTTAAGATCGTCTAAATTAAAATTAACTTACAAATTTCGGCCCTTGGCTATGTTTGTATAGCTGCCAATTTTTAAAAACTTCTGCTGCAGTTTGGTAACGTTAACTAAGGATTTCATTCCTTCGCAAATCTTTGATATCTCTTCATAAAGAAGTTACCTCATCCCACGAAAGTGATTCGAAATGAAGCAATTTATCCATTTTTGCCTCTAAATCAAGCTGATCGTTTTCGCTTACGTCAACTACGGAAAGAGAAAATTTTTTTAACAAAATTCTTCAGTTTATATTTGCCACTTGATTTGGAAATTAATATTGAAGTAGGGGAGGAGAACACCTAACAGTGGGACACTTTTTCTTTAACAAGTAATATCTTCTAAATCATTCAATATTTTTGAACGAAATAAACTTTTAAATATTGCTTATTTAGTTAGTTATACTTTGACTAAGTATTTTCAATTACATCTTGATAAAATAAAGTTACATTTGGATAAATCTTCAACTACTTCATTTGTTCCATTGTTGGAGGTAGGGCACCTACAGTGAGACAAAGAAAATGTATCTGCACAAGAATTCAAAATATTGTATATATTCGATTTTAGGAAGGTAAGATTAATTAAAAACAGTAGTTACAAAAACACAAATATATGGTATTTACGTATTTATATGTTTTTTATAAAAGCAAAATTCAAATGAAATAAACAAAAAAAAAGTAATAACAAAATAAACATATTGGACTCTTTTACTTCTTTTAAGATTCTTGAATTGCAAATATAATATAATTATTTGAAATATAATGTTATGCTGAAATACATGAGGTGATGATATAAAATTTAACGAACATCGAAAGATGAAAAATTCACACCAAATGATATGGTGGCTTTTTGTCGACTTGTTTGTCCACAAGGAGTTGGTGTGGGCAAAACTCTTTTAATGTTGTCACAAGAGATCAGAGATATATCTGGTAGATTCGGAGAAACAAATTTATTTGTTTTTGCTGGTCTCCTGAGAAAACTAATTCGAAAGTCACCTTGCTCGTTTTTTTCTTCAACATAGTGAATTTTGTTTCCTGAAGTTAAAAACTTAACGATTACGTAATTACCTACGACAAGATTGTGTGCCATTTCTTCGAAATTTTCGTAATCTGAATGATCATCTACGAATGGTCCATCTAACGAGGAATCATCAGCCATTTCAATATTATCTTCATTTGGTGAGCTCGATGATTCGCTTAAAATAACACTTTTGACTGTATCCTTATTTTTCTCTCTTTTTTTATTTCCAGTTTTACATTTATTTTTCTCTGCTTCCTTTTCTTCAATCAGTCTCTTTTCTGGAGTGTCAGTTGGAATAAAACTTCTTCCCTTCTTTCTTTTACGATTTAATCGCGGGGCAGCTTTTGGAATGCCCTTAAATTCTTCTGGTCGTATAAAAGTGGAAGTTTGAGAAGCAGATGAATTTTCGTTACTATTTTCTGCTTCAACTTGGATATCTACAAAGAAAATTTAAAATAGTATGTAACTAAAATAAAATATTAAGGCTTTATTACCTTGTACGTGCTCTTCTGTGTTTGTTTCATGATGTTCCCTATCTGTTACATGGTTACACATAAAGTCTATTTCAGTAAAAATATCCTCGTCAAAAGGGAAAATTCCTGTTGCTTTAAAAGATAATGTTATATTTCCTGGAATCATAGCCTTTTCGAAGGCATATCCAACAGCCGATGCAACGTTATAAATAGAAAAGTTTTTCGAGGATTCTGCATCAAAAACGTATCCACAGCTTTGTTATATGCTGTTTTAAAGGGCTTATAAATGCCTACATCTAAAGGTTGTAGTTTATTCGTTGTATGAGGAGGAACGGTTAATAGAATAACGCCATTCGCTTTCGGTAAGTTTAAGACTGCGATAGTCAAATGGTTTTCATGATTATCAAGTATTAATAGTACCGGACGGCTTTCCGAACTAGCAGTAAATTTAATGAAATGCTCCATTACTTTCAAAAAACATTCTGCATTCATCCATCCAGAAGGATTTGCAATACCAAGAGTGCCAGTTGAAGCACCTGTAATCATAAAATCCTAGAAACGTGCTCTTGAAAAAATCATTACTGGAGGAACAAATTGGCCACTTGCACTGACGATGCAACAAGTTGTTACTAAAGTCCCTCTTTCCGCACTCGTAATCTTGCAAAACTGTTTTAAGCCCTTTTGTGCAACAATTTTCTGTGGTTTTTGGACTGTTGTTGTTGCTGTTTCATTTAAATTATAAATTCGGCAGAAATTACTATAACAATCAGATGATCTAGACAAAACATTCTTCAGGTTTTTAAAAAATATTTCTACATTATGGCGATTAAATGATGTTGCACGAGAGAGGCTACATGCTACTGCTATTCTAAAGGAAAAATTCGAATGGCGTTCTCTAAAGTTTTGGAACCAGTGCTTTCCTGCTAAAGACTGCAGGATTGAAGGGCAGTCTATGGCACCAGCTAGTAGCTGATGAATGAAGAGAACGTCGGAAACATCACGACGTTTACTTAGGGGTTGTAAGTCGATCAGTTTCAGACGGTCTTCATAAGGTGGAAGGTTGAATCTGTCTACCCATGGAAGATCACGTAGAGCAAAGCGAATGAACCTACGCTGGACAGATTCAATTGTGTTAATGTGACCATACCTGGCTGGCATATTAAAGGAGAGGTCTAACGAAGGAAATAAAGAGAGATTTGGAAACATAAGGATTGGAGAACTCTCTAGACCAGCGCTTCACAAACCCTAGCGCGGAGTTAGCTCTGTTAATTATGCTATCAATATGGGAGCGGAAATTTAGTTCACTATCACAGATAATTCCTAGGTCACACAAAGAGGTAACGATAGGGACTGGTACGTTGGTTAACATGTAGGTTCTCGGGGTGGAGGTAAGACGCTTGCAGGAATAAGACATGGACTGGCATTTGGAGATATTGAGCTCAAGAAAGTTTTTCATGCACCATGTGGTGAACGAGTCGAGGTCATTTTGGAGAAGAAGAGAGTCGGTTGTGGAGGAGATATGTTTAATTATTTTCATGTCATCAGCATAAATGGACAGCTCTGAGTATTTGATGACACAATCAACATCATTAATTGTAAGGATGAAAATTAATGGACCGAGATGGCTGCCCTGAGGGACGCTGGAACGATCGAAAATGGGGTTAGAAATGGATGAGCTGAAAAGAACATTGTATTGACGGTTGTTGAGGTAGGATTGAATTCCGGAGATGAATCGAGGGAGGAAGCCTAGGCGATCAAGTTTAAACAGGATAACGCTATCGGAGATCTTGTCAAAGGCTTTACTAAAGTCGGTGGCGATAACATCAACATCCCTACCGTTTTCCAGGGCACATAGTGTTTTGGAGACGAATTCGGTAAGGTTGGTGGTTGTAGATCTTCCTTTGAGGAAGCCATGCTGGGAGAGGGAGAACAACGAATTGTGGACTGCGAAATGGAAACGTGATGCCGAAGAAGAAAATCTGCCTCCAAATTCCAAAGGTTTTAGGTAACTCTAATATCGATATGTACAGTGGAATTCATACGCATATGCGGAGTACATATCGACAGGGGAGAATGATCCATGTATATATGAATATAATCAGGGTGGCAACATTCTGGAAACTCAGGATAAGTCAGGAAATTTAAGTAGTCAGGGAATTTTCATTGAAATCCCCCCCAGGCGAATACGTCCTTGGTGCGATAAAGCAGTACTTTCTCCGTATGTTAAAAATAATTTTTTTGCGTTCCTAACGAGTGGATTGTCGTTTAATAGGTATTTTTAATTACAATTAAGCATGTAATGAAATTTTCGGTGGCTGAAACCTACAATAATACATTTTTAATATCTACTATAAATTGCTAGAATTAGCAAAAATTTAAGAAATTTCGTACAAGAGGTTGTTATTACGCGGTACCTTTTCAGTTATACAATCATATTACGTAGTTTCAATCCTGCTTGGTAGGCTAGGAAGAGTAGTAGAAAAAAATTAGTTCTCGTCTGCAATTTTCGGGCAAGATTCTTACATAGTTATTGCATTACCTTAGGAATAACAACTGCATTTAAATTTAAAATTTCATTTTTTTATTCAAACTGAATTCCTTTGTAAGTTCATATATAGATTTAGAACATTCCTTTAATCATACAGCAGTTAAGAGAGAGAGAGACTAAAAACCAATTGAGTTATAGCACGCGACTGGAGTCAGACATATACCTCCTCCAACAATCTAAACGCGTAAAGAGAAGCACATAAAGCGTAGAAAAAACTAATTTTTCATGACAATCAAAACACAATTCATCAAAATCTTTAATTACTTGCTTAGCGCCCTCACACCCAAAGCCCGATAAATCACCGAGTTCTACAGCAGTTCTAATCCAGTTCTAGACCACATGTTCATTTAATCCATTGCCATATTTTCATCGTAATCAGTTCCAATCTTGTTCCTTATAAACCATCCAAAGTTCAAACTTTCAGTAATCCTCCGTCCTATTATCGCACTCCTTTTTCATTACAGCTTATCCCCTACCATATACAGCCTGAGGACAAGAAATTAGAACACGCCATACGGCTTCTGTTTACACAAAAAATACTGACAATAATCGAAAAATCTCATAGAGAATGAAACATTAGAAGTTTGGTTGTCGATGAGCTGTCAGCATATTAACAGAAAACGTTATTAATTCGAGCGAAGCGGGTGTAGTCGGGAAGATGGAGTCAACCATGGACTAAGCATTCAGGTCCATGCTTTGTAGGCGTTTTCAAGTGATAGAATCAGCCTGAATCAGAACAATAATAAATTTGTGACTCGACGAAAAACAAAATTAGTTGGGAAACTTTGAATCTTAGTTCTAGTCATTATCCCAGCTTCCGGTTTGTTTACTCTTTGCCACGATTCGTTGGCAGTCGATGGGCTATGTCTGATATGTCAGATGTCAGAAAAAATAAAAACAATCTTTTTGATTTATGATTTGGTGTTAAAATACGATAAGAGATGAATTTCCAGATTGGACAAATTAAGGGCCATTATTAATTTTGGGAAATTGAAAAGGTATTGAATTTCTTAGAATTGTATAACGCGACTGAATTATTTTTGAAATAAATGAGGATTTGTGAACGTGTAAGGTTAAGCTAAGGTTCACTCATAACGATCTCTCTTACCTGCTTTTAGATACGAGTTTTTTTTAGCACTTATGCCTAAAAAGAAAACGGAAGTATAAATAAGTACTACCATCCTACGTGTGCTAAGAGTGCTGACTTTATCTACCGCGAATGTGCAGACATAAAGCCTTGTCACATGCTTAGATTTTTCAAACTCTCATTTGTTAAATTGCATGTTTCATGGAGGGATCTGAACTCGTTCTCAACTAGATGAAATCTCACTCCCACAACTGGAGGCTTTTCCAGGATACTTAACGCAACGAAACCTGCTTAAAAATCTTGAGAGAGTCAAAACCATGATTCTTGATATGGTAAATGATTTGCGCACACAGTCGGAGAATACTAGGGCCTGTGCTCGCAGACTCGACGTCATTGAGGAGACCTTGAAGGATTTATATTCGTTGGCTCCACCCGACCTTTCTGGTTTCGCCACTGAGCATCTCGTCGGTCTCGAGAAGAATATTGCGAGGACCGGAGATGGCCTACACAAGGGCTCTATCTGAGCATTCCACCAGGTTAAACTCTATTGTCTCGAGCATAGCGAAATTAGCGCCCGCATACACTCGGGCTGACGTCGGTTCTGACACTGATGTGTCGCTATCCTGTTCCATCCCTCGCATGGGGGCTGCTGCTGGTCTGACTCCTAGGACTGTCCATGGTTGTTCCTTTACCAAAACTGACATTCCCTCTTCACGACGAAAAACTGTTCTTCCGTGCGATGAGTCTTCTACATTGAATGATGTGCGATTGTCATCTGCGCAGCCTGGTGAGCGCCATGTGACTTTAGATGATGAAACGTGCCTACCAAAGGATTCCGGGTCATCTCTGGTCGATCTACAACCATCTTTAATTCGTTCCATCTGCTTCACCGTCCTCAGTGTATGAACTCTTGCCTTTAGCTGTGGAATGGCTTTATGTCTCCTTGCGATGACTTTTTGTTGCTGGGTGACTTCAATATGCCATCTATAACCTGGGACTATTCCGCCGATGATGATTGCTTGCTGCCACATGTATCAATGGCCCCTTAACATTAAGGTGCAATTCTGGAATCCATTTCTACGTCTGGTCTCCGGCAATCGTGTGCTGTTGGCAATGCTTCTGGACGCTTTCTCGACTTGCTGTTCTCCACGGATGACTATGGAACCACGGTGAGGAGATTTCTCTCTCCTTTGCTTCCTGAATCGGACTTCCATCCTGCTCTTCACGAGCTCTTCTGCTATGAACTTTGTTTGAATGTGCCTTCCAGTTATTGTTACGACTTTAAAAAGGCTGATTACTCTGTATCCCTAGAGGTGAGCCTACACCCTCGTGGTGGTTGGCGGAAATAATCACCCTTAGAAAGAAATGTCGAAATCTTTTACATTAAGCAAAAAAGAACTAACGAATGGACCTATAAGGAATGGTTTAGAAAAATTTAAAAATTGATAAGGAAAGTCAACCGATCTTCATAGGAGAGTTTTTGTAACAAAAGGGAAAGCGCTTCCGAAGCGGCTGATTTGCGTAAGATCATCTCAACTACTACAAGTACTTCCAGCTTCGTGCTCAAACAGGATGGTCTAGAAACTCTGGAACTACTGGTTGTCACTCACTCTCCGGGCTGTTTAACAGCTAGAATAGTTGAGGCTACAATAGTTTCGGACAGTCACGGACTAATGCGTAAGATCCATAGTAGAAGAAAAATTAAATACGCTATATATAGCTAAGCCTTGTAAATATCCGGCTTGGACGTCATAATGCTGCTAAATCTCAATCAGCCTTCGAGATTCTTATTTCATGGCGGAAACCTATCTATAAAGCCTGTCGCAGCCCCACATACATTCCAGTTTCGTATATAGGTAGGTAAAATTGCTCTTAATTCCTAAAGATGGAAGGACCTCATAGTCAACCTAAAAACTTCAGACACATAAGTCTCTCATCCTTCCTTCTTAACGCCCTAGAGTGACCTATTGATTTCTACATCAAAGATACAGTCAAACCATCTAAGCTGCCTCTTTCTTGAGATAGGCTGATCACCCTTGTATAAGGTATTTTAAAAGCAGAGTAATTAATTTCAGCTTAAAGGAATCCACCATTCAAAGGTTCGCAGCAAGAGGCACACCACAAGGAGGGGTCCTATTACCGCTATCTAGAACATTCCGGCCATATCGCATACGCAGATGACGTTACCCTACTAGCCTGGGGAAAACCCCTAATATCTTAGTTGAGGTGATGCAACACGCCCTCTCGAAACTATCCTCAATTATGTTCTGGGTATAAACCCAGAAACAACAGAGTTGATACTTTTCTCACGGAAACATAGAATTCGTCATACCAAATTCCCAATTAAAGGGGTCAGACTGAAACTGAATATCTGGGCCTTGTTTTGGATAGGGAATTTAGCTGGAAATCTAACATCCAAGGTAGAGCACGTAAAGCAACGAAACACTATATTCGTGTAAAAAGACAATAAGTAAAAGATGGATCCGCAAATTGAAAACTAGCTTTAAGTCAACGCTACTATATACCTATACTTACATACGGGGTGGTCGTCTGGTGGCCTGCACTAATTAAAGTGATCCACCAGAAAGCACTGGAAAGTAGAGTATGGCAGCCAACTGATTACAGAAGCCCTTGGAGATACACCCTCTAAAGCCCTTAATATAATTCTTCACCTTCTGCCGACGGAATTCACAAAACAGGACTAGGAGGACGATCCTATCAATGGGGAGAATAAGTCAAGTGCATCTTTATACTGAAGGTTCTAAGTTGGAAGGTAAGGTGGGTTGAGGTATTTTTTCGAGACACCTAGACCTAAGCAATTAGGTTCGTTTTGCAGATTACTGTATTGTTTTTCAAGCAAAAATCATGTAGTATTAGATTGCCTGAAGAGCCGAAAAATGTCTTCAAATTACATTTGTATCTTTGCAGACTGTAAGACTGCTATTAAATCTCTCACAGGAGCGTACTCGATCTCTAATTCTGCCAGAGTATGCCGCTTAACTCTGAATGGCATGGGTGAGCGCCTTAACGTACACTTCACATGGGCACCGTTGCATAGTGACATTCTGACCAACTATAAGGCCGATGAGCTAGCGAGAACCAGCACTACTGTACTAGACTCGGACATAACTCACCAGCTTGGTAGGCCCCTATAGCCATATGCAAGCTGGAAATTAAGCAAGCATTGCTTCAGATTGTAACGATAAATGGCAAAGGGAACATACCTGAATAGTCACCCGGCAGATCTGGCCGACCCATTACATGAAGCGGTCAAGAGCCTTAATCTCGCTCAAGCGAAATAATATTAACATTGTCGTGGCTGTCATTTAGGGTCATTTCCATTGTCATAACTTCTGTAGGTGTTGCCAATATGAGAAAGAACAGGAAACCATCCCCAATTTCCTCTGTAACTACCCGGCTTTATCCAACTCCAGGTATTTGGGCTTCCCTTTTTTAGGGAGTTGGCCGAACTAGGTTCTACTGATGTCAGAGATCTAGTTAGATTTATCGAGAGCTCCAAGCGGTTTTTAGGTATTTGAGAATTTAGTCTCAATGTCAATAGGTCATTGTGGCCTAAGTGTGTCTGCCACTCTAACTTACCCTAACCTATCATGGAGATGTATGTATGTACCAATTTGAGTACTATTTGATTGCCATGAGACTAACAAAAATCGCCCGAACCCCACCTTAATTCCAATTAAAATACTTTTTCCTTCCACTTCTTTTGTTTAAATATCAAAAAACCTTAGGGTCTACTCTGCTCCTCTATTAACAACCTCGGTCTATTTGTCTCCTTTGGCTATTTTAAGTAAATTGAAGTTTTGTGATTCTCTTGCTAGTCAAGTCGATTGCCAGACAAAAACGAAAAATCAGCCAAAAACTGCAAAAGGGTGAAAACTTTCTGCCCGCAAGGGTTGTATTGCAACCACCGCAATTATCTCCATTCAAGTGAGAAAATCGATTCAACCCTTTTCCGTAAAGATTTTTATTGACGGAGAGAAATCATAACACAATGACTGAAGGATTGTTTATTTGGGTTGAAATAGGACTGATTTGAGTTCGTCCAGAAATAACAACACGTGGCCAATTATATCTCTGTATGTCCGGATTATTTGGGATCCATAAAGTTTTTAACGAACTCCAAAGCAAGATTTCGGATTCTATTAGATCCGAGACAACAACGTCTTGACACATGTTCTCATCGCCCAACAAGCACTTAATTTCAGGACAGTTTTCCAAGAAAGTGCACCTCGTTATCACGCGGAACAAATAAATCACCGAATCCGTTTGGTATCACATCGTAAACCTGTCATAGAACTCCATTCAATGAGGAAACAATTGAGGTAACTCAATAGCGCCACGGTTTCAACAATATAACGCTAAGGGAAAGACAGCGCTGATATTTTTACGATTTTCTACAATTTCCTTGCATACCGTGCGGTTACCCACGATTTCCAGGAAAAGTAATATTAACGAGAGAAATTTACCAAAAGAATAAAAATAAGGACTTTTCCTTTGTTTCGGTCATAAAAATGCCTTTACTGCACGCCCATATCGTGATTTAGAGCCGCCCACGAAAATTGAGAAGGAAAGGACTACTTGGTTTAAATGGTGTAGAAGAGCCATTAATCATAACTCACCTGTTGCGATCAGGTAAGCCGAAAACGTGAGACTTTTGTAAGGTATTCCAGTCTCAGCAGGATATTTTTTACAGGATACAAAAGAAAATCAAATTGCGATGATGATTTTTGCCTTTGTTTCGATTGTTGCGGTATCTAACGTAAATGGAGTGGAATTATTTGAAAATTTATTTTGGTACAACCAGACCAGACGTAATTTTCAAGGAAAATCGTTTTTGGATTTTTCTGGCTAAGTTACTGCTTTCCACTCATAGATGAAAGATATTTTGAAGAAGGATTTGTGGGAGCAATACAGGATGTGAAGCATTGTATAGGTCTATTCGATTTGTGTGAATTTTCTCAGTAATTTCACTCTAATCGCTTTTTCTCTTACTATAAATCGTAAATTTGTAAAATTGAAAATGCACAACGTCGTCTTGGAGCTCGGATTGGATTGAAATCGTGAATTTCTACTTGCGTGAGATAGATATTCTCGCATTTTAATATTTACTATGATAATGGTTTTTACCATTTAACTAGTTTATTTGTTTTCTGTAACTTTGGAGCTCACCCGAGTAAAAATAAGAGTCGCCCATTCCTAGCTCTTCTATGATTCCATGTTCTTTCACTGTAAGTCTATCTTCTCCCTCTCCCAGCATGTCTTGCTCAAAGGAAGATCTACAACCACTAACCTTACCGTAAAAATTCGTCTCCAAAACACTATGTGCCCTGGAAAACGGTAAAGATGTTGATGTTATCGCCACCGATTTTAGTAAAGCATTCGACAAGATCTCTCATAATGTTCAAACTTGATCGCTTAGGCTTCCCGCCTCGATTCATCTCCTGGATTCAATCCTACCTCAACAACCGTCGGTACAATGCTCTTTCCATTTCTAACCCTATTGTCGCTCGTTCCGGTGTCCCTCAGGGCAGCCACCTCGGTCCAATAATTTTCATCCTTACAATTAATGATGTTGATTGTGTCATCAAACATACATTCGCTTTGCTCTACGTGATCTTCCGTGGGTAGACAGATTCAACTTCCCATCTTATGAAGACCATCTGAAACTTATCGAGTTACAACCCCTAAGTAAACGTCGTGATGGTTCCGACATTCTCTTCATTCATCAGCTATAAGCTGGTGCCATAGACTGCCTTTCACTCCTGCAATCTTTACCCATCTATACCAATCTTCGCAACCTTAGGTCCACTCCCCTTTCCCGACTTGACCACCATCGCGCGAACTACGGTCTACGCGAACCAATTACCAGGATGCTACGAAAAGTCAACGATCTTTCCTCCTTTGACGTCCATCTGAGTAAATCATCCCTTCCCAAAGCCTTATATCTTGATCCCGCCCATCTTGATCGCCTTCCTTAATTATTCTTCCTCCCAGTTTGTATTTACCATAATCATAGCTCATATTGTAGCTTACACTATTTGTTATGACTTCGTATATTTATAGCTGCAGGCCCGCATCAATAACAGACGCACAAAATAGTCCAAACCAAGCAGGGTATGATCAGACTTTTTCTAGACTAAACTTTAAAATGAAAACAATAAAATTATTTTCGTAGATTAATTCACCGGAATAAAAAAAAACCAAATTTCAGGTAATTGTTATCATTATTATTGTTATGACTCACCTTCTGAGTCATCGCCTCTTAGAAACAATTTTATTATCAGATGGCCTGGTGCCCCACACGGTGAACACATGTCTATACAGGTGAGATTTTACATAACCCAAGCGATGAGTCACCAGTCTCGAATATGTTTAAACTAGAACGCAGTAGCAGAAGAATGCATTTATGGTGGGCGTATTTTTAGATTTCTGTGCTTGTATCGGGAACGTCCATACCCGTGTGGCGGGCGTATTTTTCAATTTTTGTGCCTGTAACGGGAGCATGTATAATCTAGCGGGCGCATTTGTTCGCTAAGCGTTTGTCTCTGAGAATCTAGGTATGATCGCGTTTTAATTTTACCAGTTGAGGCACCAATCTGCAAAATTAAAAAAAGTTATTGAAATATATTCATGATGTTATGGTAAAAACGAAAAAGTGAGGTGTTCAAGTGTCTTGGATAAAAAGGCCTATTGTGCTAACACTTCCTACTCCTTAAGTCAACAACAACTCGTGGAGCGAGCTGTACTTTAACTTTATTCAATCCAATAATAGCTTCCCAAATAATAATCTCCTGTGCCTGGCAATGGCCGGGCACTCGTATAGGATATGGAGTGGTGTCGCGTTCTCCTTCACACACAATCTGTTTTTTTCAGTTGGAAGTGCCCTGTGATCATACCGGTGACCAGTACATCCGGTCGCCAAACTTAAGGATCTCCTTAACTCAACTCACTGATGGAGCTGGCATTAAGCTTTTGGAAGGAATTCGTCCCACATAGTATTTCTAGTAGCATTTGTGCTTTTGATATGGCTAGTTGTGTATAGCCTTTTTAGCAATGCAGGGTGTAATCCCACACGTCAGCTCAGGGTCCGCAAGTTGCATGGCAGAGTTATGTCTGACCCGTTTATCTGCCCTTTCGTTTCCAGGAAAACCCTGATTGCTCGGTACCCAAAGCAAATTGACTCGATTTGTTTTTTTTTCAGTTTTTAATGGGAGACGGAGTTCGGGTTCGAGACCAGATCTCCCTGTAAGCTTTTATTAAGAAATTAAATTAATCCACTCCGTCTCTGGGCTGTTGTCTAGCTCGCAGCAATGCAATGCATGGATGTCCATGGTAAGGAGTGCAAGCACCATGCTGATGATGACCACTTGCACTCCGGTCGAAACATCCATCTCACTCCTAATTGTGGAAGAAAAACAAGTGTTTTTCCTTTTCATTTTTTGAACAAATGACTTCCACCAAGTGCTGCTGAAAGGTAACTTTCTGATCGCAAAAACAATACTTTGAAGTTTCCCCACTTCCCTTACCCTAATTCCTTTCCGGCCAAAACCATGCTAACGCATCAAAGGGTTGTCCCCTAGGATTTGGCCACATCGTATACAAAAACTACATTAAGTTGCCTGATAGTCATAGATATATTTTGATTTGATTACGTAGGAACCGATTTATTTTGGTCACCGACTGACTGACTGAGAAGATAAATATGTTCCTGCTTGAGTAGGCCTTTTCTGGGTTCTCGTATGAACATGCCAGCAATGAATACACTTTTATTTGGACAACAGTGGTAAGTTCCCCTAGTGGCAATGATGAGTTAAATTTAGGAGACTCGGTCCAGACAGCCGCCCCGACCCCGAATCGGTTTTCGGCCCGTTCCTATACCAGATGAGTCCACCCTGGAGGATTATGGGAATGTTCTAAGCTTCACTTTTCTTTACCTTTATGATGGGTGGCTGAAATGCTTAGAGCCAAGCAGGCATGGCATTGGTGACCATAGTCAGCTTAGGCACTCTAGCTAGCGTTTTCCTTATTGTCGAATGGGCCTTTCCTTAGTTCGCTACAAGGAGTATTGTCCCCTAAAACCTGTAGGCGATATCTCAATGTGAGAAGGTTTATCAGGGTCTTAAGGACTGAAGGTAGTGGTGACTCCAATAATATGTATTCAGGGCATTCGCTGTCAGTAGTTCAATTTGGCTTTAACCAAATTGAGTTTAGCTTTTTGCCACCGTGTAATCGCCCCACTGGTAATATGGGTCTTATCAGCGTTGTGTAAATCCAGTTCATTGCCATAGACTACAAACCCCAGGTAGAATCGCAAGCTCTGCGCAAATCCAGACGAATTTCCTAGCTTTCTCGGTTATATTATCTAATTGTAGGTTCTGGTATAGTTTGAATTTCAGTGTTATGCCTACATATTTGTACTATAAGATCCAATACACGGTTTTTTATAAAGAAAAAATTCGCAGTGCTACATAACCTTAAATATTTCAAAAAACAGTGTTTTTAGCACTTTTAGGTTAGAATGTCTCAAAAACCAGACTTAATAGAACAATTCTGAGCCCGGATTAGGTTTCAGCAGGAAAAGTTACTTCGGAAACAATTATTCATTATCCAGTTGTACAAAATCTTCAAAATGTTGTAGACTAGTGTTATTGTAGTAGCTAGCAAGCAGGATTGGACTAATCCTCCCATAATCTCCTTTCTGGTAAATAGAATGATTACTGTTTTATCGGAGTTGACTTTAACGTCAACCTCTCCGCACCATTTCTCAACTGTGGCTAGTGCTGCTACCAGAGGTTTGTCACGATCCCTATGTCATGCCTAGTCATGTGCGAAGAAGGTCCTCTCATTTAGACGCCCCTACTCCTGCCAGGGAACTTCCCTATGACAACAGTGCCTGAATGCCGTCAACACAGATTCAATATTCAGGTCTGCCGATGTCGAGCTCGATGTTTGGGGGGATCGGATCGTGAGCATATTATCGCTGTGTCCACTGCCCAGTGTTTCAGGGTAGCCGAGTCAGTATTGAAGCATATTTGCTTTAATCAAAAACTTATTGACCGAAATAACCAACTTCTCTATTTTACATCTTCTTGCCTCTGTTTTATACCCCTACCTATTTTTACAGATCTAGGGCTACTTTCCATCCCACAAAGTGACAATATTACTTAAAGATGGGAAAATCAATAAACCCTGACCTGCCCCGAGAAGATTGTAAACATTCTCTCGTGTGTATCTACTCCCTCGTGACTATTTATTTTTCTACTTTGCATGTTCTGTAGCTGAATGCTGGTCGAGTTCTGTCTTAGTACAAATTATTAACTTTTCTCTGGTTTTGTTTAAATTTCATTTTAGAGCGTTCAGTGTGATCCGGACGTGATGCCACAGTGACAATTAATTGATTGACAAACATTTGTTTAGCACAACATATAGTTGCCTCTCTGAATGGGCCCCACAGCAACTGGCAGCCTCACAAAACAGCAACAACACCACCAGCAAGACCCAGTCATAAATTCCACATACCAAAAAAAAATAACAAAGACGACGAAAAACAGATTGAAAAACAAAACCCTACCATAATGGAAGACAGTTTTAATTAAAAACGGCGTAAAATATATCTTCAAACTAAATTGGATGCCACGAGTTGAGGAGTATTTTTAGCCACAAATCCACTGTCACCCGGATGGTAAATGGGCAGGTCGGTGGAGACATTTAAGCCCTGAAGCTCCCTCTAGTTACCCATGGTAGTCCACGACAGAATGACTGACGTTCATATTTCATTGAAGTGACTCTTCTGTCGGTTTCCTGGATGTTTGTTTTGTTACCACCTACATTTTATGACCACGAAGTTCTTCCAGATGTTAAGATCTGTTTATGTCTAATTAGTCGTAAGCGATGTAACCGCAGAATGTTGTGTAGCTTGTTGCGTGATGATAAAGTCTGCGTTTGGAAAATAAGTAGATGGAGATGTGGCCAGTGCTGACTGATATCAGCTGTGTTTCCTGACATGTTTGAGGACTTTCGGGTAAAAAGAAACTAAAAACATTAAGATTGCTTGAGATGAGAGATATATTCCCGGTGTTACATGATGTAGACATACTATAGGCGACCGGGTGCAGTTGTTTGGCAGAACATGTGGGTGAGAACATTCTCTGCAGAAGAAATTGGCAATCTTCGGAAGGTGTGAACATGGACAAAATAATTAAACTCGTGAGTGAGAATCACGCTTTGAACTTTAAGGAGACGAGTAATTATAAAGAAATTTCGTTTTTTCTAATTTTGTTTTATCAGCTTTATGATGTTAGGCTATAATTTGCAAGATATGACTTAAGTGAAAATGGAATTATTACTTTTTACTGATTTATAGGTATCTCTAGTTTTCGTAACGTAATATCAAGATTGGGTTTCAAACCATCGACGTAACTCTTCAACCCTAATGAAAACAAAAACAGGCAAAGTTGTGCATTCACTCACTCTATGGTTGGTTGGTTGAATTGGCGACCCAGGCTCCTCGCCCACTGTCCAATTATCACTAAGGTGTGCCGTTTTGTTACCACATCTCGTGACCAGGTAAGAAGTGTATGTCCGTACTCGATGGGTTAGGAGATCGGTGGCTGGATGTAGCTAACGTTAGACCCAGCCGGTAAGGTTTAGGAAATGGATGATCTTTCCAACTCTTAGCCTTGATACCTCCTTAAGGTCGTTAAAAAAAAGCTAACTGCCTGGCTAAAGCGAGAGCCGGACATTTGCAAAGGAAGTGAACAAGGGTTTCTTTCTCGCTCTCCATCTTTTAGCTTCGGCAGTGTGAGTTAAAGGGAATAAGTATTCTGGCCGCACAACTTCCCACCGGCGAGTTCACGGCTTCCACTCTTGTTGAAGGAGGGTCACATCGCCCTGAATATGGCACACGTAGATAAGTTGCTCCACCTCGATTTAACCATGTATAAGTAGTACGATAGAAAGGAACCGTTTGCAGTTTCTATGAAAATATGAACAGGCAGTGCCCTACACCGCCAGCTCATTGGCCCGCTAACTCCTCTCTATGCCCCTATGACCTGGAAAGCAGAGCAGAATGACTTCAAGATACTCACAAAGAAGCGAAAGTTAATCCCGACAGCATTCTACCAGCTAGGATGATACGATAGCCGAGTCGAGAGCATTGATGGTGGCCTTGCTGTCTCCGAGGAAATACCCGCACCGACACCGCAGTTCATCTTAGAGCTTTCGGTGAATATCCTTGTGTCGAAGGCCTTCATCACTCCGCTGTTCTTCCACTCCGCTCTGTTGGGAATCTTTACCGCAAAGTTTTTTCCGAAGTTCAGCTTTGGAGTGATTTAGTCAGTGAAAATTTATTTCGACTAATTTTTTATTCGATTTTTAAAAAAATCGTTATTTGATTGAAAATTTATTCGAATAATGCCCACCACTGATCTCATGGCACCGGTGACGCCTATTTCCGCAGATCTTTAAATAATACTCAACTTCTTTATCCTTTACTTACTGCGGGCCACCACACCAGCGACCCGTGGGTGAGGATCGAACGTTCTGCAGCAGGGTACATCCATAAAGGCATCTTTGGCTGGAGACCACACGTCTTACCGAAAGTTCTATTTTTTTTATCCGATGTGGCCAAATCCTAGGGGACAACCCTAAGGGTAAGGGGAGTGAGGAAACTTAAGTTTTGTTTTTGCATTGCTGCGAGCTAGACAACAGCCCAGAGACAGAGTGGATTATTTTAATTTCTTAATAAAAGCTCACGGGGAGATCTGGTCTCGAACCTGGGGTCCATGGCATGGTGATCGTACGGCTCAACGAATTGATCCAACTCCGTTCCCATTACAAGCAAAGAAACCGATGTAGGCTTTCGACTCGCCGTCCCACGTAAAGTTTCCAGCTGACTTTGGAGTCAAGAATAACCTCCAGGTACTTGGCGCTGGAGTATAGCGAGAGTGTCTGTTTAGTTTAGGGATATTAAAATCTAGTATTTTGATTTTTATTGTATAAAGCATTAGATCAGTCTTGCCTGGAATAACGCTGCGTCCACAGCTGGTAGCCTAAGAGCTTACTTTACCAAAAGCTCCTTCTATGTTTTCGCTTATCATGGATGGTAACCTTCCTGAAACCAAAATTGCCACATCATCCCTATACCCGACTGACTTAATCCCAATGTGGTCAGGATCTTATTCATAGCAATAAGCCAAAGTAGTAGAGAAATTACATCACCCTGGGGTGTCCATCTGCATACACATTTGGTTTTTATTGGCATTGAAAATAGCCAGTGACTATGGACCTCTTCTACCCCCACTCGATAAGGGACTCTTGAATAGCTTCAGTACGAATATTGTTAAAAGCACCTACTATATCCAGAAAGTAGCTAAGGTGTATTCTTTATACTGTATTTGCTCGATAGTGCACATTACCTCGTGGAGAGCTGTATCACTGAACCTAAAAAGGACATAGGTATGCGTACTGAGATTTACATAGCGGCGATTCCTCATGAACTTTTCGCAGATGAATATCGAATATTATCTCCAGGGTTTTTAGGACGAAGTAGGTTAAGCTAATCGGTCAGAAATCTTTCGCGCCTATCGACCTTCGGGATGAACACCACTCGAACTCGTCTCCAAGACTTGGGTTCATAGTTCCGCAGGGTGCAGCTTTTGAAAATTACTACCAGCGACAGTGTTACTTTGTCTTATAACTTTTGTATTATAATGAGCAGATTTCCACCCAGGCCAGGGGATTTGTAGGGGAGAACTACTTATTGCCCATTTCTCCTCTGTAATAATGGATTTAATGATTTGCCATGATGTACGATTTCGGGCAGCGGTCCCTACATCCAGGAAAGTGGGCATTCATCAGAAGCTCCAGGGACTTAGCAGTTGACACCGACCATAACTTCATCGTTCCTCCTCACGAAGGTTGGGTTGAGTCTTGCTGAGTCTTATTATATCTTTAATGGATTTACAGTACTCCGACCAAACGTGCTTCTTTACCAACTTACCGATTTCTTATAGATTCTTAGGCAGTCTTTTTAAGGCCTCCAAAATTTATACTTGTGGAAGATGTTGAAGATCTCTCTAGTTAACCTCCTGAGTTTAGAAAGGTCCTCATTCCACTATGGGGAAAGTGTTTTCTTACTACGTTTCATCGGACATGATACTCAAAAGGCGACGTACATGACCTTTTCAAATGTCTCAACTTTGACGTCCAGCTCCTCTGCCGAAGCAATAACAGGGTAGTCTATGTTTGGTAATTTATATCTGAAAATTCGACTGAAAACCTTCTCCTAAGGTTTCTGTAGGGAAGCCTTGATCAAGAGGTTCACGTTGAAGGGTATCCAGTTTCCGCAAAAAAAACTTCATTGCCTGTTAGTAGTGTAAAACCAAGAACTTCCTGCCAACCACTAAAATTGCCCAAGCTTCGGAAATTAAAGCTTGGCGAACTGGCCTGTTACAGACTAGGAGGTTAGAACTTATTATTAAAATCAAATAAGGACTCACCTCGCTCGTTGTTTTCTGAACTGCCCCATAGCGTGTTTCTGGAATTGGCATCGCAACCCACTGGCTCCCTTTGATGATGTGTTGGCTGTTCAGGTTATGAGTTCGTCCGTAAGTGACGGTCGGTCGTGTGCTATATATAGAGAGAAAATGAAGAGGTCCCCTCTTCCAGCAACTTCCAATTTAACCGCTGGTAAATTAGCAGAGCTAAAGTTAGAACATATAAAAACTTTAATGTTTTTCTTAGCTAAGATACAGGTTCTAGTCTTACCATTATCCGGATCAATTGGAATAAGCTTGAGCTTCACGCCATCTCAGGCGTCACTGACCTTAACGACACACGAGCCAATGAAATCCTTGGAGAACTGGTCTTCGTACTTGACTACTCTGCATCACCTGATAAGTTTAGAGTGGCCAAAATAGGGCAGATGTCCACTTTGGCTAGTCAGAATGTTATCAATCACCATTTCTTACAGCTTCGCCTCGATAGCGGCCACCGGTAGTCTGTCGTCTTTGAGATAGTCTTTGACTACCTCGCTGAGGGGCCTCTTCGGGTGACTTGAGGCAATTGACGGAGCCGGTATTTGAGCATGCTACCGTCTTCGTAGCCGTTCTGGCAGCCTTCTCTTGGCCGAGTTTCCGATCTCATCTTGACATCAAATCCGCCTCATGGCCACCTGCTCGGGCTGTTGTTTTTTGTCTTCTGGCCGATTGTTGTATTCTTCAAGAATCTTCTGGTGCTTACACTTGTCCGCCTGATCGCGCTCATGAACAGAACCGGTCGCCTCATTCTTAGCAATCATACCAAGCATGACGAGTGGCTTCTGGTATTGATTCTTCATGAATGAGGAAGAGGATTTACGCTTTTTAGGCAGCATTTGGTCACTTGGGCTGGTGACCTGTACCAGCTGAGCCGACATATCAGGCGGGACCGTTTGCAACCAGTTTTCTTTAACCAATTACTGTCCATGCAACCGTCGGCACGGGTACCTCAACACCTTGGCTTAATGCCTGGGTGTGTCGCCTTAGTCTGACATCTCCGCACTGACCTGTCCGGTATGGGTGACCCTTTTGATAGCAAGGTACCGCGGCATAGCTCATTGCTTCCTCGATGAACGCAAACTTCTTCACCACGACAAGGTGCAAACACCTGAAAAAGCACTCATTCTATAGTTATTACAACAATTATCAAAGAACCCAAAGAACAGGTATTAAAGTATATTTATTTATAATAATAATAAAAATAATTTATTTGGAGAGTTTCCAAAAAAAAATTGGTTTAATTCTGTAGATTTAGGGGGGGGGGGGGGGGGGGGGCACAGGCGCATTTGCCCCTCCCCCAGACGTCACAGCCGACCATTAAAAAAACACAAGGAGATTAATTAGGTCCCGCTATAATTAGGTTTGTTTCGTTTTGCGTACACATACGTAGGCGCAAATTATCGCGAGTTGCAAAACCTCTGTAAACTACAAGCCATGAAGTAAGAAATTTTACGCACACACATTAGGGGCCAAGTGGTCTGAATTTCCAACAAATTTACATTGCTTCTTATAGAAGCGGGGGGTGATTTTTCTATAAACTCGTCCCAGCGCCTAAACTATTACTTACATGAAGAAAATATTTCGTTCTACTTGAAGTAAACAAAACAATCTTTCTAATGAAGTAAAAATATCCACACTCTATTTTGGTGAAAACATAGCTCAACATATTTTGCAAGTGTTGGAAAACCTAAACCTGGACATAACATTGTGCCCAGGTCAAGCATACGATGGAAGAGCCAACATGAGTGGTAATATAAAAGGTGTTCAGGCATGCATATTCAACGTTCAGCCTTTAGCTTTTTTACCCATTCTGCAAGCCACGACTCAACTTAGCTATCAGTACAGCTTGCACCTTACCCAGCATAAGAAATGTTGTGGGGGTTATCTCAAGTGTAGCAACCTTCTTTCGCGAGTCAGCTAAACGAATACACCTATTCAGAGAAAAAATACAAGCTTATCTGCCAAAGGAAAAACGAAATACATTAAAAAAATGTGTGAGACCAGATGGGTGGAAGACATGAAGCGGTTTTGAAATTTTTGGACGTGTTGCCATGTCTTCCTGGAATTTTGCAAAAAATGGCTGATCAAATTTACAGGCATGCTACACCTGCATTTTCGCTGCTGCAAGCTTTAATCTCGTCGGAATTTCTTGTAAGCTTGGTAATCCTCGCTGATAATCTGGGAATCACACTCCCTTTATCTCGATCATTACAAGCCACTGAAATTGATATACTTTCCGCAATTCAGCTTGTCGATACGACCACAGCCAGCCTGCAGAGGCAACGTGAAACTAGCACAGACGCATTCAAAAAACTTTTCAATAACGTTGAGGCCCTCGCAAATGAAATTGGAACAGAAATCACGGTCCTCAGAATAAGCGGACGTCAAACAAATATATCGGGCATTCAGACTCAGTCTGTGACTTTCTGTGTATATTCCTTTTCTAGATTGTTTGTTAAATGAAATGTCCTCCAGGTTCCCTAGAGCTCAGCTGGAAAGAATCGGGCAGTTGCAATAGTTTCTATCCCATAACTTTAGTGACGAAGATATAGAGGATAGTTTGCAAGGTGGTTGTTTTTTAGCTGCAAATTTGGCAACAGATGAGAGAAAATATTCCAAATTCTCCAGCAAATACCTATAAAAGAGCAACAGCGCTGCCAAATATTAGAACCCTGTGTCAATTGTTGTGCACGTTTCCGATCTTTCTCCACCTTACGCCGACTAAAGACATATCTTCGCAGCAGGATGACAGAAGATCGTTTGAATGGACTGGTTTTAATGCATATCCATCAAGACATTGCGTCAATGATGAACGCTACAGAAGTACTTGATATCTTCAGCAGAAAACTATCATTATTAAACATGAAATTTTTCATTATTTTCATTATTAAACCCTTATTATAAGTATATTTCTTATAGTTATTGTTGTATGTCATTATTTTACAATTAATCTTAAACATAGTGTAATCTTATGAGTACACTCCTTGCCCGTCTGGCCCTTGTGCCCCTCCCAGAAAAAAATTCTGGATCCGACCCTGATAGGACTAAAACATAATGCTCAATGAAAGTCTTGGATTTAATTAGAGTATTTAGATTTAGTCTAAAATATGGTCTAATGAGTATCATTTATCAATCTGCTGGATATTTACCAATTTTTTGTGGTATATAGGTCAAAAAAATATTTAAGCTCTTAAAATCGAGATCAACATGAACACAATTTGGTCCAAATTATTATTGGAAATACCTTTTTACCTCCAAATATTAATCGATCAATTGTATTACTTCTCTATGGAACTCAATTTTTATTCGAACAACTGCCACATATTCTGGTACACCATACAAATTATAAACGCTTTTGTACGTGATCAACTACTAATAATTATTTGCACATGATTAAATTGCACAATGAAATTAATTCCATTGAATATTTATGGCAATTTACACACTTTGTTTTAATTTCAATATATGGAACTACATATGGTATACAGGACAAATAATCAAGCAGTTGAGCATTTTACATAAGAGATGCCATAAGTAATTACCGACAAAAACGTGGTTTTTTTTAGTTAATTATATGATTGCAGACTCTTGTTGGATTAATATTTAAAGAGTAGTGACAGTGGAAATATATTCTTACAATTAACCTACATTAAATTAGATAAGATTGTTTCGATAGAAATTCTTAATTGTAGTTTTATATAAGATATAATTTGAGAAGGTTAAACTAGAATAGAAGTTTTTCCACTTCATCACATCTTATACAAGTTGTATTTTGAAAAAAAAAAATGATTCGATCTATTTAGTGTTTAGTCACGATACTGTTCTAGTTCAGCTTAAGCTTTTGAACTAGATAATTACAAAAATTGTTTGTTTTAAAATTAAAAAGGCTTATTGTGAACAATATCCTTTTTTTGTGTTTTTTTTTTTGTTTTTTTTGTGGGAGAGGTGAAAAACTTCCAAAAGGCACCAGACAGCCCGTGCCCTCCGATAGTGTGAGATTCTTACTTACTAAAAAAACCTCTCTGGGGATTAGCCGAAACAGACCACATAACCGGTTCCCTTTTCGTCCCCTCCCAGTCTCCCATAGTGGGGGCAACTGAGTATCCAGTTATCCCACTGTCGCCACTAACATCGGTTTCCTTGGTCACTGCTAGAATCCTAGCCTATCTTCATAAATCCATGTTTTCCCACCGTCTCCAGTGCTCCTCCTTGGTCCATGAGTTAATTACCTACGTAAAGCTTTAGTCCTGAGCCAGGACAAGGAACCCCCTCCGGATTAACCACAGCTAACCCTTCGGAAGGCAGATTTGCATCTTCTACTGGTGTGCGTATCGCGGAGATAGCCAACTCGTTAGAGGAAGTGCTAGTTATTATTTTGCCAATGGCACCCTCTTTCAGGACTGCTACAGGAATTTCAGTCGGAAGGTGCGAGCTAGCCTCCATCGCCGCCACAGTTCCTTCGAAAGGTAATTTTCCCAAAGCTGCTACTGTTGTGTTGTGGGTACCGTGGGTATAGCCAACCTGTTGGGGTCTACCATACAGTCCACCTCCACTCCCACAGAAGCGCCCGAGGAAACGCCATTCGCGACCCAATACCCCTGGGTCCTGCAGAGGGGACGACAACACTGCAGACTCCCTTGGAGTTAGGGGGATTTTTCAAGAGGTTATCCCTCCCGCATTAGTTACTTGGCTACATTCTAGGATGCATTGCCCGGTTGCTACCACTTGGAGGTGTAACTAACACTTGAGAATTTTCAGATGAGGATCACCGTCCATTCTCCAGCAACCGTGAACAATATCATAATTGGGTATCAGATGTACGAAATACTTTATATCTTGAAGACAAAGAAAGTCGACTTAAATTTGAGGGATAAAATTGAGAACTCCACTGAGAAAAATTTTCAGGAAAATAATGGTTCCACTCAGAGTAATAGTATTGCATGTACCATATTCTGCCAACATTTAACAACCGCACTGTAAAATTAACGATCTTTCCAGGAATTTGTGGTAGTTTTTACGGAACAGAACCGTAAAATTTACTTAACTTAGAAAATTTACCGTGTGATTAAGAAAAAATATACAATTTTGCCCGAAATAATCAGAACATTTTAGTTCGTAACCTTAATTTATTGATGACGATAAATTAAGGTGAAATTAAACAAACTCAAAATATTTTTTTTCATAGTGTGGGACTTAGTTTTTTATATTTCTGAATTTCTATGTGAAGATTTGTGATTAATTAACTTACAATCAATTTGTTAACTATTGCCAGCGTCAATACATATTGAATTTGTATACATACAGCTCTTTTAATATCTGTGGAAGTGAATTGGTTAATGCGAAGGTTGGTAAAGACGTTGAAGCGTGCTATTAAGGACTAGGGTTCGAAACTCAGACGGTGTATTTTAAGGCTTCTTGAATTCTATGCTAGGAATATCTTTTGTAGCCGAACAGTTGCTCGGGGCTCATCGTTTAGGAAATTTTACATTTTACGGTGCTGTTCTGTAAAAATTAGGGTCGCTGACAATCACAACACGACAACAGTTGGGAACCGTAATTTTTACAGCGTGAACGCTTGCTGATCTTTTCGGTTAGGGTGTTTGTTTCGAAAGGTATGTGCCTTGTAGATATTTCCTTCCGATATTTTGCCAAGTAACTCTATTATTTGCTGCACTTATTTATTGTAAAGACTCAATTAGGTTAGGAGCAATCTTGGATAAAAAACTTACCAATAAAATCTCATTATGCTGTAGCAACGCACGTGGATGTCGTTCAAGGCATGTGACTCTTTTTCCCTCTTCTACTAATTTTGGCTTTGGCATGATTTATCTACCCGCTCGCTGATAGTGTGGTTAATTTTTTGACGTCGAAATTTTGAATTCCAAATTTCTGTTTTTTCGGCGAGGCTATCAATTGCCCTGAAAGCGGACTTTAATGTACTGCTTATTGTGGCTATCTTCTATTCAGCTTTGTGCGTTTTTAATAGGCGGACTCACAAAAATGCCACAACAACTATTAAATCGTCGTCGGTGGTGTATGTGATAACGTGTCGGCCTACCAATCCAGAGGTCCCAGGTTCGATTTTCACCGACGCATGCCCCACAAGCGGTTACGGCACCTAGAAAACTATTCCATTACGTTTCCGAGAGGTTATTTTCGAACATTGATGAGCCTTGCCTTGGGGTCGTCTTTTTCGACTTTAATTTCTAATGCCACTATTGGGAGTTTGTTGGTGCTGAGGACAGTTTAATGACCTTCTGCTGCTCCAGCAACATAAAACACCTTTGAAAGACTCATTGTGCTGGATTAATTGTTTACTCTTTCGTTTAACATTTTAGGCTCACAGTGCCTTTTGAAGAAACACAAGCACAATAACATAGAATAAATACTAAATAGAAGAACAGCTCCCTAAATTTTGCTGGTCAAACGTCAACGCAATAGTCTGGCAATGTTATAGCAATTTTGCATGGAAAAGTAAATGCTAACTGCCAAAAATCAGTGAGAGAGAATCCATTTTGTTACTCTCGGAAGAGAAATTTCCCTTTCCGGCGATTAATTCGCATAAGCGGGCATTTGTGTTGGTGAAGTAATTGACAGTTTTAAAACTTCGTTACTTTCGTATGAAATTATTGCGTAATTTTTTTTTCAATTCTTTTATTAAGTGTTTTTTTTACAGAAAATATATAGTTCTCAAACGACACCTTACTAAGAGTTAAATCAAAATTAGGACAAAAATTAACAGCCCTACATAAACGATTAATTGGTTCATGCATCCCATAATTAGATCTGGATGGTTCAACATGCAATAAAGGAAGTCTTCGAAGGTTATGTTGGGACTGTCTGAAGGAAACCCTGCTAACAAGCGAACCTGTGTCTATATTAAAGTTCAAGAGCTGGTGAATAAAGACCAAGTCTGAAGCGAGGGCAAACCGAGCAACCGGTGGCGATCGGTGTAAGGCGGGAGTCTAAAAGGATCCTCCCATTGGACCCCTCTTAGCGCAAGTCTAAGAAAATTACGCTGCACCGATTCGATACGCTTGGAATGAACAGGGTAGTAGGGCGACCAGACCTGAGATGCATACTCTAGAATAGGTCTAACTAAGGAGCAGTACAATTGAATCAATATTGGCATATCCGAGAATTCTCTAGACCAACGCTTAACAAAGCTCAAGATTAAACTTCCTCTCAAAATTGAGGTTTAAGCCATTATGCTCGAACCACTCCAAAAATGTATCTTAATCCTTTTGAATAAGGGCGGCGTCACCACCATCCTCAACATAAGAGAAGATCTTCATGTCATCAGCGTACATTAGAACGTAAGAGTACGAGATCAGATGGGCAATGCCGTCAATGGCAAAAGCGAATAGTATAGGTCCGCGATTACTGCCTTGTGGTACACCAGGTGAAGCCCTGAAGATTCTAGAGGTAGAGTCATGGAACCACACACGATATGTCCTGTCTCTTAGATAGGAAGAAATCCAGTCGAGAAGAACAGGGGGGAATCCCAGCCTCCCGACTTTAAATACAATTACGGAGTGAGGGAGTTTAACAAAGGCTTTACTGAAATCCGTGTATATACAGTCAGTCTGCATGCCTCGATGGAAGCCAGAAATAACGTGAGAGGTAAATTCAAGTAACTTAGTAGTCGTTGATCTACCGGGCAAAAACCCATGCTGATTGGGAGAGATTAAGCCAATACAACGATCTATAAGCTGTAAATACACTATTGATTCAAATAATTTAGGTATGCAAGTTAACTTCGCGATTGGTCTAAAATTAGTTATAATATTCCTATGGCCCTTTTTATGACCAGAGACTATAAAGAGCACTTCTACAATGCAGGAAATTTACCAGCTTGAAGGGACCTATTAAAGAGAATCGCTAATGGAGCAAGAAGGGCAACGGAACAGGACTTGACGAAGGCTGGAGGGATACCATCAGGACCAGAGGTAAAGTCAGATTTAAGTTCATTGATTTTTTTAAAAATAAGATCACGTGATATAAACGGCAAAAAATCGGATGAAGCGGGACGATCCAGAATATGATCAAAATTATTCACACATGGCTCAAAGTTATCCGAAGAAAAGGCACTCTCAAAGTATGAAGCTAAATTGTTTGCTATGTCGGACAAGTTATTACTAGAAGACCCCTCATACCACATCGTAAATGGATAGTTGCTCGATTTTTTTTCATATTGACGAATTTAAAGAAATTCCGAGGGTTATTATCATATGTATGTTATCGCGAACACCAACAAGGTATTCATCATTGAGCGAGGAAGATAGTGTCTTCAAACTTTCATAACAGGTCAACATCGTAACATAAAGAGACAAAGATCAGCGGATGAAATCTATCAATTGCGGATAACTGATCAGGAGTTAAGTCGACTATAGTTTTAGTCGAATCTGAAGAAAACACAAGATCCAATTGCCTTTCCATAGATTTTCTTACATCACTTATTTGGTGCAAACTAGAGGAAGCAATGGTGTCAAGAAATTTAGAAACCATAGATGTGGGATAGCATGAGGGAATTAAGTCATCGTCATCACAGTTAGGTGCCCATAGAACATTGGGTAAATTAAAGTCACCAAGAAGAAGAATTTCATCTTCGTCATATTATGGATGAAGTCTAAACTAAGAGTTAAAATATCCTAAAGCCTGAGTTTGTTAGGTTAGGGAGAATATAGCAACAGAGCAAAAAGGTATTGAGTGATACTTGTCACTGTCTTAATAATTGGATAAAATTGTTCACCTGCAAATTGGATGCATAACCAAACTTTTTACTTGGACGAAATGATATTTACAACTTCAAACAAAATGACTGAGAGATTTCCCATTTGGGTAATTTCCTCTCAGCGACATTGCCATTTAAATGAAAAATGGAATTAAATGACGGAACATTTTCGCAGTTTTGTTCAAAGCTGATCTACTATTTGTATTTATACTATGACAAGTAGTTTCTTGGTGTCCCTTCGTCTTTCCTGAGAAATTGCTGCACATCTGTCTCCCCTATTCTTTGTCATTTTTTCAACCTGTCATGTCGATTATGTTATAGTTCTCCTTCACAAAAGGGGCGACAAGTCTGACATCTCCAATTTGTGCAATGTCGCGAAGGTGTTCCGAGGCCTTGATCAGTTATGTCCTCCGTTTTCATTGTAAATTCTTTATTGGCTCATATCAGCACGCTTAATTAGGGATAAATCTACAACCACCAACTTACTCGAGTTTGTGCATCATTGAGTCTGGCTTGCAGGTTGATTGTATTTTCACAGACTTTAGTAAGGCCTTCGACAGAATTGACCATTGGATTCTTATTTATAAATTTCGTCTTCTCGGGTTCCCACCGCATTTTGTTGACTGGTCCCTTACCTCTCCGGGCGCACTCAGCGCGTCTTGTTCCGTGGTGCCCTATCCAACGAGTTCTCTGTTTCTTCTGGAGTGCCTCAGGGTAGCATTCTTGGCCCACTCCTCTTTATCATTTTTATTAATGATATCTCGTTGCTCCTTTCTAGTTCCAAAATCCTCTGTTATTCAGATGATGCCAAAATATTCCAAGTCATCTCTTGTGACGGTGACTGTACTCTGTTGAGCTCTGACATTCGCGTTTTTCATGTCTGGTGCTCCAGTAATCGTCTCCCTCTTAATACAACCAAATGCACCGTAATGACTTTTACCCGCAAAAACCGCCCCGTTCTCTTCGATTACTCTTTGGGTGGTATTGTCTTGAGTAGGCTTCATAGGGTCAAGGACTTGGGGGTGGTTCTTAATTCCCGCCTTTCCTTTGAGGACCACATTCACTTCGTGGTGGGTAGGGCTACTTCCCTATTTAACTAGGCTCCTCTTCTGCACATTCGTCAGACCCATTCTGGAATATGCTTTCCCGGTTTGGGATCCCTATTTCGCTGTCCACATAAACCGTATCGAGGCTGTTCAGAGCAGGTTCCTCAGGTTCGCTCTTCGTGGCCTTCCGTGGCACGATCCTTTTTCTCTTCCATCCTATCATGCTAGGCTCGGTCTGATTTCTCTGGACTCCCTTGTAAAGAGACATAGAATTTATAAGATTACTTTTTGTACGATTTATCGCTGAGCGTTGTAGGCACTTCCATCCCCGTCCGATCCCTGAGGAGTTTCAACTTCTTCCACGTTCCCTTTCATCGCACGCTTGATGGTATGCACGAGCCTGTCGTTTCTATGTCTCGCCTTTATAGTGAATACGCTGCCTACATCGAGCTAGGTTGCTCTAGCCAGCAACTGAAGAGCCATTTGAGGCTACTCATTTAGCTATAGTATTTTACTCTACTACTCAAGTTAGCTATAGTATTTTACTTCTAATGAATTGTAATTTTCGTAGTAGCCACCTTTGGCGAACCTGTTATTACTAAATAAATAAATAAACTGAGTTTTATACACACAACCAACCCCACAAAAGATTCAAAAAATCTTGGCCCACCCAAAGTGTTTCATTAAATTACCATTTATCTCGACTACCAAAAATCAGCTGAGTTATAGTAGATCTACACTCAAGAGGAGTAAATGAATTAACCTAATGTCTTATAGTCTCTAGGAAATTAATGAAAACTCCAATAAAATTGAAAAAAATAACTTGCACTACAATTAGAAGGACTTGTAAATAAAAGTGAACAAATAAAAAACAGGTGATGACATCTAGTTTCCAGATAAGGTCAAACTCACGAAAAGAAAACTCCAGAAAGACTGCCATCATTACTGAGCAGCATCCTTTTATCGATCTAATTTTAGCTATCACCGGTTGGTCGGTAATAGCCCGAATCTCTTAAAGACGAGCTGGGACAAAAAGAACCAGAAGCCGAGGAGTCAATAGTTTCTATGTTTACACAAGGAAGTACACATGTTTCGATAATTATCGGCATTTTCTTCTTGTCCCAAAGAAGAACGTCTTTCACTTCATACTCTCTACCCCCCATTACATTTTCACTAACCTTCAAGAATCTTACAAATGACTTAAAACCATTTCTCTGTCCTCAAGTGCTCTGGACTTGATCTTATCTATTCTTTACCGTGACTCTAATCAGTTAATAGCGAGTGCCTTTAAAATTTGTATTAAAAAGTTACCGCCTATGCACCTTGACAATTTCCAGAACTGTTTTCATCTCGACAAAGATGAAGGGGTTTCGGCACAAATCTTACATCGCTCCGACACAATTTCAGAATTGTTTGTTTTTGCGGCGACTCCAATAAAGTCTGGGAATTCCCTTTGTGGTTTATATACTATATATACACATCTCCGTACGTAAAAACAAATTCTTAAAGTCCATTAAAGGTGGGCTGATGCTCTCTTTTTTATTGCCACGAAATCTAAGCAAAGATAAACAAAAGCTCAGAAGTAGACAGGTAAATCGTAGCAGCCCAACGCATGATATCTTTCAGCTTCAGGCAAATTACAGTAACTTTTATTATATGTGTGCCTTGGATTTGTACTCGACGGGGATTTGTAGCATCTCAGAAGGTAAAGTCAGTGACCGTTTTTTAAAGATAATGGCCCGGAAATATTTTACAAGATATTTTGATTGCATGCCCAGAGATGGAAGGTTAATGATAGGCAAGAATCCGGTACCTTTTTGGGATGGATGCAAAGATGGTATATGGTTACACTGAAGAAAAATTATTAATGGGTCGTCGTTAACAGTTGGTCTGTGTGATCACTATTTATGTCTACCTTGGATTTTATCTCGTTGGACAGATGGTGAGTGTGTTGCGGCTTTTTGGGAATTTTCAGATCCTTTCCGACCTCTGTAGGATTTTTTATGGCAAATTTGTGAAGAATTTCAATTTTTGGTTATGGTTGTTTAAAACGTTGGGGTGTGTGTAAAAAAGATGAAAACAATAGTTTTGTAGTTATGAGGATACTTTTGTCATATTAATGTGCTTGGGGTGCAAAAACGCACTGTCAAATCCTCGCGGCGCTATTGGATAAGCCAAATGCTATAAAATATGCACCCGCAAGGACATTTAAGACCCTAAAAGAACCGATCCAACTACTGCGATCTGATTGATACACTTGTAAAAAATTGTCTTCTATGTGAACCGTCTATTTCGCTTTATATACCCTTTATTGAGTCCAATACGATTAAATTGAAGAGAGTAGAGTATCCCGACGTTCAGTTCAGTTTATATTATTCTGCAGACGTCCCGATATCACAGAAAAATGTTATTATTTAATGAGATTAGATAAAGATTTAAAATTCCGTAACATCCCAATTAAAAGGTCTACTACCACTTTCTCATTGACATCTTTCACAAGCCTCCATGACGTGAACGCCTGATGCAGCAAGAGAATTTGAGTTCCATAGGGAAGGGATACCATCTGAACCACACGAAAATCCATTGGACAAATTCGACAAATATTCAGTTACGTCGTCAAAAACTAAATCCTTAACTTCAAGGGAAGTATGGGGAAGCCTAGTCAAGTGGGTAAAATCGGTGGAAACAGTATCACAGTCAGAATCACAGAATGAAGTAATGAAGAAGTCAGCAAAAAAATTGGTAGCAACAACAGGATCATTGCTCTCGCGATCACCAAGCCTAAGAGAGGAACGTTTACCATCACTAAGCCGCTTAGAGTTAATAAACTTCCAAAACTGTCTAGGGTACGAATGCAGTAAATGTCTCGTGTCGGACAGTCTCAAGATCGAGAGAGAGAAACGAAGATAGAGTTCGTAATAGGCCTGGTAATCTTCGTCGCACCTGGAGAAACAGAACTTTTTCCAGGCTTTATTTTTTTGGTTTTTGAGGTGTATCAAGGAGCTATTCATCCAGGGCTGGGATGAAAGAGGGGACGTCGAAGAGGAAACCGGCGCACACTGAATAAAACAGGTATAAAGCACGTTATAAAAGGAGGAAAAGGCCCGGTCAATTTTGGCTTACGTTCGCCCAATCGTAGGCCAGGAGCCAATCGTTGAGAGATGAAAAATCAACGGCCCTAAAGTTGAATGACCAGCCGCCAAGGGAGGAAAGAAAGCTATCGGGGCCTTCAAAACGCAGAAAAACCTGAAGTGCAGGATGATGGCTAGACTCCGGAATTAGGGGAGTCGGGCACCTTCTCACAAATGAACCTCCCGAGCTGGTCGAGAACACAAGGTCCACCGATCTTCCAAAGTCATTCAGGACATCGCTGCACTGCGTAAGACCCGCGGAGGCACATGTATCCAAGAGGGACAGGATGTGCTAGGGAGCACCAAAGGCAACAGCGTCATCGGCGGGCAGCAAGGCATCACTCAGGCTATCGATGGAAGCGGAGAGTAGGTCGTATAAACGTGGGGGTGAACCAGGGGGAACATATACTGTTTCCGGAAAGAGTGCAAAAATGTTTTTTTCGGTAACTTTTATAGGGCTTTTTTGTAGCAATATCAACTATTTACAACTGTTATTAATAACTTTTTCAGGTAACATCATTAATAACAATCTTCTCGGATAGTCAAGCTGCAATCAAAGCAATTGCTTCATCTACCACCAGATCAAATCTGGTGTGGGAATGCCAAAGGAGCCTAGACGCACTGTGTAGAACTAATCAAGTAAGCTTGATCTGGATACCGGGACATCAGGGCTACACAGGAAATGAAAAAGCAGACGAACTTGCTAGGAAGGGGTCTAACACCCCTTTTATAGGGCCGGAGCCGGTCCGTGGAATACCTCTCTGCACGGCTAAAAGGCTAATTGCAAACCGCGCAAATGAGGGACATAGGCTGTATTGGAACAGTATTGAGGGGCACGCTCACTCAAGAAGCCTTATGCCCTCACCGTCGCCGGGTAGATCCAGGGAGCTCCTCAAGCTGAGCAGGTCGGCTGTTAGTACCCTGGCAGGCCTACTTACCGGCCACTGTCAGCTAAGGAAGCACCTGGTGAGGATAGGCAGAGCCATCGACCCCACCTGCAGACTCTGTCTGGAGGAGGATGAGACCCCATTACATGTGCTATGTGAATGCCCTGCAGTAGCCAGAAGCAGATTTAGCCTATTCGGGAAACCAACCCTGGTACCGAGCGAGCTGAATGACTGCCAACTGCGGGAGCTGTTGAACTTCTTCGGAGGGACCGGCTTACTATAAGGAATTAAGAGGGTTAGCACAATAGGCCCTAGTGGCCGCGGCGCTTGAGAACCTCGCACCTCCAAATTTTATTCAATCAATCAATCAATCAATTAATAACAGGTTTATAAGCCTAAATAGATGAAAAAGTGAGGGAAGACAATCTTTGAGGTACTATAACGTTTTTATTTGAAGAGTTTTTTTGTAGTGAATTTTGTCACAATTAATTTGAACGGCTCATTCCTAACAAAAAATCTTTACCACCTGGACCATAAATTTTTATACTTTAAATCGCTTTTCTGTCTGATCTTGATTGAGCTCTAAGAATATTCTCCAATGGCGTGACGAGATGGTGTAGGAAAAGAAGTTTAAGTAATAATTTAGAAATAAATTAAATTAGCTTAGCTTCTGCTTAAAATAATTTGCCAATAATCAAAATTTAGATGTCCGCGAAGTCCGATTGAAAAAAATATTCTCACACTCCACGAACCTTCCCCTTTTACCACTCACTTTTCACGGATGAATAATAACGTGACAATCATTAGCAGTGTGTCCATGGCTGTAAGGTGATGAAAAACTTTTGCCTTAACCAAGGAAACTAATCGAGTCCCCTTCTTTCCAGAAAATTTTATGTCATGGCTTGTGAATATGCTCATGTCAGAATGAAACGAACACGACCATAAATAATTATGAAAACTATGGAATTATTTTTAAATTACACCTTTAATTTCATATAGGACTCCTGCAATTTAAGGGCTTGGCACACCCAGCAAATAAGGCGTCTAAGAATACCGCGAACCCAAAGTCTTGTATTCGTTCCTCTTATGTTGGAGGCTATGACGGATGGAAGAATTTCTTTTTTCGGTTGAACAACTTTCTGATAAGTGTGAATTATTGCCTGCTTGCCGGTCATGGAGCGCGGAAAAAATTTAAAAGGGTGAAGTTGCTATTTGGATAATTATTTAATATCCTAAATTGGTTAGGTAAATGTGCATGCTACTCAGAAATTTTATGGTTGATGGCGTTGTTGTTAGATTTCACTTACTGAGAACCATTAGGTATTTTGTAATTAAATTTGATTACATGAACGACGCTATATTTATTGATTTGTAGTTCATGTTTCTAGAAGCAAAGGATTTGCCCTGTTAATTAAAGATTAGTGAGTATAGCTTCTTTAAAATGAACTTCTAAACTCATTAAAAAGGACAGAATCGTAGTATACTTTTAAGGTACTACACTCACTCAAATCCAAAAAGTTAATGCAATTAAAAATTTTGAAAATTATTAACTTTACATCACACACCTCCGATGGCCTTGACCTTGAGATATGTTTACACCTTTTTCATGAATGCACATGGCAACATTAAGCGGGGCTTCGATCGCCTTCATTATTTTTTTACCGCCCAAAATAAATAAATTTGCGACGAATTGCCATGTACATTCATAAAAAATGTGTAAAGATGACATAATTCAAGGTCAAGGCCATCGGAGGTGCGTGACCTTAAGGTCATCGGACTTAGTCATGGTCAGGGGAAATTGCGGTAAACGGTTATTAAGGAATTGGGTGGGGAGGGGGGGGGGGGCGGGATAACGAATATATGGGGTCCCGAATAAAGTTAGGTGTCCGATATAATGACTAGAGATGTAAAAGTACCGGAAAAAGACACTTTTTCGGTTTCTTTCATTTATATACAACTTTTTTCATAAAAGCCAGCTTTTTAACCGACTTCCCAAAAACAAAGAGGTGTGAAGTTCTCAAGCGCCGCGGCCACTGGGGCCTATTGTGCTAACCCTCTCAATTATAGCAAGCCGGTCCCTCTGAAAAGGTTCAACAGCTCCCGCAGTTGGCAGTCATTTAGCCTGCTCGGTACCAAGGTTTGTTTGTTTTAGGCTAAATCTTCGCCTTGCCACTGCAGGTCATTCACATAGTACGTGTAATGTGGTCTCAACACCCTCCAGACAGAGTCTGCAGGTGAAGTCGATGGCTCTACCTATCCTTACCTTAGCTGACAGTGCCGTGAAGAGAGGAATTCCAAAGACCGGCTCCGGCCCTATGAAAGTGGTATTGAACACCTTCCTGGCAAGTTCATATGCCTTTTCATTCCCCGTGTAGCCCTGATGTTCCGGTATCCAGATCAAGTTTACTTGATTAGTTCTACACAGTTCTATCCGAGAAAATTGAGATGCTTTCGTTTTTATATGCTCTTCTTAGGTTCTCGTAAGTACATGTCAATATAGCGAAGATCTCAGCCTGGAATACAGTGTGTACTATCCCAGGGCCAGTGATAAACTAAATCGAGGAGAGTTACTCCAGACCCCTGCCCCAACGCCCGATTTAGTCTTGGATCCATCCCTATACCATACTAGTTCCCCTGGACGGACAGCTGGAAGCGTGCAGGTCTCACGATTCTCCACCCGTATTATGGGTGGTTGAAATGGTAAGAGTCTTGCCGGCATCTGATCAGCTAACATGGCCAACTCAGACGTGGCTTCAAGAAACTCCCTTATTGTGGTGGGGCCCTTACCTATGTTTCCCCCAAGGAAAGCGGCTCCCTCTAGTTTGTAGGCCACAAAAAGAGCCATGCTTTGAACGTCTATATGAAGAGGTTTGATATTTAGCATGGTTTCGAGTGCAGCCGTCGGCGAGCTGCGCATGGCTCCAGTGATGCATAGGCAGGCCATACGTTGCAGTTTGCACATTAAGTTTTGCTCTGTGCCACCATGTAATCGCTCCATAGGTTATCATGGGCCTTATTACCGATGTGTAGAGCGTTTCCAGGTAGCCCCGCAAGCTCTACGGCATGCCCAAAAGTACTTCCGAGCTTTTTCCAGTCAGACCCGTCGTGTTCCTCTTCCTAGTGAACGGATCGACGACCGTTTTGTCAGAATTGACTTTGAGGTCAAACTCATTACACCAGGTTGCAACTAAGTCTAGTGCCCCCTGGAGTTGTCTTGTAATGTTGTTCCTCATATCGTTGGATGCCATCTCTCATCTGCATAGCTCTGTGCGAAGAAGCCCCGATCATCAAGGCGCACCAGTAGCTCATCGATCACAAGGCACCATATGAGGGATGACAGCACCCCACCCTGCGGACATCCTCTTATGACGCAGCCCCTGATCGTCCTGTCGAGGAGACTCAAGGTAAGATCTCGAGACCTGAGCAACACATCTATCCATCAACAGAAGGTCGTCCCAAGGCCTCTCCTTCTTAGGGCCCAAGTAATCAAAAAAAAATATGTGTAGTGTGAATATACTATATAAACTGAGCCGTGATTCACGAGTTAAGAGTTAGGGCTTATAATTTTAACAAATTTCCAGTTCAAATTGATCAAGTCTGTGAGCAATTTTGGCTATTGACATTTGTCTGCTTGTACTTAGTGACATTACATTTTGGATGCTTTCAACTTCCATTATCTTATTTGAAAGTGCTGATAACACTGTAACGTTATCGTTAGATGCCTGTAAAATGGCGCATACTTATGGTGGTACTCCTTGCATCCACAAAGGCTTCAAAGACTCTTCGTTCAGATTCTCTCCTCCTAAATCCCGGAGGTCGTTTAAGAGCTGGCTTGGACGTTCGTCTCCTAAGTCTACCTTAGATAACAATTTAATAATTACGCTGTTCGCTGTCGCCAAAGCTGCCACTATGTAAATTTGGTAACTTCTTTAAGAAGCGTTATACTGTATGGATACTTGCTGTTAACGCTGAATTCATTAATTTAATTTACAGTTAACGACGATTCGAAGCAGATTTTAACATTCTCCCCTCTTTCTGGTGAAATTGTTACCATCTTACTTCGTCCTTTTTAATTTCTTCTTTAAAATTCGTACAAAGTACAAAACGCACCTCATGCAGCGGAAAGTTCCATAAAGTTATTAGGAATCGGAAATTATCAGAAGACGTCCCAGAAGCAATTATTCAGCATAATACTTGTGAAAATGAGAGTAAGGTCGCGGAGTATAAGCCTGTAAGCTATGTATTATAGTTATATACTTTGAATTTGTCCGCAATATAGATTAAATTCAATAAAACAATAAACTAAAGTTTTGCAAAAAAAAGTACACATACGTGTCTAGATATTCCTCAGTTCAAAGTTGAAGTTTGTAGCTTGAAATCTTATTAGTTCAAAAGATGACCGTAAGATTTTCTTTCTTATCTATCTTACCTTCGTGTAAAATAGCGAATATAGAATCTCCAGTATAATTATTCTCATCCTGCTGGAATATGGAATTTCGGAGTCCAAAACCTGCTTTGACTTTGTTCTTCTTATGTCGACTTAATAATTAAATTGACGCCAAAATTTTGATCTCAAAGGATACTCTCCTACGATCATCGGGTGCTAGACTTTTAGACCTCATCCTGGCAAAACCTCTTGGCAGCCCTAATTTTATAATTTTTTTTGGAAAATTCGTGTATTTTTTTGGAAAATTAATACAACTTTTACCGCAGACACGTTTCGGCGTAGCAACGATACTTTCACTAACTTTGTAGAGATGATCTTTGAGGTCCTACTCTCTAGTTCCCGTAACCCCTTGTGGGGCATGGGATTAGAGAAGAAAGTCACCCGATCTGACGACAACGATTGCAAATGGACTTACAAACATTATGTGGCTTCCAAAACATTGACATTACTCTGCAACCACCGATTTAATTTGTTGTTAGCAAACAGCAAACACACTTTACCGACGGAGAGAGTGGACCCTTGGAACACGAAACGTTACGGCGCGTTACAAGGGGGAAGGGGGTGTGGTGGGGGGTCCGAAATCTTCAAAAACTGCGTTACGTAATACTTGAACGGCCCCAATAATTATTCTTAAATTAAATTAGTTTATGACGAGATAACAAAAGAAATGTTAAAATCAAGTTGACAACTATTCGACAAAGGATCAATTGCGGGATCTTAGGATTGTTAATTGCGGTTGTAATTTTTGATTTATTCTTGTGTGTGCAATTCTTGTATTTATAAACTACGAGGAATGTAATTTTGTTTCATCCCGAAAACGATTGTATATCAATTCAATTCTAAGGTACCAATGCAAATTTGGGTTATTTAGGAAACATACATACTGCTAATTTCCGGGTATTGTAATTGATGATTTAAGGGAAAGCTTAAGCTCATTTAGACTCATTAATTAGTTACTCATGGCATTAACTACTTGCCATTCCATCACAAACCAATAATTCTAATCACAAAAGCTTTCATTTGTTTTTCAATTTCCACAAAATTATCCTTCATTCCTCTAATGAAAAATCCGTGAAAGTTCATAAAATCCAGGATAAGCGCTTTAATGTCAACGCAATCATCGAGAGCTCATTTCAATGAAACCACTAACTGAAATTAAGCACGTTTAACCCTTTCTGAAGCAGCCATGTACAACCTCCAGCGTTGAGCATTTTCGAGAGATCAAGCAAATCAATCGACTGAAAATCCTGTTTACGTGGAATTCACCTAACCTAAAACTCCCTCGTGCTTATATGGCAGACACTATTAGAAGTGCATAGCTCATGTGAGTATGTGACTCACGTGCCTCTAAATCGAATTGGGAACCTGAAGGGAAAACAAAATCGAAAAATCAGTAATCGGCGGACGAATGTGACTGGAAAGAAATATTCAAGGGTGGTCCCATTGATGGGGGGATGAGGAGAATATAACCGATTTGCCATGATTAACGCGATCAATAAATGCAATAACGACCCTCGGGACCACATATTGCATCCGCTGCCGGTGCCGCCTTTAAGTTATTTAAGAAAAATGGTTGCGGTTACGGCCTACAAAAGAATGAAGCATATAGTGTTGTATGACTGTGAGATACTTATTACACTCCACATCTCTCAAACTTTCAATTCGTCCCCATCCGGGGGTGATATACTGTTTCGTGTGTAATAACATGTTGAGTTCGACTACTTCACCCCAAAGTTATGAGCAGTACACGACTTTGTGAAGCAGAAATTTTTGCTCCCCATACCACCATTCGATGTAACGAAAGTTGCTCCGTCCTCCGACAGCTATGACTACTGCATGAAGGAGTGATGTCATCAATCATCTGCTTCGATTAATGGTCCACCCAACGGACTTCTTGCAGATGATGCGGCTACGAGTAGTTTATTTTTGCACTGAGAACAAGTTTATGGCAACTGTGGGAAGTAAAGTTACTGACCGGAGACGGTCAACCCGAGGATGAGTTTTTCATGAAGTTTAAGGTAAAACGATGAGCAATTACAGGAAAAGTTCCTAATTAATTACGCTTGCCCTTAAAACAAATTTGAATCGTTATTTAAATAAGCTTCAGAATTGAAAAAGTTTTCAATTAATTAACTCGACGTAACTTCATTTAGGCTTCGTACTCAGATTTGAATGGCCATCTTATATACATTTTACGAACCCCAATTAGAACAGAACTTTAAAAGGCTTATAAATACTCGAAAGGAATGACTTTGCCTGTTTCGCGAAATGTACAGCGCCATTACCTTAATCGAACCATATCACAAGGTAACCAATTCAACAAATTTCACCTGCAACGTCAACCGTCAGACCAGCTCCACGTTGGGAGCCAGTTAATTACATTAAGCGCCAGACGATATATATTCCCACAGTTCTGATCAAAAGTCATTGTTGCCAGTCAACAATGGCATAATTTTTAGGGTCCTGACTACCAGGCAAACCAGAACCGATAAACACAAAGAAAAGTTTAATTAATAGCTTCAAGTCACGCTAGAGATTATCGAGGAGCAGTCAGCTCTACTTGAGCGTTACAAATCTTCCACTTGGGCTAGAACAGAAGCATCTATCTACAGAACGCAACCGATGTTTGTGCTTTGAACCGGCCCACGGGGAGTTGGAGACGTGGTGTAAAGTTAAATGGAACGAGGTTCTTCAAGAAATTCCCACACTCGTACACAAAAAGGACTCACGGAATCCTTCCTGAACGTAAAACGGGAAACGTTTGCGTGTAAAAGGTGCCTCTTGTTTTTCTGCGCTTAACTAGAGCACGAAAAGTCGCTACTACTTGTCTTTATAAGAACACGAATGTGGGCATGGACTGCTGTAGTGGACGTGTTTCTCGACACCCTGAAAGGTTTTTCGAAACGTGACTAATGCGAGGAATTTTCGCTTATCAAACTGTGCAGGTTTTTGGCAACTGGCCACGTTTTATTGTTCTATTCGCACCCTACCTTATAACGTCATGAGGCTGTGTCTCATTTCCGGTAAGCCAACGAACACATGTCGACCTCTTCAGAGCAGGGTGTTAAAGTTGTTTTACAACAAGTGGTGTTTGGTGGAAATGGAAATCCGTTTTCCTCTCTTCTTATTGCCACCGTAATATCTGCTGATCTTAATAATCTGCCAGTAAGGGCTGGTCCGGAGGAGCTCGTTTAACTCTTTAAGTGCTTGTTCTATTCCCATTCTTGCAGAAATCTCTAATTGGGATGCATGCTCGTGTTCATGTCGAAAATCTACTTAAACCTCTACTAACAGTAGTAATTTGCCTGCCCTATTGATGATGGGTAGTATGAGTCGCTGTGATAGAGATGGGGAGCGATTTATACTGGAATATGACACCGAGGACAACTAATAACATTAAAAAGTTTTGAGATAATGATACGACCGTACGGCCACGACATGATGGCGAAGTGCATATGAACGTGTTATTAGTGCCAACCAAAGGATTACAGCGAAATTTTGGTTGGTTAATGTTTTTGCTATTAAATCAGTGTTAATATATTATTACTTCCTTGGAGTGGGCGCGGATTGACTAAGAGCGAACGACGGAGGGTATATATACATATTTATATGCATTTTGTGTAAACTCTTGAGATAGGAACTAAGAATAATGTTAAGCATAATGTTACAGTTATTTCCGAGGTAAAATGTTAGCTATTCAATTTTAAAACTCAGAATGTGCATTGAGACAAGTTTTTTAGAAGAGCACGACAACATGTTTCGCACGGCAGCCTTACTAGGTTTAGATTAAACTAAAAGATAAAAACTTAATTAAATTAAAAAATAAATGAATAAAGTTTGGTCTTTATAAAATCTTTAGACAAGTTAAAACCGGACATTGTACGCGAAGGGACTCATGAAATTCATAATTAGTATGATGTTGTTAAAGGAGACGGAGTTGGATCAATTCGTTGAGCCGCACGACCACCATGCCATAAGTCCCAGGTTCGAGACCAGGTCTACCTGTGAGCTATTATTGAGAAATTAAAATAATCCACTCCGTCTCTGGGCTGTTGTCTAGCTCGCAACAATGCAAAAACAAGTCTTTGAGGTTTCGTCACTTCTGTTACCCTAATTCCCTTCCGTCCAAAACCATGCTAACGTATCAAAGGGTTGTCCCCTAGGATTTGGCAACATCGTATAAAAAAAAGAAAAAAAAAGAAAAAAGAAATTGAGATATATCAAGGAGCAAGTGGAATCGATATATTAAAAGAAGATAAAGGAAAAGCAGTTTTGAAGATGTTACGTATAAGTTCAACCGATTGCAGCTTAATGAGTTTAAGCCAATTTGAATAACTGGGCAGTTGTTGGTCGAGTAATTGATAAGGTGTCAGCGTTTCATCCTGGAGGTCCTAGGCTTAAACCCTATCATCGCCGACCCATGACTGTTTTCTGCTGACAACAGATAACGATAAAAGGGCCACTGGAGTTACAGAGTAATGTCCGCAGTTCGGAATCCACTTTAAATTGCAGGAACTTCACCCGATTCGTGACAATAATCGGGCTAAGTTCTACTTCTCCCTATCCCTCACAAGAAGTTACGGGAACTAGAGGAAAAAAAGATATGAGTGCGCTAGATAAGGGCGTCCTTGAAAGGAATCACACGAAGTAAAATACGAACATATCGTCGCTGGACTGCCTCAACATAGTGAACATGACCATTGTAAAATTGAGATCAAACATACCAAGCGTACTCCGGAGAGGGTCTGACAAAAGTACAGTAAAGGAGTCATGTAACATAAGTATCATCAAATTCCTTTTCCTTCCTTTTAATGAAACCCAAGATCGAATTTGCCTTAATAACAATTGCATCAATATCGTCGTAGAAAGTGAAACGACTATACAGCCAGACTACCAAATCTTTGACGTTGTTGATCTTAGATAGTACACAACCGTGCATGGTTTAGTTGAAGCCACGGGGAATAATTTTACGAGTAATGCTGCAATTGTACAATAACAAATACGAACTATAAAAGGCGCCTATGTCAGTATTTAACATTCATGATCAAAGGATTTTTGAATAAGCCAAAAACAAAGTTGTTATAAATAATAAATTAAAGTGGTTTACTCGGGGCATACAAGAGGTATTGTGAGTAATGTTGGATAGGGATCCGAAATGACACACGTTGAATTCGACACAAAAAGTATGAGGGAATCTAATCAGCAAACAAGGATGGAAACCTGAAGAAAGCCAACTCATTAAGCAATATTTGATAAGAAATTTTATAGAATGCTTGACTGAAATCGCTGAAAATACAATTCACCTCCTTATCCGCTTCGATTTCAGTTATGTAAAAATTGGATAGTTCAAGAAGGTATTATTATTGCTTACAACCAGTGAAATTTTTGTAATCTAACTCTGCACTACCGAACCTAGTCAAGATTTAGGTCCTTGATGAATCCTATAATTGTTCAGCAGCTGAGGATAGAAATGCAATTCCTAGATGCTTGAATGTTATGCGGCCAAAGACTTACAGTGACAGAGGGTATTGCCCGTTTTCTCGACCTTTTCCATGCAAAAGTGATATATTTCTTCCTCAGCTTTGTCCATCTTTCTGAGATGATATCTGAGAGAGCAGTGTCCAGTTTTTTTTTAGCGGGAGAGGTGAAAATCCAAGAGAAACCGGACAGCCCGTGCCCGGTAGTGTGAGATTTTTACTCACTAAAAACATCTATCTGGCGTTTAGCCGAAACAGAACACATATCATCGGGTCCCTCTTCGTCTTCTACCATGCTCCCTTTGTGGGGGCAACTGAGTATTCAGTTATCCCACTGTCGCCACTATCCTCGGTTTCCTGGGTCACTGCTAGAATCCTAGCCTATTTGCAGGAATCCATGTTATCCCATCGTCTCCAGTGTTCCTTCTTGGTCCATGCGTTATTTACAACCTTCAGCCCTTCTATACCTACGGCATTGAAGGATTCTAGGTCATAAAGCTTAAGTCCAGAGCCACGACAAGTAACCTCCTCCGGATTAACCGTAGCTAACCCTTCGGAAGGCAGGTCTGCATATTCTACTGGTGAGATAGCCAATTCGTTAGAGTCTGCCACCGCTACACCTGAGGAAGTGCTAGTTATTATTTTGCCACTGACACCTTCTTCCAGGACTGCTACAACACTGCCAGCCGGCGCAAGCCAGCCTCCATAGCCGCCGCAGAACCTTCGAAAGGTAATTTTCCCAAAGCTGCTTCTGTTGTGTTATGGGTACCGTGGGTAAAGCCAACCTGTTAGGGTGTAGCATACCCTCCACCTTCACTCCTGCAGAAGTGCCCGAGGAAACGTCATTCGCGACCCAACTACCTATGGGTCCTGCAGTGGGGACGACAAGACCGTAGACTCCCTTGGCATGGCCTACCACAACCTTGGAGTTGGGGGATTTTTCAAGAGGTTTTGTCCTCCGTCCTCCCGCTTAGTTACTTGGCTACGTTCTAGGATGCATTTCCCGGTTGCTACCGCTTGGAAGTGTAACTAACACTTGAGAATGTCCAGATGAGAATCGCCGTATCCTAGACCTAGAAGGCTTCAACTCGTCCGTCCATCCTCCAGCAACCTACCAATGTCCAGTTAGAAGGCATGTTAAAAGTCTTAGCTCTGTTGTAAGGCATTTCTTGCGAGCAGTTAATAAACCTTTTCGCTTGTCTTAGTCCAGTATGTTTGTTTACTCCTGTTTTGCCAGAACTTCATTTATCTTATGACCTGACCACAGAACGGCTAAGGGTCGACAAATGAGGATTTGACGAATTCTTTTGCAAGGCGGTCCACAATATCGCTTTGTTCAAAGCCTTCATGATCTGGCACCCACGCTAAGGTAATCCTGTTGGTTTTTACTAGATCTTTGAGTACATTCAAGTAGTCTCAGGTTAGGTTAGATTCGAGTGTATGTCCCCTCAGTGCTTTAAGTGCAGTCTGACTGTCGGACATTATATACATATTTCTTAAAACCACGCAAAATCTCTCCTGCGCAGTGTTCGACAACATGTATCTCTGCTTGAAAAATAGTTAGCGCCTTTTGGAGTTTGAGTTTAGGTCCGTATACTCCAACCCAACTTTGCGTCCATTCTGGAGCGGTCCATTCTGGAACGGTCCATATTAGAGCTCGCTTTTCACGTGAGTTGTGATGCCAGTACTCTTTTTCCTCTACGACTGTCCTAGATGGTATTTCAAAGTTATACTCTTTCGGCATTGCATGCGATATCGAGTTAACTGCTGAGTCATCTGTGAGCTCCTCGAAGATTCTATCATTTCCAGCCGGGTTATTAGATTTTAGGAGACTTGTTCTATGTAGCCTAACAGCACTAAGAATTTCCTCTTTCGTTACATGTAAATGTAGGGGTAGGAGGTTTAGAAGCCTTGGACAGACGCTCATGGCACCGGTTACTTCTAGGCATGCAGGTCAGGTTAGGTTAAACTGGCTGTCTAAGAAGGCATACTCAGGCAAAAGAGGCCCATTGTGATACCACAGATTGAGGCTACAACAATTTTTAAAAACCCCATATAATACCTGAGAAGAAGAGGGTGTACCTGTTACTCACTCTGCACCGAGCTAGTTCCTGTCTAATTGGAGCCAGATCACGGAAAGCCAAAGTAAATTTGGCTGGAATGGGAAGAGTGTTCAGCCTTAACCTGTTGGAACTCCTGATAAATCGAGCTAGGTCTCTGACGTGAGTGGAGCCTAAATCGGTTAGCTCTTCAAAGAAGGGAGAGCCCAAAAACCGGTACCTACGGTTGGCTAGGGCCGGGCATTTGCCGAGGAGGTGGAGTATGGTTTCCACTTCATCTTCGTCATGGCAACTCCTACAGAAGTCGTTCGAAGGTGCGCCTAATCTATCGGCGTGTCTACCTATGAGGCCGTGGCTCGTAAAACCGGCTACGGTACTGGTAATTGCATTACGTCCGAGTAGGATGAGCTCTCTTGACCGTTTAGTGTCAAGTTTTGACCATATCTGTCGGGTAATCAGGCAGGTGTGTCCAACCGGCCAATTAATATTAGCAATCTTGAGAGATTCCTGAATCAGGACGATTGGTACCGGTTCTCGCTAGTTCGTCGGCTCTACATTTACTCGGAATATTACTATGTCCAGGCAACCAGATGAGCCGTACTTTCAGGTGTTCAACTATGTCATTTAGTGCTGAACGATATGTTATAACTGTTTTGGAGGTGGTATATACCCCCGTGAGGGATTTAATAGCGGCCTGACTATCTGTGAGAATACAAATATTGTCTCTAGGTAACGTTAAATGCCTCAGGTGGGCCGCGGCTACCTTTATAGCCATGATTTCCGCTTAAAACACGCTGCAGTAGTCAGGTAAGCGGAATGAGATATCGAGGTCCAAATGTTCCGAGAAGTTACATCCACCTACTTTGCCTTCTAATTTGGAGCCGTGTGTAGTGTAGAGATGCACTGACTCCCCCATTGGTGAGGACGTTCTTTCCATTTCGATCTGGTTTTGCCAATTTGCGAAAACATACGTCATAGTGTTAAAAAAATTTAAAATTAACATGGACTCATGGTCATCAACTGTCAGCGGTAATAGTGATCTTATTCGTTCTTTTTCATCGGACGTGAAGGCTCTTCTGGCTAAGGCTGGTACGTCTGCTGCAGTGGGCGACAGTGAGTCGCCTTCGGGGACTGTTGGTAAGGTGGACGAGTCCCCTGTTTCTGTGACTCCTCCTTCTAGACATGGTCATATGCAGAATACTCCGGAGTGGACTTCTGCCTCTAACGCGGATGGTCCGGATGCGATTGTGGGCAACAACATCAGCACTTTACGGCCAGCTAGGATCCCTAAGTATATTTTCATATCTAGAATCCATCCCGAGACTACTGAGGACGAGGTCATCGCCCATCTTCTTTCTCGTATTGGCGCTGCACCGGGCACTGTTGCATGTAGACGGATTAGTTTCTCACGCAATCGTTCTGGCTGTTCTTTTACTGCATCGTTCAGAGTGCTGGTTCCGGAGTGCTGGTTCCCTCAAGGATCAGAACTATTAGGTTCAGCTTCCTATTCCATGTGAATGGGATGAAAACTGTTGTGCCTGCCAGAACTAGTTATTGCATTCGTTCAGAAATTGTCCGATCATGATAACTCAGTTAGTTAGGAGCTGACAAGTCACAAGTGACCAGAGGTGGAGGGACAGGACCCCTCTTTGGGGGCATCCCTTCGTGATTTTAACGGTAATTGACTCTTCTTATAGGTAAGATGTTATTTTCCGGCAACTAAGCATCGCTTTGATTCATTTTACCGTCGACGGTTCTATTTCCTTCCGGCTGCCTCTTTGGTGGCTTCGAAGGTTGTGATATCAAAGGCGTCTTCAATGTCGATGAAGGCGCAAAAGGCTATTTCTTTTTCTACAAGTGCCATTTCGAATCTAAAAAAAGATAGTGTTCTGGATATACTTCGAAACATTTATGGATCGTCACAGTAAGGATACTTAGGAAGGGTTTTAGTAAACAGACTTCATTTGTGCACTATTTACTTCAATGGGTAATTTTTTAGAAATGGCTAGATTTTCTCTTACATTGTACCAGGAAAAATTCCTATTTAATGTTGCTAATTCAAAGTTGTAGCTAATTTCAAAAATATAACCATTAAACAAGCCTTCAACTTTTTTTCTTTGTTATGTCCTCATCTCCTGCTAAATTTTAAACCTAAATTCCACTTAACCTTAATTCTCCATGAGTTTTAATCAAACATCAACTGCCTTGACTTAATTATCCTCCACCAAAACGATGCAAATTATGTCAACCTCCCAAGAAAAAAGTAGGGAAACTTCCAAAAAAAAAAGAACTTCAAAAACTAAATATGCGATAAAAGAACGCGGAAAGCAATTAAAGAAATTGAAAGAATTGAGTCGCGGGCGACTTCGATAAATTAAAGTACAAAACGAAAACAAATTAATGTCGAAACCATTAAAAAACGCTCTCAAATTGCTTCCCCAACGGGGGGAACGTTCTAAATTTACAATTTCCGTAAAAGCGGAGTAATTATCTCAAAAAGTGTGTCAACAAAACTCGCTGAAGCTGGATTTTTCCCCCGAGGAAATTTACCCTGTGTTTGCGGTGCTTGAATCTCATTCTTACCCTATTAAAGTTACCCCCAACTCGCCGTTATCACAATCAGCAGATTTTCGCTTTTTTTCGTCCTGAAAATAAATTTTTTTACTTGTCTTTTAAGATTTCTTAAATCGTTTCGTGAGAAGCTAAACGAGTCCCAGGTGGATTGGGTGGGTGGTCAGATGACAAAGTACAGAACCTCTCACGAGCAGGTGTTTTCCTGACATTTTTGGTCGACCAAAAATACCAAGAGTGCACAAGAATGGCACAAAAATGCACTTTGTTAAGGAAGGACACTCGGGGTGGGTTAAGAAAGAATTCTAAAATCCTGGCGCTTGATTGTACAACATGCACATAATGGTGCGCTTATTTTGATTGTTCCTTATGCTCCGTTCTGCCACTGCCAGGAACTTGTGATGCTATGCTGGGAGTGACGGCGTTCAAAGGACATGACCAGCTTGCCTCGGCGAATGTGAATTATGTCGCGGAGTGGCAAATCAGCTGATATCCCTCTCTATCACGATGTGTATAGGGTTCATTTTCATCGTTCACACAACGCATCGAAATATGACGTCATTGCGTCGAGGGGAAGTTTAAAATGAACACACAAGTCAGATAGAATACAACCAGAACTGGATCTAGAACACCGGTGCGCCGTTCAGAACTAGAAAGAGCACTATAAAGTAAACGGAGCCCGAGCACATGGCAAAGAAATGTTCTTTCCTCGGCAAGCATTTGGTCCGACCAAGTTAGTACCTTCAGTCAGAATCTTGTTCTCGGAGTTGTAGGGCGTGTTCCGTCCATCTGTTCGTTTTGGCATGACCACGTCGTCGAACTGAAATTCGAGCGCGAAGTTTAAGTGTAGTGTAGGCAAAAAGTCACACGAGACACGATGGCCCTGGCGACTACGGAAGCAGTTGAACTTGAAGGTAGTGGCGCCATCGAGCATAATGTGGATATTTGGGATCATCAAATAACATTTGAAATTCCGTCAAATTTAGATCTGGAAAGGATTAAGAATTTGGATAATTTTACGACTCTCATGCATAGGGTCGGAACCGGTGAAAATAGTGTGAATTTTGCCGATGTAAACAGTGATACGATTCCAAGTTTTTTTGGCAAGTGGTACGACAATGTCGACTATCAGATTATTTTAAATTACTTGTGGATTGGTGTTGTGACATCTCTCGTTATTATGTCCATTGTTTTTATCGTTTTCTCTTGCTACTTCTACCGGAAATTTAAGGAATGGAAAAAATGCAGTAAGTGTTTGAATTTTATTTTGTAATGAAATGTGTAAAATTTGAATAATTATAGTTCAGGTCAATGAATACTTGTCTGCTGAGTATTGTCTTTATGGTTTGATTTAATTTTATTGACTGTATGTAAGGCTGCCGATAGGGTTTAGGGGTCGAAATATGTTAATATGAATAGATTATAATGAAAAGTTTAAATAAGGGAATATAGAATATATGTACGTGCCAAAAATACATGTCGAACACGAGCTTACGTCGTAACATTTTGAAAATTTGTATTAAAAATTCAAACAGTGAGATGAGTTCTTCGTCTTCAGATTATTTAAAATTTTGTGCAATTATTTGTATGAACTAGTATTCAAAATTTATCATTAAACACTGCTAAAGTCAACCGACTCAAAAGAGAACCGAACTGTGATTTGAGGTTCCATTTAAAGTTGAGATTACACATTAGACTGAAAATTGCTCTGGTTCGAGTCCGAGTCCGAGTCAAAAAATACTTATTTATCTTGCTCAGGCTTCAGGCTTTTTGTACTCTAGTCAATGAGGGCCTTGAGCTGTATAAGTTGAGTTTATTTTATTTATTTTTTGGAGTTGTTGTTCAGACTCTAAATGGATGTGGTGTGTTTATTTAAACCATAAAATTCACAATTCTGACTCTTGTTTTTGAGTTTTACTTCCATTTCCTCTGTAACTAGTGCTAACGCAGAAAGCTCTATCATAAAAGGAAAAGCAAATATATTTTAGAATGCGCAAATGAAACCCCACTTGACCTATTAATCTTACTTTAAAAATGTTGAGCAATCCCCCCCCCCCTCGTTCGGCCACCCTTTGCAATAGAAATCAAAAAAATTTTAAATGTTAAGCCTCCTCCAATGAATACCACAACGACCGGTCTAGCGCTGTTCTTTTTCTTTAAGCCTATATTTGTTCCAAAAATACTGGGACGTGTCGGACATATGTATATTTTAATTAGGATAGGACAGGATAGGGTCTGAAATAAAACGTGAGATTAAAAATAATTATTATATTGCACATTGAAATTACAATTTTACTCTTCGAGCCTTTTGTTCTGCAAACAAATCTATGTATGGCCTTGTCAGAATTAATCTTATCAGCAGTTCAAAAAAAGAGGAGGTTCTCAATTTGACTGTTTTTTTTTGTATGTTTGTTACGCGATCATTCCGCCAATTATGAATTGATTTTGATGATTCTTTTTTTGTTTGGTAGATCATACTTCAGAGGTGGTCCCACTTTCAATAAGTTTTTGGTGGGGTGGGGGGTGGGGGTGAAACCAAACTTTTTAACGCATGGACCAGTTTGGATGGCCTAGCTTCGTAACGCGTGACCCGATTTGAATGGTTCCTTTGCTGTTATATAGAGTATGATCCCCCATTGCTTATAGGAGGATAATTTGGTTCTATGGTGGGGGAGGGGCAGTCTAATTTCGTAACGCTTGGATCAATTTCGATGATTCTTTCTCTGTTGGGTAGAGTATGTGCCCCGATTGATACCGCGAGAAAAACCAATTTTGGTTGGATTTGGGGGGGGGGGGGGGGGGGGGGGCTGGGTAGAGGGTTGAAACTAACTTTTTAACGAGTGGACCGATTTGGATGGTTCTTTTTTTGTTGTAAAGAGTAGAAGACACTAAAAAGTGAAAAATAAAATAGTTTTTAAAAAAAATTGAAAAAGCGCTAAAAATCATGAAATAATTTTTTATTTTATTTATATTACGACATTTTGAAGTCGGTGCAAATTAAAGAAACAAAACAACTACCCAACCATAATCGAAGATACTATATAAATTTACCTAAACGTTTCAGTTCAAGGGATCATAAAAAAGAACGATTGCTGTAGTTTGGTTTGTTTCTTTAATTTGCACCGACTTCAAAATGTCGTAATAGATATAAAATTAAAAATTATTTTATGCTTTTTAGTGCTTTTTGTGAAGTCGGTTAAATTTTTTTTAAAAAAACTATTTTTCTATGCTAATATTGCGAAACTCGAGAAACGTTCCTGGCTCATCGACGATCGTAGATAATTTTTAATAAGTTTAGGTTTGCTAAAACTTCGCTCGCAGTTTGCAGATGTAGTAGGAAGCGTAGAGTAAATTCGCAGAGCAATACAAATATTAGGAAAAGCATCCTGCAAATCAGGCGTAGATATGTTGCAAAAGATTAAAAGCGCTAGCATTTTTTATATTTCCAATAAAAGTGGAGCTTGGCTCTATTAAAACGTCGAGTTCCTGGCAGAATTCAACTGTGTTTAAATTTCGCAGGTATTTTCGTCCCAGATCTGCTCCATGTTTCTGCAGTTCTTCAATTGACATATTCAAGATTTCAGTACTAATAATTTTTTTTATGTATAATGGCACTTTATTTGGCACAATCGTTATAAACAAAAAATCCTACAAAACTCTAGCTACCCTAAAAAATGTACAATATTCAAAACAAAAGACACAATAGTTAACGATCAAAAAAAACATAAAAAATGACACGGGTACGTTACTCTAAAAATGTTTTGTAGAAACGACTCTAAAACTTGAAGGCAAAAAAAATATAGTAAAAAACCTGTAAAAAAGAAAATACAAAAGATTTTAAAATGCCTCCAAGCGAGTGCCAGCTCTAAGAAAAGTTCTCAAAAATTTAGAAAAAATTCCTAGCACTAAACAAATATAACCGAAACCGTGAAGAAACTTAAACAAGAACATGATTGTCTGAGTGTTCCCAAAGGGTAGAGGGCAGCACCGGGCGAAGTTCCTACTTCGGGAACCAAGCAAATGCCCTCTCCGTAGAGCCGTTCGCCACTTTTCTAGTCCGTCGGGAGCACACATCCAAACATGTTCTAAACGAACGCACAAATATTTCGAACCGATTAGAGTCCCGCGGGACCAGTCTGCAGAGTCATTGACGTCTGCAAACTGTTCCCATCATCCTCCCAGTTCTACGATTCCAACGTGAGACTTGTCCTTCTCGCAGCACTTGCAGCAATACCAAAGCGAAGAGAAGCTTCGTGCTGCTGCAAGTCTGCGACCTGTTATACCCAATGAAAGACAAGGCTTCCGTTCCGCACCGACGATAAAGGTTGCCAGGTGCAGTTGAATGTGTCGGCCTTCGTTGCCATGAACTCTAGACGTAATCGCTCCTTCAATCTGGAAGTGGTTCTTAAGTGCATGTCTGTGAAACTGTGGGTTAGTGGGCTGTTGCCCAGGCTCGATCCGCATGCGGATATGGTGGGCGAACCGAGAGCAGATATGTAGTAGTGCTCCCCTGCGCCGCTACCCCCCATAGAACTAACCCACAGCTGCGAAATTCAGTTATCTCTTTGACAGAATACTCGTTGGCATGCCCATACCTAAAGACCATTTCTGTAAGACCCAAACCAACCTCCGCTACTGGTCGGCAGAATTCGCGAATTAATTCCTCTCTGTAGTTAAAAGCTTCCTTTACAAATTTGTCCTTACCCTTCATGTAAGAAAAAAATTGCTTTTCGTCTATTTCTGCAGCTCCCAAATACAACAGTCGTAATTCTTTCAAAATGGCCAAAGCATGACCCTAAACATTCAAGGGAGCTCATCCTACTCGGACGCAAAACAATTAGCTGTATATCGTAGCCGTTATCACGGGCCACTGCCTCATAGGTTGACACGCCGATAGACTGGGCACGCCTTTAAACGACTGCTGTAGAAGTTGCAATGACGAAGAAGAAAAGTAAACCATACTTCACCTCCTCGGTAACTGCCCGGCCCTAGCCAACCGTAGGAACCGGTTTTTGGGCTCCCCCTTCTCTGAAGAGCTAACCGAATTAGGATCCACTGATGTCAGAGACCTAGCTCGATTTATCAGAAGTTCAAAATGTTTCCCGACGACGAGTTAAGGCTGAACACCCTTCCCAGCCCAGTCAAATTTATTTTGACTTCCCGTGAACTGGTTCCACTGGAGACAAGGGATTGGCTCTGTGCACAGGTTCACCCTCCTATTTCTTAGGTATTTTTATGGGGTTTGTAAAAGTTTTCTAGCCTCAACGTGGTATCACAATCGGCCTCCTTGGCCTAAGTGTGCCTTCTTAGGCAGCCAATTTAACCTAACCTAACCTGTCCTGAGTTTAAGCTACACCTTAAGTTTAAGTTTGAACTGTGCCCTTTATGGGCATATTTTCAGTGATCTTGATTTTAGCATCAGATTATTTTTGGCAATACCCTTGGTATTTTTCTTCTTGTAATCTATTAAAGGTCCTTTTTATTTACCCAAGCAGATTCTTTCACGGATTGCTTTTTGCAATGGAGGAGGAGAAGCCATTTGGCTCTCAGATATTTTAGAAGCGTGGAATGGTTCGCGACAAACTATAGTCTACATGTCCTTTCTGTTGTAGTATTATTATTTTTATTTCTCATATTCTCTCCCAATTAAGGGAGATATCGAATCTTCATTGAATCCACATTTATCGCAATGAAAATTAATGAGATAAAGTCAATGTGTCGTAAGATTCAAGGAAATTGTTTCTGTGAATCAACGGTGTTTATTTTAAATTCCACCTACAACTCCTTGAAAACCTTTGTTGTGTGTGAACTTTGAGCAGTGAACCTGACAAATTTCCATACCAATTACGTAGAAGAAAAATAATACGAATTTTGATTGTTGATACTGAAGGTACCAAAAGGATTGGTCTCGTCGATTTAAGGTTTTCGGTGTGTATCATTATTTTAAAGTCAAACTATATTAAGACTTATCTCTTTTCGGGAAATTTTATTACAAACATAGACAATTCTAATGGAATTCATTCTATCACTTCTCAGCTCAAAAGCTTCGAGTAGCGTTTTCCCATTTTTGAATAAATTTCAAATCCATTCAATCTCTCAACAAATATCACTTTTACACCGGCTAAACTCTAATTGCACATTAAAAAACCAAGAAAAAATCCTAAAGGGCAATCCAGAAAGCTTAAACATTTTTATTATGCACAGCAAATTGCTTGGAAAATCTGGGTAAAATAGGATCTACTTGTATCCTTAACCAAATTATCCTTTTTGCCACTTATTCAGTCTACAACGTTGCGCCATTCCGTTCCAATGCCATTCTGTTAGATTCTCCATTTTATCGTAGAGTTCCGTAGCACTTTCATTCATCCTCAAGTACCCGTCAATAGCCTAATTTTGAAAAATTGCTTTCGGGATAGCCATCATGAATTCGATGAGTATAAAATCGATTTTTTTCACCCATCGAACGAGCGAGAACGTATCGGGGTCGCCAAGACTCTTGAAACGAGAAGTCTTGAGTTGATTGGACGAACTTACGACCGAACTACCAAGTTGCAGTCTGAGAAGGTTTATTGGGAGCAATGATGTACAAGTGGCTCCCTTCTTATTAGAGAGCTATTTTGAACATCTACGTCCGTTTCGGTTCAGATTTATGTTCGTAATAAATTAGCAAATTAAAACAATGCGCAATTTTTCATGTTTCTACTGTCTGCCCACATTACCGCCTGTTGCTCCTTTTTCAATAATTGCAACTTTCCAGGTGTTTGTGTGCAAATTTTTCAATATGAAAAATTGTCATCCCCCCGTAAAAAACAAACAATTTATGAAATTTACAAAATTCGATTAATTATGCGACATCACTTACATACTCCCGAAAATAATTTATCTCCAGGTTTCAGTTCCCATGCTCCGGTGTTAATGGTGGACATTCACGTGCAGAGTTGTATTAATCTTATTACCAGTCAAGCTCGTAATTTTGATGAAAATCGCCAACTACCAACTGGGACATTGTACAAAGTGACGAGATTGATTCCGGTACCGGAAAACAATTTTGATTGGATACAATAAATAATGGCTTATTTGAGCACCAAATTTCGAGTGTTGCATTAAAATGAATTTTATATTCGTGTACGGAAAGGATGGAAGAAGTACCATTTTATGTTTTTAAAGGCAAACGTTCCAAAATAATGATTTTTCTGAAAATCGAAATTAGTCATTTGCAGGTGATTGGTATATTCAAAATGTTGTCCAACGAGCTCTGATGAAAATGTGTAATGTTGCAGTAAAGTATTAGACAAATGTAAATTAATTCCAACCCCATTTTAATTTAGTTCAACTTACTGGTAGTGTTGATTTTGTTGATGTGATCAGACCTAATTTGCATCGCGATCTTAATGAGTTTCGTATATGTATATCAATTTTTATTACATTCAATTTGGAGACGGAGTTGGATCAATTCGTTGAGCCGCACGACCACCATGCCATGGGTCCCGGGTTCGAGACCAGATCTCACCGTGAGCTTTTATTAAGAAATTAAAATAATATACTCCGTCTCTGTGCTGTTGTCTAGCTCCCAGCAACGCAAAACAAGACATGCAAGTTTCCTCACTTCCATGCTAACGCATCAAAGGGTTGTCCCCTAGGATTTGGCCACATCGTATAACAAAAAAATTTGGATTGCTTGATGTCACTAATTTTGTCTTATTATAGTGGGTGTACTAGTCCGATTATCTAGATTAAGATGCAAATAAGATCAGTAATTTAGTCTTACCTGACTTTGGTCTTAAATGAGAAAAAAATAAAACTTTATTTCTAAGACTGTGCCAAAAATTTAATTTAAAAATTTTTGAAAAATTTGAGGGGAATCTCCTCCAGACAACAGGTTTTTCAATAATTTTTTATAAAAAACTAAGAGCATTTTTCGCTATGAATGAAATTATCCACTAATTTTGACCTTTAAATGTATACACAGAAATTTTTTCATTGGTGAAAAAAAACTAAATGGCGGCGTTACAGCTGATCAAACTTGACTGCTCGAGTTTGCGTAGTGGGACGCCCAGGTCCTTGTAGTTAACTGAAATCAACGAGCTAAATTTTTTATAATAAAATAAGTCATTCCGCTTTGCATCATGAACATACATAAAAAAAAAATAAAAAAATAAAAATTTTAGGACAAAAAGAAAAAAAAATTTTTTGTTTTATAAACAAATCGTTAAAAACAATATTTATTATAAAAATTAATAAAAAATTTTAGGTTTGCGCCAAGGTAAATAAGTTAAAGAATATCTTTGCAAAATTTCAAGTTGATTGCTTTATTAATTATTAAGTTATATTCCACGGCGCGAAAAATACAAGTTTAGAGAAAAACGCGATTAAAGTTTTCGTTCTTGTAAAGTACTACCCAAACGCAAAAAGGTTTGTCTACCCAAGATTTTAGTTCGAAAATAAAAGTGATTTTTTTAATAATTCAGTAAATTAGCAGAGTTGTAATAAAATATTTGTGGCAAATACAATTCAGAGTGTAAGTAATTCAAATACAACTTACGCAATCAAAATACGACTAAAGGTCTTTTCAAAAATACAACTTATTTTCTGTGCCTCAACTTGCACGAATCTTCATCTATCATAACACTTACCGCAAAAAGGTTCGTCTACCCTGAGCATGTTATAATTTGGAAGTAAATTGTTTTCATAAAAAAATATAAACAATCGAGTAACTGTAAATAAATCACCGGGGTTAGATGGCATCATCCCAGCTGAACTACAATTAGCTTCCGAGATACTGATTCGGTGGCTAATGGTCATTTATGAGGCTTGCCTTAACCTCACCTATATTTCATCCTCATGGACGAAGGTGAAGGTGGTCTTTATCCCTAAAAGGAGAAAAGCCTCACACTATAAGCCCAATGATTTTAGGCCCATTAGTCTATCTTCCTTCCTGCTCAAAACCTCTCTCCTTGCTCTTTCGCAACATGCATACACTAAAGGTAAGTCCGTAGAAACAGCCCTGCACGAACATACAACAATCATAGAGCTTTCGCTACTAAAAAAAGAATACTCAATTGCAGCCTTCCTTGATATTGAGGGTGTATTCAACAATATCAGGTAAGAGGTGATAATGGCATCCTTGAGGAGGCTTGAAATTGACGATCCTCTCATTGAATTTATTGACCTCATGCTAAAAAGCAGGGTCATTGTCTCAAGTTTGGGAGGATCCAATATCCAAAAAGTGGTAACCAGAGGTAGCCCTCAGGGAGGAATCCTTTCACCACTCTTATGGAACTTAACTTTGAATGAGTTACTCACAGACCTAGAGTTGTCCGGTCAGAAGGTTATCGCCTACGCCGATGATATTGCCCTGATATGTTCAGGTAAGCACCCCAACACACTGGCTGAAGTGTTACAATATGCCCTCTCCAGGATTTTATCATGGAGTGATGGGTGTGATCTGGGTATAAACCCGAACAAAACAGAGTTAATACTCTTCTCTCGGAGGCATAAAATACCTGTTATTAACTGCCCTACACTAAAGAGGGTAACTGATGTTAGGAACCTGGCTCGATTTATCAGGAGTTGAAAATGGTTCCCGACTACGAGCCAGGGCTGTACACCCTTCCTAACCAAATAAATCTTTTCTGACTTCCCGAGAGCTGGCCCCACTGTAGACAGGGAAGCACAGGGGAGCAACATGTCCACCCTCATATTACTTATTTTTATGGGGGTTGCTAAAGTTTTTGTAGCCTCAACGTGGTATCACAATGAGCCTCTTTGGCCTAACTGTGCCTCCTTAGGCAGCCACTTTAACCTAACCTAACCCTAACTGTAAATAATTGGATTCAAATAATCTAAAACTGTATTTGTGAGTTAATTTTTTGGCTAGACTGCAGTTTGCTGTAACTTCTTGAGTTGAAATGACACAGGGAAAAGCGATACCATCTCATCTGAGAAAGTTAGTAATTAAAGATTATAAAAATAAGAAATCTTCTTATGAAATTTAAAAATATTTTGTTCGAGATAACTGGAAGTATCGAAAAAAACCGATACCAAGACTGACTACTTCAAGCGAAAGTCGAATTTTAAGGAAAACGATTAAACAAAATCACACTGCAACAGTCTGGAATTTGTACAAGATGGTGTGAGAGCATAGGAAAAAGTGTTAGTGTAGAAGAAGGATGAGGGAAATGGGTTATACATCTTATAAGGTAAATTTTCTGATCTTCTATTATAGACTACCACAATAATCTCTAAATGCTAAGACTAAGGAGAAACCATTTTAGACCAGTATCCAAAAAACGAAATACCTCACTTTTGCTAAAGCCCACAAAAATTGGACACTTAATCAGTGGCGGTTATATGGAGTGATGAGACACGATTTGAGTTGAATATGCAATCCTATAAAAAACGCGTCATTCGAAAAAAAACTGAAGCATTCCAAAAGTTCCCTAAGTCGAAAAGTAAAATTCCCAAGCTCTGTAATGATTTGGGGATGTATGTCAGCTTGAGGAGTTGGTCATCTGTGCTTCACTAATTCTACGTACCAGATTATTCTGCAAAATTATCTTCTCCCTTCAATACCTGCTTTGGAAAGACCAGGGGGCGAATATATTTTCCAGCAGGACGGGGCCAGTTGTCATATGGCAAAATCAACAAAGCAATGGTTTCAAGAACATGAAGTTCCACTAATGCAATGGCCATCAAATAGCCCGGACCTTTCTCCCATTGAGAACATATGGGGAAAAATTAAAAAGACTTCAATGCTTCAATGGATGTTCTTCGTAGGAAAATACAAAGCATCTGGGATTCCATAACACCAGCTGAGTGCGAAGAACTAATCACTATGCCTAGACGTATGTAGGATCTTATCTGACGAAATGGTGACGTTACTAAATGATAGAGAAAGTTTTACACTTACTCGATCGTTCGTAGTTTCTTTGCAAAAAAATGTTGCTCAAAAATTGTAATTTTTACAGGGTAGACGAACCTTTTTGCCGCAAGTTTTATGATAGACGGAGATTTTTGCAGGTTGATGACATAAAAAAAGTCGCATTATTGAAAGAACCTGTAGTCCTATTTTGATTGTGCGAGTTCTATTAGAATTACTTACATCCTGAAATATATTTGACATAAGTATTTCTATATAACTTTGCCAATGACTTTATTATTAAAAATTCATTTTTATTTTCGAACTAAAATCTTGGATAGACGAATCTTTTTGAGTTTGGATGTTAAGTGCTCTCGGTACTTTTGGAGCACATCACTTCGGTGACTATTTACGGACTTTTTAGGCTTTCTATTGAGCTTAAAACATTGAAAATATATTTTTTAAATAGTAAATGAATTTTTAAAGCAAAAAACAAGAAATGCAAACAAATTAATTTCTGGAGGAGGTTCCCCCCTTAAGTTAGGGCTTTAAACTATTTGATCTCTGGATCTGATCCAGTCCAGTTAGATGTTATAGTCTTATCTCATCAGTTTCGGTAGAGTATCCGCTTCTACTTAGTATATGTAGCTTGCGGTCTAATTCAGTCTGATATAATTAGATAAAATTACATCTTTAGTTGAATCGAGGTCTATGAGGTTTGTTCTAATTGAATCTAATCTATTATTGTTTGGTCAGATCTAGTCTAGTCAAGTTAGATTTGTTCTCTCCTCTTGTCAACTTTAATGGGGTATAATCAACTAGTTTATTTCGGCCACTTGCTTTTCTGACCTTGAGAGTCTAAGTTCTGTATTCTCTCTCTCTCTAGTTCCCGTAAGCCCTTGTGGGGCATGGAGTGGGATTCGATACAACAATTGCAAGTTGACCTACAATTTAAAGTGGATTCTGAACAACTGGAAGTTTTTCTGCAACCCCCATAGTCTTTTTAGCGTGATCTGTTGTCAGCAGAAAACAACCATGGGTCGACGCCGGTTAAATTCGAACCTGGGACCTCCGGACGTGTTCTTTGTTGATTTATACCAAATTGGATTTTGTATAAATAACGTTCGTATCTTTTATCGAACCAAAAACAGTATTTCGTACAAGAAAATTGTCATTTCGAAATAAATCGATTTGAAAAACCAGTATTTTCGCGGTATACTTTTTGAACCAGTTTATTGAAAAAAATAAAAAAATGGTAATTCAATAGGTACGTTGTCCAATGTAAATGCAAATTAATAAGTTGACGATCCATTTTCATCCGCTGAATGTGAATCCAATGTAAATTGAAAATGTGATGTTATAGATTGGCTGGTGGACGCGGCATTCTGGGCATCTTGATGTTTTTTGTTTTTATAAAATGAGCGATATTCGCGTTGTCGTCATAAGACAATAAAATGTACCTCTGCAGTTTTTGCATAAAACATCACTTTCATTTTTTTCCGAGAAACGGATAAATCTTAGTAGCAAAAGCAGGATTTCGGAATATAATATATGTGCCCCGATTTTTTGATGCGGGTACTTTCCTTCTATACGGACCTCCTCCATGTATTGCGCGGTCGCCTAATTCGACGTCTTGCTTGAGTCCCATGCGGGTTCCAATGTAGAGCCTGTTGAGCCTTATTGTTTGGCTCTTCTTTAGTGTACATTGCCACTTTCGTCTTGGGACGCCGATTTATATCCCATATTGACCTGTAAGTCTGTGTAGATCTTCATTTGTAATTACCGCTGGCAAATGGACAATGGACGAATTCTTAGTTAACGTCTGAAAAAACTATCTAAACCGATTTTATGTCACCAAAAATTCATTGACATCAAAATGACATCAAGTGGAATGGAAATGGTACACCTTAGAAGGGTGACGGGGCTCGGAATCGTGCTACGACAAACTAAAGTCCTTCGGCTTTTTCTCAAACCAACAAAGGTACTTGAATCAATATTTTAATTTAAGAGCTGCTGAATAAAGACCCACTTTGCGCCCTTTCTCAAGTGAGGGCAAACCGAGAAAACGGAGGCGGTCGGTGTAGAATGGAAGTGTAAGCAAATCGTTTCATGGGAGCTCTCTTAACGAAAATCTAACTAAATTACGCTGCACTGATTCGTTACGCTTGAAATGAACAGCGTAGTGGGGCGACAAGACTTGAGATACATATATCTGAATAGACCTAACCAAAGAGCAATATAAATGAATCCAAGTCGGTAAATCTGAGAACTCTCTCGAGTTCTAGACTAATGCTTTGCAAAACCTAAGATTAAGCTACATCTAGATACAACATAATTAATATTAGAGTGACAATGTCAAGAATGAATAGTAGTGAGTCGAGGTGGCTACGTTGCGGCACTCCATTTGATACGTCCTGACTCCCAAGTAGGAGGAAATCCAGTCAAGGAGCAGAGGGAGGGGGGGGGGGGTGTCCAGCCTTTCAAGTTAAATATAATTATGGAGTGAGGAAGTTAATCAAAGGTCTTACTTATATACAGTCCGCCTGCATGCCTCGTTGGAAGCCTAAAAAATGTGTGCAGGGGGGGGGGATTCCCATGCCGATTACGGTAGATCGAACCGTTACACTTGACTCCACAGACGACTAACTACTTTTACAAAGGACTCTTACGCAACCAAGAAAACTTCTTCTTTGTAATGTCAATGTGCAGAAGTTTTCCTTAATATTCAATAAAATACATATTATCTACACGTAACTGTAATTAAATTTGCAGTTCACCATTTAAATCTATTCCAAATCATTTCACAGATCTTTCTCATTCCTTAAATTTATGCAATTTCTTTGAATATGCGTCTGGCTTGCAATGATTGCCTTTGAAACAAAATTCCTTGAAGAGAGAAACTTTATCGATAAAGTTTCTCCTTTCAGAAGGATTCATCGAAAAACTCATTTACATGATTTCTGTCACAAATTAGAAATTTCACAGGATCAAAGTTTGATAACTTTTCAGAAAGTTTACAAAGTCAGAAAATCTTCTGTCGTTGATAGTAGAGAAATCAAAATTAAATAAGAAAAATGTTTTTCTGTTTTTTTGATAACTATTATCGTTATGGAGCATAGTAATAAGGAATTATAGGTGAAATTTGTACTTAAGTAAGGATTTTGAAGAACTTCGAAATTGTGGATAGTGTCTTTAGTTTTAAAACCTTGAAACATTTACCATATGGGGCATTTCACGCGAAGCGGACAACCAACAATTTTGAAGAAGTTATGTATGACCTGTTTCAAAGGCAATTAATCATATTAAGAAACTTATATAAAAATAATTAAAATAGTGATTCTTATAGGAAATTGCATGCTCTTCACAGTCGTGGTATCGAATTCGAAATTGGATTTTTTTTTCATGTAAAAAAAACCAAAATTAATATTTAAAATTAAATTTTAACAAACTTCGACATGTTTAATTTTTTTTTTAAATAGCTCAAAAAATAACGTAAAATGTATAGTAAATGCCTGTTCAGTTTCATAATTTGATCTGCATTCGAACACAGTGCAGCGCGTAGTCAGCGTTTGGCCAGTGCGATAGTTTTGTATGGAAACATGAAAAAATTTAAGTTTAAATTCTCTATCTCCGATACGAATGCAGATCCCATTCTAAAATTTTACACATATTATTTATGAACTATAAGATACATTTTGAGATAAAAACAAAAATTTTTAAAAATGTCGAAGTTAAGTAAAATCCGATTTGATATGTTTACTTCCGGTTTTATATACGAAAAAAAAAATTTTTTTCAACACTGTAATAACAGCCAAGAAAAACATTTATTTGTCTTTAAATTAACTTTATTTACTTTTTTTCTATCACTTTGAATAATAGCAAATTTTTTTTTCAAAAAACCCGCTCCTCAAATTTTCTCAATTCCTTAAAGGCTTAGAAAAGGGCAACTAGGCTTCATAGAAAAAAAAAATAAAAATGCACATTCATTCAGGACATATAGAAGTACAATTAAACCAAATATGAACAAAATCCAGAACCTGACATTTTTTTCGTTGTCCGCTTCGCGTGAAATGCCCCATATATTAGGGACGTTTTTGGCACTTTGCACTAATTAATCTGAAATGCATGCAAATTCTAAATAAAGAGCGTTTTATAAGCGTTAAGTTTAATTGCAATTAAACATACAAATATTGTTGGAATGACATTTTGGAAAGAATAAAACTAATCGTATACATTTATTTTTTGAAAATCATAACCGACAAATGCGCTCAGCGACTAGCTGCGATACAAAGGCGGATTCAGGGGGAGGGGGCACAGGACCATTCAAAAAACATAAGGAGATTAATTAGGTCCCGCTATAATTAGGTTTGTTTCGTTTTGCGTACACATAAGTAGGCGTAAATTATCGCGAGTTGCAAAACCTCCGTAAACTACAAGCCATGAAGTAAGAACTTTTACGCACACACATTAAGGCCCAAGTGGTCTGAATTTCCGACAAATTAACATTGCTTCTTATAGCAGCCGGGGGTAATTTTTCTTTAAACTCGTCCTAGGGCCTAAACTATTACTTATATGAAGAAAAATATTTGCGGATTATCCCGGAATTTGGAATGTGAAAAACAAGTAAAGGTAAAGTGACGCCTTCCATTATCTTCTATCGTTGTGGGTAGACAATTTCACCCCACCTGACTTAGCTCTGATCTACAAGTCCCACAGGCCTAGACTTGAATATAATTCCCATATTTGGGCAGGGGCAGGACACACTGCATTGTACGCGTTAGACAAAGTCCAGCGTAAGGCTATTAAACTTTTTATAGATTTTTTGCACAACACTTGGTGGAATAGATTTCTTTTCATAGACATTTTTAAAGAAACACTTCTTGTTTTTTCCCACAACGTATAATTTATTTAAATATAACCGCCAACGCGTTTCGTCTTCCTAAGACATCATCAGGGCTTCAATCGTACTGAGAAACTGAGTTTATTTTTACAGTCCACTAATCGACTACAATCTACCAATACTATCAAATTTAATAATATTTGAATTTAAAAGAGGACTGTTATTTTTAAAATCTAACTGGTCATTTACCAAAAAATAGCCATCGTCTCTTGCTTTTTTGATTTCAAACGTTTCGTATCTATTTAATAATTTCTTGTCCGATAAATAATGCAAAAGTTCGATGTTTTCTGGGTCAGGTTTGTGTCCCGTCATGTTCAAATGTTTAGAGAAACCAGAGTTTGGGTCAGAAGACAGAATTATTAATGTGTTCCTTATATCTTTGGCGTATAGATCTTTTGGTTTGTCCAATGTAGACTGCATCACAATCCGCACAATTTAACCTATACACGCCACATTTGTCTATTTTATTGATATCGGGCTTCAGTTTATTATTGACTAACATATTATTTAAAGTCTTGTTATTGAAAAAAGCTGGTTTTATATTTTTTTCCTTAAATAATTTACTTAAATTTTTGGATATATCTCCAAGGTATGGGATCTTTCTCCACTTCCTTACATCGTGCTCTGAGTTGGATTTGATATCTGCTGAAGGATAAATTGTCTTGATAGTTTTTTTGTACTGTTTCTGTGACAATAATTTATAGATGGTCCTATCATTATACCCATTATTCTTGGCTATAAGTTTTATTGTTCCTAATTCCTTTTTAAAATTAGTTTGGCTTAAAGGTATCTCTAGTAGCCTATCTATCATGGAATGGAAGGAGCACATTTTAATATTCCACGGATGTAAGGATGATCTTGGGATTATTGCATCGGAATATGTATCTTTCCTGTAAATATTAAAATCAAGTTTTCCGTCTATTACAGATATCGTCAGGTCTAAAAAGTTTATAGACTGGTTGCCTAATTCTATTGTAAACTGTATGTTGCTGTCAATTTTATTTAAAGTATTTTTAAGGAAGTTGTTTAGCTGCCTCTCTGTCCCAGTCCAGATGCAGAATACGTCATCGACATACCGGACCCAAGTTAAGATATAATTAGTAAGAGAATTATTACTTTTGAAGAGGATATTCTCAATATGGTTCATAAAAAATTCTGCTAAAAATGGAGAAAGGGCAGATCCCATAGCTAGCCCATCTTTTTGTATATAAATTTTATTGTCAAACATGAAATAGTTTTGATCTAAACATATATTAATAAGATTTATTAACTGTGCGGATTGTGATTTGTCATTAAGTTTTGTTTTAATTGTATCGCCTAGTATTTTTTTTAATTTATTAACCGGAACGGAAGGAAAAAGATTACAAACATCGAACGATACTAGTTTCGCATTCCTTGGCAATTGGAGACCTTGAATTCTCTTGACTAGCTCTTTAGTGTTTTTAATGGAATATTTAGAGTCAAAGTTGATTAAAGCCGGCAAAAGATCATTGAGTTTTTTGCAAAGCTTTTGTGCGGGAGCGTTAAAAGAACTTTTGCATTATTTATCGGACAAGAAATTATTAAATAGATACGAAACGTTTGAAATCAAAAAAGCAAGAGACGATGGCTATTTTTTGGTAAATGACCAGTTAGATTTTAAAAATAACAGTCCTCTTTTAAATTCAAATATTATTAAATTTGATAGTATTGGTAGATTGTAGTCGATTAGTGGACTGTAAAAATAAACTCAGTTTCTCAGTACGATTGAAGCCCTGATGATGTCTTAGGAAGACGAAACGCGTTGGCGGTTATATTTAAATAAATTATACGTTGTGGGAAAAAACAAGAAGTGTTTCTTTAAAAATGTCTATGCTATTAAACTTATTGGGCCATTCCTCAATCTCTGAGGGCCTTGACTCTTTGGAGCATCGACGGAATGTCGGTTGTCTCTCACTCTTCTATTGCTATTTCCATGGTCATTGTTCTAACGAAATTGCTAGCCTGATTCCTTGTAGACTCATGACAACGCGCGATACAAGATCTACAAATCGCTCCCACCCCTATACTGTCCAGGTCAAATTTGGACGTATAGTCAAATTTCGGGAATCTTTTCTAAGCAGAACAACACAAATGTGGAACAGTTTCCCATCTTCTGTTTTTCCCTCGTCTTATGAGCCTGAAACTTTCAAACGGGGCGCACAACGACACCTCCTTCACTCAACCTCCTAACCCATTTCCCTCATCCTTAATTCCTTTCCTGCTAAGGCTGTGCTTTAGCATCATAGGGCAACCCCTAGCTTTGGCAACATCATATATAAAAAAAAAATCTTATGAGGACACTCCTTGCTCGTCTGGCCCTTGTGCCCCTCCCAGAAAAAAATCCTGGATCCGCCCCTGCTGCGTTACGTAGCAGGTTCTGTTTGTTCTGTCAGTCCAATGTTTGACCACTTTTTTTTTAAAACCGTTATTTCCAAAATGGCGCTTGTTGTGTTGGCTTTCGATGTTTCAAGAGTAGTTGATCCAATATTTTTTACGTAATATAATTAGAATAAGCGTGTAAGGTGTCCTTATGAGCCTTTTGAATTATAAGGTTCGTAAAATTTCCTTTCCTTGGTAAGATGATAGGATGCTTCTGGGAAAATGGCAACGATGATTCCTGTAATCTGCCGCCAACGCGGAGAATACCGCTATCGTCTAAAAACGGGTTCAAATTTAATACACAGTTTGAAGTGGAAACTGGATTGCCGTTTTTCAGTGAATTTATTTCCTTTGAAAATTCGACATCCTGTATGAATGTTATCCAAAATGATAGGGCGTTGTTGAGTTCTTTAATTGTTACTATTTATAATTTATAGCAAAACGCTTACGATAGGCAGCAACTCTGATTAGTTTTGTTATGGAGGCATATCTATGTAAAATTTCCGCCGTGAAATTTTTGTTTAATTGCCAAATCCGTAGCGATACGCATTTTTTCTAGATAAGTAGTTGGAATTTTTCCACCAACGTTCGCATAGTTTTAGGTCATTAGGAGAAAGCCCACGCGTAGCATAATCAGCTGGATTTGATGAAGAAGTAATATGTCTCTATGTAACTATGAGCGTTGACTTTGTCGTGAATCTCCGTCACCTTATTAGCCACAAATGTTTTCCATCTATTCGGTAGACCCTTGATCCATTCAAGTGTTATTGTAGAATCCGTCCAATTTTAAGAGCTGATGTAATATTAATTAGTTTGGCTAGCAATGTCGCACCGCATAATTCAAGCTTCGGCAAGGATATCCTCTTCAAAGGAGCAACCTTGGTCTTGCTGTTACCAGGTTAACTTCAACAAGGCATTCCTGATTATGCACTCGAACATAAATGCAAGCCGCTTAGGCATTTGTCAAGGCATCGCTGAATCCATGCAATTAACAGTTGTCAGAGTTCTAAGGAGTTCCTATCCATCTTGCGATTCTTAGCTCTTCTAGTCGTAGAAGTTCACTGTGCAATTTCCTCCAATCATGTAAAAGGTCTGCAGGAAGTGACTAGTCCCAATTGACTCCTCGTTGCATAAAGATAGGTAGGAGCAAGCCAACCCAATGGATCAAAAAGTTTGGTGATGTTCGATAACATTTCGCGTTTAGTAATTTCTTGTTCGGGAATAGTCATGTCTAACCTGTAACTAAGATTACCTGTTCCTGGATGCCAATGCATGCCCAATGCCTTCATGGTACTGTCGTCGACTTTGAAATGATGTGCCCCGTTTCTCCTCTCTGTTCTGCAGAAACATTATAGTAGATCACGGAATAATTCGAAGTCCACTTTGTGATCGCAAATCGTCCAGAATCAAGTAGATTTATGATTGCCGTTTGTTTAATTATTGCGGAATATACGTCATCCCCTGAAAGTACATCGTCTACGTAAAAATCGTTAAGTACAGCCTCAGCCCTTATAGGAAATCGGTTAACGTCATCTGCTGCTAGTTATCTCAGTGATCGTATGGCCAGAAATGGAGCGCTCGCGGTCCCAAATGTCACCGTTTATAATCGGTGCTTTCTCCATAGTAACAGTATGGACATGAGGTCTTCCTGAATGGTTGAACCAGTCATTAAAACGTCATTTAAAGAAACTTCGGTAGAGGTTTCTTGGGATACCAAGATACCACTCTGAGTTTCGTATTGCTGCTGCTTTCCTTTGATGAAAGGGTGGTGAGGAAAGCAGTAACAACTGTCTGTCTTTAGGTTGTTGATATATCTGAAAACGTTGTGTACTTGCATCATATGTCCTATGATATGAATCATAGATAAGGATTCCTTTCAAATTCTCTCCATTTGATGAAGTCTTGAAATAGCTGCCTCTTTAGATTTGCCCAAATCTCGTTCGGTAGCCTTAAAGCGTAGTCGCACTACACATCGTCCGTCCGAAGTCCAGTAAGTAGTTTCCTGGAACAAAAATTCGCATGCCTGTTCTTTTTTGGTTTGTTTTTTTTTTGCTGAAGTTTTCGTGTGTTGCAAATTTCACCAAAAACAATCCAACCCTATGTAGTATGTCAAGCAATTGGTAAACCCTTTGGTCCATTTTGTACTCCCTCTAGTATTATGTTAGCACATGTATCTGCCCCTAATAGTAAATTTTGTTTGAGTAACAATAAACAGGATCAGCTAGTGGTAATCCTTTAAGATGATCCCAACAGTTCTTCTTTATATTCGTGGATGAAAGTAACGTCGAAAGAGGTTTCAACAGAAATGCTTTTACATTTATAATATGATCGTTAAGTCTCGAGGATATTCTCAAGATAACTTGAGCCTTTGTACAGAACATAAAGGACAAAGATATGATATCGTAGTATGATATGTTTGTGTTTTAAATGATTTTTTCTGATTTGGGGTGTCTACGTTTTCCTTTTGAATAACCTTGTTTTTGTCAGAATCGATGACTTCTAAAGTTCTGAAGCGTACTTCGAGGATAGCATAGATAGCATGTTGTTAGCATAGACCATGGACCCAACGGTAATAATTCAACGGCGTCAGATCACATGAACGCAGAAGCCAATTAACCGGATAATGTTTTCGCCAAAATTATTATGCAGTAAATTGACGGTTTCGTTGGCTGTATGGCACGTAGAGCTATCCTGTTGAAATCATAATTTGTCTATGTTGATCTCATTTATTTATGGAAATAAAAATTGATTGATATTGTGACAATCACGTATATCATTCACGGTAAAGACAGCTCCATCCTCATTTCGAAAGGAATTGGAACCAATAATGACACGGGCCCATAAACCACACCATATACTTCAATTGAGTCCCTAAAATATCCACTATTTGTGCCTTTGGTATATTTATTATGCTTTAAACATTGTTCCAATTTGCCATTTCAATATTATTTCTTAATATGTACATATGTATACGTGTATTTTAAGTACATAAAATATTACGGTAAATGCGTAGATGATAGGACGGTCAGTGGAAGAGAGCGAGGGGGTGGTGGGTAGGGGATGCGGAGAGGTGGAGGTTCAGGGGGTTTAGGTGAAAAATTGAATATTTTTCAATTTTGGTGTTGAATTAAAATTGGTAATTCTCTAGATCAGTGGTTCCCAAAGTGGTTCCTTCGGACCTCCAAGGGCCCTTGTGATCGGCGAGAGGGGCAGTGGCAAATTTAAAATAATTTGGGGGTGCGTGGACAACGGCGGGGGTCCGCAAAAGATTTAATATAAAGTAAAATAATTGTGACCCATTTTCATTATCAGCCAAAGATTGGAAAACATTCTTCACTTGGTTATCCCCGATTGGTAGTTGGGCCTTTTTGGAAGGAGACCCACAGAATCAGATGAATCCATATTAATACAGGAGCAACTTATTGAATTATCCACAAATGAGGAGCTAAAACCAATGTTTGAACAAGGATACCATAAATTCTGGTTACAAAAACTGATACCAATTTTATATCCTGCATTATGGGTGTACAGAAGCTGTTGATTGCTTTTTCGTCTTCCTATTTAGTAGAACGTGTATTTAGTGCAGTTATGAGCCTCATCAGAAAAAAAGCAAACAACTGGAAATAAGTGCTCGTGGAGACTTACGAATGTTACTCACAAACATAAATAATCTCATATCATCCCATCAGGTTCACCCATCTCATTGGAAAAAAATAATGTGTTTTTGTATTTTAAAGCAAAAGTTCATGGCACATTGATGCCAATTCAGTGATTTTGTCACCAAATTTGGTGTTTTCGAACACCTCCCTAGTGACAGAATTTTTTGTCCTCAGACACGTCTAAAAGTTGGAGATTTTTAACTTCCACCGCGGTGACTTTGGTAACTTTTAATGCAATGATGCAAAATTAGGGACTTTGTCACCAAATTTGGTGGAATACCTTCCTAGTGACATATTTTTTTTGCGACACTGATGACACCAAGTGTTCTCCGACTTTTTAACGTTTTGACGTAAATAATCGGCATTTGTCATTGTTTTTGACTATTTTTGTACATTTTTGCAATTCAGTTACAACCGGTGTTGCATCGCATATTCAAGCGGGCCCATTTAATGCTTTTGTTCCTAAGCTAAACGCTTGTGAAAGACAACTCGAACAATTTCCTGTGAAATTTCATAATTTCCAGCGGGACCCTGAAACTTTTAACAATACTCATTTTCTGTCGCTTACGATAAGAGGATCGCCCACAAAATTAAAACTTTATCACATTCTAATAATTCTCTGTTTCTTCTCCCTCTCCTTTTACAAATTGAGAGGAAGAAATTACACGACGCTTAAGTACATGAGATCAGCTGTGGATCAAATCAAAGCGCACTTAAGTTTTTAATGAGCACTAACTAAAGGTAAATACGCTTGTGATCCAGGTAAATACAGTCTATTATTGAGTAGTAGTATTTACATTTTTGTTGCTTAGAAATTTCTTAAGGTAACCAGGTCACGAATGATGGTTAAAATGGGCTTTTTCACGCGCTTAGATATTTTGCTCCTGTTCAGTTGGTATTTAAGATCTAAACTCGCGGTTTTAAACATCCTTTAGAGGATGAATTACGGATTAAAATGAGTGCTAAACAATATGACTATATTAGAGTAAAAGTTCTTAAAATTACAAAATTACAAGAAAAAAATAAAAGATGATAAAATTAACTTATTTAGGTACACTTTTCTCCTTAACCACTGGTGCTATCTGCTCCAAATTAATGGTGAACCTGAAACAAGAGTAAGGCAACATTGTGTACCTAAAATTTTCAACCTTTTGCCGAAATTGCAATTTTTGTACCATTTTTTTTGAAAAAAGGTCAAAAATCACTCTTTTAAAAAAATGCATTTGGATTTAAAATAAAGTTAAAAATGGAATACAAAGATGAATTTAGGTATAAAAGATGAAGGACATAAAGGATAAGCACTGTGCAAAATTTCATTAAAATAGGTTGAATAGTTTTTTTGCAAATGGTACCTAAAGGTCAAAAAAAGGAACTTACGGGTTGAGACCAAAATCTCTCGTGACAACTGTGCAGACGACGCGTCACCATCTTTTAAAATATAAATTTTTGGGGTTAAATAGTTGCGTTGTTATGACATGTCATACATTTTCTGAAAGGGGAAAGTGCGGGCTTTCAAATAGAACTGTTTTTAAAAAATCGATTTTTTTGACCCCATTCGCGACCTGGTTACCTTAAATTATATTGGAAGCAATTTTGAAAAAAAAATGTATTATTTTGTATTTGGTGACTTTTTTAAAAAGGATGTCGTTTTTAGTCCCTACAACACTGCATGGGCATAGGGAGGGTTGAGGATGGTGGAGGGGGTACGCACACACATCCTGGAGTGTTGGGTGGTGGATAAGTGTACAAGAAAATGTTTGCAAACCAAAACTATAATTTTCCTTTTAGAAAATATTCCATTAAGACTTTTTGTACGAAAATCATTCGACCGCTTAACAAATTTCTCCTCACCCACCTCCCAATCCTCTAGGATGTGTGTGTGCGTAGGAATTATGTAGTTTATGAAATACTTTATTGCCATACAAGGGAAATACCAAATGTGTTTACATTACACAATTTCAGTGTAAGATCTTCCCAGTTTATTATTTTTCACCCGAATTTTTGAAATTATTTAAACTTTTCGCGCGAAAAGTTTAAGTAATTTTAAATTAGAGTTAAAAATAATAAACTGGTAAGAGTTTACACTGAAATTGTGTAATGTAAACAAATGTGGTATTTCTTTTGTATGGCTTAACAGGTAATTTAGCGCTCAGATTTTATTATTTTTACTTTGTCTACGATACCTCCCTACCTTCCTTCAGCATGACCCCCCCCCCTCCCCGAAATTAATTAGTTAATTTAGATAATTACCAATTTTAATTCCACACCAAAATTGAAAAATATTCGATTTTTCACCTCCACCCCTCTGCGCTGACCACAAACACTTTTTAGTGTTATTCAAAATCAGTCCCAACCCCCTCCAAAAGTTTTTTTTTTCATTGTATAACCTTTCAATAAACATAGTTAGGAATCAACCCGAGTCTTTTTCTTTTACCATACAAACGCTCATTTGTACGCAGGACATTTTCCAACAACATCAATAAATGTATCTCTAATTTCATCTTATTTCTAGAGTTTGTAACTTTTCGAAATAACAAAAGTAAATTAATCACGTTTCATGATTGTATCAGTTTTAATTAAAATTCAACTAAAAGCTGGCAGACACGTGATACTATAAAAATTGTTTTTAAATTCAATAAAAATCGCAGTATCAACTTAAATTCATGTGACAACCATGAAATGTTCTCCGAGCTACTGGAAACAAGGAAGTAAACTTTATTGGCTAGATTTTATACTCATGGAAATGAGCTTTTTTTATTTTTCATTGAATAGTAAAGTTTCAGTTCAAAATGCTTACAGTCCACCCTGTGATAAGCGATACGTTAAAAGAAAATTCAATAAAACATGAAATTTTTATCATCGATTTAATTGACATGACGAGCAGATAGATTTTACCTACAACAGTATATTCAACGTTGTTAGATTCAATTCTGTCCTCGATTTTAGATCCTACTCTACATGCACGTTATAATGCGCGATAAAATATTAATTTCCTAAGAGGAAAATGAACAATTGTTTTGAACTTCATCGTGTTTGTAGAAAAACTAACATTTGAACAAGTTTCTACAGAGGCTTAAGGATTCATGAGGGAAGAAATTGTATTGATAATGTGAGTGTGTTTCCATATAAAGTGGCTTGAATATGTTGGTCAATTCAACAAAGTTCTCCAACAATATATTGTATTACCATATGTTTAAATACAATGCCACCAAGACAAGTTGTTGGGACGGCAATATTTGGCAAAAATCGAAATACACAACAAGCATCATACTCATACACAACAAGAAATATACTCTAGATACAAGCCCGGGAAACATGACAGTTCGTCCATTTCACCAGCAATCGTTTCGTCATTATTTCATTTTAGTTGTAACACAGATTAACCAATCCTTGACACACAAATAAAACTGCACACTCTCGTAACCAAAACCAAAAAAGAAACGCTGATGTCATTGACGCATTTTAGGCTCAATATTTCAACAAAACGAACACAAGAGAGTTTACCCTTTAAAACATGAAAATTTTATAAGAAAGAGGCTTTTCATCGTGTTCACATGTTCAGAACATTTTTAGGTTAACATCAAGTAAAATCCAATTTATGACTTTAAATATGTTGCGAGAAATACTACGAAAAAGTACAATTCCCCAAACTTTTCCTTATGACTATTGTGGCAAGTTTTGGTTTGCTTACACCACCAATGCTCAGCTGTTAATGTCAGCTGCCGGTCTTGTATCTAGAGTAGTCTGTGAAGTATGATCCCTTATCTGTGGTAATATTTTGTCCACAACCTAAATATGGCTCTGTGATTTTATACATAAAAAACTCGCTCAAGGAAATATTTGATCTGCTGGCTTCATTCTTGCCCAAATAGGTAAAACCATTTAGAAGATACTTGCTTCTAACATACGCAGCTAGCCAGAATTTGATGCCAAATTTATCTGTTTTATTCGGCATGTATTGAGTAAATTGGCACCTGGCTTTAGTTGAGAACAATTGCTCATCGACTGTTATGTTTGCGCCAGGTTTATAACAAGCCTGGCTATTTTCAATAAATTTTTTCCATACTCTTAAAATCAAGATAAATTTGTCTGTTTTCAATCGTTCACTTCGTTCATTTTTCTTATAGAAACGTATAAATCGAAGTATTGCTCTGAGAAAAAAGGAGGTCCCCACTTTTTAGACCATAAATACGAACACTTCAAATTTCTTGTCTCATAAATAAGCTCTTCTAGGGTACAAAATTGCTACAAAGTCCCATAATTGGGATTTTGTTACTGTCCAGTCTTTTTTCAAAACTTTACGAGCAGATCTATCTGCAGTGTCTAATTCACTTTCGGTTTCAAAACTTGGAATATGTCGTACTCCAGGAGTTCTATAACAATCACTTGGTTCACTTTCAGATATAAAATAAGCTCTTATTTTTCTAGGAGCTGTATGATGAATATCTTTATCTTCATCGCCCGAAAATTCAATTCTATTAGCTTGATTCTCCATTTCATCCTTGATTTTATATAGTTCCACATCAGGTGCATCAGATTCCATGTCTGATTGGTTTTCTTTTATTTGGGTCAGTTTTTTTTCGCAATTCAAGATCTCTTCGATTTTTTACCATAATTGCAACCGTAATGTAGAACTAAAATAGTTATTTACATATTCGGAAATTACCTTGGTACGTAAAAATCCTTCAAAAAAAAACAAATTTGTATGCACAAGAAATAAGTTACATGTGTCTAAAGGGCCAACTTTAAAAATATTTAATGAGTCAATTTGACTCAAATCCGGCAAAATAGGTATATTACAAATGGATTTTTGGAACTTAGGAGTGTGTGTGTGTGTGTGTGTGGGGGGGGGGGATGGGGAAGGAATTACGAACATATGTTTTAAAAAAAAATTATTTAAATTTTTCCATGTATATACAGAAATGAGTGAAATTGATTCGCTCCGGCCATCTCGTGTTAAAGGGTTCCATATCTAAAAGGTCAAAAGAACCCGGCCCTTTTCTCAGTAACTCAGTAACTGCTGTCGACTTGAAATTTGGAACAGTTATATAAATAATTTCACTGTGTCTATTCCCGCTGAAAGCATTGCTGAAGAAAAGAACTAGAAATTTTAATTTTTATTGGAATGTACCTTATGTTCAAAAAATGTGAGGAAAAATACCACTCTCCCCCTTATCTCACAGTCAAAAAATCTGAACTATTTATACTAATAGAAAGGTCTTATATACAGGGTGTTTCAGATCTGACGTGGCAAAATAAGGGGTGATAGATCTCAAGTAGGGCTTCACGATACTCGAGATAAATCTCGCTGCCGGTATCGGTCTCGACACGATACCGAGACCGGCAGCGAGACCAATATCATTGGTAACACGGCGATACCGAGAGCGAGATTGAGGTGACGAGAGTGGACGAGATATTAGTTTTTATGATTTTATTGTGGACAATTTTTTTTAGTTGTTTCAGCTTTTATGTCGATCCGAAAAATTTCAATTGTGTTATTTATGGGGCATATAAGTATACACTGCTCTCCTCAATCGCTTCTTTCTACATTATTTCCTTCTTCAGATATTTGCGCTTTATCCCCAATAGCAAACAAAAGCCTTTGCTACCATATTTTGGCGATGGGAATATGAAGAAAATGCATATACACATAGATATATCACTTGATCTCGCTCCCCGTTATCCCACCGAAATAAACTTTTTTTTATCCTGCCGAGAGCGAGATCCACCGAGACTGGCCTTCATCTCGCCGAGATTGTGACGAGAACGAGATCGTCTTCACCTTGACGAGACCAAAACCGAGATCAGCCAAAGTCTCGGTCTTGTATCGGTGCCGTAATCTCAACCGTTTGGGAGTTACAGGGTGATTCATAAATTTCAGTTTTTCATGGTATGCACGTTACTCTTTTATTTTTATCTCTTCATCTATACAACACAGCCATATAAAACAAACGCTATAAAACAACTATCCTAATAACCTTTCCAAAAATGTCAACACTACTGAACTTACTCCTACGACTGCACGTACAGTCACTTTCAAAAGTGAAAATTTAAATTGCAATTACCTAAAGTTCAGCATTTTTTCAAATTTTCTCCGAAATACATGTAATTAATACACCTCATTTTTATTTTAATTAGATTGCCCATCTTATTACCTTTCTAAAAAGGTGCCACATGGCAAGGTAGACACAGGATTAGAAAAACCACATCCTTAGAACTCCCTGAGTACCTAATTATTTTATTGCACTTTAGGTGGAAAATTCTTTAAAGAAACAAAATTTTTAAGGTAAAGGGTCGATAATGTTTGTTTTGGGTTTTAATTATTGCTGCAAAAAAGTTATAAAAATGTAAGTGGAATTTTGTGTTATTGCCGATATTAGCTTGTGTTAGCTAGAACTCACACCCTTGTATCCTGGCGATCTGTTACTCGTACCTGATGAAAATTTTGCTATAAAAAAGAGTCAGTCAGCAAGAATACCTATCATAGTTAAAATTTAAATCAATAAGTACAGGTGTTTTGAAGCAAAAATTATTAAAAAATGATAGAAGTTACATTTGAGGAATACGCGGATATTGTTTACATTTATGGTGTAGTAGACGAAAAAGACTGTACTGTACTGGAATATCAAAGGAGATTCCTTAACCGGCGAGCACCCCAAAGAGGGGTATTTACACGGACTTTCCAAAGGTTGAGAGAAAAAGGAGGTGTAACTTCACACGACATGGAGATACGACCCGAAACTTCGGGAACTTCCGCCGACGTCGAGCAGCAAATAATCGCCATCGTGAGGCAGGACCTCGAGACGAGCACGAAACGAGTCGCAAGGCTATTAGGAGGGTCGTCATCTAAGGTTTGGAGGGTTATCCATCGAGAGGAATTACGTCCATATCATCATCACCCAGCTCAAGGACTACTGGAAGGAGATTCCGAGAGAAGACTAAAATTTAGCATTTGGCTTCTGGAACGCAACATTGATGACAGAGCGTTTCTGGACCGAATTCTGTGGACAGATGAATATCAATTCACTAGGAATAATATCAGGAATTTCCATAACCTCCATACCTGGTCGAACACTAACCCACACAGGGCAAAGGTGACCTCATTCCAGCAGAGATTCAGTATCAATGTTTGGGCTGGTATCATCGGCAACCGTTTGGTAGGACCATTCATTTTACCGCAAGTACTTAATAGTGAAATTTATGCCGACTTTTTGGACAATACACTGTCAGATCTAATAGAGGAGAACCCTATGGATAATCTTAGGAAAATAATTCACCAACATGATGGACTACCAGTGCATATGGCTTACTAATACTAAGTGAAAAATTTTCTAACAGCTGGATTGGTCGAGGTGCACCGATTCAGTGGTCTGCTAGATCTGCAGACCTTACCCCATTAGACTTTTTCTTATGGGGAACAGTGAAGGATGAAGTTTATTCAAGCCAAAGTTAACAATAGGGAGGATTAAGTTAGCCGAATTGTGATTGCAGCGACGAAAATACGGGAGAGTCTGGCTACAGTGGACATTTTGAACGGCTTTTTTTACTTATCAAGATTAATTGTAATTATTTTCAAATATAATAAAAAGGATTTTAGAATTAATTTGAGTTTAATTTCTTTAATTTCTTGATTTTTATAATATTCTCCGATCGGATGTCTACTTATAATGCTCAATTTGAGGTAATTTTAAATCATTTTTTTCACTTTTGGAAGTGACTGTACCTGCAATGGTAGGAGTTAGATCAACATTGTTGACAATTTTGAAAAGGTCATTGGGATAGTAATTTTTTATCGTTTACTTGATGTCGCTCAGGGTAGATAAAAAGATAAAAATAAAGGAGTAATGTGCATACTATGAAAAACTTAAATTTATGTTTCGCCCTGTAACTCCCAAACGCTTGTGATTGCCCCCCCCCCCCCCCCCCCTTGCCATACAATTTTTTGTTTGCCTAGTTGAGATCTATCACCCTACTCATTTTGTCACGTCAGATCTGAAACACCCTGTATACTGTAGGAAAAATAAAACGAAGTACTAGCTATTTATAGTTTCAGAAAAAAATATAGGATAATTTCGTAAATTTTTTTTTTAATATTGTGAAACAAATCTGATATTTTTCTCAAATGATTTTGTGTTATATTGCTATTGAAACGTATCCTTTTTTATCCTTCTCTAAATTTATATCTTTTCTCTGCAACATTTCGCTTTATTTTTAGTTTTATTTGATTGCTCATTTCTATCTACGCAGCAATTGTAAATTATGTTTGTCATTTGTTTCATTTACCTAGGATTTATCTTTTTTTACTCTTCTTCATATTTATATTCGTATCTAATATTTTTTTTTTCTTTAATATAGTTTTTAAATTTTTTAAGTTTATTTTAATATTTTTTCGCTATGTTCAGACTTTTTTATTTTCTCCAAACGCGTTTGTAACCTCATCACTCGTCTAGCATTTTTTCTCAATCTACCTTTTTTTATCTCTGGGATTTGATAATTAATTTTTAACGATTTTCGTCCTTCCTCTACTATTTATATTGTAAAATTTCTTGCTTTTATCTATCAATTTTCAATCTCGACTTATATTTGTCCATCAATCTAATTTTTCCCCATCTATTTGCTTCGTGTTTTCAAAGAAATCCCCTTCACTCATTGTTTCACGCTTATCACCGCAATCACAGGTGTTCTGTTCATCAAACCGTGCGATTAAATTGCTCTAAATGTCGTTTTTTTGTACCCTCATTCTCCTTAACAAATTAAACATCTTTCGTTTCATCCAATTACCTTTATTGTAAGAGTTCCTCAGGAATTCATAATTTCACTTAAAAACCTTCCTGCGAAGAAAAGAAATGACGAAGATAAACGCACTTTAGGGGAGAACTTTCAAGTCATTTTGATTGACATATCTCCTCCCTTATCCAAAGAAGCGTTCAAGATGTAAATTTTCTTAAAGACCAAAATAAGCAAAGTCTCATTATCTTCAATCTGGAAGTCGTCGCACAATGCACGCATAGGGCGTACCGACGTCTGAACCCCAGTAAGTCATACTTGGGCACTTTTTTTTTACAATCGGAGTCCCGCTGACAGGACATGATGAATTGATTTCGAACCGTTCCTCCTTTTTTCTTCTATTCCCTTCTGTTTATTCAATTTTCTTTTTGTTACAAGAAAGTAAAATGTGGAAAAATTCAATTTTCTTATCAAATCGTCTTATTCTCCTTTCAGATAAGGACATTCGATCACAACTGCCAAATGATTTATATACAACAGGAGCATCCGAGAATGGCTACTATCAAATGGAATCACCTCCGTGTTATACAATTGCAACTGGCCTACCAAGCTACGACGAGGCTTTGCTTCAGGCTCATTTTACATTCGGCATGAGATTCGTATTGCCCTGGGAGAGCCCTGTGGGAAACCACCACTGGGAAGGAGGAACTAGCATCACATCACCAGATATCAAGGAAATTGAAAATCACAACAATACCTTCATTACAACCACAACAGGTGAAAATGTCAACTTATCCATCTCGGATTATGTTAAGGATACCATGGACTGCACGGAAGTCGTTGTCATCTCTTGATATTAGAATTGTTTCTAGTTGAATTTATTTTTAAGACTGATGTTTTATTTAGTTTGTTTTTATTTTAAATTATTTCTGAGTCCTTTGTGTATATACATAAATTGCAGTTAAGACGGTTTTTGTAAATATTTGGAGGGGGAACAGGTGGACCATCCTAAGTGGTGCCTCCTCGGCTCGATGGCTTGATTGCTTTACATTTGTACATATAGAAAAATTTTACAAAGAGTTTTTCATTTTCCGTGATAAATTCGATTTGTTTGAAGATAAATTTAAGATAAAATTTATTTATTTATTTTGTGAGATATGGAAGATGTGAATTTTATGATAAAACATATATTTTGGAAAATGATGTGTTTTATTTCAAATCATGCAACTACTGATTCTGAATAAAATGTTACAAGCCCCATATAAAATCAAGTAGAACATAAGCACACCTACCAACCAACTATAAAACACCTTTTGTAATTAAGAAAAAACAAAACAAGAACAAACATAAGTTGCTTTCACTGATTCCACTCGTCACAAGTGTGTTTCAGTGACATATATTTCCACACCGCAAGTCAAGAGAGGCTCGTAAGCTGGTGCCGTTGTTGTTGTTATTTGCACCTCAAGCTCATTATGTAACCTGATGAATAATAATTACCTGAGAAACTTAAGTGCAAACAAAACACAACTGAAAGTCTTGATAAGTTTTAATGAAGCATACATGCCAGGGGAATTAATTTTCAGTGCAAATATATCTGATTCAGAGCAGAGGAAATTTTTTTGTTGTCTTACAAAATTACTAAGTGATAACAGCAGTTCAGATGAATTTTAGAAAAAATGTTTGGAAAAATTTAAGATGATGTCATCGAAATTTCGCAAATATTTGTAATAATTTGGAAACGGTTTATCATATTCATCACAGTCCTTAATTATAAAAGTTACTCATATGTTTTGTTTTTAAAGGAATTTACCGGAAATTATAAGGCATTCTTCAAAAAGATCTTAATAAAAGAAATGGACGATATGCAACCTTCACAGGAAGTAGTTTTTGTATATTTGTGTATCTATTCGGAATGATCTTTTCAAGCCTAATAGTCTTTACATTCAAAATCTTGTGCTGCCAAATTATTAAGATTAGGGCCCACTTGGCGAAAGCCCAAGTTGCAGTTACTGAGTAAAAAGGGTCTTTAACTAAACAATGTCCTTGAATGGCTTAGCATATGATACATTTTGGGCTTATAAAAATCTGCGGCTTAAATTTTCAAGGATATAGAACCGTTTATCCTAAAAGTGGTGTAAGTCTTTTTAAAAACCGAACACCCTTTTTATTTCCTCAGCTTGCATTCTACCAATTTTGACCCCCTCAGATGATCTTCGTAGTTTTGAGGGGGAAATCGAATGGCATAGTTTTTACTCAACTCGCGCATTCAGGTGCAGGGCAACGCAGGTCAACTTGATTTTCTCAATTGGGGACCCCCTAGTTTTCCTGCAGGTTCCGATGCTCCGGTTAATAATAAATATAGAATTAATCCTTCTAACTCAGACGGCGCACTTCATAGGCAGAAGCCTAGAATCAATTGACCTATTCACCAGAATATAACAAATATTGAGATGAATGAGGCTCCCACAACCCATGCAATAAAATATTAGTAAACAACAAACAAACAAAAACTCCAAAACACGCCCACACAAACAATCAGGGGTGCACAGACAACAGAGATCGTTTCAGCAAATCCTTAGTAAGAGTCAGGTCAAAAACAGGACACATATTCACGGCTCTACACATGCGATTTATAGGCTCATGCATACCATATTTAGACCGAGAGTGAACAACATGCAGTAAAGGCAGTCTTCTTAAGCTATACGGGGTACCATACCTGCGAGAGTGCAAGAGTCTATGTTCGAGTTCAAAAGCTGGTGAATAAAGACTAGGTCAGCAACTCTACGTCGTTCTTCCAATGAGTGCATATTAAGCAATCGGAGGCGATCCACATAAGGAGGAAGCATAAGTGGATCATTCCATGGAAGGTCTCTTAGTGCGAACCTAACAAAGTTCCGCTGCACCGACTCAATGCGTCTGGAATGAACAGCATAGCAGGGAGAACAAACCTGAGATGCGTACTCGAGAATTGGCCTGACCAAAGAAAAGAATAAGTGAATTAAGGTCTTCCGATCAGAAAACTTCCCTTGACCACCGCTTTACATAGTAAAGAACTGAATTACTCCTAAAAACAATGTAGTTAATGTTCAGAGTGAAATCGAGTTTACGGTCAAGCTTGACTCCAAGGTCAGTGACGGACTGCACACAATAGATATTAATTTCCGCAAAGGAATAATAAAAGACGAGCTGATTTTGGTTCCTAGAGAATGACATAACTCAGATTTATCCAAATAAAGTTGCAGGCCGTTAGATCCACACCAGTTCTTGAAGGTATTTAAATCATACTGAATGCAGGAAGAATCATAACTGTTTCTAACGCATGAGAAAATCTTCATATCGTCTGCGTAGATTAAGACTTCAGAGTGCTACCCTGCGGTACGCCAGATGTAGCCCTAACGACTCTGGATAAATTATTACGGAAAGGTACTCGATATATCTTGTCTTTTAGGTAATAGAAGATCGAATCGAGCAATAAAGGCGGAAAACCCAACTTTTCAAGCTTAAGCATAATCACAGGGTGAGGAAGTTTATCAAATGCCTTGCTAAAGTCGGTGTAGACGCAGTCAGTCTGGAGACTTTGTTGAAAGGTAGAGATTATGTGGTATGTAAATTCAAGCAAGTTAGTTGTCGTCGATCTACCGGACAGAAAGCCATGTTGATTAGATGAAATTAACCTCTTACACTGCCCTACAAGCTATGAATATATAACAGATTCGAACAACTTGGGTATGCAGGAAAGCTTTGCGATTGGCCTATAATTTGTTATTATGTTTTTATGCCCCTTTTTATAAACAGGAATTATAAAGGAGCTCTTCCATAACGTAGGAAATTTACCGGCCTGAAGAGATTTGTTGAAGATGAGTTCCAGTGGAGTGAGTAAGGCATCAGAACAGCATCTCAAGAATGCAGGTGGAACACCATCAGGACCAAAAGAAAAGTCCATACTAAGTTCCTTGATTTGATCTATAATAATATCACGAGATATAATGGGCAAAGCAATGGAGGCAGCGGGACGATCGTGGATATGATCAAACTCTTTCAGGGAAGGCACAAAATTGCCTGATGAAAAGGCGCCCTCGAAAAACAATGCAAAGTTGTCGGCTATATCGGGCGCGCTGCAGCTAGAGCATCCATTGTAGCACATTGTAGATGGAGAATTATCAGTTTTCTTCTTCATATTAACAAATTTAAAAAAGGTACGAGGATCATTATGCAAGTTATCGCGAACATTATCGAGGTATTCTCTGTATAAGGATGATGATAACGCTAAAAAGCTGTCATGACAATAAACGAAATCACAATTAGTTGATGTGTTTCTACAGCGTGAGTAAGTTTTCCATAGTCTATTTTTCTTATTTTTAAGTCTACGTAGTTCTCTAGTATACCACGAGGAGGGGGGGGGGGCTGACAGGATGATCTTGACCGTTTGAGTGGTACACATAAATTACACAGATCATAAATCGTATCATAAACACCTTTTGTCCCAAAAATTTTTTCATCCGATGCCCGAGAAAACCCGACTTAACGGGCCCAAATGCGATTTCGCACTCGCTTAATTTTTTGCGGCTTGGGGTTTAGGTTCGCATCGGATGAACAAATTTTTGGGACAAAAGGTGTTTATTATTTAACGGAGCATCGGAACCTGCAGGAAAACTAGGGGGTCCCCATTTGAGAAAATCAAGTTGACCAGCGTTGATCTGCACCTGAATGGGCGAGGTGAGTAAAAATATTCCATTTGATTTCATTTATTATTTCATTTTTTCAAAACTACGAAGATCATCTGAGAGGGTTAAAATTGGTAAAATGCAAGCTGAGGAAATAAAAAGGGTGTTTGGTTTTTGACACTCGGTAGAATAAGTTAAAAAATAAATTTGAGCTCAACATGAAGTATCATCGACGTAAAGTAGTTCGAACATTCACGGTTGTTTTCTGCTGATAACAGATTACGATAAAAAGGCCATTGGGGGTTGCAGAATAAATGTCGGTGGTTCGGAATCCATTTTAAATGGTAGGTGCACTTGCAATCGTTGTCTCGAATTACTCCCCATGCCCCATAAGGAGTTACGGAAACTAAAGCGATAAAGTATAGAAGAATAGGTAGTAGAATAAGTAGGACGTACAAATTTTTTTATTATTCATTTTAAAGCTTAACATCAGAGAAAGTTATAGCAAAATATAATTAAAAAGTTATGTTTTTTTTATAATTCATCTAAAACTTAAACAACTTCCAAAATGGTCTTACGTTATTTTCAAAATAATCTAAAGAAACTGTTCCATTTACATATATGTACTTTCTATATTAGGCCCTGCGAAATAAGTTTGTCAAATTTTTTGAGCAGTAATTCCTGTGTCCTCTTAAAGTAAGATTGGTCGAAAAATACAGTGCTTATGAAAAAAAAATACAAACACACAAACTAGTGTATATAAATGTTAATCTGTTAAGTACATTTATGTTAATAATGAGGTAAATGGTTGTACGCGGGATAATAATTTTACATATATTTAGAAAGGTAAAAGTTATTAAAATTTATTACTAAAATTACATCTTAATAGTGGTAAAACAAAAGAAAGAGACGGTTAAAACAAAAATTTTAGAAAAATAAATCAACAGGTCCAAACTTTATTGTTTACTACTGTAAGACCACCTAGGTTGTAAATTATTACCTATTGACATGCGTAATGAACTTTTTTTTTGCGTGAGTTCTTATAGTACTGTCCTCTTAATTTATAAAGAGAAAAAAAATACTTTTACACTGTGTTTATACACAGTTGAAACAAGGTTGAAAAAAGTTGTTTGATTTAAATTTTTCGCGCAAATCTCTTATCAACAAACAATAGAGCGTCAATCCAAAAAGTTTGCATTGTTAAAATTACGTCTGCCTGCTCTCTCGCATGTCGAAAGAGAGGATATACCGAGCAATAATAAGATCGGTGCTAACGGATGGATCGGAAGAATGGATTTTCACACAATAAAACACTAGGCCATCGGGTGTATTTGAGCGGAAGATCCAGCGCTCTATTTATGGTGTACTCCTAGATAAACACGGTGACTATCGGTGAAGAATGAACCATGAATTATATGAGATCTTTGGTGATCCCAACATTATAAATTTCTTAAAATCATTCAGGCTTAGATGGACACGTTTCTCGAATGAACAGCTACCGGATCCCCAAAGTGATTCTGGACGGGAATCGGCAAGGTGCCAGGAAGCGGGAAGGTCACTAGTTATGTGGTTGGATGACGTGGAGAGAGACCTTCGAAATGATCGGGTATCAGGTATCATATAAGATTGAATAATCTCAAATAGCGCAAAGAGTATCATGGATTGTGTCAAGCATCCTAATCCTAAGAAAACCTACTTAACTTCATGGTATTCCTGTGTTTGATGTAGTACAAAGAATTGAATTTATATAGCCTACTGAATCTATGTACGTTTATAAATCCGCTTAACCTATTTAGGGCCAAGTTCAATTCATTTGAAATTTGAATTTAAACTGAAGGCTGTTACAACAAATTGATTATCAGATAAAAATAAATTATTTCAGGCAATAGAACGAGGTGTCACAATCATGAGAAAAATTACCGAACTTCTTTGATGTTCTCCGTACAAAACCAAATCGCAGTCATTGCAACCAAAACAATTAAATTTTTGGAACAAGTTTTTGCCACTATGCAGCGCTAAATTAATTAATTTCACAAACAACCTGTATTCACCTATTATAAACCTCTTCAGTTTCTTTTTTAATAAACTTACATCACCTCGAATATGATCTTGATATATTACGATTTTATCATTTCCGCTTGGAGTTGAACAACTTCGTAAAAGAGCACTCGAATTACCTTTTCTGCGTTCAGACAATCATCACGTTGTCAACGTGCACGTGATTACAAGGAAATCTGACGATTTTAATTTTTTCGCGAATGACTTCTTCCTCTCCCTTTAGTAGGTATCACCTCCAATGAATCACTGTGACACCAATGTCACCTCGATAATGTCTTCCTGAAGGTAATTTCTACTTTTACCACTCCATCCATTTTTACGACTTCCTTTAGAAATTTTATATTTTTTTCTGAGAGACTTCAAATTTTGTTGAATTATTTTGTGTTAATGCACTCGCTTTCAGTATAATTACGCCAAAGCAGGTAATGGTAATTATGTCTAATTGGTTTTGCTTCTTTGACTTAAGGGGATAGATATAGCTAGACGCGAAAGTCAAAAAATGCGACTTTTGGATTTTCTTTTTTCTTTTGATATTTTAAGAATATTTTCTGAATTTATTTATGTATCAATTTTATAACCTGATGTTTTCGAACCTAAAACTTTAAACGGGTTTTTCTCGAAACTAATTTTTTCTCAAAAACCGCTTAGCGGTGTACCAAATATCTTAAGAACCATTGAACCGATTTTGGTGAGATTAGGCACATATTTTCTTTATATACGGGTGTTTCAGGGCTGACGTGCCATAATGAGTGGGGTGATAGATCTTAACTAGACAAACAAAAAATTTTATGGCAGAGGGAGGGAGGGGGGGGGGCAATCTCAACCGTTTGGGAGTTACAGGGTGATTCATAAATTTCAGTTTTTCATTGTATGCACATTACTCTTTTATTTTTATCTCATGATCTATCCAACACAGCCACATCAACCAAACGCTACTACTACTTGAATGACCTTTCCAAAATTGTGAACAATGTTGATCAAACTCCTACCATTGCAGGTACAGTCACTTCCAAAAGCGAAAAAAATGGTTTGCGATTACCTAAAATTCAACATTTTCTCAATTTTTCTCCGAAATTCATGTAATTAGTATGCATTCCATCGTTTCGGGTGTTACACTTCGACTTATAAACAATACTTTTTATATATACTATAACAACTTTTTTGTGTAACTCTGTATCTCATGCTCAGCGTTTTTAGCCCTTCTTCTCTTTGATAAATTAGTAATGATAAAATTTAAATTCAAATTTAAGATACAGAGCAAAAAGTACTTGTTTCGGGCGTTACACTATTTTGCCTCCGCTTACTAACCAATCTTACATACTCCTAAGGTAACCTATAGAGCCATAAGAGATGAAATTTGCCAAATAAATACTAAGCAAATCCCGAAAAATGTGTTGTATTTATTTTTTTATCGAAATAAGAATCTGTTTCGGGTGCTACCAAGGATTTGTTTCGGGTGTTACGAATACGAAATCAAAGTACATTTTAGACGAAATATGAGTTATTAATTAAAGTTTATAAAATAAAATCAACAAAAAACATAAACAATCCTCTATTTAACATAACAGAAATACTTTTATTTAATTTGTCTGCATTTAACCTATTTTTCGAACACATCGACTTTGCATGGGAATTCGTAATACGTACGATATCCTTTTATTTTCGAAGTAGGGCTAGGTAAAGTACAAATAATATTTTTATACGGTACATCAGATACATCGTCTTCATCAGGTATAAATATTTTATTATTTGTATCTGCAGCTTATTTTAAGTACATTATTTGGACCTCTCCATCTTCATCAACACGCTTTTGACATATTCCGACATATCGGTATTCTCTTCTTTTACGATAATCTTCAGGACAAAATTTGACAAGTACAAAGACCCCAGGTGAAATAGTCTCCATTTTAAATAGTTTCGAGGATTTTTCATCTTCTTCTGAATCAGAATATACTTCCCTAAAGCGAAGTTTTCGTTTCACGTTCGAAATAGACCGAAGAACACCTGAGGAACAACCAGGTGTATCGTCATTGCTTAAGTTAGTATCCATTTGTGTAGTTCCATCCACTTTCAGGTTGGCTATCGGTTGCAGAAATATATCAGGCCAAGTATCGTTTTTAACCAAAACATGAACGGAATCGGACTTAGATGTTCTTGCCACTTAGGTCCTGTGATTATCCAAAACTGCGAAGTGATGTTGCTTTTGAAGATTGGGTATGCTTTGTATATCATCCCATAATCCATCTAAAAATCTCATATTATTAGCAATGTCTTCTTTGGAAATATAAACAACATGAATGCCAAGGTTTTGCTTTAAAAGGTAGTTGTAAAAATCTTCAGCAAAATTGATGATTACCTTTCTGGCCTTGACACCCATCCAAACTATTCTTTTAACGGTTCCACCAATTCCGTCAACCGCTTCCTTTCAATGTGACGCAGCAAAAAGGTTCCATTGAAGGCTTATTGCTTTAGCATACTCTTGCAACTTATACAGCGACGATAAAATATACTTGTTCTTAAATTGAGCTGCGCAGTTGTCACTGAAGAAGTGTAGTTTTGTGATGGGGATACTGCGAACCAATTGAATGCAATCAATGATCTTTTTCAAAAATGTCCAAACTGCTTGTTTGGTATGAGCGGTATCGTCACTGACTAAAGCCACAGATTTGGTTTCATTCGCAAACCAGATACAAACCAATGAGCACTTTGTATTTCGTCTTGATTTACAAGGGCATAATTTTCTGCGAAGTCTATTTGAACAGCTGCTTCATGGTTTTGAATATGTTTTTTTTAAATCTTCGAAATAATCTGCTTGAACTTTTTTGATGTAACAGTGTAGCCTGAACTTATCTGTAGATTCTTTCAATCTTTTTAGGGCTTCCCCGCATGTGACTGTAATAGTAGTGATCTGAGGATGATTATTGTGACTAGTCCACTGGGGACATGATATTTCTTTATTTTTATCTAATGTAGATTCTATTTTTTTCCCAAAACCCTTTCGGACATTTGTTGCAGTTCCCAGCCATACAATTTTCTTTTGTGATATCAAATGTAATATTTTTAAATATTCCGAGATGATTGTCTTGCAAAAGTGTAAATTTTTTTAATTAAGGTAATTTGCATGTTGAGTACATACGCACACGTTATGAGGCGTTTCAGATATTGGAAGAACCTCAGATGGCCTCAGAGAGTAAAATGAAGATTTTCCAATGTCTATTTCTATCAAAAAGTCGGATAATATCAATTTATTATGAACAGAAATTGTTTATAATGATGAAAAATTGTTTATAACAATAATAAATTTATAATCATAAAAAATGGTTTAACCTAGTTGAAAATTGATTATGAAAATTGGAAATTGAAAACAAAATTAAAGATTGCTGATAGCAATTGAAAATTATTATAAACAATGAAAAATTCTTATAAACAATTGAAATTTTTTTTTATGAATATACTTTGTTTATATCAATTAAAAATAGTCTATAACAATTAAGAATTGTTTATATCAATTATAAATTTCAAAATTATTAATAACAAATGAATTCCAAACAGAGTGCATTTATTTGGTTTTCATAAAAAAATAGGGCTATAACGGAATAATTTTTTAAAAATTTTTTGCATCTAATTACAGCGAAATTATCATGTTAAATTAAATTCATTAATTTATTTATTTATAAATTTAAAATATAAATTTTTTAATTATTTTTAAATGACATAACAGTGGGCGGAAGTTTTTTTTTGAAAAAGATTCATCTGATTTAATTGGTTTTGATACAACTCGATACTTGAAAAAAAATCAGATATTTTTATCCAGAACTTTTATAGTTTTTTGTAACATTAAAAAAAATGGTAAAAAAAACCATAAATAGTTGATATTAATGATAAATAAAACGATAAATCGAATAGTATGAATTTTATTGAGTTTTCACTTACTCATTTGTAAATTTATCGCTATTAACAATTAAATATTGTTAATAATAATTGAATATTGTTAATAACAATTAAAATTTTTATTAACTGGGAAGTTGTTCTTGTGGACCTCAAGGGTCGGACCAATGATGCGACACCCAGAATCTGGACCCACCCCACTATTTATAGCAAAATTTTCATCAGATACGAGTAACAGATCGCCAGGATACAAGGGTGTGAATTCTAGCTAACACAAGCTAATATCGGCAATAACACAAAATTCCACTTACATTTTTATAACTTTTTTGCAGCAATAATTAAAACCCAAAACAAACATTATCGACCCTTTACCTTAAAAATTTTGTTTCTTTAAAGAATTTTCCACCTAAAGTGCAATAAAATAATTAGGAAGTTCTAAGGATGCGATTTTTCTAATCCTGAGTCTACCTTGTCATGTTGCACCTTTTTGGAAAGGTAATAAGATGGGCAATCCAATTAAAATAAAAAGGAGGTATGGGTCATTCCATTACAAACAATACTGTGAGTAAAAAAATAAATATTGTCGTTTATGGTTAATTATAATCCATTTCGACAGAAAAAATTCTAAATTATAATGTACATAAATCAAAAACGAAAAAAATCCGGTCATTTTTCATTATTTTACCTTCAACCAGTGAACTCGAGTAATCTGGTTTTTAATGTAATTTTCGTATTTCAATATTTGCAACACGGTAAAAAAAGAAACAGTCATTTGCCACGTTTTGTCATTATGTATTTTAAGGTTACGCATTGCAGTTTCGCTACATATCATTAAAGTTGCAAAAATATCAGTTTACGGACGTTTTTTATAGTGTTTTCCGAACTGAGTCATCTGTGTAACACCCGAAACATAAAACAGGTATGTTTTTAATTTATTCGTTATTACAAAATGCTTATGTTATTATACTTCATCAAAGTAAGGTTACGGTAGTGATGATTTAAGGTTAAGACTAAAGTCTGCGTATGTCAATGTTTTGATGTGTTTTTGCGTGATTGAAAACTGTAACACCCGAAACGTTTCGGGTGTTACAAATTTTCTGACTTGTTACTTTGCTTAAGTTATGCTATATATTGGTGATCATGTCTATTTTCTTACTTTTTGCTATGTGTGGGTGTGTTCCTGAGATGTTAATATTTTCCAGGAAACTCACCATGCCTTCAACAACAATGGAAAGGCTTGCCAAAATGCGGGAAAAGCGAAAAAATAATGATGAGAAATATGCCGAACATCTGTGCAATGAGAGACGACGAGATTCTATCAGAAGACAACAGAAGAAAGAAGAACTTAACAAAGATGAAAATTTGAAAATTGAGCATCGACTAAAAGTGCGTGACAGAGTGCGAGCATATAGGGCGAAGAAAAAACCTCCGATAGTCTGTGATTGTGCAATAGGATCTTACAAATGTCTACAAACATTTGCAAAAGCTGTAAGAAAGGTTAAGAAGACACTTCCAGAATCGCCGTTGAAAAAAGCTGCAGTGGTCAAAAAGATATTCAGTGATGTACTGGGATTTGAATATGAAGACAAAAGACCAGGATGTAAAAATAAAGGCTCAAAATTTGGTAAAGAAGTTCAAATGAAGGTGAAAGACTTTTTTTACAGAGACGATGTAAGTCGCCAAGCACCGGGCATTAAAGATTGTAAGACTGTAAAAGATCCAGAAAGTGGAGTGAAAGTAAAAAAACAAAAACGGACTATGGTTAACAACTGTTCTTGAAGCATATTCATAAAAAAAAATTTTTTTGGTAAAAAAAATTTCAATTGTTTATAAGAATTTTTCATTGTTTATAATAATTTTCAATTGCTATCAACAATCTTTAATTTTGTTTTCAATTTCCAATTTTCATAATCAATTTTCAACTAGGTTAAACCATTTTTTATGATTATAAATTTATTATTGTTATAAACAATTTTTCATCATTATAAACAATTTCTGTTCATAATAAATTGATATTATCCGACTTTTTGATGTCCCGATCGTCATCAGAACAAATTATATCGAAGAAATCCTTTTCAAGAAAGTCTAAAATCAACTTTTTTTCAGTTTTTTTTTGTTTAAACAAAAAAACGGCTAAACCGAAATTGATTAAATTACTTTCAGCTCTTATTGACAATAATACGCTTCGAATGGCACCATAGCGTTAGTCGTTATCATTTTTTGTTCGCGAGATTTCGTTGTCGAAAAAAGTGGGTCCGAAAGTACGTACGTACACACACACATACACACACACACAACCAAGGAATACTGCGCGGTGGTTACACAAGACGTCAAGAACGCCTTTAACTCGGCCAACTGGGAATTCATAAAGAATTCCCTCGTTAGAATGGAATCCCCGACATACATCTTGAAGATCATATCAAGTTACTTAAGAAACAGGAAAGTTAGATATAATAGTGATGCAGGAACGGAATACTATAACGTCTCCGCAGGGGTACCACAAAGTTCCTAAGCTACAGATACCCCAAGAGACGAAAATAATAGGCTTCGCAGACGACATTGCGATTATTACAACAGGGAAGTAGATATACCCACCAAATAGAGGCGGCAACAAATGAAGCTATCGCCAAGGTTAAGAACTGGCTAGAGTCTGCAGGTCTTAAACTAGCAGAACAAAAGACGGAGGCGATCTTAATCACAAGCCGGAAAACGGTGGAATACGTCAATGTCAAGGTGGACAATCAAACAATCAGGTCTAAACAATCACTGAAATACCTAGGAGTAACTCTGGACAATAGGCTAAATTTCAAATCGCACCTGGAATATGCGAGCAAAAAAGCTTCGAACATACAAGCGGCTCTTTCCAGGATGCTGCCAAATGTTGGTGGCCCCAAACCAGATAGAAGAGCCCTGCTATTGAGAGTGGTGAGCTCTGTGCTTCTATATGCCTCCCCAATCTAGGAAAAAGCATTAGCGGTGCAAGAGTCAAGAAGAAAACTCTCAACAGTCTACAGACTGTGTGCTTTAAGAGCTATAAGAACGGTATCTGACGAAGCAGCTTGTGTCATCGCTAGTATGATCCCGATCGACATCCTCGCGGACGAGATGAGACGCATTTACACGAGAATCGCAATGAGCTAGGGAAACCTCAGAAAAAAGGAGATTAAAAAGGAAGAGAGACAGATCTCGATGTTAATGTGGCAAAACCGATGGGACAATACTACGAAAAAAGGTGGACGCACCAACTGATTCCATGCATTGAAACTTGGATCAACCGCAAGCTTGGAGAAAACAACTACCAATTTACGCAATTCTTGACTGGTCATGGTGGATACCGCAAATACCTGTACAGATTTGGAAATGACAGCTCCCCGATGTGTACGAACTGCTTAGATCAGCAGGAAGATGCTTAACACGCAGTATTTCATTGCCCAAGCTTCGAAGCATGGTGTGTAAATATACTGAATCCATCGGTAGTAATTGAATATATGCTCCAAAGTGACGAAAATTGGAGCGAAATGACTGAGTTTATAATAAACTTCCGAAAGGAACTGAGAAGACTGGAACGTCTTCGACACCAGATTAACACTTCAGGTTGATAGCATGATGGCTAACCAGTCCCGCGAAGTAATACCTAACGGCAGTCCCGCGGAGAGAGCGGTTGAACAGGATGGGGGGTGAGGTTTAGCACATATGCACCGCATCGGCGATGAATCGTGCATGCCACTAGCACGGGCTACTGGTATCTTTAGAAGATTCCTTACCTCCTGGTCGAAAAAAAACACACACACACACATACATGTGTTCAACACATGTGTAAAACACTATGGTGACTTTGAAATCTAAAAAAACTTTAAAACTGACAATTTTGAAAATCGGGCCCATTACAATAACTTCCCTATATGTGGGAAGTTAAAAAAGGGTCAGTCAGCAAGAATACCTATCATAGTTAAAATGCAAATCAAGAAGTACAGGTGTTTTTAAGCAAAAATTATTAAAAAGTGATTGAATTCACATTTCAGGAATACGCGGATAGTATTTACATTTATGGTGTAGTAGACGGAAAATAGAGAGCGGCTGTACTGGAATATCAAAGGAGATTCCCTAACCGGCGAGCACCCCAAAGAGAGGTATTTACACGGACTTTCCAAAGGTTAAGAGAAACACGACACGAGATTGAGATACGACCCGAAACTTCGGGAACTTCTACCGACGTCGAGCAGCAAATAATAACAATCGTGAGGCAGGACCTCGAGACGAGCACGAAACGAGTCGCAAGGCTATTAGGAGGGTCGTCATCTAAGGTTTGGAGGGTTATTCATCGGGGGGATTACGACCATATCACCATAACCCAGCTCAAGGACTACTGGAAGGAGATTCCGAGAGAAGACTGAAATTTAGCAGTTGGCTTCTGGAACGCAACATTGACGACAGAGCGTTTCTGGACCGAATTCTGTGGACAGATGAATTTCAATTCACCAGGAATGATATCAGGAACTTCCATAACCTCCATACCTGGTCAAACACTAACCCACACACGGCAAAGGTGACCTCATTCCAGCAGAGATTCAGTGTCAATGTTTGGGCTGGTATCATCGGCAACATTTGGTAGGACCATTTATTTTGCTGCAAGTGCTTAATAGTGAAATTAATGTGGACTTTTTGGACAATACACTGCTAGATCTAATGGAGGAGAACCCTATGGATAATCTAAGGGGAATGTTTCACCAATACGATGGAGTACCAGCGCATACGGCTAACATTGTGAAGGCAAGACGAAATGAAAAAATTCCTAACCGCTGGATTGGACGAGGTGCACCGATTCCTTGGTCTGGTAGATCTCCAGACCTTACCCCATTGGACTTTTTCTTGTAGTGTGGAACAATTAAGGATGAAGTTTATTCAAGCTCAGTTAACAATAGGGAGGATTTAAACAGGAACTTAGAAGGAGATTGTTGGAATGCATCCAAAGTGGCGGTGGACATTTTGACCGGCTTTCGTTACTTATCAAGATTAATTGTAATTACTTTTAAATTCAATAAAAAGCATTTTAGAATTAATTTTAAATTAATTTCTTTAATTTAATTTTTTATAATATTATCCGATAGGATTTCTACGTATTAACTTCTACCTGTTTTCTCTACGTGGACATGTTGCACCTTTTTGGACAGGTAATAAGATGGGCAATCTAATAAAAATAAAAAATTGATGTACTAATTACATGAATTTCGGAGAAAATTTGAAAAAATTCTGAACTTTAGGTAATCGCAATCCATTTTTTTCATTTTTGGAAGTGACTGTACCTGCAATGATAGGAGTAAGATTAACATTGTTGACAATTTTGGAAAGGTCACTCAGATAGTAGTTGTTTAGCGTTTGTTTAATGTAGCTGTGTTGGATAGAGCAAGAGACAAAAATAAAAGAGTAATGTGCATACCATGAAAAAGTGATATTTATGAACCACCCTGTAACTCCCAAACGGTTGAGATTGGGTCCCCCCGTCTCTGCCAGACAAATTTTTTGTTTGTCTAGTTGAGATCTATCACCACACTCATTTTGGCACGACAGATCTGAAACACCCTGTATATTCCTTGTCATTGAACGAAGCTGATTTTGATTCTATCGATAATTTTTTCACTTTTTTGTTAAACTAATACCACTTAAAAAAATATTTATTTAATTGTTCATTCAAGGACAAGACCGATCTTTCGATAAACTAATTTCTTTGGAAATTTTAATTTCAGATGATCCAGTTCCCAGTAATCCGGTACACCACAAAGCTCCTGACAAAAAGGGGTCGAACGGAAACTTACTTTTTACTTTTTTTTATCAAAATTTCAGAAATCATATTAAAAAAATGTATTATTAAATAAAATAAAAATTCTAAAAACGTGCTTTTTTTCTGCTCCATGGTATATCCCTTTATGGTAAAAGCTTCAAGTCAGAAGAAAAAGCATAGTATTGTCTGCGATTGAAAATCCATAATTTTGCGATGAAAAAAAAAACAAGTTTTTGGCTCATTCAGCAAAGTTTTTTTTAAATTTACATATATGTATATTTTAGTTGCTATGAAATTAAGTGATTTATTACTAAAATTATACCAAGAATTTCAAATGGTCGTGCCGGAGTTTTAATTGAACTTCGTGTAATTTTTAAACACGTGCCCAGTTGAGTTTTGCCACGTTTAGCATTATTTTTCTCTACTCGAAACAAGGAAGCAAGGTTTTCTATCTTTACAGCCGAAGGACTACGCAAGCAGTGCATTTGGTATGAAAATTTCCTGAAACTATCAAAACTTAAACCTTCTACTACGGGAAGAGAAACAGACCTAAGTACAACGGAATTACACAACATTCAACGTATCCCAACAATATTGTGTAATTCCTATAGTAGAATTATATAGTAGATTAAGATCTGAAATTGGATACAAAGTGAATTTCTTTGTGAATATATTATGTATTTTCAAGAAGAAAGCATTTTAAGAAAAAGAAGAATCGGTTAGATCGGCTAACATATGAATTTTTGGAAATCGGTTCAAACCGTAGTAAGGCGAAATTTTATATTTTTATTTGAGAGACTAAAAATGTTTTTGAATAATTTTGTGTTATTTTTTGTTGTTGTCAACCAAAAAAAAAACAAATTTAAATAAACACTATGGCTTGTGTTTTGTATAATTTTTCAATAAGGCACGCGCTTTCAGTATACTATGAAGCCAAAACAGGTAATGGAAATTACTTCTATTTGGCTTAAGGTAAAAGTTTTAAGTGGTGAAAAAAGCGTAGTATTGCGTACGATCGTATTTTGTGAGTTTTATGATGAAAAAAAAACAAGTTTTGAATTTGGGTGATTGAGCAGAGTTTTTGTTTAATATATGTATATTTTGGCAAATGCTATTAATCTTTCTAATGCTTGTGCAGGGTTTTACCTGTTATTTTACAATTGGACTTTCTTATGATTTTTTAAGCACGTGTCCGGTTGAGATTTCCCCCCCCCTAAAAATTCTGTGTTCTAAACAATTTCATATGACATTTTATCTGGTAATTAATTTTTTTAACGTATGTTTACAACTATGAGACGTTTGAAAGATTGGCAGAGAAATGCAACTGGAGAAGATCGGCTCAATGGGCTTGCACTTTTTAACCGACTTCCCAAAAACAAAGAGGTTCTGAGGTCGACGTGTGGGTGGGTGGGTGGGTGGTGTAGGTGAAACATAATTTTGTAATGCGTGTACAGAGTATGATCCCCCATTGCTAATAGGAGAAAAAAAAATTTGGCCTAGGGTGGGGGGAGGGGCAGTCTAACTTCGTAACGCGTGGGCCAATTTGGATAATTCTTTTTCTGTTGGGTACAGTATGTCCCTGATTGATGCCGCGAGAAAAAAAATTTTGGTGGGGAAGGGGTGGGGGTGGAACCTTACTTTGTAAAGCGTGGACAGATTTAGATGGTTCCTTTTTTGTTATACAGAGTATGATCCCCATTGCTAATAGGAGAAAAAAGATTTTACCTATGGTGGGGAGGGGTAGTTTAACTTCTTAACGCGTGGATCGATTTGGATAATTCTTTTTCTAACGACAAATTGATAATATTGTAGGCACAAGTTAATTGTGATTTTCAAGAGACCGTTGCTTAAGTTTAAAATATCTTGCAATCATTTGTGGCTCATTGTCTTAAATGGAAAAATTTTCCCAGTTACATTAACAGGAACGTTACCTTTATTAAAGGTAAAGAAAGTACTCCATTTACATTTATTTTTTATTTTTATTTTTTATACGATGTGGCCAAATCCTAGGGGACAACCCTTTGATGCGTTAGCATGGTTTTGACCGGGAGGGAGTTAGGGTGAGAGAAGTGAGGAAACTTGAGTCTTGAGACGGAGTGGATTATTTTTAATTTCTTAATAAAAGCTCACGGGGTCATCTGGTCTCGAACCCGGGACCCATGGCATTTGGTCTTGCCGCTCAACGTACTGATCCAACTACATGCCTAAATACCTAATATATTAGCTTAAATATTTTGACGAGAGTTAGTCACAGATTAGTCGTAGTAGCTTGAAGATGCCTAAGTAGGGCGAAACGCGTCGCTACACTTTTTGTAAACAATAATAAAAATATTGTAGAATTAAAAAGTATTTTAATTTATCATACATAATTCTTCTTCTGTTAGGTAAAATATGTTTCTTGGTTGATGCCACGATTTTTGGGGGATGCGGGTGGAGGGGAGGTAGGGAGTTGAACCTAACTCTTTAACGCGTGGACCGATTTGGACTTTTCTTTTATGTTATACAAACTAGAAGACACTAAAAAGTGAAAAATAAAATAGTTTTTAAAAAAAAATTTGAACCAACTTCAGAAAAAGCGCTAAAAAGCATTAAATAATTTTTAATTTTATATCTATTACGAAATTTTGAAGTCTTACTTACTTATCACAAATGTAGCGAATTAACCGACGCGAGGTGTATACATCTTCGCTTTGGGTGCTAATGGAATATCTCCCTATCTACTACCTCTAGAGAGACCTCTTCCCACTGCTCTTCCAGGGTTCTAAGGACTCTGCTACACCAGTCCATATTGATCCACTTGATGATTTTCATTTCACAATATCGTTTAACAACTGTGTCTGGGATGTCGCTGAACTTTGTTACCGGATACCCAGCTCCTTAGTCACAACCGTTCATCTGCTTTCAAAGAAAGCCTTGCATCCCTCGCGCAAGACAGTCTCCTGTTCCTCTGTAATACAGCTCTGCTTTTTGCCGCGATTTTCCATGAGCCGCACGGCAGTTTTTCGTCGCGACAAAACCGTTCGACCCTCCTGGTTTTATCAGGACCAAGTGGATAGTTGCATACCGGCATCTTTCTCTGTGCTCGAAGATTGTAAGAGCGTCTCCTCGTCTATGGTCTCAACGTACCCGTGCTTCGACGTCGGCACCGGTAGCGAGCGTTTTGTAGGTGCTTCAACCACCCCTAAGTGAACTGTTGAGGGTGCAATTGTGCATCGGCTTCTGAAAGCTTCTCCAATCATCTCAGACGGATCTTTAGTGCTACTGGCAACACACATAGAAGGCAAGCCTTCGCCGTGCCTGCCGGCAGTCGCAGTAGCCTTGCAAAGACGTACATCGTCACCTTCTTGATTCAACCCCTTAATCCTTTTACATTTACTTAAATTCTTTCCCTGCCAGGGCTGTGCTATACTATTATAGACCATATCCCTTTGGCATTATCTACCAAAAAAAAAAACTTGAGTATCTGTAAATAAAGGATAAGTATAGGTAAAATAAGGATCTGTGTAGAAGAAGCTGCGAAAACAAATAACTGGCTGACCGGCGCACTCAGCATCATTTGCCCTATACTCCATTGCTCTTAAATTCTAACCACGAAAAAATCAGCTTCCTCCATGTGTGAACTGTTTTTTTTTTATATATACATATATGATGTTGCCAAAGCTCAAGGGATGCCCTATGATGCTAAAGCACAGCCTTGGCAGGAAGCAATTAAGGATGAAGGAAATGGGTTGGAGGTTGAGTGAAGGAGGTGTCGATGTACGCCCCGTTTAAAAGTTTCAGACGAGAGAAAAACAGAAGATGGTAAACTGTTCCACATTCGTGTTGTTCTGCTTAGAAAAGATTCCCGAAATTTGACGGTACGTCCAAATTTGACCTGGAGAGTATAGGGGTGCGAGAAAAGAGTAGATCTTGTATCACGCGTTGTCATGTGTCTACAAGGATTCAGGCTAGCAATTCCGTTAAAACAATGGCCATGGAAATAGTGATAGAAGAGTGAGAGACAACCGACATTCCGTCGATGCTCCAGAGAGTCAAGGCCCTCAGAGATTGAGAAATCGCCAATAAGTTTAATAGCCTTACGCTAGACTTTGTCTAACGCGGACAATGCGGTGTGTCCTGTCCCTGCTCAAATATGGAAATTATATTCAAGTCTAGGCCGAATGTGGGACTTGTAGATCAGCGCTAAGTCAGGTGGGGGAAATATTTCTCACATATCTGTAGAAAACCCAAACATTTCATCGCACTTTTAGCGATTGTAAATATATGATCAGTCCAGCTAAGATTGCTGGATATCTGAATACCCAAGATGTTTAGGGAGGGTGAATTGGGTAGATTTACTTCATCGACTGGAATGGGTTGGGGTGAACTGGGCGTTTTTAAGGGACATTAAACAGCATTGAGTTTTGGATGCATTAAACGTAACACGATTTGCTCCGCCACAAGCGAGGACCATAGAAATGTCGTCGTTTAATGATCTAAACATGCGTTCCCGATTGGCTTCTGTAGCATTTCTACGTGAATTCATTACAGAATCAAATGAGTACGCGAAATCAAGGGTGCTGTCGTCGGCGAAACTATGAATAGGATTGAGCGTAAGGAATAAGAGATCATTAATAAAAAGAAGAAATAAGGTTGGTGAAAGAACTGAACCCTGAGGTACACCGGCATTTATTTCGTAGGAATCAAATGTAACTCCGTCAATTAACAGCCTGACAAAAAACTCTCTATTCATTTAACGAGGGTAGGATGCAGACCAAATGTTTGAAGTTTGGCGAAAAGGGCAGCATGCCAGACTCTATCAAAAGCCTTTGAAATATCAAGAGCGGATTTCTGACTCACCAAAATTATGAAGACAATGATTCCAACGATCCATTAGAGCCGTTAGTAAGTCTCCGGTTGAGCGGCCAGCGCGGAAACCGTACTGGCAATCGTTGATAAGATGGTTATTTTCTATATACTTCAACAACTGGGAGGTGATGAGTTATTCAAAAACTTTAGATATAATCGAGATTAGTGCAATTGGTCTGTAGTTAGAGGGGTCGCATGCCTCTCCTTTTTTAAGTATCGGCTGGACATGAGCAAGTTTCCATACACTTGGAAACATTCCTGTTGAATATGACAGGTGAAAAGTTTACGCAGAGGTTTAGCCAAAGCAGAGGCGCAGCATTTTAAAACAAGGGATGAGAAACTATCAGGCCCAGTAGCTTTTAGACACGTCGAGTTTCGAAAGTACTCTAAAAACTTCCCGAGTGCGAAAGTGTAGCGGCTTTTGCCTACTAGTGCACTGTGATGGAGATGGAAGTGGCTGCGATGAAGGTGGCAAGTACGAATTAGCAGCAAACAGGGTACATAAGGAGTCCATTCGATTGACTCCAGTCGATATGCATTGATGTTGATGCAAGAAAGGCGATCATCCTACGAGTAATCGGGGAGCGCTCTTTCAACATGAGAGCAGTACACTTTTTCGCTCTAGTTGGCCTCCTTTTAAAATGGAAAATGCCTATTATTATGAAGGAGCATATCTCTTTTGCTCCAAACTGAACAAAAATAGGAGCCTCGTTTGTTCCTTCTTAGCTCCGAAACTAGTAATAATAGAGGCTTTTGTTATTAGCTCCAAAATAAATAAAAATGGAGCCCTCCTTCTTAGTTACAAAATTAGCAAACACGGAGGTGTCCTCCTTAACTCCGAGTTAACAGACCTCTTTCAAAATCCGTCGTAGCAATTCCACCCTTTCTTTCTTATGCTCTATACGTATTACTTTCTTATGCTCTATACGTATTAGCCCTTGTTTAGATTACTATTTCGTCACTGTTTTATGGAGAACATACGATCTCATATGCAACTTCTACCAAAGGCATGCTATTGCTAGATTGGTTTCAGAGGATCGTACAGGATATGAGAAGTGACATCATAAGGCTGGTGCAATCTATATTTCCTGTGCTTTCCTTTCAAGGTCTCAAGCGGAGTATTGTTGTTTTACTGTAGATGCTCTTGAAAGGAAATACTCGTTTCTTCTTTACATTCGATGGATTTAAAAGGTATGTGGTCTACAAGGTAAACATCTGTATATCATTGACATCAGATATGTATAAAAAAACGTCCTAATTGCGAAATTTAGCACGACAAAGCCTTATGCTGTTAGCAGAAGTTTCTTGTTCCATGATGTTTTCAAAAAGCGACTATGACTTCCTTAATATTCACCGAAATTTAATTTGATTAAACTTTATATAATACAAATAAGATTTCATCAAACTGAAGTAGCTGTAGTAATCAGATTTGGTAATATACTCAAATTTTCTAAGACTTTGAACTAGCCTTGTAAGGAGACTGACGATTATGAGAATGCATACAAATCGATACAATTTTCCATTCTAACCTGAAATGCCCAGAATTTCGCGCTAATGCTTAAAGGGGTCAACTTTCAGCTTTTGAATATTAAATACTAAAAAGACTCAAAAATCTATCTTCGGGCCAAACAAATTCTTTAATAAATTCTATTATCACCAATGCGACATAAACAAAGTCTCATTAGGTAAACATTTCTCCAAACATTTGTATAAACAATTCTTCATAACATTCAATTTTTGTCAAAATATTTGCGCAGCTGAATTAAGAGGTGTAAAATTGGAAGAAAGTCATTGAGGGCAAAAGTATCTTAATTATTACGAACTAGAACGAAGTAACGTTTAAAATTGTGAATAAAGATTTAAAGGAAAATAAAATTTTACGGTAATTTAGCCTATTGTGTATTTTTAACCTTGCCCCAGTCGCATATTTGGGGCTGCTGTCTAGACAGGTCCACACACAGTCATTGCCCTTCTCCAAGTCGACAAATAAATATATATAGTGTAAAAGATTAGCGATGTAAATCTTTTACAGGCGATGGAGTTAAAATAGGTAAATAGTTTCATGGAATATGAGTTGGGAAGGGCGTAAAATGTGTGGAGTATTTGCTCTTCTTCTTGAGCCTTCATTTCAGACTCTATTTTGACGACCTCATCTGCCGCTTCGTTCCCAGCAGAGTTGCACCTTTCTATACGTGTTAAGACTTTGCTCTGCTCCATAATGGTTGAGAAACGTTTAAAATTTGAATTCGTTGGACGTTCGTTTAAAGCTGTTTGGGTGTCCACCGCGACCGACTGACTGTGATCCATTTCGGCAGCCTTATGTATACCCAAGGTCTCGGCTTGAAAGACTCTAAACTCGTTAGGAAGTCCTGTATGGCGAGTGAACGTTCAACTCCTGACAATACACTGCTGCCCCTACCCGCGGCTTCACTTTAAAGCCATAGATGCATAGATGCTAACAATGTGGGTACGGGTTGTTCTGTTCTAGATTCGCCGAATATCCTGTCCGGTATTACTAATCTGAACTTCCTATTGAAGTCTCATATCGATGGTATAAAGTCAGTGTCAGTGGTAAGACCATCTCCCAGGCTTCTCAACGTCGATTCTTTGAGACGCAGCATCCCGCTCTGCGCGGCGTTCTCTGCGTACAGGGTGCAGGTGTGAGATAGTGTCTAGAGCACCGGAAGGCGGGGATTTAAGCGCACTCGTGATTCCGATTGTATTCGCTCTATTCGGGAGACGTATATTTTCGTGACTGCAGCTGGCCACCAAACTAAAATGCCATAAAGTAAGACAGTCGCCGTATACATAACCAGTACGTTCTGTGGAAACGTTTCTGCAGCGTTTACCGATGCTGAAGGTAGTGCACCTCAGTAGTTCAGCCTCACCTGCCATTTCAAGAGCATATACGATAGCCGTAAAAACGACTTCAGGCCAATCGGCCTGTAATCTTTGGCTCAGCATGGCTACATTTCCCAGCTTTGTGGATGAAAATCACACGAGCCAGTTTCCGGACTTTGGTACATGGTTCAGCCTAAGATATCCTCTGAAAATCGCTGCTAACCAAAGGACCACCATTTCTCATCCTCGGAAATGATCCCTGCAGTGTTGAATCTTCGCTTGTTATTGATATTAATTCTGGGGGTTCTGTATCTATACAACAAGGGAACTGAGTATCTAGTATATTTCTGCTCTTCTGAATTCAGATAGCTTTACTCAACCTTGCTGTTTTGGATGATTTTTCGATTTTCCTCTTACCTATTCAGAACTACATATGATTAGACAGCCACATTGCTAAGAAATAAACTTCCGAGTGAGGCGGTATCACACTTATGTATCGGAGCACACCATAAGGTAGAGTTCTTTCATCAATACTGAGGATGTTGTCCTGAACGAGATATTTGTGAAGCTAGAGAAAGAGGTCGTAAGAGTTGGCTCGTACGCCGATGATGTCATTACATTACTGTCAAGTAATGACTATATTAGCGAACTCACGGAAAGAGTCCTAAGGAAATTGAGCTCCAAAGTACCCACTTTTAAAACACCAAATCTGGACCATGTTAAATACCTATATAGGATATAAAGGATTACTAAAGTAAATTAAGCTTCCTACTTTGGCAAAAGGCTCTTCTATACTCCACACCTTGTTACAGAAAGCCGAGTCTCGAGCCGCGAAGCCTTTCTGGGATCCCACTTTATCCCTTGCCCAAGCCAACCTCTCCTGTTTCTCAAAGAGATTCCATGAGGACAAAGTTAGCTTTATACTGAGAGCTGTCGAATGCCTGATAGTATCCTTTCCTTGGCTGGGAAATCGCAGAGGCTCCTCTTCTAAGGTAAAGATAATTTCGATATCTCGGCCTCAGTCTCCTTCAGTACCGGCAATAGACGATCCTATGTTTTTGTGCCCAATAGTTTTACCACTAGCTAAGTAAGAGGTTCCCGTCGAATTGATTGTACAGTGGGTCATGTTACCTCCACTGAGATCTGCTCCAGACATCTCTGGTGAACGATTATTATTTATGGTGGCGACACGCAGAGAGGTTCCGAGCCGTCACCGTGCCTGCCAGCACTCGCAACACCGACTCCTTCCAGCAGTCGCATCACCGACTCCTGCCGACGTTTGGATAGATATCCGAAATTGCCCATATAAATATTTTATATATTGTGCCAGGTGTATTTTTACATCTACCTTAATCTGGCACCTCCCATTTGACTTGCCGGTAGCCACATTCAGCTACCGCAAGCATAGCTCTGTCATCGAGTCACGCCAGCCCCCCACCACAGCAAAGTGTAGATGCAGGTAAGGGTAACCTCACTTATCCAGTTAGTTAAGAAATTGTCCAAAATAGGTCTTAAAATAATTGTAGTAAAACTAGACTGCAAATTTCTACACCACCACTAGGTATCGCAGCGGCGCGACAACCATTTATGTTAGATGATGGTTTCCCCAATAGATATTTTACTATTATTTTCGTTCTCAATACAAAATGATCCCAACCAAAAATTAGGTTGAGATAAGCACATACAATGTTTTACAAATCAAAATTAATTAGGTAAACAACTTTCTTTCTAGTTCCCGTAACCACTTGTAGAACATGGGAGATGAACTTCACCCGATTTGAGACAACGATTGCATTTGTCCCCTGTTCCTTCAAGAGTGTTGCAAGTAACACATCCCGCCAAAACTTAAATTTTACGGTTCTCCACAGTAATGTTCCCAATACTCTTCGCTGCTATTCGGAGCTCATGGTCCAGGAAATTTTACTCTGCTGTTCCATAGATTCAATTAAGGCAGCTGACAGTCACAAAAAGATTATTGTTAAGAACCGTAATTTTTACCGGAATTTTCGAATAAAAATTCTGAAACTTTTCTCTACCTCTACAATTTTAGGCGAATTTTGAACTACCGACATAACTCTGTAACCCCCAATGGCCACATTTGTTGTCAGCAGAAAACAACCATGGATCGCCGCCAGTTGAGTTCGAACCTGGGACTTTCGAAAAGGGAGGGTGACAGATAATTATTTACTCCATCGACAACTTCCATCATTAGAGTGCTAGGTTCGAATGATACCGTCGGCGGCCCACGGTTGTTTGCTGCTGACAACAGGTCATTGGGGGTTGCAGAGTAGTGTCAGTGGTGGAATCGGGTGAAGTTATTTTCCCGCCCAATGCCCGCAAGGGAATACGGGAACAAATTAGAAATTCAAAACTTTTTAATAACTTGGAATTGCAATATCCACCAGCCGAAATATCGTTATGACAGTGTAGTGATCATAACCGGATACAGTTGTCTAGATCGGTGTTTCTATTTAAATTTGTTGGATTTCCATGTAGTGTTCTTTTTTTTCGAAGGCGTCCAGCAGCTAAAGAAAAGCCAACTCTTTGGTGCTGCTGTTGACGAAGAGCCAAAGGAATTTAGCTTTTGTTTATTAGAAACGCCGATCCACTGACCCAGCCACAAATGCCCAAATTTATAAAACAGTCTAGAATCTTCATTTAAAATCAAAATCTTAGTTTCAAACACTTAGGAACAGCTGATATTTCGAAAATAAGCAGTATGGTTAGGAAGCATTTTGAAACAAATCTAAAGTGGCATATAATGGAATCGAATTGGAAGAAAAGGCTTCTTCGGTAGGTTGAGGAACTGAGCCTACTCTCACTTCGTGCTTATTTGTAGAATTTTTGACTTTTGGGTGCTGTCTGTCATTTAAAATATTTACATTATCTAATATATAAAAATTAATATTTGTTTGTTTGTATGCGCTGCCATACCGTTCAACCCATTGCGATAAAACTTACTGATCGCACTTGCGCGAAGGTTATATAGGCATAGTACAATTAGCTTGCAGTAGGTGACGCGCGTGTCGTACCGGGAAATGTATTTGAAAGAATATTTCTGCAATTATACAATATTTTCTTTTCTTTCAACATAATTTATAAGACAAACAGCATACATCATACGGCATATGTCATTCAGAATTTATCGTACATATATTAAACAAAATCTAAATATTATGCCAATCAATGTGAGTGAATTGAAATCGAAATTATTTAGTGCAAGCGCTAATTTTTTAAGATTCTATATAGTGTTAATTGCATCGGCAAAAAATATGCCTCCCAAACGTTCGTATAGGGGTGGGGTGGGGGTTTGAGTGAAGGTGGTATGTACAAACTCGGAAACGACTAATTCGACTTCGATGGGCTACCACCGAGCGGTATGAAGGGGAAGGGTGGTGGGAGAAGTTAGTGGTGACATGTACAAATAATCAAAGCGACCCATATTAGTGTCGAATGCACAATTTTCGGCGTCTGTAATATAAAGAATGACGCTCCCGATGCCATTAAATAATTTGATGATAATACTCTGGCATGAAAGGGATGGGGATGGGGGGGGGGACTGTTTGAGAATCTATAGTTTTCGGTGTCGCTGGGAAGAATAATGACACGCTCGATTCCGTTAGATACTGCGAAAAGAAAACACCCCTAGGCGTGGGGGTGGAAAGGAAATAACAAAAAAAAAAATAATCGAAATCGACCGATGTCAACGTAGAATTCATAGTTTTTGGGGTGTCTGAGATGAACAATCACACTCTAAATGTCGTTGAATACTATGCAGTCGAGACACATGTAGCATTCTTAGAATGAAGTGAAATGTAAAAATAATCGGAAACGACACTCTCCGAAAGTTCGAGCAACGCCGGGCATATGCAGCTAGTATTTTATAAAAAAATGGAGAGAATATTACTTGCGAATATTTAAACTATAACAATTAACTAATTAACAACTCCGATAGTAATCGTAATTTGGAAAGTGTGTTAGTTTTATTGAAAAACTGCTGAAAAACGGAGGAAAAATTAATGGAACGGATTCAATTTAGATTTTAATTAACTTAAAAATATCGCCCGGTACTAATATGGCAAACAAAAAACAAGTGCTGACAAATTAATGTTAAACTCAATTAGCTAGATAGTGAGGGAACAAATTTGTTCGCTCACTGCCCCATCATTTCCCTCACTTAGGGCCTCACTAAGATCTTTTCCGAACGCTACCTCCAGAGATGGGCATTTTTTATTCGAATAAAGATAAAAGCTAAAAACTCAAATAAATTGAAAAATAGAATAAAAATTTATTTGATTATAAAAATTATTTGCTATTTGTAGAATTATTCGCAAAAAATTATCTGTTATTTGGTGCTTTTTATTCGAATTTCAAATAATTATTTTTTATTCGATTATCAAATAATTATTCGATAGTTGATGTCTTTTTATAGAATAATTATTATATTAAACGTAACATAACTGAAGGTTAACCATAAAAATAGTGCGAAAGAACTTAGTGTTTCAGATAGCAAATTTTACCTATCATTTAAAAAGGCATCATGTAAATTGTAATTAAAGTGCTAGTGTATATGAAAACAAACCATTCTTGAATTTACCTGAAATTAGGAATTATAATTTAAAAAAGCTAATGTATTTGTAAACCCCCGCGAATCAATTGATTATATATTTTTCTCATTCAATTGACGCTAAAATTATTCTATACAAACCCAATTAATTTGCTTTCAAGGTTTCACAAATACTTAATTGGAAAAAATTACTTAAATCTAAAAGATCGTAACATAACAAGACAGTTAATTTCTTGAGTACGAGACACCTTGTGATATGAAATGCGTGTACCAAGAAATAATTTTTTGAAATTTAACTAATGGACACCAACAACAAATAATTATTCCATAAAGAGACATTAACTACCAAATATTATTTGATAATCGAATAAAAAATAATTATTTGAAATTCGAATAAAAAGCACCAAATAACAGATAATTATTTGCGAATAAGTCATCAAATAACGAATAATTATTTGATTATCGAATAATGCACGATCGAATAACAAATAACTATTTGAAATTCGACTAAGGAGCACCAAATAACAAATAATTATTTGCGAATAACTTAAAATAAATTGAAAATCAAATAAAAATTTATTCGAATAATTTTTTATTCGATTTTAAAAAAAATCTTTATTTGATTGAAAATTTATTCGAATAATACCCATCACTGGCTACCTCTACGTAGCCCCTCAGTATATCGAACGAAATGTGTTTTATTGTGGACTCAAAAGCCACTTCTTAGCCTTAACTATTTGAAATTTTTCCTAAAAGCAATAAACGAATTACAATTAAATTGAATTACTAACATCGACTTCCTGAGATCAACTGTATCTAAAATTACTTTAAATCTTTAAAACCCTTCGCCCTTCTTTTGGGCATTTTTAACTAATATCCAAAAATAGCAGCAATAAATTCAAGGTTTCTGTCTGACCCGAGGTCAGAAGAAATAATCCTCGTAAACTCAATGACATGAGAGTTCCCCTTAAGTTCTTGAGCGTGCAATTACATTCCCAGAGCTGAGTTTACTTTGCCATAATTTGTGCCTTTGTGACATCCTTTTGTTAACAGATATCCTCATCAAGGATAAGGGTGACTTTTTCACAGTCATTTCCGTTTTTTGTTCAATTTTCCGGGAGTTATACCTTTTCCTGGCAAAAATATAATATGTTTCCACTTTTTGTGTCAGACAAATATCATCCAACCCAAGATATATAGATCGACCTCCCATGGTCCGTGATGATTTTTGGAAGGGAACACAATCGAGAACAATTTACGAGGATCTTGCGAGGTTTATGATTGTTTATGGATGCAATAAGTGTCTTAAGACAAAATCTGTGACGGAAAACGCAATCAGTTTCAGGAATGCTATACAATTTTAATGTTTTTCACATTAAACTCATAGCGAATGAAATGCATAAACTTCTGAACCAGTTTTCACCTTTGAAACGTTGCAATCTCAAAACACATTTCTTACAGCTTCTGGTTTTTGTCGTGTGATGTAAGAAATTGATTAACTGTTATCAAATATTAAAAATAACAACATGCAAACAAGCATAGCCTATGCCATACCAATGCTCATTGCTTTCAACATTTTAATAAAGGTACTCATGCGAGGAGATTGAAGTATAGCTGTCATTAACGATTCTTGACATTTTAATAAGTGCTTATTTCGCCGTGGGTTTTATTTAACATTCGAAATTATCATACTTGCAACAATTTACTTAATGATTCATTAATTGTCACGAAGAGAATTAATTATAATTTATTTAATCTTGTTTAAATTAATTCTAACTCTTACACTAACTTCCTTCTGAATGTATTTATCAGAAACAATTATCAATTGCTGAAACATGCGAAAATGAAAATATAAAAAATATTTGAAAAAACACTTCCAAGGGATATCAAAGGGATAAATATAGAGCAGGAAAGCAAAACGCACAACCTCAAATTTTGTGATTACTCCCTCCACGGGGAAAAAAATTCTAAAATTAAATTTATTCTCATATTAGCAATGAAAGTTATGCGCCATATAACTAAAACAGAATCATTCAAATCGGTCTATGCGTTAAGAAGCTGACATCTACCCCCTCCTCCACTAGAACCCCAACTGTCGCGGTACCAATGGGAGAACATACTCTATACATCAGAGAAAGAATCAACCAAATCGGTCTCCGCGTTACGAAGTTAGATTACCCATCCCCCTCCCCTCATTCTTGGATGATTTTCTTCCATTATTAGCAATGGGGGCTCACATTCTATAAAACAAAAGAAGAAGATAGGTTCCAGCCCAACAATCGAAAAGATTTTTGCATGGTACAAATCGGGGAACATAATCTACGATTCAAAAAAAGAATCATCCAAATCGGGCCACGCCTTACAAAGTTAGGCTACCCCTTTACCGACTTCTACCCCCTACTGACTTCTAACTTAGAAGTAATTCTACTCCTTTACAAGACACTCCTTAGAAGTTCTAAGAATATGAAAATTTCAGGCTTTCGAGTCGGTCATCTTATATTATGCAGTCAATGAGCCGGGATTTTAGCCCAAAAACGCAATAAATTTGGCCACTTGCAAGATCAACTCCTTCCCCCTTTTCGGAGTCACTGAACCCATATACTTTAGTAGAACAAGTTTTTATCCGTGCCCACCCCCTCAAACGGCTAAAAGCTACCTCTTTTCTGTTTGCCCGAAAAAGCAATCTGTAAAAGTGATCGATTACGTAGGGAATAGGACAGTTCTCTAGGCAAAACTTTGGAAGCAAGTTCAACACTGTCTATCTTTCCCTGCAGAAGCTGATGCAAAAATATCAAATCTGCAACCCAACGTCGCTTCTCGAGTGTAATAAGCTGCAGTAACCCTAAGCGCTTCTCATAAGGTGGTAGAATAAGAGGGTCATTCCAAGGCAAAGAACGCAGGGCCGATCGCACAAATCTACGCTGGACGGACTCGATACGTTTAATGTGGGATCCGTAAAACGGAGACCAAACCTGACTAGCATATTCAAGCAGTGGTCTAACCAGTGACTTGGGCTTGGAAGTTCCTAGGACCAACGAAGAATAAATCCCAGCATAGAGTTTGTCCTAGCAACGACGTTATTATTATGGGAGATGAAGTTCAATTTACACTCCCAAGTCCCTCACCCTTTCCACCCGTTTTATACCGGTACTCTCAAACACGTACTGAAAAGTATGGAAGCTGCGAGACCTCGAAAAGGACATAACCTGACATTTTTCAATGTTCAGCTTAAGATTGTTGTTGCAGCACCACTCATAGAAAATGTGCAACTCTGATTGCAAAATCTCACAATCAGCATTAGATTTGATTGGGAGAAAAATCTTAATATCGTCAGCATATATAAGAATTGTACATCTTTGAAGCAAATACGAAATATCATCAATAGACAATATGAATAACAATGGACCCAGATGGCTGCCCTAGGGAGCGCCAGAATGAGCCACAAAATCATCAAAGAGTGCACTACGAAAACGTACTCTATAAGTCCTATTAGATAAATACGACCTAATCCAAACAATAAGGGAAACCCAACTTAGCCAATTTAAAAGCAATGAAAGAGTGAGACAACCTATCAAAGGCCTTACTGAAATCAGTGTAAATACAGTCAGTCTGGCAACCATCCGTGAATCCACCCACAGTGCAGGAAGCAAACTCGACCAACTTTGAAACCGTGGACCTACCCTGAAGAAAATCATGCTGCCTAGGGGAGATTAAGTCTTTACACACTTCGAATAATTGGGAATGTATTAACAGTTCGAAGAGCTTAGGGATACAGGATAATTTAGCAATCGGCCTGTAATTGGAAATGTCTCTTCTATTGCCACTCTTGAAAATAGGAATTAAAAAGGATATCTTCCAGAGTGCCGAGAAATGGCCCCGCGAGAGCGACTTCCTGAATAGAAACAGCAAAGGCCATAATAACACCGAAGAACATTTCTTTATGCCTGCAGCAGGAACCCCGTCAGGACCACTAGAAAAGTCAGTTGGAAGCGGAGTAATATGCTTCAACAAGATCTCCTCCGTGATAGATGGAACTAATACCATGGGTAAAATTCGGCTAATTATGTGCGAAAAGTTTTCACTATCCGGGTTGAAATCAGATGATTCAAATGCACCCTTAAAAGACTCAGCAAATAAGTTTCAGATAATATTAGAATTATTACTAGAAATCCCCCCGAACTCCATTGTCAATGGATAGTTATCGACCTTTTTCTTCACGTTGATATATTCAAAAAATGCACGGGCGTCAGAGAATAATCTGTTCTTTAAACTTTGAAGTTATTCTTCATAGAGAGAGCGAGAACGGCTGTTCAGAATGTTCATGGCAAATACTAAATTCTTGCCAGGAGTCAACACTGCCAACACGAAGGTACCTTTTCCAAAGTATGTTCCTCTTATTCCTAAAAGACTTCAATTATCTGTCAAACCAGGGAGGAGCGGAGTCTCTACCCCTAACCCGAACTAAGGGAACAACCCTCCCAAAAGCTTCATACAAAACGTCGTAGAGACCTGATACGTTACTGTCGATATCGTCACCAAATAAGCAAGTCTGGAAGTCTATCTCATCAAGATAATCGTTCAATGCCTCAAAATCGGCCGCTTTAAAGTTAAAATGATATTGGCTATCGAGGTTATCGACAAGCACATCCAACAGACAATGAAAAGCAACCAGCAGTGCGGGGTGAAAGACGTCAAGATTTGTCAAGGCAAGGAGGCTGGGTTCAATAAAAGTGAGCGTGGAGTTCGTAGAGAACACCAGATCAAGCTGTGTTCACATATTATTACTCACATTACTCATTTGGCATAGCCCCAAGCCAGCCAAGGTGTCGAGGAATAACGATTGTCCTTCTGTCAAGTCATGGGGAAGAAAGCTATCGTCATCATCATCCACTAAATATCGTACATTGGGTAAGTTAAAGTCCCCCACTAGAATAATTTCATCCTTAGAACCCAATCGATCATAGATGTAGTTAATATGCTTAATGAGAATATCATACTGACTCTGACCATTACTATCAACGACATTAAACGCATCAGGAGGTATATAACAACAAATCAAGAAGAGGTTCCTCGAATCAAATGAAATTTTTACTGAAACTTGTTCCAGCTCCAGTTGGTCAGAAAATGAGGGAATGTCAAAATGATTAGTATTAAGAAAATTCCTGCAAGAACCCCACAGGCAGCATGCCTATCCCTACGGAAAACCTGATAAGAGCCATTAAACAGTTCCACATCCGAAATACCCTGGTGTAACCACGTCTCAGATAAAGCTATCACATCAAAATCGCAGTTGGTAGATGAGAAATAAAAATTATTTGTTTTTGGTCCTCAGTCCTCTCACATTCTGGTAGTAAAGAGAGAGCTTGTCCTGTTTTTTGAACTAGGAGACTGAGCTGCTCCTGATCCGGTGCGGCGGCGAGAATTATGCACGAAGACCTTACAAAAAACATCCTCAGGCCAGAAATTATTACTGAGCAGAGCATCAGCCACCTGAGTTGGAGTCGACAACAAGAAAGATGCGTAAGACTTTGACTGCCCACTTATTTTCCCACAGAATACTTCAGACGTGTCAACACTCGTATACTGAAGGAAACGCAATATTTGGTCACAAGAGGTTCCAGGTGTTAGACGAGAGATAAAAATAGACCTCGGACGAGGAACGGCGGCGAGTCCAATATCATCAACACTAGACTCGCCAATGTTTGAGGGCATGACGGTAGGAATCGTATCATTACTACCGCTTCCCCTCACTACCCCCATTGATGTCACTAGACCCACCAGCAGTGACAACCGGACCAGGAAGACCATAATCCGCCACGGAGCACTCCACACCTTCCTTCACCCTCTCAGGCGAGGAGTTGTTAACCCCAAAACTAACCTTACCTTCCGTCTCGGATTTAGGCTGAACGTCGGCACAGGGTACAACAGAGGGTGGCGGCTTGAAAGCAACATCAAAGCACGAAGACAGGGCTTCTAAGTCGAATGCCACAGAGCCCAGCAGCTCAGAGTTGGCAGAGACAACCGCAGACCAGATACCAAGGTCGCCCTTCACATGCTTGACGCCGCGACGGATGTCCTTAACTATGTGGATGGCAGGTGAAGGACCCGCAGGAAGAAGCGGATTAGAATCAAAAGCAGAGAACGTTGACTGAATATCCTCGAGTGAACCGGACAGCGCTAGAATGCGGCAGGACATCTCGCGCGACCTCTCCAAAAGGATGCATGAATTAGATTCGACCCTGTCAACGACACCCGACAGCCTATCCATCTTGGTGGTAAGGAACCCATATCTGCCCATTTCAGAAAAAAGAGGTAAAAGTTTCAACTTCCATGTCATGGGAGGGCAGTGTCAACACTAGAGGGTTGTCATAAGCTTCCTAGCCTACTCACCTTTATTATTATTCTGCTCGTATTAATTTTTCATCCTTTTCCCTGTGCACAACCATTGCCAAGCATTATTATAATTATTGTTGATGCGTGACAGTGTAGGTTTCTGGCCGTTGGGGGGTAGAAAGGGTTAAAGTCATCTGAAATTATATATTTTTTTGTAATCAGCATCTTCTGCATCGCCTGGGAGAATAAAATGGACTCCCAAGCATAGTAATGGTCATATCCTTGCATTATTTTTCTTCCTTTGTTATCTCCCGGTCAAATCATCAACAATTTCCATCAAAAATTATGTTGTCGCGCGGTCGTTCCCGAAAACCGAAAAAGGTTTTTGGCCATTTGTGTAGGTGGGCACAGTTAAAAACCTTTTTTTTACTATGATATTCGGATTCAGCGACCCAAAAAACGTGGGGAGGAGCTGATCTTGCAGCTGGCCAAATTTATTGCATACTCGTCCGACTTTACTATATTACTGGTTGGCAGATTTCTATTTTCCATTGTATTTTTGGTTTTTTAAACAAACTTGTTAGGGTAGAAATATATCCGACATTTTTTAACAATCACTTTATTATAGTACAACTCAGCCCACATGCCTTTGCATTTCCTGTCCTAAAGTCCTGTCATGATGGCTACTGGCATCCTGTAATACCTGCTTTTTTGCCAAGGATCTGTCCTGCACCCTGAGTGATCTGCGAAATATGAATTGACTTAGTACACTCAAACTCTAATTATATAAAAACTCTCTCTGGTTCATACGCAATTCTTGTTTACAACTTTTTGTTACAACTTTTACAATTTTTCCGTACCAAAAATAACCACACTTTGCTACAATGTAATTAAAGTCACTCATTAATTCAAAATTAGCTTGAACGATCTTTTTTTAATTTACCAATATTTCCTTGAACTTTATTTTTGCAACAATCACCGCCTCGCCTCGGCTGTGTAACACTTGACCAATATAAATAAAAACTGACGTGTTTACATTAAAATGTTATTGACCACTCGCTAGATACGACCTTCAATGGGCAAACGGCCAAGATTTATTTGCTTACCCTGTACCTCTTGTATGGATAAAAAAAAAATCGTTTCCTTAACATCGCCAAATATCAATTGACAGTCGACTGTAGTCCGAACGTCTGGAAGTAATGTAATATTTATGAAAGCGACTCAAATAAGACCAAGGTAGTCTGTAACGTGCCCAAAATTCTCCACTACCTGTTATCATAGAATATTAATGTGTCAGCGACTGCGATTGCGACTGTAGATCGGCACTGGAAGGCCACATTACCTATCCACCACACGTGGGTTGAGTCAGCTGATCGACGTCATTAAATAATAACAATAATGTCAACGTCGTCATTAATTACATTTCCTACTGCACTAGAATTTCTACGAAATAGCTCATGTGCTTTATATTTTCGACTCTACCTCAGTGATCTTTAAGTAGCTCTTAATCATCTTTAAAGAAGGCCCGTTTCTTAAGTAGTAAACCTGTTAAGTCTTTGGTAAATAACACACGCTACCGCGATTAATTGCAAGAAATACAATGAGTTGCAACGCGATCGTGGGTATTAAAACAAGACTATGTTTATACAGAGCACAACTTTGTTATGCAAACATTGCGTTACGTCGACTCGGTTGGCAAACAAAAAACGGATAGACGTGTATTAAAATGTTTCCAACCGGTAATAGCCCTTGGCATCTATTCCATTTGTGCAAGCGTTAATTCAATGCAGCCATCTTGGTCATTTCCATTGAAAAGTGATCATTCTTAAAAATACGATCAGTGATTTAAAACGTTGCAGCTCCCACTTATCATGTAATTAATCTAGACTCGATTACTGTTTCTACTAAACACTTTGAGCTCAAAGATCTATAGGTAAGATGTACGTCACTGGTCCATTCCCACATTTCCACCGGTGTAGAGTCAACTTTCTTCTTGCGATCATAGCATAAACGTTCAGCAGCACACTATCAACTTGAGCTACACTTCACACAGCAAGTACTTAAGCCTAAAACACTTGAAAGACCGGCACGGCCGGTTGCATCCCTGGCACGATCAGTACAATCTCAGCCTTCGTTCAAGTAAGACGTGCACCAGATCTAAGAATATTTCTTAAACAAGTGTGGCATATGATAAATCGACAAGAAGTTATTTGGCCAAAATATGGATCGTCTGGCGAATGAAATATCTTTTCAGATTCCATCGAACACGAATCTTGAAACTTTCTCTGCCTTTCCATTGACGATAAATGAAAGTGTTTACGGTGGTGATATTAAGGCAGGTGATGGGATCGTGCAGAAGATAAGTGAAAAAATTAGTCGCGGCTTAACCGTCAGTGATGTGAATATGATTCGAAATCAAGTGGTTTTGAATACAAGCAGTTTCGGAGCGGACGAGTGGCAAAAACAATTGGAGTACGATCGCATTATGAACGAAATCTGGATTGGAATTGTTTTGACACTGATTGTCATCTCAATGGTTTTCTGCATTTGTTCGTGTTTTCTGTATCATCAGTTCAGGCATTGGAAACAAAATTGTAAGTATATTTTCGGAATTGTTGTGTAGTTTTTCGAGTGATTTGTTTGTCGATTACAGTGATAAAAAAGTTTTTCAATCGACCTTTAATATTATTTCTTCAAAAGCGATTGAAGATTATTTTGGTGGTGCACAAAGCGCTTAGCCTCTTAATAGTGCTCATAAAATTATTTCTGAACATGTTTTTGCAAAGATTTTCGTATCTTTTTTGATAACCTTTTGATTAACTGCACGCCTGCCGGCAACAATTTGTTTTTTCCTTATCTTTTGATGGAACGTTTTCGTCATAAAATAATCAGATATTAAAAATGTAAACAACTTTTAAAATGCTTTAAGTGAACCATGCCTATGTCTTGAGCACAAGTTTTTGTAAAATCCGGACCCCAAGCATGGAAAAATTTGCGATTGTTTACTTTACAGATCGATTTCCAGACTGATCTGTATAATCTTTCTATTAGAGAGTACCTGGCCTCAATTACTGAAGAGAGCAATGGAATTTAAAGTCGAAGGTTTCTTGAATACAGCTCAAGCAAGGATTGAGATATTCGGTTCCGGAAGCCAATGCTTCTAGGACATTTTCATGTAAACGCGAAGACCTTATTGTTGGAAGTACTTTTATGTGCTGAAGCCAACAGTTACTTGAAAATTAAGGTCGACTTAGTTTTATTACGGTCATGTTTTCTTCGAAAATTTCGACATTTTTGCTGTTTCTTTCTTTTATTGCTTTTTGATATGCCTACTCCATTAAAGTTTTGTAATAACGATAATGTTATGTAACTGCTACCAAAACTGAACTGAAAACGTTAAGATGTTAGTGAATACAAGGAAAAGGTTATCAAGGCTAAGTGCTCAGCTCCTGTGGATCCTTGTGATTATCGACCAATAAGTTTGCTGTGTGCTTTCTCGGAAAAGTTCTGGAAAAGCTATTATACAGACAAATCCTTCACTACATTAAGTCAGGCAACGTTTTATCAAAGTGGCAAACTGGCTTCCGTGCTGGTCATAGCTGTGAAACTGCTCTGTTGAAAGTGTCCTCTGATATCCGCCAGTCGCTTGACAATGACCTAATGACAGCTTTGGTACTCCTAAATTGCACAAAAGCCTTTCATTCTGTGGACCATAGTTTGATTAAATCGAAACTCCAGAAAAATTTTAATTTTTCAGCTTCTGCCACTAAAATTATTGGTGATTTCTTGTCTGGCCGTACTCAGCAGATGTTGGTTGAGGGAAAGAGTTCAGGGATGGTCAATCTTGTTAGTGGAGTGCCTCAGGGTTCGATTCTTTGACCTCTTCTATTTTGTTTATTCATTAATGATCTCCCTGATGTTATTGAAGATGTGACCATTCATCTGTATGCTGATGATGTTCAAATATATTTGTCCAGGCCCATTGGTCTAGTGGAGAATTGTATTTTTCGATTCAACAATGACTTGAGAAATATTTCTTCGTGGGCAAGAAGTAATCGTCTCATATTAAACCCCCTTAAGTCACAATGCTTGTTTTTCTACAGAAATGATCTCGATTTAATGTGTGTTCCTGGTGTTCATCTCAATGGCCTAAGTGTACCTTATGTGAGCAAGGTGAAAAGTCTTGGAGTGTACTTTAGCAGTAAGATGGAGTGATGTGATCATGTAAGTTATACCTTACAGAAAATTTATGGTGGGCTACGGCAGCTTCGGCTGTCTGGAAGCTTACTTTCTATTGATCTTAAATTAAAACTTGTTAGGTTGTTGTTGATTCCCTATTTTACCTACTGTAGAACAATTTACCCAGAACTTGATGCTGAATGCAACCGTAGAATTAATTTCGCATTTAATGACTGTATCCGATTTGTTTATAGTTTGAGGCGGCACGATCACGTTTCTCACTATATAAGTTCTCTAATTGGGTGTCCAATAAAGACGTTAGAGCGTTGCTATTTTTGTTACTTACTTGTTTCGAAGTCACCTTCTTATCTCTATAAACACTTGCACTTTCTGCATTCATCCCGTCACGTTGGTCTCCGTATTCCTCCCACGCGGTTTATCGTTGGGCAGCGTTCTTTTTATGTTGTCATTTCTCGCCTATGGAATTCTCTTCCTATTAATGTAAGGAGGACGAGCAGGACATCTGAGTTTAAAGGCATGTTGAAGCGGTATTTCTTTTCGTGACTTTGGATTGGTTTTGCTGGGGCTGCAGTTTGCTATTCTCTCGTTGTACAGGGTTTTTAGTTTTTTTAGCTTTTGTTCTCTCTTCTTTTCTTTTTAATTTGATCTGCTTTTGTGAATTTTGCGTCAGGATAACTTGATCATACATACAGATATTTGGATTTTTCTTTAATAATTTTGTTATAACTACTGATAAGGTGTTTTTTTTATATAGAACTTTTCCTAGCTTTGTAGTGTACTATACTATAAAAAGATATTAATCTTGTGTATACTTGCCTAAATAAATTAATATTTTTATTATTAATTTGTGTGAAACTACCACTATAAATAACTTAGAGAATCAAATCAAGACATTAGTCGGCGTTATTCTAATATCAACAAGACATTCACAAAAGAACACCAAAAATTGTAATTTAAGTTCAATTCAATTCAATTCAATACTATTTTATTTCAGTACATTTAAGTTGACAAAACTAAAATGTACAAAAAATCAAATTCAAAAATCCATTAACTTTACAAAAGATGTAATAAAAAGGAAAGACTGAAAAATAAATTTGTTACAAAAAAATGCTAATAAGAAACTGTTCTGTTGAAATAACTTAAATTTCTCCTTCAAAACTGCCATCGACAAAGAGAAGAGAGAAAAAAAATTAAAGAATAAAAAAATCTCTGATCGCATGAACAAAGAATGATCCTTTCGACTGCAAGACCGTGAATCTAGGTAGATTTAGTGATTTTGTCCTTGACGAGGTTGCAAAAGAAAGCTTGCTAAAGAGATACTCCGGCCGCCCAGACGTCATCAAATTACGAAGGAAAACCTCTATACGATATTTAATGAATTGGTTTAAACTACAACCGAAAAGCGTACTAGAAAAAGAGGACACGTGATCGGAACGACATAGTTTATATACGTATCGTACACAGAAATTGAATGCTACATTAAGTTTGCGGGAAGACTCAGGATCCAAACAACCATAAATCTCCACCCCAAACATTATCAGTGGAATTAGCAGAGACTTAATCAACTTTAGCCTTGTTAATTGTGGAGTAAATGATGCAGAAAACCAAAGACTGCATAGTCCACCATAAATTTTACCAATAATTGAGTCAACATGGTGCTCCCAGAACAGTGTTTTATTCATGATTAGACCCAGGTTCCTGACAACATTTACGAAGTTTATAACAGAGTTATTAAGCAGAATGGGTGACAGTTCTTGTGTATCTAGTGCTCTTTTATATATGATAATAGCCTGAGATTTCCTTTCATTAAGTATTAATCCATTTGATTCCGCCCACGCCCAAACGGCTTGCAGATCCTCATTAATTCTGGACACTCCATCCTCAAGGGGCCCTATTACTCGAGAAATATATATCTGTACATCATCCGCATACATAATGATCTTTTAAAACTTTAGGCAACTTGACAGATCATTGATAAACATGGAGAACAAAAACGGTGAGAGTATGGACCCCTGAGGGACGCCACATAAGACCCGACGTGGGTGGGAGAAAGTTTCTCTTAACTTCACCACTTGAGACCGGTTACTGAGAAAGTTAGATATGAGTTTGATAGCCAGATGGGAAAAGTTAAAGTTATCTTCAAGCTTTCGGCACAATGTAATATGAGGTACTGAGTCAAAAGCCTTCGTAAAATCGAGTAGCACCAAAATAGAAGCCATGTGTTGGTCTATTCCAACCCTAATATCGTCAGTGGGACCAATATGGGCACTTGTACAGCTGTGGTCAGGACGAAAGCCTGATTGCCAAGGAATTAGAAGATTTTCAGTTGCGACATAATCCATCATCTGACAGTTGAGTTTTTCAAAAAATTTTGAGAGGTATGGGAGAATACTGATCGGTCGGTAATGTTCTGGAGATGAACCTTGCTTTTATTCAGGGATGGGAATAACAATTGCAGTTTTCCATTGAGTGGGGAAACTAGAAGAGGAAATGCAGGTATTTAAAGATGTGGGTAATGGCCGGAACAACATAAGGAAGAATCAGTTTAAGGAAACGCGCAGAGATTCCGTCCGTACCAATAGCATTAGATTGTATATCAACAGCAGTATTGAAAACCTCATCATCTGTAACACCACGGAAGTTAAACTCTCTGCCTTCAGCATCAGAGTCAAAAGTGTCAGTCGAAGAACCTATTAAAGGTAACCGAGAGCTGGGACTGACAATGAAATGTGAGTTTAATTCGTTTGGGTCAAGGTCGCACTCCACGTTTCTAGGTTTTCCAACTCCAATCTCTCGTAAGTTCTTCCAAAGCGCGAACAGTTGCTGTAGTTAAATTCCGAGATCTGCGGAAGCGCTCTTTGCTCTCAACCGTCCTATTACGCTTCCAGACATAATATAGGTAATCGCGCTCAGAGATAAACCTCAAAACTCGATTATTAAACCAGGGAGGACTTCTATTATCCGATCTTGTGCGAAAAAGGACGCATTTTTCATAAAGATAATTAACATTTGCGTTGAAAAACTCAACCTGATGCACAGGATCAGGCATTGAAAAAACTTAATACCAAGGAAGACCGACTACTTCACTCATAAGTTCCTCGGCATTGACTCGGTTATAATCCCTATAACTGAATGAGGTGTTACACTGAAGTGAGGGTTGGAGTTCGTAGGTAAGAAAAATAAAATCATGCCCCGACATGCCAGGTACGGATAATTGGTGGTAAAATAAAACTTTTTCAAGATTAGTCGTGAGGAAAGCATCAATAAGAGTTGCAGTCTCTCCTGAGAAATGGGTTGGCTCGCTACGGACATGTGGAGTCCTGCACCGAGTACATCGCTTAAAAAGGAGAGGCAATAACGTCTTGACTCAATAGATTCTTATTAAGGTCGCCTGCAATTATCAAGTTATTGTACCGAGAGCTCAGTTCACTAAAGCTGTTGAAAAGTGGTTCGATGTGTTTATTTCTATGCGGGTTGTATGCGCTGAATACCGTAATTTTTTCTGAGTGACAATTTACCTCAACTGCCACGTAGTCACATAACCCTATCGTTGACCCCTCCACCATATGCACGTTGAGCGAAGTTCGAGCAAGAATTGCAACTCCCCCACCGCGAGCGACAGCACGGTCCTGACGAAAAATCTTGTAGCCACTAATACCTAACCTTATGGCTTAGAATTTTTCAAAAACTTATTCTGAAACAGCTCGAGTTATGTATCTAAATACTAATAAAGAATATAAGCGACTTTGTGGTAAAAAGAAGAGAGCATATCATGAAAACATCGCTGAAAGTTTGGATGCAGTAAAGAATTCTGGAGAGTGACGGCGTATAGCAGGGGATTTGCGAGAAAATCCATGTGTTTATACTGCTCCTATACTGTATGCTTCTCCAAATACGACGGACCCTCTGCTCGATAGTCAGATTGAAATGTATGATCTGATTACTGTTCTTGAAAACTTAAAAGATAATAAGGCTCCTGGACTAGACCGCGTCCCATATGAATTTTTAAAAATGCTCCGAATTCATTCCTTCAGTATCTTCTCAGAGCGTTCAATGATATCTTTGAAATTTGCCCGACAGTTTTAAAAGATCGGTATTGTTTCTGATATTAATAGGCCAGAGAATTATAGGGGACTGTCGTTTCTGGATGCAGTAGTCAAGATATTCCTTGGGATCATCTACAATAGGCTGACGAATTGGGAACAACAGCACAGAATATTGTCAGAAAGCCAAGCAATACAATACAATAGGATGAAAATCTACGCGTTTTTTGTTGATATTAAAGCAGCATTCGATACCATCTCAAGGAATGCACTTTTTTATAAGTTACTGAATTGTGGATTGTCTTCTACCGGGGATACCAGAGCTCAAATTTGGAATGGAACAAATCTCTCTAACAGCTTCAGTATTAATTCCGGCGTAAAACAGCGTTGTATTCTGAGTCCTTTACTATTTGCTCTCTATATTGACGATCTTGTTGATCATTTGTGACAAGGTTTTAATATCAGCGATATAGAGGTGAAGGTGCTAATGTATGCAGACGAGATTGTTTTGCTCTCGGATGATCCACTTAAGTTGCAGAGTATGATAAACAGACTGGACGAATTTGGGGCCTCTCGTAGTTAATTTGGATAAATCCAAAGTAATGATCTTCCAACGGGGAGGAGGAGTTAAAAAGGCATCGAAGAAATGGTCATTTCGAAGTGAAGCTATTGAGGTGGTAAAAAAAACGTCTATCTTGGCGTAATGTTGACTCCGAAGTTATCCTTTAACGAACATTTGAAGCTTCGCTTGACCTCTGCTCAAGTCAGCCTTAATTGTACTTGGGAGACCTTTCTTCGAAAGAGGATGATAAAACATTCTGAAAAAGTTAAACTATTTAACGCTGTTAGTAGTCAAAAAGTCTGGGGGCATCTGCAATATGAAGAGGTCGAAAAGCTACAACGCCTTTTTTTTGAAAAAGTTATTATATTTACCGCAGTTCACTCCTAACTATGCCCTTTCTGTGGAAACAGGTTTACAGGATCTTTACATTTACACACAGCAATGTCATTTTAGGTTTATCTGACGGACGTTATTTCTTTACGACTCTGATAGACTCCCACATAAATTAACGCGCATTATTATCAAAAAAAATATATTTTGGTGTGAAGTTTGGGGTGATCTCGCTGAAAAGCATAATCTTCCCTCTAACCTTTTGCAGGGTGATGAAAACGTAATAGTTGAATGGCTTTACAAAATTATAGTGACATAGGACAATTAATTGAAAAATAAAATATTTAGAAAGGGCAAGCAGCACTATTAGGCATGAATTGTATAACAGATTAAATTTTTCCTCTGAAGAAAATTATTTTAAGAATAAGTATGCGTTAAAAAAAATCATAATGAAATATAGATTCAGCGTGGTTACTCTTAATGCTAGCCCATGGAAAAGGGAGGGAAGTAGCCTGTGCACCTTATGCAACATGAACGAGGATAAAAGTCTGTATCATTTCCTGGGCGTATGCCCAATATTAGCTGAATTTCGCAATGAAATATGTGAATAAAAGGTTCTCTCTGAAGGTGAAGTTATGGAAATTCTCAATGGCACAAATGATTCAAAAGATCTTTACTCTTTCGTCACGAAGACTTGGAAATATAGGTCAATTCTAATCAATGAATATAATAACTGAATTAAGTTTTCTCTTTCTCTAAAAGAAACAAATATGGGTCCTAATTTCACATATATTATGATTGTCCTGTGTTTCTTTTCATTCTATGAAAATAATTTTTTGTTTTCTTAGTAATACGTAGTGGAGTGAGTGATAACGTTTTGGTATTCTATCACGAAAGACCATGGTCGAATCCCACCGGCGAAAATGGTTCTTTTCTTTTAATAAAAGATTACTTAAAAGGCCTATTACTTTTGGGTTAGTTTGAAACCTAACGTAATTTGTAAGTGCACTTGCAATCGTAGTTATAGTGTTCCAGTAGAATTGGGTTGATATTTTATAATTCTTTGTTTTATAATAAGATGCAGTACAGTGCTTTATTGCAAGGAAGAACTCATTTCGAATAGAATGGTAACTAAACCTAAGAAACTTTCACTTCGATTAACTTAAATTTATGTATATCTTCATTAAGGTCAGTTTTTTAACTGCCTTGTGCCAATTGATTCAAAATTCATCAACAATTGCGAAATTTTTGTGAATTTTTTTCATTTTTTATTCGAAGCATTCGTTTTTCTCAATTAATACGTGTCATCCCTCACGTTTCGTTAAATTGCGAAGCCAATATTGCTTGCATAACATGATCGTAGCCAAAATTAAATTCTTTCCATATAACGCTAGCAATAAGACATTAGCAACGTTTTTGACTAATCGTCTATAAATCTAATACCTGAGTAGCACGGTGTTAATTTAACGTAATTACCGGTACATTTTCCGCTGATTAGGTATGTACAAAAGTGAAACTTTTGTTAAAAAACAAAATCACCTACAAAGCCTACAAAGAGGTGATCATAGCTTAAACAACAATATACACGTTTAATTTTAATTATGTTTTGTAGCGAGCCAGTTACTTTTTGCAGTGACAATAATTAAGCCAGCCCGAGACGAAGTTTTAGGTGTCTGTTTGCCATCCTTCGTGAGATACCGAATATAATATATAAATTCTATTCAAAAGGAGATATCCTATAGTGTTCTTTAAGGTATCGAAACCGCAAGATTTGTTTCATTCTACAGTTACGATACCAGAAAGATACCTAAGAGGTATCTGCGGCGACTTTTAGAAATTTTTTGAGTGATCCATTAAAAAAGGGGGCAGACCCAGTCAGAATTTTGAAAAAGAAATTCTGCATTTTTGAATTTTCTCAAAGTAGAATATTTCAAAAGTATTCTTTGAAAATGTCAGACAAATCTGACCTCTATTTATGGAGATATGTAATATCGTATATTTATGAAGATATAAATATAGTAATAGTAATAGTAATTTATTTGGCCTGTATACAAAGATTGAAATCTTTTACAAAGGTATACTTTAAAACTTATGGAAAAATTTACTTGGAAAAACGTCAGATATCACAGTGAATTAAAATTAAACATTAATAAAGAAATATGCAAAAAAAAAAAACTAGTATAAACTGAGCTGACAGAAGACTGTGTTCATCCCTGAATCATAAATTCGTCGCAGTAAATTGCCGCCTGAGTGCCTGTTTAAAAGGCTCCGACCTACAAAGCCCCCTGACATGACTAGGAAGAGAATTCCATATTCGTGCAATATGAATGAAAAAAGAGCGCTGCCCAACAAGATGTGACGTTCGAGGAATAAGGAGGCTTCTATGTCTATTTGATGATAAAAACTGCACGTGTTCAAACAAATATATACTTATTAGCTTGTGTAAAAACATCAATGCTCTTATATTAAGGTAGGTAATCAATGTGCATCCAAAGACCATAAGCCTTTCTGCAGATAAATGGTCAAAGCGTTTTAACCCGTTAACAAATCTTACACAATCATTAAAAGCGACATTAAGTTTGCGATGACAATTAGCATCTAAAACAGGATAAATAGTACTACAAAATATATAAAATGCCGCAGTAGCAGTGATTTAACAAGCTTTATCTTTAAATTAACCGAAAGCAATCTAGCTGACAACCAAAGTTGTCTCAGACCGCTGTAGATTTCCATAAGAGATTGTTTGACATGATCACAGCAACTCATCTTGCTATTTAAACGCACTCCGAGGCTTCGTGCTTCATTCGTATACTGAAGAAGTACTACATTTAGGTATGTGTGAGGAAGGTCTGGAAGATGCAAATCATTCCTATAGCAGGCAATGCACGTGGACTTGAATGGATTCAACGTGAGTTTGTTTCTTTCTGCCCAAATAGAGATGTTAGTTAAGTCTGTCTATGCAATCTTCAATTAATCCAATGGGTCTAGATAAGTAAATCTGTACATCATCGGCGTAAAAGTCTTATGTTGACATCATGAAGTAAGTCAGGGAGATCATTGATAAATAGGCAGAACAAAAGCGGTCCAAGAATCGACCCTTGTGGCACACCATTATATACACGTTCACATTTGGATATGTCATTTCCCACTCTTACCTGCTGAGACCGGTCTGTTAAAAATTCTCTTATTAATTTGGCTGCTGAGGACGAAAATTTATAGTTCTTCCGTAATTTAGCAAGCAATAAGTTATGATTAACGGTGTCGAAAGCCTTACTAAAATCAAGTAATACTAACGCTGTGAATTGATTGTTATCCTGTGCAGTGCGTATATCTGTAGTTACTTTTAGCAGGGCTGTTTCGCAACTGTTTCCAGAGCGGAAACCAGACTGCCATTTAGATATTAACTTGTTTTCGTTAAGGTACTGAATTATTTGGTTGTTCACGCGTTTTTCTAGTACTTTACTGAGAAAACAAAGCAAGCTAATAGGTCGGAAATCGCTTGGAACTACAGGATTACGGCACTTAGGCAAAGGTAAAACTATTGCTTTTTTCCAGCAACGAGGAAACTGCGAGTAAGTTAGGCAAGAGTTAAAAATAAAAACCAAACTGTCCGAAAAAATGGGGTAGAGCATTTTCAAAATTTTGGAAGGAAAATTATCAGATCCGCATGCATCAGATTTTATGGATATGAGAGATTTGTAAACTTCATCCTGAGAGACACAGCGAAAACTAAAACCATCGTTATTCTCAGAGGGCTGGCTGTCTACGAAACTTGAATGAGGAGATGGTGGATTTGAGACAGATGCAAAATATGAGTTTAAAACATTTGAATCCAGATTGCATATAGGTACATCTTTGCAACCAAATTCCACTGTGCTTAAGGTTAGACCACAGTTTCTTAGGTGGAAGTGAAGGATCCAATATTCGGTCGAAATACTTTTTTTTAGCTCTCTCTACATCTTTACTTACTCGATCCCTAATCACGCGATAAGTCTTCTTCCTTTTTGGAAACTCTATATTTACGGTGAAGATATTCCCTTTCAGCTATCATGTAATCAACATCTACGCTATGCCATGGAATACCTACAGTGGAGACGCGCTTGATTCGTAAAGGATCATGCAAGTATGAAACGAGATTGTAAAAATAATCAAGTTGTTCATCAACACTTGCGTGATTCCGTATGTTTTCCCAGGGCAGTACTACAGCTTCACTCAACAGTTTATCAATTTCCACTGCGTCATAACATCGGTATTTGACTGTTTTAATGCTCTTAGAAAATGAAACACTATAAGATATGAAAATAAAGTCGTGGTCAAAAGAGCTGGGAGGGGTAATTTGGTTCTGATATCCAACTCTTTCCTTGTTTGATAAAAAGAAATAATCTAAAAGAGATGGGTTTTCGCAATAATAATATGTTGGAAGACCTTGGTGAATAACATTAAGGTAACATGATTGGAAACAGTGAAGAAAATCGTCTACATCGCTGCTGCGACAAAGCAGATTCTTATTGAAATCGCCTTCCACGATTACGTTTGAATATTGTTGTGAAAACTGAGAAAGCATTGACATTTTCAATACTAAAAATGCCGGGAGGGCAATAAACGACAACCAGAAGTACCCTATCCAAGACTGTGTCAACCTCAATGGCCAAAAATTCAATAGGACCAACTTTTGATGTTTTGACCACTCTAGTTTTAAAATCATCCCTGATATACATTGCTACACCTTCACCTTTGCGATTCCCGCGATCGCACCTAAAGATTTTGTAACCAGAAATTAACACAGCATTAGACAAAACATGATCACCCAGCCAACTTTCAGATACAAATATGCAATGAACACTGCTATTTTCGAAAATATTTTGCATTTCAAACAGCTTGGACCTTAAACTTCTAGTGTTTACGTGGTAGACACTTCATAGTTTGAAAAATTCAAAAGAAAAATAAAAATAATCACAGAAAATACTAAATCATTGAATAAGAAAACTACCAATTGCATATACAGCATACTATCCATGCACCCACATCGTCTCAAATAGAAGTAAAAAATGCGAGTGAAATTTTTGTCGAATAAAGAATTTTGACTTTCAACATCCGCCATTTTGTGAAAATTCAAAAATTTTCAAATCCCTTCGTCCATCCGGAGCATTAATTCATTGACTAATGATCCCTTTTTTTTCCGATGATTCAGTGACGTGCAGCAGTGATCAAGGCAAAACACTTTTTTTTAACCCCTCCCAAATCTGCTGTATCCACTAATTTTTCAATATTTTGCCATAAAAAAATTTATTATATTTTCTGTAAATACATATCTTTCATTTGGAAAAACATTTGTTATTAATTATTTTAATGCGTGGAAATTCCTATAAAAGAGCTTTTTTTGGAAGTCCCAACTGTGTCTGCCCCCTTAAGTGCTCTTTCAGTATGCTCCTCATGTTCTTTTAGAAATCTTCCAGTGTTTCTTTGGTGCCCTCTTCATGTTCTTTCACTACTCTTCTAGTCTTTCTTTAGTACGCGCTTCGTGTTCTTTTAATAATCTTTTAGTGTATCTTTGGTACACACCTTGTGTTCTTTCTGTTTGCCTTTTTTCAAGGAAATTCATATACTTTTTTATCATACATATATGATAGAAAAAAGAACACATATATATCCAATTAAAAAGTAAAAAAATAATGCATTGATGAAACAAACATACTTACAATGTGTTTATCCTGCCATTTTAAGATGGTTGGTTAGTTGGTTGTTGCTAAGAAGCACCAAGTTCACTCGGAGGCCATAAAGGTCCATTGTGAATGCCCTTAAAAAGAAGAAGCATGGTCAGGACTTAAAACCACCCAGATCTCTGAATGAATCTATTTAAGTCCACCAGTGCTATCTCAGCTAGGTCGTCCAAATTGTTAAAGAACCTTGCTCCCGAACAGGCGAGTCGTCGTTCTTTTAGAGCCGGATATTCGTAGAGCAGGTGCACTATGGATTCAATTTCTTCTTCATCTCTGCAGCTTCTACAGAACTCATTCGATGGTTCGACGAGTCTAATGGCCATAGCTCCTATGGGGCAGTGTCCGGTGATGACGCCGACGAGTGTTCGAATGCGCTTTCTATCGAAGTATAAGAGATTTGAAGTTCTGTAAAGATGCAGATCCGGCCAGATACTTCGTGTTGTGAAGCAATAACTGATATTTTTACACCGTTCCGAAGTCATGTTGAAGTAATGTCTATCAATTTGACTTTTTGCTGTGTTAAGGGGCGGGTGTACCATTTCCACCGGCATATCTATGTCTGTACTTGAACCAATTTTGGCCAGTTCGTCGGCTTTTTTTTAAGATAGTAATTGAACTCTGAGTTTTGGGCAAGCTCGTCGTTTCGGGCAAGCTTTTCACCCATCATATCAACGCCCACAGTTTTCACCTGCCTAGTTTCGAAAATTTGACAAGCATTTCACTTCGAAAGTTCGAACAAGACTGAATATTAGTCAGCATGTTCCACGGTAAAGTCCGCGAGTTTGGATACCTTTTTGTGAATAGGAGATTTATAAATCAAATTTAAAAAAAAAAATTTTTCGTAAAGTGCGACTGAAACAATGGGTAAGGTAATTGTTTGTTTGTGCGGCATTTTTACCAGAGGATATTGCCGCTATTAGTAGGGTCCACTTGGGTCCCAGAAAAAGAAAGATGAACATCTGCGTTTAAAGAGTCCTAGTTGTTCCGCGAGCAGTAGACGTTTTTTCAACGAGTGCAGAGATCTCAAAATATTACACAAAAATAACAGCAGCATAAGATTCGTTAATTGCTTATGGTACTATAAAAAATTGATGTTCCAAACCTTACCGATCGCTATAAACATATTTTGATTGGAATAAGTACTCGTAACTCCAACAATACCAATATCGTACATACTTAGAGATAGCAGACTTAGTTATGTATATGTTAGGTATCACTCAGTACTCTTTAGGGTATCGTAGGCGCCAACTTTTACGTGCGGACTAACAATAAGGAACATCTAAATAAAACTAAGGGATAACTAAAATAGTTAATAGTTAGGTATCTTTTAGTTTCATTTCAGATATCGTACTTGGGTATCCAAAATTCGCGCCTAGTATATGCGAATATTCGAATTTTCGACACAGATAACTTTAAGTTTACTTAGCGATACCTTAAACTTCGCCTTGGGAAGACACAACAAATTAATTCAATTCGTCACTGCAGTAGGTGGTGACGTGTCGACCTATCAATTCGGAGGTTCCAGGATCGAATGCCACCGGCCGCGACCAATCGTTGTTTTTTTGCTGAAAAGATATAAAGATAAAAAGGCCATGGGGTGTTGCAGAGAAAATGTCAGTGGTTTGGAATCCAATTTAAATTGTAGGTCCACTTGCAACAGTTGTCTGGAATAGTGTGAAGTTCATCTCCCGCCCCGTGTCCCAACAGGGGTAACGGGAACTAAAGGGAAAGAGAGATGATTGACGCTGGTCCATATAATACTTTTAATGTAATGATATATAAACTGTTACAGTGGATAGGTTTTTATGTAATATCCAATGGCTGAACTACGGGGGGTCGGTTGCCCCCCTCCACCTCCCACACATGACGACCGTACTTTTATATCGTAATAGAAAGATGTCATTGATAAAGTATTTTATTTCAAATATTGGACGGATGAATTTGTCATCAACATTTGAACTTTTCGACAGTTCAGTAAACCCCCCCCCCCCCCTCCCCTGTAAATATTACATCCGCCACTGGTAATATCGTAACAACCATACGCAGCACAAACCTACACCCAACAGTTGCACCAACAAAAGAATCTGAATTGAAAAGTGCCAGGCAGGGCCGCCGAGAGGGGTGAGGGGGGGGGGGCGAAGGGTGCCCGGCCTTTTAAAAGGGGCCCCGTCATCTAAGTCATCAACAGACAACTTTTACCTGGTGCCAGGTCTTGGCGAGACACACCATGTTAAATTAGCGTGTGTAGCCGACAGAATCTTAAAAAAAAAGGGTTTAAACATTCTTAGCTGTTAAATGTGAACAAAGCAAAAGCTTGTAATATGATATGGCTATGATTCCCTCAAAGATTTAAAGAGTATTATAATCTAACAAAAGATATAGGCCTGAACAAATTTCTCGGCTAGAACAGGAAGTAGCTACAGTGTATGTTACTTGTGGTGTATTTTCAATTGCCAGGCTAGTTATTACCTTATCTCCAATAAGGTGACAACTACATTTCAAACCACCACATATTATCCTGCCTTCACTAACGGCTATTTAATGTAGTCTGCAGTAGAAAATAGCTACGAGTACCTTCAAGTTAATCCAATTTCAATTAGTATCCTGCAGGTCAGTGCTTCAAATTCGAGACCGACAGGTTCTTTTAAATTTTGTCATTTTAGTTTTCTCAGAATAAAAGTAATTGCTAGAAACCAGGTCAGGGCACAGATAGCATTTCTGGCGAACTGATTAACAAGATTTATATTAAACATACATATATGGACTGCGTGAGCTCTTTGTGTCTTGATGGAAAATGCTGTGAACTCAAATGCTTTATCGGAACACTATATGGTAACAGACTAAACGAGGCCAGTTGTTATTTATTTCGCATGAAGTCGCAATACCCTATATTTGCCTTGTAAATTTTGCAAAGCCTATTCGCGTTATATTTTTCTTTTATTTATGCTACGATAATCTTAGACGCATACAAAAATTTTATTCTTAAATTCAACCAGAGGAAGAACAGCCAAGAAACAACGCAACCGCAAGTCTGGTCGGTGAAATTTTTAAGATAAAATTGTATCTCAGAGTGACAAATATACGAAACTTTTTATTTACGAGGATCCTTGAACTTCAATTTGTCTCGTAGTACCTGACTCTATTTAATTTGGCGGTATTTATACTGAAATTGAGATAACCTTAAAGTGCTCTTTAATTTTTTAGTTCAAACAGAAGTGTCGTGTTGATTTGATTACATGACCTTGCTACTCCTGGTATAAGTTACTGAAATTACATCTATTTTCCATCTGCGTTTTGTCGAAAGAAATTGGAAACGTCTAATATTATTGAAATTATTAAACAGTCCATCTAAGGGCAATCTCAAAAAATTACGAAATTAAAAACCAAAAGAACAAAAACGTGACAATTTCTAATCTCAGCTGCTAATTGCAACCTCCAGCCTTTTGACAAAGTCAGGAAAATACGCTTATCTTCTAAGTGAGTAACTTGTTATGGGTGTCTGGAACCAATATTCCATTAACGTTTTTTTCGATATTATTACCGCACCATAAAAAGCAAAGTGGACAGGTGCAATTAGTTTGATAAGGGGCCCATACCATTTGAGGAAACAATAGAGCGGCTTTGCTAGTCTTTCGGAGTCACTTAAGATTACTTCCGTCAATTGAATTTCTGCTTCTTCCGTTCGTTCTAGTTTTTTTCGCCTACCAAAATTAGAAACTGATTTCGACAACAAATTTTCAAAAGAACGATAAAAAAAACAATAAACGACTTCAAATTCCGAGACAATGAAAGGTTTCAAGTTTCCAGGGCTTAAAGTGTTTGATAACACTTTTTATAGTGCGCCCTTTTTATCCATGGACCCAGGCTGTTGGCTCCAACATTATCTGCTTTGTCTTGGGCACAAGGGAAGATCTAAAGATGCATTTAAGTCACTTTTACGAAGTTTTGAGTGTTTTTGTTTGTTCTTCAGGATTTAGAGGCGAAAATATTTGAAATCGTAAAAGTTTTTACCTCGACCCTAAATCATTTTATTTCAATTCCGGATATGCAGTGAGACTTTGAGGAGTGATAACAATTTGTCTGTAGAATGTGAGTCGATGATAAAATGCCTTGTGTAGATATTGAATAGCATGATGAGAGGGTGACATTAAAACACAAAATTTTGGTTTTGGGGGAAAATTTCAGTAATTTCGTTTTTACGAACCAACGAATGTTTTAAAGACAAAATTGAACCGACTTCACAATGTCGTAATAAATTAAATTAAACAAACAAAGAAACTACAAAAAATGGATTTAATCCTCCTTCCTTATTATGTTGTGAGCTGAAGTGTTTAGGTATTTTTATATAGAGTTAATTGTATGCTATTCGAAAAATGTTGCTCGTATAACAAAACAATTTCAACAGTTGCAGATGTACTGAACTCTATGACAAGAAAACAGAATCATCAAAATCCACGTTGTGGCACCCTTTTACATCGTTACCTTAGAACAAAATTCTTACCATGGTGTTAGTACGCCAACATACCCTATGCGAATCATCAAAATCGGGGCACACTTATCAACGAGGAAACGTATAATGTATAAAATGAAAAACATCAAAATCCGTCTACGCCTTGGCTCCGTAGTACCCCTCCTCCCACGGTCAGCCTAAGCCACAATTACGGCCATAAAAACATAAACATATAAAAACAGCCTACCCCCCCCCCCCCCCCCCCCTCCCTATTCTCAGTAGGTTCTAAATTATTAAAATCAATCTACGCTTTCGGAGCCAGGTGATGCAACTCCTCGCACTGCCACCTGAAGCCACAATTACTGTCATGATACAAAAGTCAACCTACACCATTCCTCCCCCTTTCCACCATGTCCAAATTTTTCCTTATAGCAGCAATGTGGGATCATGCTCTATACAGCAACAAAAAAAATAATCATCGGAATAGCGCTAAGGTGTTGAGTTCCACTTTTCTCATACCCTAATCCACCCCATAAATATTTGTCGTGGTAGTAGTGAGAGAATATACCCTTTATATCACAAAAGTAATTATCCAAATTAGTTCCTCGTATTACGAAGTTAGGCTGGAATTATGGCGTGATGATCGTCCCACTCATCCATCGATCCAACTCCGTGTCCTAATTTTATATTATTCTTAAGCGTAAAAGTGGGATATCTCAGCAATTCCATAGTTAAAAACGGAACAGTTAGTATAGTCGACTTAGCTTCTTGTCAGTTATCCGCTGTTGATGGTTTTCATCAGCCTGTCTTTGTGTCTTTCTGTTACGATGGTTCTAGTATTGTGGATCCCAATTTCGAACACGTCTAATCTCCTATCTGTCGGTTTTTCGGCATTGCTGGTCAATAATGATATTGATGTTCGCGCCTCCCTATTTTATAATAAGATATATGATTTGTTTAACTCCTTTGTTCCATTAAAATGGATTAGGTCTACATACTCATCTCCCCCGTGCTACAATGCTGAACTCCGCAGTATTAGGAACAGGAAGAACAGACTCTGGAAAAACTACTTGTGTTGTAATAGCGCAATATCGTATTCTGACATTGTGACCTGTTATGAAGGCTTTAAGGCACTATCCTCCTCGCTCTATAAGAAATACCTTGTTAGTGTTCGCGATAATATGTATAATAAACCTCGCAATTTCTTTAAATTCGTCAATATGAAAAAGAAATCGACCAACTATCCATCTACGATGTGGTATAAGGGATCTTCTAGTAATAACGTGTCCGTCATAGCAAAGAATTTTGCTTCATTTTTTTAGAGTGCCTTTTCTTCGGATAACTTTGAGCCATGTGCGAATAATTTTGATCATATTCTTGATAGTCCCGCTTCATCCGATTTTTTGCCGTTCATATCTCGGGATCTTATTATGGAGAAAATCAATGAACTTAAATCGGACTTTTCCTCTGGTTCGGACGGTATCCCTCCAGTCTTCATTAAGTCCTGATCCGATGCCCTTCTTACTCCATTAGCGATTCTCTTCAACAAGTCCCGTATAGCGGGTAAATTTCCTGCATTGTAGAAGAGCTCTTTTATAGTCCCTGTTCATAAGAAGGGCCATACGAGTGTTATAACTAATTATAGACCAATCGCGAAGTTATCTTGCATACCTGAATTATTTGAATCAATAGTGTATTCGCAGCTTATGGAGCATTGTATTGGCTTGATCTCTCCCAATCAGTACGGGTTCTTGCCCGGTAGATTAACGACTACTAACTTACTAGAATTTACCTCCCACGTTATTTCTGGCCTCCAGCGAAACATTCAAACTGACACAGATTTCAGTAAAGCCTTTGATAAACTCCCTCACCCCGTAATTATATTTAAACTCGGGAGGCTGGGTTTCCCCCATGTTCTTCTCGGCTGGATTTCTTCCTATCTAAGAGACAGGACATATCGTATGTCGCTCCGTGGCTCTACCACTAGAATCTTCAGAGCTTCATCTGGTGTACCACAAGGCAGTCATCTCGGTCCTCTACTATTCGTTCTTGCCATTGACGACATTGTCCATCGGATCTCGCACTTTAATGATTTAATCTACGCTGATAACATGAAGATCTTCTCTTATGTTAAGGATGGTGGGGACGCCGCACTTATTCAAAAGGACTTAGATACGTTTCTGGAGTGGTGCGAGCATAATGGCTTACACCTCAATTTTGAGAAATCTGAGGCTATGACCTTTTCTCGGAGCCGTAATCCACAAGCGTGGGATTACAGCTTCGCGGGGAATGGTCTCCGTCGCGTACTGTCCGGAACCGACCTTGGGGTAAAACTTGATAGGAAACTTGACTTTACTCTGCATATCAACTATATCGTGTCTAGAGGTAGTTTAGTCTTGGGCTTTGTTAAGCGTTGATCTAGAGAGTGCTCGGATATACCAACATTGATTCATTTGTACTGCTTCATAGTTAGACCTATTCTAGAGTATGCATCTCAGGTCTGGTCGCCGTACTACGCTGTTCATTCCAAGCGTATTGAATCGGTGCAGCGTAATTTTCTTAGATTTGCGCTAAGATCCGTTTAGACTCCCGCCTTACACCGATCGCCTCCGGTTGCTCCGTTTGCCCTCACTTGAGAAAAGGCGTAAAGTCGCTGACTTGGTCTTTATTCACCAGCTCTTGAACTCTAATGTAGACACAGGTTCGCTTGTTAGCAGGGTTTCCTTTAGCCAGTCCCAACATAACCTTCGAAGACTTCCTTTATTGCATGTTGAACGATCCAGATCCAATTATGGCATGCATGAACCAATTAATCGTTTATGTAGGGTTGTTAATGCATGTCCTAATTTTGATTTAACTCTCAGCAAGGTGTCGTTTAAGAATTATCTATTTTCTGTTCTCACGTGACTCTCTGTTTTGCATGTTGTGTGCTGGGTTCCCTTACTTCTTTTCGTCCTGTTCCTTTCTTTTGCTTGTTATTTTTTCCTTTGCATGTTGGTGTGGGAGCCTCATTTCATCGTTTTGATGAAATAGGTGAATTGATTCTGGGCTCCTGCCTAAGAAGTGTGCCTTTTGTGTTAGAAGGGTTAATTCTAATTTTTTTGCAGTTCAGAGCAGAAGTGGTATTGAATAAAACTGCGAGCAAAAAAAATTTAAGGGGTTAGGCCACTCTAGAGGACGAAAAAATAGGCTTTTTTGGGGATTTTTTTTCAGAAAAACTACAAAATAATTCCAGATTACAAAAAAGGGAGTTTATCATGCATATCACTGTATACAATAATTTTTTTGAAGCGATTAATTTCAAAATAGCGTCTGTGCAGCGTTTTTGCGATGACGTCTCCGTTTTTCAATGGTTCACGGCCGGACAAACAGCCCCTGTAATTTTTCAGTTATGATGAGCCAATGAATTTTTTTCGATTGTATATAACAACAGCTATAAAAGTACGTAGGATTTATTTTTTTGATATATTGATTTTTGGCTAAATGGCACACTTCTAAAAGTTAAAAGTTTAAAATTTGCCTAAAAAATCATCAGAAAATTGTTAATAACAATTTAAAGTGAATCGGTTGAAGTGTCTGAGTTATGTTTCCGGAAAACTTGAAAAATCTAGTTTTGAGATAAACGCGTTTGAATGTTTGAGCAGTAAAAAATAATGAATAATTTTGCAATACCATTAATCTTAAAATTCGAAAATCTTAGAGGTTTTTCCCGGCCATATTGTTTTAGGACATCATTTTTGAGCTTCTAAGGCATCATTTAAAAAAATAAATCGTTTTTTCAAAAATTCTAGAGTCGCCTAACCCCTTAAGTATTGTACTCGTTTTTTGCCCGTAGCGGAAACTTGACTCGTTTTTGCCCGCAGCTAATTTATAAAGATCTATAGCGTCTTCTGGTTTAAGCCATTTAACTAAAAGATCAAATTCTTTCAATTAAAATGAAATATGAAAATGTTCAATCATTCAATCAAGCAACTATAGTTGTTCCATTTTTGCAATCAACTATTTCGCTTTTGCTTGCAGCGTTTTTTTGAGACTCACTTTTACTCTCAGCATGTTATTTAGCACTTAGGAAAAATGTCGATACACAAATCTCCGATGCGCTACGGAACTCCTTTGTATGTAAATGCTTAATATATATTGCTATCTGCTCTCGACGTCCTATAATCGTTCCACAGCTCAAGAAGGCATTTCATTCCCTTTCCCATGGTCGATTGAGTCGTCAATGGTATGACGCAGTTAAGTATTGTACTCGTTTTCGCCCGTAGCGGAAACTTGACTCGTTTTTGCCAGCAGCTAATTTATAAAGATCTATAGGGTCTTCTGGTTTAAGCCTTTTAACTAAAAGATCAAATTCTTTCAATTAAAATGAAATATGAAAATGTTCAATCATTCAATCAAGCAACTATAGTTGTTCAGTTTTTGCAATCAACTATTTCGCTTTTGCTTGCAGCGTTTTTTTGAGACTCACTTTTGCTCTCAGCATATTATTTAGTACTTAGGAAAAATATCGATACAGAAATCTCCGATGTGTTACGGCACTTCTTTGTATGTAAATACTTAATATATAGTGCTATCTGCTCTTGACGTCCTATAATCGTTCCATAGTTCAAAAAGGCATTTCATTCCCTTTCCCATGATCGAGTGAGTCGTCAATGGTATGACGCAGTTCACCAACTTCTGGACGCAAAGCAATGATAAGTTGCCCATAGTTGGAAAATTCGACAATTCGTTTCCTCGAATTTATCGTTGCTGTTACTCAAGTGATTGGACGGAGCGTCTAAATGGACTGTTTCTAATGGAGCATTCAACCTTATCTTTCTTAGTTGTATGTACTTGCGACAAGCAGGGCATATTAGACGGTGTGACCTAACATCCTTTGAATTGAAATTGACTCACTTCAAGTCAGTTTTGTGTAGTGCTCTGATCAATAAGCTATTATCGATACTTAAAACAATGCAAAACCGCGTAACAAATCATTTTTTTATTTCTAATCAAATACATATCCGCATTCCGCATGGATTGACATTCTCAATTCACCTTAAGCACCTCTAAACGTTCTAAGTAATGTCTCTATTTGGATTGTAAAAATAACATAGCTTTATCTCAACAAATTACCGTTTACATAATAAGACTGTTAATTGTCGATTTGTTTATTTCAATTGAACAAAGTATTGTTATCGAGCGTACTATTAATTCCAGTCGTCTACTCAATTATGGCAAATAATCTAATCTGCATATTGACGCAATTACCCACTGTCAACTGTTGTGGTTGCAAAGCCTTGAACACAGACGTAATGGTTTTCCCACAAAACCTCAGACTTTTCCCTATAAACAGTAAATTGAGAATACTTTGTGCCATGAAAATTTCAATTTTGAATACAAATTAGTGCAAAATTTCGAAATAAACATAAAAACATTTGAGCAAAGAGAAAGTTTTTGTCATCGACAAAGAGATTGTCGTCAGGTCGAGTGGTTTTTCAGGGCTAAAATTAACAATCAAAAAACATAAAAGTTACTGAATTTGGAAAAACATACTTTCATGGCATTACTAATTTAGCATAATTAAATAACAGACAAAAAATCGATTAAATTTATTATATTACTTTTGTTTTGTAGATCGCCGAAATATCCGCGACAGCCTCGACATCGAATCGATGAAGCTAAACCCCGAAGACGATGATCCGGTTCCAAGTTACACTCTCGTTTCCGGTTTGCCATCATACGAGGCGGCAGTAGAGCAATTGCAAAAGTCATCACATTTACCACTTACGTCATATCCGTCAGTTTTTAAAATATTTAACACAAGCGTAGAGCATGAAAAGGATTGCAGTATAGAAAAACCAACGAGAGAATTGATTCCAATTCCAAGTTATGACGAAATTATTCTTGAAGAACAATCGACGATGGACGGGAAGACGTTTAGTAGCACAAAAAGGCTGATGGAAACAAAATAGTATTAGAGCAGTCATCCTGATGTGTTCTATATGGAGGATATGAAATCCCTCTACGTCCATCCGACTGATAGGATAGTGTGATTCTGTACAAATAAGTCACGTCTTGTATATCTGTGATCCTTTTTACTTAATTTTATTGCATTAACGGAATTTTTTATTTCTATTTTGTATTTTTTGTTTGTTTATAATTATTTCATTTCTGAAATGTTCCTAATTTATAAGTATAGGCGTTTTTAGGTTGTAAGGTTCTGTAAATAGTGACGAAAAATATATGATGTTTATACTGACGAAGGGTGTCTGTTTATTTGAGCTTACTTTAGTTTAGTTAGTTAGTTAAGTGATAAGTAAAAAAACCTGCGATAAAACTCAAGAAGAAATCGTATGCCAACATAATTTTATGTTTGGAAAAGTTTTCAAAAACTAAAATGTAGATTGCGTGCAAATAGTTACAGCGGAGTGACTGATAAACAAAAGTTCATGGAACTTAGAGCAAACATAAAAAAAAATTAATTAACATACTTTCAAGTTGTATACTGAAATCGTGGAGTAAAGAGATTAAGTTTACTTATATGCCGAAATTGGTTAAGACTGATAAACGAGGATGTTTTATAGTAGTTAGTCGCAGATTTCATTAGTGTATTAACGACAATCGTCGGACAAGTAAGTGATAACGTGTCGACGGAATAGAACCGTATGTCCCAGGGTCGAACCGCACCAGCGACGTACCGTGGTTGATTACGATAAATCGGCCATTGGTGGACAAGGATCTGCTTAGAATTTTGAACAGCATATATAATAGTTATGACTATGATAATCTGGTGGAATTTGTGAAGACTTTACTTCGTAGTATGAGAACACAGAAATGGGCGATACGAAGTTTTAAGCTCTATAAATCATCGGAATTAAATGTCATCATCCCAGCTGAACTACAATTTGCTTCCGATTTACTAATTCCGTGGCTAATGGTCATTTATAAGGCTTGCCTTAATCTCACCTATATTCCATCCTCATGGACGCAGGTGAAGGTGGTCCTTATTCCTAAATGAGGAAGAGCCTCACATTATAAACCCAATGATTTTAGGCCCATTAGTCTCTCCTCCTTCCTGCTCAAAACCTTGGAGAGACTCTTAGATATCTATATTTAAGAAAGAATCAATCCTTCCAAGTTGTCTCTCTCGCGGCATGCTTACACTAAAGGTAAGTTCTTAGAGACAGCCCTGCACGAACTTATCACAACCATAGAGCTTTCGCTACTACAGAAAGAATACTCAGCCTTCCTTGATATTGAGGGTGCTTTTAACAACATCAGGTCAGAGGCGATAATGGCTTCCTTGAGGAGACTTGAACTTGACGATCCTCTCATCAAAGTTATTGACCTCATGTTAAAAAGCAGGGTCATCGTCTCAAGTTTAGAAGGATCCAATATCCTAGGAGTGGTCACTAGAGGTACCCCTCAGGGAGGAATTCTTTCACCACTCTTATGGAATATAACTTTGGATGAGTTACTCACAGACCTGGAGTTGTCCGGTCACAAGCTTATCGCCTACGCCGATGATATTGCCCTGATATGTGCAGGAAAGCATTCAAACACATTAGCTGAAGTTTTCCAATACGCCCTCTGCAAGATATTATCATGGAGTGATAAGTGTGGTCTAGGCATAAACCCGAATAAAACAGAGTTAATACTCTTCTATCGGAGGCATAAAACACTTCCTATGAATTGCCCTACACTAGACGGAGTTAGGCTGAAACTGTGTAATCAAGTTAAGTATCTAGGTCTAGTTCTAGATAGAAAACTTACCTGGAAGCTTAACATTCAAGAAAGAGTACGGAAGGCTACAGTAGTGCTGTACTTGTGTAAGATGGCTGGCTATAGGGAAAATATTCGGTATGGAGTCACGCCTTGTGCATTAGCTCTATAGAAGTGTCATACGACCTATACTTATGTATGGGGTAATTGTCGGGTGGCCGACACTAAATATTTCAACCCATCACAAATCAATGGATAAAGTTCAGAGGATGGCAACACTGCTGATAACAGGTGCCCTTAGAACCACAACATTTAAAGTCCTGAACACTATTCTCCACCTTCTACGGTTGGATCTCCTTGGTAAGCAAACCGCCTCCTCAGCCGGCATTAGGCTTAACTCAATCCAGACCTGGAAACGAACTGACTTCAGTCGCTCCAAAATATTGGACAGAAGAACTGCCAGCAATTTCGACTATACCTAGCCCAAGCCTTTCTTTGGAACAAAATTCTTTCCCACCAGATCGGAATGGAAGGAAGGTCCTCCCCAATGCGGGGAGTTGGTGCATCTCTACACTGATGGTTCCAAATTAGAAGGCAAAGTGGGTGGTGGTATCTTCTCGGAACATTTGGACCTCGGTATCTCATTCCGCTTACCTGACTACTGCAGCGTGTTTCAAGCGGAAATCATGGCTATAAAGGTAGCTGCGGACCACCTGAATCATCTAACGCTACCTACAGACAGCATTTTCACAGATAGTCAGGCCGCTATTAAATCCCTCTCGGGAGTATACACCACCTCCAAAACGGTTGTAACATGTCGCTCAGCACTAAATGACATAGCTGAGTATCTGGGCTCATCTGGGTGCCTGAACATACCGATATTCCGGGTAACTGTAGAGCCGACGAACTAGCAAAAATCGGTACCACTCGTCCTGATTCGAACATTAACCACCAGCTGGGTAAACCGCTGGCCACATGCAAACTGGAACTCTTAAAGGAGTCTCTCAGGATTGCAAACATTAATTGGCAGGAGGAACACACCTGCCTGATTACCCGATAGATATGGCCAAAGCTTGATCCTAAACGGTCAAGAGAGCTCATCCTACTCGGACGCAAAACAATAAGCGACTATTAAACTAACTATTATTATTAAACGACTTCTGTAAGAGTTGCCATGACGAAGAGGAAGACTAAACCATACTTCACCTCCTCGGTAACTGCCCGGCCCTAGCCAACCGCAGGAACCGGTTTTTGGGCTCTCCCTTCTTTGAAGAGTTAACCGAATTAGGCTCCACTGATGTCAGGGACCTGGCTCGATTTATCAGGAGTTCAAAATGGTTCCCGACGACGAGTTAAGGCTGAACGAACACCCTTCCCAGCCCAGTCAAATTTATTTTGACTTCCCGTGAACTGGAGGCAAGGAACTGGCTCGGTGTACAGGGGGTAACATGTTCACCCTCTTATTTCTTAGCTATTTTATATGGGGTTTGTTAAATTTTTGTAGCCTCAACGTGGTATCACAATGGGCCTCCTACATTTTAACCTAACCTAACCTAGTTCGTAGTAAATTTTTACAAGACCTGGCGCAAAAAGAATATATTTAAAAAAAAATGTTAATATTAGCTACAGGTCGAAAGATAAAACCATCGATACTAGAGGAAGATGCATCTTGAAGTTCTGTGAGGATAATGACTTGGCCGTCCTTAATGGCAGAACAAAGTGTGACCTTCAGGTTAAGCTTACTTTCATAGGCGAAAATGGTTGCTCAGTTAACGATATCGCTGCAATTTCACACTGTTTGACGCAGCTAATTTCTGGGTTTTAAATTGCAAATCAAATTTTTTCTCACCATTTACCTAGTATACGTTTAAAATTTTCAATTAGACAAATCTCAGATTGTCGTAATAGGACACTGAAACTCTTACCAAAACTTATTTGGAGTAAGCAGGATTCTGTGAGCTACGCTGCTTTAATAACGGAGGCGTGTTAAGCCTTAAACTTAGCTACTAGTTATTGCGTATTATTCGTGACTTCATTGGAATCATCAAAAACTACACCACAAAATTTTAAGGGAGAAACCCTGAATATTAAGGTAGGGTGATTTGATGGATTGGGTCAGGAGGCTAATAGGGAAAATTTCTTAAAAGCAAATAATAAATATAACCAACTGTGTAAACAGATTTAGCAGGACTAAAAGCATTGGCGGAAGTTAGCAAGAGAACTCCAAGGGAAGCACCTTATTAGAGGTACTCAAATTGAAATCATAGACCTAAAGCAATAGTTTAAAATCCTTCCCAAACCTCTGCTTATTCTTCACTATACTCTAGACAAATAAAGTGCCGTTCCTTACGAATTTTTCAAACAGCCAATCAACATCTTTCATTAACATCTCTGCAGAGTACCTATGTATATGATAGGATATTTGAATATGGTGATCCCCCAAACTGCTTCTTGGAATCCATAATCTTTCCTATACAATCTAAATTTGCTAGGAAATTACAGAGGTGAGTCTCGTTTTGATTTTATAATTAATATTAATCTCCTAGTTTGTAACAAGGGCACCTTTCCCAACTTCACATTTTCGAACACGCTACTAAACAGAGAGCATGTTAGGGTTAAAGATTGGAGAATGTCTGGCTTAACTTCATTCTCCGACAATACCTGGATATTCTTTAATCTTAACCTGGCAAGTGAAAGGAGCCAACCTGACCCAACCCCAGAAGAACTAACAAGAAGAAATTCAGTCAAATAATTAAATCCAAACTTTTCAATATATGTACTTGATTTAGGCAATAAAACTATTCAAGGGCTGGGTTGGACATATTAGGAAAAGCTACGATCACAGCATTCAATGTCTCCTGCTACTTACAGCTCAGTAAGATATCCCTTCCGTCCTGATACAATGAAGATTGCTCGATATAACTTCAACATCTGTTATAGGCATAAGTACTTCGAGGCTTATAAGGACTGCCTTAAGGTTTACAAAAAAGACTTCAGAGAAGCCAAGAAGCTGGCTGCATGGAGTATTGTAACTCTATTGAGAGCTCTGTGGAATCAGCTAGACAAAGCAATATTCTGTCCCAAAAGGCACACCAACCCCTTTTTGTTTAGAAGATCGGATGGAGCGCCGATGTAATCCTCGGCTGAAAGCTTGTTGCTTCTAATGGATGCTTACTTACTGGGTTGCAGGGGAGAAAGCCAAAGCACTTCGACAACCTGCAACTCAGCTATGAATTATATACCAAACAGTGTAGTTGAAGTCATTATCACCAGAGATCGAATTATCTGGACCTTGAACAACTTCGGCTGGGCCGGATGGAATCATCAAAATTATGCAGTAGAAACTGCCAGAGGTAATAGAGAAGTGGCAGGTGGCTGTCTTCAGGTTTTTTTTTCTCAATCATGTTCCTCGGACCTGGAGGATTGTTAGGATTGCGTAAAATACTTCAGAGCAATCAGTATGACATCCTTTTTGCTGTAAACTCTGGAGTTCATGCTCGAGGTGCACCTTAGAAAAATTTTTGATTGAAACCGTATGCCACGATCTCAGCACACTTTTTACAAGGAAATATCTACAGAGACGGCTCTTCGTGAGGATGTACATACGATTGAACACTCATTAGAATACAAAAAATGCACTCCTGCAGCGTTCTTAGACATTGAAGTGGCCTTCAATAACGTTCGTTCTAAATCTATCCTTGATGATATAACTGAGCTTGGCGAAGTATAGGGTTTTGGTTGTTGGATTGTTTGCTCTACTTGGGGGATCCCAATGAATAAAATCCTGCTGAAACTTGACCAGAAAAGAATTAAGGCTATCGCTTATGTTGACGATTTCTCAATCTTGGGATCGGGAAAATATCTTCCCGTAATCAGCGATGTAGTATAGCGGGCTAAACAAAGTCAACAGATTGTGGAAAGATTGGGAACTGTATGTGAACTCGTGAATGACCGAACTGATTCTTTTCACCAATAAAACCAAAGTACGCTACTTTTCCATGTCCAAACAAAACGGTCGTCAACTCTCATTATCCTCCAGGGTTAAGTGCTTGAGGGTGTTTGTAGACCTCAAATTGAGCTGGAAGCAAATCATAGGAAAAGTAGTTTGTTTAAAGAGTCAAGAGGCTTTAGTCAAACTCGAATTTTTGATTCTTTCTTCTATGTTTTGCTTCCAGCGCAATTTGAAGTCTAGAAACACCCCCAAGGCAGGCATAAAGATGCCTGCAACCGCACTTTTGGAAAAATTGGGGACCTAGAATGACTCTGAGGCTGTATACAGCTGGGATACCTCCTATCTTAGCTCGCGGTTCCCTAGTTGTAGTCGCTTGCATTGGTGCTACTGGATCGCTACGCACTACTCCAACCGAAACTCTCAATGTAATGCGCAACTCCTGTCTCTTCATCTCAACCTCATCAGACTGAAGGAATCTGCTTGCTGGATTGCTAAGCCACTCTATTAGTATCCCTGGCTTAACACCGAGTGGATTTTCTACTACTGTCTGATTACACTATACCTAACTTTGATTTCATGAAGACCTTCAGCATCAGAATTCCGTACAGGAATGAATGGAGAAACACTGAACTGCTCAACTGCTACAACACTGTTCTTATCGCTGATGGCTCCAAGATGGACTGTGATGTCGGCGCTGGCATCTTTTTTATTATACACTACATACATCGGAGTCATACAGACTGACCGAGAGCGCAAGCGTATGCCAAGCGGAGATGCTTGCGATCTTGAAGGAATGCTCTTTGCCGGAACTCAGTGAAGTACCAATGACGAGCTTTGGCATGCCATTAACACGCTTGACTCAGTAACCACCTCCTTAACGCTAGGGAATGTATATTTAATAAGTCGTCGTCGTATCGGCCTACCAATCCGGAGTTCTCAGGTACGACTCCCACTAGCGGCGACCCATGGTTATTTTCTAGTGACAATAGAGTACAAGGCCATGGGAGTTGCAGTGGTTCGAAATCCACTTTAAATTGTAGGTCCACTTTCAATCGTTGTTTCGGATCGGGTTAAGATCTTCTTCCGCTCCAAGCTCTACAAGGGGTTACGGGAACTAGAGAGAGATTCAATATCAGCCATCTCTGGGTTCCAGGTCTTAGGAACATTCCAGGGAATGAGAAACCGGTTGAGGTCGCGAGGAACGGCTCTGCGCTTCCCTGCTGCTTCACTGAGCAGAACACTAAACTTCCCTTAAAAGGAACGGGTCACTGCCTTATAAGCGTTCAAGTGGCCAGACTGGGGGCGCCCCAGTACACATTCTACCGCAGCTGCCGCAACAGCAGTGAAAATTAAAGAATACTTCGTCTTCTCTGTCTGTGCCCAACCTTGACGAGCATCAGTAGTCACTGGGAGATTACTTCCTAGAGATTCAAGGGTAAATATTAGGGACCAATTCCTTTACTCTTCGAGATGACTTTAGCACATCCCTCACGTCTCGCCGGCGGCTCTGTATTCTACCCCGTTGCGTATGGTATGCCCTGACCAATAACCCGGTTTTACAGGTCGAGGTAACAAAACGGCACGTTTTAGCGCTAATTGGAGTACTGGCTTCGTTGACCGGCACTTGCCACTTTAATCAAGCAACCAACTTAATCCTTCTTATCGTCGTAAAAATGTGTCTTTTTTGAGGTGAATTCGTCTTTTAACCCGGAATATATGGGAGCCAGCTTGGTATAAGAGTGTAACGCAAATTATACTATTGTGAGTTTCTAATATCTTGCAAATTATAGCAGACATGGAAAGTTAATAATCTATGATAGAGCACAGATGCACTTTTACCTTGAAATATTATATTAAAGTTAAAAGGCTGAATCATCCTCGGTTAAGAGAACTTTAAGGGCAATGTCGTCTGCCGCAGCATCTCTAAATATCCTCAAACTGCCTCCTAATTTGTCCTACTGTGTAACAACTTTATTCAGCTGCAATTTGCAATATTTCATTACATTGTGACAAAAGGACAATGGCAGGATTAAGACCTTCCAGAAAATTTACTTGTCTACCGCTGTCAAGTATTCGCCAGCATTTTCTTACATCCTAAGGGCATAAAATGGCAGATGATTGCAGTCTTGTTTAAAAGAATCATACCCAGATCGATCTTGAATTGACTCTGGTTCTCTTGTCCTTTTAAAGAAATGATTTTAAAAAAAAATTCAAAAGAATCCCAAATGGTTTATGGTCCGTCTACTCTTGGGATCAAAGTGGCATCCTCGAGCATGACGTATTGATCTTTTGGCTTGTTATGGACCTTTTTGGCAGGACAATAGTGTCATTAGGAGGATTTTTTCTTCTTTTCTTAAATTTCTTTCCAGATATGGTTGATCACTGAATTTTTGAAACTCTCTGTTAGAACCCTACCTACTTGAGGAGGGTTGTTACCAAGATTTAATCTGCGCTTTCAAGAAAAGATTAATTTGGGAAGGCTAACATCTTTTCATATCAGGATCTGCGGTAAAAATGCCGATTTAGTTTGATTACTTACAGTTTTGAATCTGAGAGGCTTAGCTCTCTTTCTTATGATTCGATTTTTGCCAGCATAAAATGGATTCAAACGAAACCGTAGACTTTACGATTACTGAGTTGCTTCTAATAAATTTGTTCAAAACTGCCAAATACAGCGCTTCATTTAATTCCGCTAAAAATATGTGATAATAATTTATCTCTTAACAAAAGCTCTTCGCGCTACTAGCAATTCACTGAAAAGCCTTTTTCTCCAAAACGTCATCCAGACAGAGTCTCCCACTGAACAATGCATAAATTCAAGGTTAAAGCCTCTTTTGTCTATCGTAAATTCTTAATCCAATCGTCTTCGAGTCGAGTCGGCATTATGTTCCAATTTATCGCTTAAGACGGTCTTTAACGGCGTTTTAAACAATAAAAATAAAAACTTACGAGGCAATCGACGGTCTTCCATTGGACCAACGTCCACATGTGTCCCTGAATTATTCCGGTAAGAAAATTAAAAACACCAAAGACCGAGAAAATCCCATCGGATTAATCGGAAAATTCTGTCGTTCTCTCATAAAACGCTAAGTAAGCCAATGTCTTAAGACGGCAGTCATCTTCGGTGGGACTTATAACTTCCCGGTGAAAGCTCCATAAACCACCGACTGACTATAAGAGGATCAACACTAATCAGGCGGGGTTGTTTGCACCGAACCCAAGACGACGATTGAGGACTGGGTGTATGTATGTCTGCATGTCCTGGAATGGGTGCGAATGGTGGTGAGACGATCCTTGAAACTAAGAACTTGAAAGGTTTCTTGTTATCATCCAAGAAGACAACTTCCTTGGACAGGAAAGGAAAATTGTAGTACACCTGCGATGGTGTCATATGGCAGCCATGTAAAGTCATTGTCTTTCTCCGATACGAATCTGGGAGGGATTTAAATTCATCCGATTACTTCCCGCTTTTCTGTCCTCAAGGGTAATGAGCTTAGCTGACGATTGATTTGTTTCCGTTTCCGTCTCAATTCGCTGACGGAAGGTTCTTAAACTAAATTAGCTCTTGAGTTTGGTGTCGCTGTCGGAGTGATGCATTCCGAGATACATGAACTGAGCTTGAAAATTGTCTGGTATGTAATGGAGCTGAAAGGGAGAAACGTGGGCGAATTACAATTCCTTGATGATTGATTAAGGTGTTCTGGGATAATAAGGGTTTTTGTTGACTTCTGTAAACATCTCATTAGGACTCATTTCAGGCAGAAACTTGGTCTATTACTGCAGATTGCTTCGTCGGCGGTATTTTGTTTGTGTCATCAGAAAATGTGGGTTTTGTAGAGAAGTATCTACTTGGATTCATGACAGTAAATTAAGATTGTTTGTGGCCGGTAAGGAAGAAATATGACAATATAAATTTCTCAATTATATTTAGGATTTGAAAATTGGAGGACATAAGAAGGCTGCTTCTAGAAGAGGCTGCAAAACTTTTTGGTCACGTATAAAATCTTGTTTCTTAAACACAATTTCACATACTCCTCAAAATCTTCTTTTTCTTGTACATAATTATTCTCTCTCTCTAATTTCTGAAACCCATTGTGAGGTATAGGGCAGGAGAAGGTCTTCACGCAATTCGAGACAACGATTGCAAGTGGACCTACAATTTAAGGTAGATTCCGAACCACTGGCATTTTCTCTGCATGGAATTTTTCCCCTATTTATCGCAATCGGTAGTAAGCAGAAAACTACCATGCCCCCCCCCCCCCATGTTGCTTTTTACTTGTAGCCTAATCTATAGTTTTGTTTATGATAGCACTCTCGATTTCGCATTCTTATGTAAATCAGTGTTTAATTCCCGTACTTGAATGCTAATTTTTTATTCGTTCATTGACGTCATTACTTACGTGCCGGTCTTTCTTATATATTTGTGAATGCAGCGAGTATTTTAAGCTTACCCTTCCATGCGTCTACACCTTGCCCCTTCACTGCGTTCCTTTCTCTCCCCTTCCCCCTCCAGATTAGTAAGCCTTACTTGTGTATAGCATAATTGGACGGATGAATTCGCAATTCGTAGGAATCAACATGAGTTCTATTCCAAAAAATAAGAATATAAAAAAGTGCGGATCTCTCAAAAAATCTTCGGCAACGGATACATGGAGGACTTTCGACAACGAACCTGGTCGGAGTAACGCTTAAAGTTGTTTGGCACAGGGTTGTCTACCTGTTAAGAAGGCTAAAAGTGACAAGACAGCCGTATTACCTCGAACAAGCGGAAAGTTGCGCCGCCCAAAGCAAACTACAAGGCGAAAAGGTACGTGTTAAGTTTTTTTTCAAGATTTCGAGCCGTACTCGAGCAGAACCTCACCGATAGGTATAAGGCCTTCTTGGAGTGAACACAAAGGGTCACCTCAGCAGCTGCTGTAGCTGAGAATCCAGACCTTACGTGCAAGAAGCAGTAGTCAGTGGATGACCAGCCCAAGATTGCAGCGCAAATGGCCAACATGCTTAGCTCCGTGGGAAGTGTGGACAAGAGCAACGAAGACGGTACTATTACCGCCGCCATCAGGGACACATCAAGCTATCGACTGTGAGATCCTGGGATCTCTTCAAGCTGACGATAGCAAGTTTAGGGGAGGTTTGACTCGAACAGGTTAAACTCAAAGCCATAACATCGGAACCCTCAGATCTCGCCACTGTGCTTAAGTTGGAATATTGGTGAAGTGGAGGAGCCAAAAGAAGACCCTCGATACGCCATCATCATCATCAATAAAGAATGCGAGAAATCTCTGACCAAGATGAATGGTGTTGTGGGCTATGGTTTTACCTCTGTGGCCCTAAAGGTGTATAGGAAGAACGAGGAGGAAGTCAGGAAGGACATCACTACTTCTGCAACAGTGCATAGACTCTAGCGAAGGACAATACAACGGAAGAGGTTCATGCTACAAGAACTGTAAGCATTGGCACACTGCAAGGTGGTGTTCTGTCTTTTCTTCATGGAAATTTGGGGTGGGTGGGTGGGGGGGCGGGGGGGTTAACGAACTACCTCTAATCATGGAAGGGGGTGGTTGTCTGCGGAAAGTACTTGTCTGTGCTCAGTGACCTGGGCGAACAAGCTTGGGCTAGAGGTAAACCCCCCAAAAAGACTGAACTAGTCTCTTTCGCAAAGAAATATAGAATTCCTCAAGTAAAACATCCGTTATTATCACTCGCAATTTGCAATTCGTCAATTCGCACTCGTTTGAGGTTTACAGCTGAAAGTAGGTATTTGAGCATTACCCGGGATACTAAGCTGAGCTAGAAACCAAATAGTAGAGGGTTGAAAAAGCAACGATAGCACTTTACACTTACGAGGGCGCTATCGGTAAGAAATGAGGTTCCACCCTTATCTGAGTCCCTCTGAGTCTATGTGGCAGTCATTAGGCCAATCCGGTTGTATGGCGTGGCCATCCGTGAACCTTTGTATTCCCGGTAAAGTTCAGAAATCAGTCTTTACCTATATTAGCGGAGCATTGCAAACGGCAGCCACTGCTGCCCTAGATCTGAATCCAAAGAAATTTACATGGACGGTTCGAAATTGCAAGTCAAGGTGAGTGACGAGGTTTTTTTAGGAGAATTGAAGATTGATTTATCCTTTCATCTTTCAGATCATTGTACAGTAGAACCTCGATTATCCGAGTTCCGATTATCCGAGATTCGGGTTATCCGAGGCACCTTTTTTGTCTGGGATAATACGGAAAATCTCGGATAACGCGGAGGGCGGCGCTTTGTCTATTCTGTACGCGAGAAGTTTACACGCATGGACTTTTTACAACGTGTAATGTGTTTCGGTTGCGAACTAAAATTTGACAGTTGGCGTTCAGCATTCAATGAAAGAACATCTCCATGTCCCAAAAGAAGAAAAAATCGTAGTGAGTTTGGAAAAGAAGTTAGAAGCAATAAGTAGATTAGATAAAGGTGAAAGTGTCCGAAGTGCCGATTATGGTGTCGGAGAAACCACCGTGGGCGATTGGCGTCGAAATCGATCATGTCAGCCACGAAGAAGGATTAAATGCACTTGAAATAGCTCTTAAATAGGTATATTGAAAAACAATCGGAAAGTGCTGCGAGTGGCCTATTATTGCTGAAAAGATGGCGGGATTTTGCAGCTAAGAAACGAATTAGCGATTTGAAACAGTGGTCCATTACGAACTTTTTAAAACCGCGTACTTAACGAGTTACAGAACTTGTATTAGAACAATACTTTTACGCCAAAGATTAATATAAGTTCGTAAAATGTTCATTTGTATACTTTATTATTATTAAATTTCATTCTACTACTTTGAATTAATAAAAAATCATTGAAAATTTCGAATTCGTCATTTCGTCCGTATTATCCGGGATACCCTCAGCCCCAACTGTAGTGTGCTCCAGGCGGAAGTAATGTCAATCCAGGAAGCACCGATTTGTCTGAAGGGAAACAGACTAGAGATGTTGTTGTTGCGCCATATCTCAGCAGGAGTATAAAATGCAACTCGAGCCTTAGTGATGCGAGCCTGTACATCTTAAGCTCCGACGTACACTATAACTATCGCTACTCTTCAAGATAAATTTCATTTGGTCTCCTTGGGTTCAAGGTCATAAGTTTGGTCTTAGCATCATTGACCTTAAGCCGTGGCCTGAGACCTTCTCTGTTAAGGGCTTCGAACATAAGTATAGTGACTCTCTTTGTGGATTAGGAGACATACTTCGTCGGCATAGCCCAGGTGTGTATGGTGGTTAAAGACTTTCCATCTAATCCCTCGCAATGGGTGGTCGTCTAGGGCGCTGCACGTTAATGTCAATCAGGAGAAGCAAAAATGTCTTAATCCGTTCAGCGCTTCGAACGGCTACGACCGTTACCCCTTGTGTAGGGCGGTGGGCTCCATTTTGATGGTGATCAAATTTTCTGGGATGCTCTCCTACGTAAAACTGCCTATACATATATAATTAGTAATTATCATTGAACTATTATTAACTTTGTTATTCGTTCTTAAATTTGTAGGGAATTACGTCTCAATTATAAATACGGTGGTTTCTCTCTTCGCAGTATTCTCATTGATCTTACGCTTCCCTTCTTTCCTTCCCTAAAGTATATCCCTTTTGTATTTTCTTATTTATTTAGTGTTATTAAATTTTATTACCACAGGAGATGGAGTTGGATCAATTCGTTGAGCCGCATAACCACCATGCCATGGTTCCCGGGTTCGAGACCAGATCTCCCCGTGAGCTTTTATTAAGAAATAATAATCCACTCCGTCTCTGAGCTGTTGTCTACCTCGCAGCAATTCACAAAAACAAGACTTTGAAGTTTCCTCACTTCCCTTACCCTAAATCCTTTCCGGCCAAAACCGTTAGCATGGCATCAAAGGGTTGTCCCCTAGGATTTGGACACATCGTTTAAAAAATAAACCTTCTTTTATAGGTAATTTTGTTATCCTTTCACATAATAGCAGTAATAGTAACTTTAAGAGTAGAATAAAAAACGAATATCCAACATGGATTTTAGTAAGAATAAAATCGGCAATTGCGGTAGATATGCTTTTTGGTGTCCTTTTTAATGGCATTTTGTTACGTCAAAAGTGACAAAATATGCATCCTTTGCCATTCATGATAATTCTGCACATTTTGAGTTTCCCTTCTGGTTTTATAGAAGGACAAGGTAGCGGACGTAGAAGTAATTAGAATCGCCAACTCAAATTATAATTGGACGAGTAAAAGCCCTTTTCTCTTCGTTGTTTTTCCTTCTTTTATCTCACGGAAGTAATGATATCTATAACATCATAGAGTATCCTCTGAACTTTAATCAAAGCATATAAAATTATTTCTAAAGAAAAACAGACTTATATCTTCAATACTTTAACAATTCATAGGACATTATTCGGTCGTCGGTGGAGTAAGTGAGAACATGTCGGCCTAACAACCCGTAGGTCCTAGGTTCGGGTTGCAGTGGTTCAATCGAGTTAAATTATTTTCCCACCGCATGCCTCACAAGGGGTCATGGAGAACTAGACAGAAAGAGAACATAACAACGTTCATTTTTTCTCATAAATTAGACGATGAACTCCATTGAAGTGATGATTCACTTCTTTTTGTTGGACAAAATTGAATCAATGGATCCACTTGGGGAAGTAAATCTACAAAGGCGAAACGAAACGATGACAATAATTTTGTTCTGCTAAAGAATTCTTTCGAATGGAATTGTTTGAAAATCCCGAGTGCAGAAAGAACTCATAATTGAGCTCTCGTAACAGTTGAGAAAGACTATATACCCTCTTTGAATTTAGAAAACTCATAGATCTGATTTTCTCCCGACTGGAAAAACAAATACAAGAAAAGAAAAGCTGTTTAGTGTAATTGAATACTCTAAGGAATGGAACAGAAAATTTCTAGTCAATATTTTATTTTAATCTAAACTTATAACATTTTTTTACGCACGCATGAGGGATAAGTCCCACTTTACCGCACGCATTTCCGTGTGGTAAGTTGCTTATCATCCCCTTCGGAAAGTCGTTCGGTATAATGGTACCTATACTTATTCCTCAAACGTGCGGAAAAATAGAATACGCTCGAAGTCGGCAGTAAATCCTCTCACTTTTTGAATAATTTTAACTTAAGGACATCCGAAGTAATTGATTTGTTTTATTTATTTATTTATCTATTCAGTGTACATATGATAAGACGGTAAGTTATCAGACCACAGTTGAATTTTAGATAGTGCAAACCGAGTATATGATTTCTGCACAGATTCTATGCGATCAATGTGAACCCGATAATGAGTACACCAAACCATACACGCATACTCTAAGATCGATCTCACCAATTGAAAGTAAAGGCATTTTAGTGTTTGTAAATTATAAAAATCCCTAGTGTTACGTCTAATGAAACCTAGAATGCGTTAGAAACCGTTAACTCAATATGAGGAAAAAAAGTTAATTTAACATCAAATAAAACACCTAAGTCTTTAACTTCAAAAGCTCTTTGAAAGGAGAGGAGAAATATTCATTTGAAGTTTGTTTTTCTCGCACCAAGACGAGAGGTTAAAAAGGTCATTTTGAAGTAGGAAACAGTCGCTATAGGAACTAATTTTTTCGAAAAGTTTCAAATCATCAGCGAAGATAAGAAAACTAGCAAATGAAAACACTTGTACGACATCATTTATGAATAGCAAAAATAAGAATGGGCCTAAATGACTTCCCTGTGGAACACCAAACTTAACATGAATTACTCTTGAAAGAACATTTTCAATCTTAACATGCTGTCTCCGACCACTTAAGTATGAAGAAATCCATTCAAGAAGAGTAGAATGAAATCCAATGGCTCCAAGTTTAGTTAACAATAACTTCATATTTACCCGGTCAAAAGCTTTTGAGAAATCAGTATATATTGAGCCTACCTGATGTGCCATTTCTAATGAATTTATAGTATAATTAGAAAAAATGCTAAGGTTAAATGTTGTTGAGGAGCTATGAGCTCTTTAGTGAAAAATGAAATTTTTGAATTAACAAGATAATCCAGAAGCTTAGGAATTACATTTGACAACACAACACCTCTGTAATTCGAAATAAGAGATCTAGATTCAGATAGGGTTAATATATGTAACCTTCCATTTATCAAGAAAAATCCCTAAACGTAGAGAAAAATTAAATATATAAGTCAGCGGAATCACAAGTGAATCAGAACAGCGACGCAACACTTCCAAACAAATACCACCTAAATCTACTTTTGTACTTTCTCTTAAGTTCTTTAAGGAAATTAAAACATTATCTACATCAAAGGAAATTGACCCTAACACTAAAGAAGAGTCCAATTGAGATGTTAAGCTACTACAATCTATGTAATGGGAATCATTATCGTAAATTGACTCAAAATAGTCTGAAAATAAATCACAAGTTGAATGGAGGTGATATGATTTAACATTATTATACTCGAGTATTTTAGGTAACCCCGATGATCGACGCTTGCAATTAATAAAGGTCCAGAAAGCCTTGCTGTTTGAATTTATTTTGGATTCCATTGACCAAATATACTGCTTATACAGAAATTTCTTCTAAGGGGTTTAAAATTATTAAGATGCTCAGAACTATTAGAATTGTTGTATAATTTATGATGTCTAGTTTGAGCATTCTTAAGTCTTAATAGAGATCTATTGTGCCACTAAGGATGCCTGTTGTTTGACACACGAAGGATAGGCACAAATTTCGAAAAGCCGTCATGAATAACTTCGAAAAAGTTGTTATATGTTACCTCTAAACTTTCACTGTAAACAGAAATTCAATTTACTGCTAAAAATAATCATTCAACACTTGCACTTTTAAAATTGTATAATATTACATTAGAAATAGAATAATTTTCATATTTATAAAAAGAAACCTCAAATTCAATTGCCTTATGATGACAGTCTAATTTTGACAAAGGAGAATCAACTTCAAATAGTTTATAAATTAGTTCATCGCTAACAAAAATTAGATCTAAAAATTTATTAAAAATGTTACTAACATGTGTGATATGTACTAGACTAGGAGAAGACATTGAATCAACAACTAACTGAGAACTTTCTGAAGTTATATTAAATGGCAATAATAGTTTCTCTTCATCACACCAAGACCAAATGAGATTACTTTAATTAAAGTCACCTAAATAGCACAAGTGAACATTTTCATGTTGTAATGATAACAAAGCGAAGACATCTTCGATGTGAAACGTATGCAACCCAGACTGAGTCTGATTATTCTTCCTATCTATCTGCTTATACATCTTTTTCTGAACGTTATGATACTCTCTACCATGAGTACCTCCAACGGATGGAAACTAGCCTCATATCTGACCCCAAGCGTTTTTATAACTTTATTAATTCCAAGAAGAAATCCAATGGTTACCCTTCCACCCTAAAGCTCGAGAATACCTCTTCGTCTGATCCTAAGGTTATCGCTTACCTCTTTGCACACTTCTTCAGTAAATCCTTCAGCGACAATTCTCTACAACCCAACCTAAACTATTTTGCATTCATGGACAAATGCACTCAAATGTCGTTTACATCTTTTGACCCTGATCCTGAACTAATCGCAGCCAGTATTAATGGGCTTGAGGAAGACTTTCATCCAGGTCCAGATGGCATTCCGGCCATCGTTCTGAAAAAGTGTGTCATGCATCTAGTTCAACCCCTTACTTTGCTTTTTCGTCTCTCGGTCACTCAAGGGGTTTTCCATCAATTATGGAAAAATTCGTATATTATTCCCATCTTCAAAAAAGGCTGCAAGAACGATGTGTCCAACTACAGACCTAAATGCTAAACCTAATTGCTAAATTATCATCCATAACTAAACTATTCGAAAAATTGATCTATGATTCCATGTTCTTCCACTGTAAGTCTATCTTCTCACTCTCCCAGCGTGGCTTCCTCAAAGGTAGATCTACAACCACCAACCTTACTGACTTCGTCTCTAAAACACTATGTGCCCTGGAAAACGGTAAAGAGGTTGATGTTATCGGCACCGATTTTAGTAAAGCCATCGACAAGATCTCCCAAAACGTTATCTTGTTCAAACTTGATCGCCTAGGCTCCCCAGATTCATCTCCTGGATTCGATCCTACCTCAACAACCGTCAGTACAATATTCTTTTCAGCTCATCCATTTCTAACCCTATTCTCGCTCGTTCCAGCGTCCCTCAGGGCAGCCATCTCGGCCCATTGATTTTCATCCTTACAATAAATGATGTTGAATGTGTCATCAAACACTTTAACGGAATGGAGCTGTCCATTTATGCTGATGACATGAAAATAATCAAACATATCTCCTCCACAACCGACTCTCTTCTTTTGCAAACACACCTGGATTCATTCACCACATGGTGCAAGAAAAACTATGGAGCTATGAGCTCTTTAGTGAAAAATGAAATTTTTGAATTAACAAGATAATCCAGAAGCTTAGGAATTACATTTGACAACACAACACCTCTGTAATTCGAAATAAGAGATCTAGATTCAGATAGGGTTAATATATGTAACCTTCCATTTATCAAGAAAAATCCCTAAACGTAGAGAAAAATTAAATATATAAGTCAGCGGAATCACAAGTGAATCAGAACAGCGACGCAACACTTCCAAACAAATACCACCTAAATCTACTTTTGTACTTTCTCTTAAGTTCTTTAAGGAAATTAAAACATTATCTACATCAAAGGAAATTGACCCTAACACTAAAGAAGAGTCCAATTGAGATGTTAAGCTACTACAATCTATGTAATGGGAATCATTATCGTAAATTGACTCAAAATAGTCTGAAAATAAATCACAAGTTGAATGGAGGTGATATGATTTAACATTATTATACTCGAGTATTTTAGGTAACCCCGATGATCGACGCTTGCAATTAATAAAGGTCCAGAAAGCCTTGCTGTTTGAATTTATTTTGGATTCCATTGACCAAATATACTGCTTATACAGAAATTTCTTCTAAGGGGTTTAAAATTATTAAGATGCTCAGAACTATTAGAATTGTTGTATAATTTATGATGTCTAGTTTGAGCATTCTTAAGTCTTAATAGAGATCTATTGTGCCACTAAGGATGCCTGTTGTTTGACACACGAAGGATAGGCACAAATTTCGAAAAGCCGTCATGAATAACTTCGAAAAAGTTGTTATATGTTACCTCTAAACTTTCACTGTAAACAGAAATTCAATTTACTGCTAAAAATAATCATTCAACACTTGCACTTTTAAAATTGTATAATATTACATTAGAAATAGAATAATTTTCATATTTATAAAAAGAAACCTCAAATTCAATTGCCTTATGATGACAGTCTAATTTTGACAAAGGAGAATCAACTTCAAATAGTTTATAAATTAGTTCATCGCTAACAAAAATTAGATCTAAAAATTTATTAAAAATGTTACTAACATGTGTGATATGTACTAGACTAGGAGAAGACATTGAATCAACAACTAACTGAGAACTTTCTGAAGTTATATTAAATGGCAATAATAGTTTCTCTTCATCACACCAAGACCAAATGAGATTACTTTAATTAAAGTCACCTAAATAGCACAAGTGAACATTTTCATGTTGTAATGATAACAAAGCGAAGACATCTTCGATGTGAAACGTATGCAACCCAGACTGAGTCTGATTATTCTTCCTATCTATCTGCTTATACATCTTTTTCTGAACGTTATGATACTCTCTACCATGAGTACCTCCAACGGATGGAAACTAGCCTCATATCTGACCCCAAGCGTTTTTATAACTTTATTAATTCCAAGAAGAAATCCAATGGTTACCCTTCCACCCTAAAGCTCGAGAATACCTCTTCGTCTGATCCTAAGGTTATCGCTTACCTCTTTGCACACTTCTTCAGTAAATCCTTCAGCGACAATTCTCTACAACCCAACCTAAACTATTTTGCATTCATGGACAAATGCACTCAAATGTCGTTTACATCTTTTGACCCTGATCCTGAACTAATCGCAGCCAGTATTAATGGGCTTGAGGAAGACTTTCATCCAGGTCCAGATGGCATTCCGGCCATCGTTCTGAAAAAGTGTGTCATGCATCTAGTTCAACCCCTTACTTTGCTTTTTCGTCTCTCGGTCACTCAAGGGGTTTTCCATCAATTATGGAAAAATTCGTATATTATTCCCATCTTCAAAAAAGGCTGCAAGAACGATGTGTCCAACTACAGACCTAAATGCTAAACCTAATTGCTAAATTATCATCCATAACTAAACTATTCGAAAAATTGATCTATGATTCCATGTTCTTCCACTGTAAGTCTATCTTCTCACTCTCCCAGCGTGGCTTCCTCAAAGGTAGATCTACAACCACCAACCTTACTGACTTCGTCTCTAAAACACTATGTGCCCTGGAAAACGGTAAAGAGGTTGATGTTATCGGCACCGATTTTAGTAAAGCCATCGACAAGATCTCCCAAAACGTTATCTTGTTCAAACTTGATCGCCTAGGCTCCCCAGATTCATCTCCTGGATTCGATCCTACCTCAACAACCGTCAGTACAATATTCTTTTCAGCTCATCCATTTCTAACCCTATTCTCGCTCGTTCCAGCGTCCCTCAGGGCAGCCATCTCGGCCCATTGATTTTCATCCTTACAATAAATGATGTTGAATGTGTCATCAAACACTTTAACGGAATGGAGCTGTCCATTTATGCTGATGACATGAAAATAATCAAACATATCTCCTCCACAACCGACTCTCTTCTTTTGCAAACACACCTGGATTCATTCACCACATGGTGCAAGAAAAACTTTCTAGAGCTGAATGTCTCCAAATGCCAGTCCATATCTTATTCCTGCAAGCGTCTAACCACCACCCCGAGAGTCTACATGCTAACCGACGTACCAGTCCCTATCGTTACCTCTCTGTGTGACTTAGGAATAATCTGTGATAGTGAACTCAATTTCCGTACTTAGAAATTTCTTATATTATATTGGAAGCAATCTTGAAAAAAACTATATTTTTTTGTATCTGGTAACTTTTTTTTAAAAAAGTTGTCTTTTTTAGTCTAGTCTACCACTTGATCGACAAATTGGCAACACTGAGTAGATTTGCAAAAAGCTCCAAGCTTAAGGTCTTTAATTATCCTCGACATGGTCCTTCTTGTTATCTTCATCTCTCTGGCCCCATTACTATTTGTTTGCGGAGAGGATTTCGTCGAATTCTCGCACGTAAAGCTTTTACGGCTGCTGACGTTATTGAACTGCGTGGTCAGCCACCTTTTGGCGTTGGATTGATTCGTTGGGCGGCACGACCACCATGCCATGGGCCCCGGGTTCGAGACCAGGTCTCCCCGTCAGCTTTTATTAAGAAATTAAAATAATCCACTCAGTCTTTGGGCTGTTGTCTAGCTCGCAGCAATGCAAAACCAAGACATTCAAGTTACCTCACTTCCCTTACCACAATTCCCTCACGCGTCAAAGGGTTGTCCCCTAGGCTTTGGCCACATCGCATAAAAAAAAAGATCATCCAAACAGGTAGCCTCAGAGTACCTTTTTATGGAACGGTAAAAATATTTCTGCGTAATTTACAAAGGCTGCAGAAGATCAAATATTTTTTTGGGCGTCTTCTTGCATTTGTGCGGTTCAACGACAGCGATTCGGTTCTCTTTGACACCCCACTCCAGGCCGCCCGGGGGGGGGGGGGGGGGGGCGAAGGGGGTAAATCCCCCGGGCCCGGGCTTTCAAAAGGGGCCCCGTCATATAAGTCATCACCAGGAAATGTTTTCCATTTTAATTATATATCAAAAAATGTTTCACGATCGAAAAAGCGCTTAGTCCCGGGCCCGAAATTCCTTTCGCGGGGGGGCGAGTATGTGGTACCCCCCCCCCCCCCCCGGAACCGAATTTTGTCTCTACGGGCCTGCCCCACTCCAAATTTATTCTATGACGTGTCGATACAAACTGATTTGTTTATAAAAAAGAGAAATCAACTTAATCACAGAACATAAACAAAACCATCTTTTTTTATACTATGTGGCTAAAGCTTAGGGGACAACCCTTTGATGCGTTAGCATAGTTTTGGCCGGGAGGTAATTAGGGTAAGGGAATTGAGGAAACTTGAGTCTTGTTTTGAATCTGTTCATTGAAATGACAAACAACAAGCTTATGAAATATCAGCCTTCTGCTAGAAAATATAATTAATTTAATTGTTAGTCACGTATCGTTTTAAAGCAATAAATTTTAATGTTAACTACTCTTCAATTTTGGTGGAAAATGGTTTATTGTACTATTTGTATATTGAAAGACTACCGAACATTTCCGGGTCATGGAATCATACGCCTCCTGCTGAGAGGAGTACTTCAAATTTTTACCAGATACGCAACATTGCGATCATTCCACACGTAGCGTCCTTGCTTAGTATTCCATTAAAGGAAAACCTAATTAAGCTAATTCTGATAAATAGATCTGTGTCTGCATGAATCATTCTAATCACAAGGTACCGCGTTCTGGAGCCGTGTATTTTCGCTCCCTCGAATATTTCAGTTAACAAGAAGCAATTGCTTTCCCTCCCCAATTTTAAAGGGCTTCCCCGGGGGCGCAATTTATTTCAAAGGTGCAGAAATGGTACAAAGCAGAAACTGTAGCAGCACAACCAGAAGCGGTTACAAAAACTTAAGAAATTCAGTTCTTCCTGCAAGTATCTTACACAATTTCGAAAAACGTTCTGCTAGGCATCTGGGAAACGGGTTACTTTACTGTTTACTCCCGGGGAAAGACTCTCCTAAGGCTCTGCCTCAAATGACAATCAAAGACGGTGAAAGATGTTAATTCATTTAAATTGCAAATTCATTCCGACTCTCCTTCTTTTTGGGCATTTTTAATCTCCGGAATGGATCTTTTTTGCCACGAGCACCTTTGCTGCTCTAAAAGATACTCAGCATCCGTTCCCCTTTAGCCCTAGTGGTTACGTTTTTCATTTTTCTTGGATTGAATTCATTCGTCTTTTCCTGCATTAAGTGCCGGAGGGAATGATTGTCGAGATTTCTTTATGGTTTAAGGGAACATTTCTGGAGATGAAAACTATGACGTGGCTTTATGGGAATTTGTTTTTTTTTTTTTAAATAATACGTTTTATGTGTTGCAGCAACAGCAGGCGATAGAGAAGGAGGTGTTTGTGATATATTTCGCATTGGTCAAGTTGTAAACTTTTAGTTTATGGGCTAACGACTCTTCTACACTGGCTTAGTGCTGTTCTCGGAAAGCTCTTTTAATCAGATTAAACGCAACTCTAGCCATTCTTTTATTTTATTGGAAAAGTGTATCCATATTCCCGGGTAGATAAAGTCTTGGCTAATATTTTTATGGTTCTGATAAACTCGGTGCTGGCTGGCGACATTGTTTTATGGAGAGCCCATGAACTAAGAAAGTTTCTCGCCTTAAATAGCGAAGAGGAAAGTTGAAGGAATTTGCTTTATGGTACACTATTTACTATATAAATTGATCTTGGAATGTCCATCCTCTATGGCCATTATTCAAACTTTTATGATTTTGTTATATGACAAGCATATGGGCAGTCGCATGGCTATTGTGTTTAAAGGACGTCTTTATTACAGAAGCCGTAAAAATTCTTATCTACTTTTCCAAGAATATAGAATCCATTTTCATTCTAATTTGGTACTATCTATTTCGAGCTTAATTACCTGAACTATAATTTGAAAACGTAGGCCGCAATTAGACCAATTAAGTTATATTTATAACGTAGCAGGTTAGAAGTTTAGTGGTTTTTCAAAAACGTTTTTCAGTAAATCTAATTCTGTTAATCTGTGGTTTTCTTGAACGTCCTTCTACTTACTTACTAGTAAGTAGTAGTTAGTACTTACCTTTCGAAAAGACGCAAAGGGTTACATTTAAAAAAAGTGAAACTGCCTAAGATCTATTGGTGGGCCAAATATTGTCATTTTTGTTACCAGGGACTTAGAGGACCTTTCTGATTCTCATGACAAAGGACAAGACTATGCAAAAAATTTGTTCAAATCTCGGTTCCCTAAAAGATTGTAGGCGAAAGACGGATCCCATTTAGTGGACTCCATAGTTTGCTTCTATAACAAAATCTATCTTCGGATCATCTTCGACTTTTGCGAATCATATTTGTGAAAATAATAGCCCAGAAAAGTGGGTAAAGTCAAACCTTTACAAAACTGCACGTCTTCTGTTAGTGTCCAAGCGAAAAGGACCGTCTGCTGCGAGTAAGTGAAAGAGATTACTGAACCTGCTGCACCCGTTCGAATTAACGCGCAAATCTCTAAAGGTTACATCAACGGCTCTACCAACCAATTTTGTGCTGAAGTTCAAAAGGGTTTTAGTCTTTTCGATAGCAAAGGTCTTACAGTTCCTTGGCAGCAGAAGTACCCCTGAAAGTGGGATGTGACCTGTACAAGTTGCCATGCACACACAGATACATCCATAAATCTCCTTGAACGAGTTCAGTACAGCACGTTTTCTTTTAGTTCTATGTTCCTTAAAAATATGGGCCTACAAATAGCTGCGAATTAAATTAACCCTGTTTTTACAGCTGTCTTATTACTCTATTAGATGGATTTGATGTACAAGGACGGTGGTAGAAGCAACAAATATCGACGTTCAAAAAAAAATTAAGCTGCTCTTCTTTTTTTAGCTCTTCTAAAAATAAAAAACAAGTAAAAGTCGAGATCTCCTACTGTTCCCTATATCTGGAATTGTCAGAATGTCAAAGATCTTGTCGGCATATAATCAGAATGCATGATTACCTTTAGAAGATTTCGTTTACTGTCGAGGTATCAAACGTCACTGTTTACCCACATCTCCAGCTTGTAAACCTCATACTGTCCCAAACTCTGCAAAAATATTTCAAATGTGCTAACAAGGTACAGACGGTTCAAACTTTGTAGAGTGCTAGGCTTGGAAATAACCACATAACATAAGCCTTTAAGAATTATCCTAAATGTTCAGCTCAAGGTATCATTGGAAGCTCCATTTCATGTATTAACGTTTTTTTATTTATTTACATATGAAAATATTTTGGAGTTTAGAAAAAACTTAACGTGTTTTAGGGCCATACCGAGGAAAATTGTTTAACAAGTACAATAACCGCATCGTCCAGGCTCATCCTATGATTAAACTTGCCACGCCCGACCACAATTCCACAATTCTATCAAGTGATGGCCTGGTGGGCAGAGGAGGCCGCAGGGAGGTCTATTATCTCCTGTTCTGTAAAACATTACTGTCGATTCATTAACACAGCCTTGATGAAGTCGGCATATAGAATATGGGTTATGCCGCTGACATAACTTATGCACCGTAGCACATACCATGGAGAGGTATTAGGATGGTGTAGCAAAGGGGGGGGGGGCGGGGGGAGCTCGACGTATATTTAAAGAAGCATGATCTCGTAATAAGGGAAAGGAAGAATCTACACTTAGACCGATTGGACTGTTTGGAGAATAATTTACTGTCTTGCGTTCAGTCAAGTATCTAGGGGCTTCATATAATCAAAATATACCTGAAAGAGACATGTTGTGGAAAAAATCCAGAGAGCCAACATCGCATAATATTAATGTGGGAGTGTGTTCGGAGGTGAGAAATCTCACCATAAGCCGCATACTTGATCTTCACTATTATGGTGAGATCCATTATCTCTTATGCCTCAATAATTTGGTGGACAAGAGAATCAAAGAGGACTGTAAAAAGGCAATTGAGTAGGGTTTATAGGCTGGTTTATAATGGGTATAGCAGCTGCTTTTCGAACCACACCGACAACGGCGTTAGTGAAGCTGTAATGATTTTTGCCATTATTATATTTATATGTGAAAAGGATGGTAGCATCAGCAGCTTTACGCACGGTGCAAATTGGCACAGATTAACTGTGGCTACGGACATAGGTAAATCCTGGAACTTATCAAAAATAAAATACCGTAGTTGGAAGGAATGCAAATGCTAATGACGTCGAAGGGATATATTTCGTAACTTCTAATAGCCGTAATTGATCACTTAAATTAAAGGGTAAGAGTGGTACTAAATGATGTGACTGGAGAGACAGACCACAAAAATTTTTTGCACCCTGTACGTAACCTCAAAAGTAGGAACAAACGCCGTTTTTCGGATACATAACCTCAAATATCTCAGCAACTCAGCTTTCCAACAACTGACATGACCCCGGTATTTGTAGACCTGTGTAATTGATAGATACCATAAAACGCTTATTTTTTTAATGATGTAGCCAAAGCCCAGGTGCAACTCTATTATGCGCAAGCATTACTATGGCGGAAAGGGAACTATGGTAAGGGGAATGAGGGAAAATTGAGTGCCTTACTTTTGTTTTGCTGCGAGCTGGATGACGCCCAGAGACGCGGAGTGGATTTTTTATTTATTGCAATTGCAAATTAAAAGCTCACATGGTTAAACACACTCGAACCTGCATCCATGACGTGGTGATCGTGCCACTCAATCAATTGATCCAAATGCATCTAAGTAATGAGTCACTCCATAACTGACGTCACAATTTTTACGTATGGTGACACTAGTTTGTATAATAAGACATGTTGGAATCCAAGGGAATGAAAGAGCGAACACTGGGAACAGTAGACCGTCGCGGATTCGTGTATTTAGGTTAAAATGGTGATTAGATCGCCCAGAACAGAAGGAACAGAAGGAAGGCGTCGAAGTAGATGACGACGATAGTGACAGGACATGGTAAATTCAGGTGTCATCTATAGAAAGTGAGCGACCTTGATGATAATATATAATATCTGTATGCTGTGCTTGCGGGATCAATAGATCGCCTATGTGCACACAACCTATGTCTATGTGTCCTACAACAAGCAGAAGGAGGATGCTGTTGGGGCACCACCGGATGCAGCCCAAAAGGCTCGTAAAGGTGTCTCGTAAACAAATACGTGCATTAACCCGAGTAATCCAGAGAAGGAAGGAAAACTGGTTAAGGCTAGTCAGTGGCGACCAGGGGTAGAACAAAAACCGAGCCGAATGAAGTAATCTGATGCGGCTAATCCCTAGAGGGGTGATTTTGTTGAGTAAAAGGCTCTCACTACCAGAGACATTCGCGTCTCTCGGTGTCTTAGGAAGATTTGCACCTAAAAAACACCTCGGAAATTCCATTTAACATCATCCTTAATTTCACTGAGGACTGCGTAGTTTTTCGGGACAAAGCCCTGCAGTTCGTCTACCTAAAGACACACAGACGAAAGTGATCCCGACTCGAAGTACAAAAAAGCAAAGTTTGTTTAATTTGCACCAACTTTAAACTATCAATACGATTACAAATTATCTTATGCTTTTAAAGGCTTTACGTGCAGTCGGTTCAACCTTTCATACCCTCACCTTACATACAAAATTCTTACCATGGTCCTAGTGAGCCACCGTACTCTAAATAGAAAGAGAGAATCATAGTTATCATTCTAGGTACAACATTTTTATCATTTGCCAATCCGGAAACGTATTCTGACTGAATCAAAATCAGTCCTCCAACTCTAACCACAAGCCACAAATTTTGTCAGAAAACAAATAGATACTCTATGCATTCAGAATCATCTAAATCAGTTCAGTTCAGTTCCGTATAGTAGCAATGGGGGATCATACTGCATAGAACACCACACCACCTGACTTCATTAATTTTTGTCGCGTTACCAGTGGGCCAACATATTCTACATATCAAAAAAAGAATCATCCAAATCGGTCCACACGTTACGAAGTTAGGCTACCCCTACCCCCACCACCTCCTTAGTGCAAAATTTATTCTCATATTAGCAATGGGGATTGGTGCACCAATCACGAACATCTGCACTGCAGCCAACCCAATAGTAACGTAGACGAAGTTTGCTTAACGTCTTGTCTATACCGACATGTCCTCCCCCCGGAGAGTTATGGATCTGTTGAAGTACTGTTTCCTGAAGTGCTTTTGGGACTAGGGTTTGTTGGATGTCCACACAGCCTTGCCGAATCTGGCGACAAGCGATACCTGAATCCAGTTGAAGATTACAAAACATCGTCCAAAACGTCTTTACCGTCGGACTCAGATGACGAATTTCTTCTTTGTTTGGACGCTCCTCTCGCTGCAACCACTCACGTACCACACGGAGATCTGGGTCCTGATCCTGTAGATATGCCATGTCATCTTGTGCGGTCACTAGGCGAATACAAAAGGAATTCCTCTCCTCTAAACGTTGGCAATATTGGCAATTTGGCTGAATGCACGGACGTCGGGAAAGGGCATCTGCATTAGTGTGCTTATGGCCAGATCGATGAACGATATTAAAGTTGAACATTTGTAGCTGCTCAAGCCAGCGTGCCACTTGTCCCTCTGGAGTACGGAAATTTGCGAGCCACCTTAATGAGGCGTGATCTGTACGAATTATAAAATTCTTTCCCAGGAGATAATGCCGAAAATGAGCACAAGCCTTCCTTTCCGGTGACACAATAGTTGCGTTCTGCGCAGCTGAAAGTTTTACTATAAAACTCTAATACTTGCTCCACACCGTTGTCTTCCTGTGAAAGCACCAAGCATGGTCACTAGCATCCGTATCAAGGATGTAGAGCAGGTCTTCCTTTGGCTGAACTAAAATCGGTGCTGTAGTCAATTTAATTTTCAGCTATTGGAACGCTTCCTCGCATGACTCAGACCACTGAAAAGTGCTACCCTTTTCCGTCAGTTGGGTGAGGTGTTTTGCAATAGCGGAGAAGTCCTTCACAAAGCGTCTATAGTATGCGCCCCAAGAAGGATTGCACGTCCCTTTTGTTTTGAGGTCGAGGCCAATTTCGGACGGCATTCGTCTTTTCTGGATCGGTGGCGATTCCATCGGCGCACACAGTATGGCCTAGAAACTTCACTTGGCGTTTGCAAAGCTAACACTTGCAAGATGATATTTTAAGGCCAGCTAATCCCAGTCGCCTTACTACAAGATTAAGGTGCTCAATCATTTTTTTGAAAGTTGGGCCGTGTACGATAAGGTCATCTAAGTAGACTAAACAAGCCTGAGGTAGGATCCCACGTAGTACAATGTCCATGAGCCTTTGGAACGTCGCTGGGGCATTAGTTAATTCAAATGGGATAACTTGAAATTTCCAAAGGCCATGCCCTGTGGAGAAAGCTGTTTTTCCCTGTCTTCGGCACACATCTCAACCTGCTAGTAGCCTGATTGGAGATCAAGTGTTGAGAGCCACTGTGATTCTTGCACGGCATCTAAGGTAGCATCAATCCTTGGATTGATCCTATATAACAGAAAAAGAATCATCCAAATTGATCGGCGCGTTAAGAAGTTGACATCCAATACTCATTATGAAGTTAGGTTTCACTCGCACTCCCCACCAAAAATTGTTTTGGAGGAGAAAATACTCTGCCCACCAAAGAAATAATCATTTAAAACACAACTCAACTCCCCTTCTGGTTGTTTTACTTTAAAAACCCGAGTTATTGAATGAAAACATGTGGCCTCAAGACTGCCGAAAACTTTTCTTGGACAAGTCTTCCGCAAAGAATGAATTAAAAGCAAAGGAGTTCCAGAACTTAGAAATCTACTCATTTAGCCTAGTATACAATTAAAACAACAAGCTCTAGTTTTAGTAAAATCAAAGAAAACGTATCTATAAGAGCGAGAAGGTTCTTTGACATTTATAAGCTTTAGTATAAGATATTCACACTTTCAACAAAGAGAAGGAACTGCTCAAAATTGGTATTTCCTTTGATGCGTGAAATATAGCAAGCAAAATGTCATCTTACCTAAAAATTTTATTTGTAAATCCTTAAATCTTAATTAACTCCAGTCAAATCCAAAATATGTATATACATAGTTGTGCTCAATTCAGTCTTTTCACCTGTCGGCAAGTAAAGTGGACCTTATGCCGACTTCCTGCTTGCCATATGGTAATAAGTACGGGGCATCCCCAATTTTATTACCACTTCGTCAAGGACTTTGAGCCTTGACAATTTCCTTAATTGCTGACACTAAAAACCGGAAGCGGTGACAGCCCTTGGCCCTTAAATTATGAAACCATCCATCTTTCATAATACTCAGTAACTCACATAAAGATTCAAATGGACACTTCCCTTTCGCAACATGAATTTTGTTACAAAACGTGTGCATCACCCCCTGGTGGAATTATGAAATTGATATACCCCGTCCGCTTCTACAATTACCCAACGCCAGTTAACCTAAAACACATCAAAGCTGCACATGTTTCCCACAAATTCTACTCGAAAGTGGATTAAAAAATGCCAACACTCGGTTGTGTGTCGTTTATGTAGAATGGTACTGAAGCCGCACGAAGGTGTATCACTTTGGGGGTGGTATGAAATTGGATCTGCTTAGTATCCAGGAATCTTGCCGTGATAATTCAAATCCTTTCGAGTGTAATCAGGAAATTGCTCTTTAAGGTATGAAAGGATTCCACCAGGGCAACAATCAACCCTGGCTCGTTCCCAGTATCGCTTCTCTTCTCGTAAGGGTTTATTTTTGTCGTCTCTTTTTGTATTGAATTACACCCCCAAAATGATAGATGTCACCGTAACCATCTCCTGCCGGTAAGCAGGAGGAAAAAAAACCAAAGACAAATTTCATAGTCGAAAAATTGTCAAAACTTGAAATTCCAATGAGGCACGGTGTTGCTTTTTTGCCGGATTACTCTTATGGGCTCTGTCAGACACAGCTGGATGTCGTTATAGTGCTCATGTCCCATTTTTCCTGAGGTGTGTTTTAAGGGGTTTTGTTCTTTTTTTGTTTTTTTTCCTTTGTTTTTTAGTCTGAAGACCAGATTTCTACTGGCGTGGCGATGACAACTCTTGTCGTGCAATTCGATAGTTTTGTTAGTTGAGTAGAGATTGATCCAACAGATCTCCAACAGACCTATTCCTTTTATTTGGACTGTAATTCTAGAAGTTCGCTTTTTAGTTCGATGGCCGATAAGTATTTGCTAGTGGAAGTACTGTAGGATGATGTAATAAGAGATTCTTGAGTGTTTACACTGGGCGTGTAGGTGTAGGTATTGCAAAAGCAATAACTGCCTTTGGATGCGCTTTAGACAAGATATTCAAATTTCATGTTTAAATAATCGAATGAAGTCCAATTTACTTGTGTTAATTGAATATTGATGGCGTTTTAACATGGTCTGTCCTTAGTAGATATGCCACAATTTTGTCGACAGCCATAAGTACTTCCTAGATATAAAATCCAATTATACTCAGTGCCAGTTTACTTAACAAATACGTCGTACAAACGACCAAGCACAGTTTTCTTTGTTAATAATCCTCAAAGTCCACAATCTCAGAAAGCATTGGCAAAGAAACAATTTGAAAGCAAAATTAAATTTTCCAATAGGATTATGCTCTTTCTTAAAGCTGCAGTAATCGTACTTTTTCTGGTTTCAGCTCAATTGACAATTGATGTGTAGTGAGATTAGACATTTTTGAGAGTTCTGTACTTTTATTAAAACTCGTCAAGCACTATAATAAAAAAATATGTAAAAGAAAACGGCATCAAAAGAAAATAAAACAACTTGCAAATGCAATAAGAAAGTAATCTGAGTTGATTCCTTACCAGATTTTCCGACAGGTCAAAGTCGATAGACTGGTTGAGATTTAGCATAATTAGTGCAATAATGAGACACCCGTAAGAAGTCCTAATATTTTATAAAATAGCCAAGAACTATTCAAGAGAGTCAGTCAGCAATTAAGTCAAAAATGAATACAGGTATTATAAGGGGAACCCAAGTCAATTAGTCCGTAGCGTATGAAGGTAGATTATCTTTTCTAACCTTGTTATGTATGTATGAGCCTCGTAAAAAGATGACTAAACAGTAGAGGTATAATCTAAAATACGTTTATCAAAAGTCTATTAACATTGTTTGGTACTGTAAGAGTCATCGAAAACTTTGAACCATCTCTCAACGAATCCCAAAATAGCATAAGTTCTTTTGACTATGACCATCCATGGCAAAATTAAACCTGGGAAAGGGTTTCTTAGAAACACATATACAGTGTTTCAGATCTGGTGTACCAAAATAAGTGGGGTGATAGATCTTAACTAGCCGGGGGCAAAGGAACGCCAAAATAACTACTACCCCAATGACCTTTCCAAAGTTAGCAACTATGTTGATCTAACCCCTTCTATTGCAGGTACAGCGACATCCAAAATTGAAAAACATGTTTTGCGATTATCATTTTCCCAAATTTTCTCAGAAATACATGTAATTAATACATCTCTAAAGACCAATAATGATGTGCATACCGTGAAAATTGCAAATTTAGGAATCATCTTGCAAACGGTTAATATAGCCACCTCCCTTTCTGTTTTGTTTGCCTAGGTGAGACTATCACCCAGGGCTTCGACAGTTTTTCCTTTTTTATGACCTCCTGAGTAGTAGTTGCTTGCCCTACTGCAATGAGCTTAAGGTCGAGATAAGTAACAGCATATTTATTTCCTCTTAGTACATTTATAACAGCTTTGGTATTTCAGTTTTATAAACTAGAAATTATTTGACTCTTTTCTACCCTTATTATCAAGACGTTGTCTTTACTTAAAAATCTAAGACCATCCGCCATCTTGAAGCGTCCGCCATATTAGGTGTAGAATGACGTCACATAGTTTATCGTATTTTACTTTTTAAATCGTTAATACCCATATCAAAGGGGCAGAAAGGAAAAAGGTATTGGGGCCTCCGCCATTTTGGATTTAGAATGACGTCATGTAGCTCATCACATTCTACTCATCAAACCTTTCCATTCAATAAACATGTCTAGGGGGTGTGAAGAAAATTGTAATCCGCTATCTTAGGACGTCCGCCATATTGGGTTTCGAATGATGTTATGCAGCTCATCGTATTCTACTCGTCCAACCCTTTCATTTTTGTGTATGTGGTGACTTAAACGTTAATGAACTCAGACAACCTCGACATCAAGCAATCTCACCCATCTGTTGCAAACGTTGAACTTGAAAATGGTCAACAGCCAACCCACCTACTTCAATATATCGGCACCGTCATAGCTTCGGCTTCTCACAACAGACTTATGGAAAGTGTTGTTTCATAGTCAGATCACTTCACCTACCAATTTTGATCATAAAGACTTATTTTTAAAAAAAACTGAACCCAGTGGGATGGAGGTGGGGTAGGGGTGAAACCCCACCTCCATCACACTAAATATTTTTTTTTCTGTGGTATCAATCAAGGAACATACTCTACCGAACAGAAAAATAATTATCTAAATCGGTCCACTCGTTACGAAATTAGACTATCCCCCCCCCAACCACCACCCTAGGACCAAATTATTCTCCTGTTAGCAGTGGGGGATCGCACCATATACAACAGCAAAAGAACCATCCAAATCGGCTATCTCAACTTTCCATGAATCGTTCATCCAAACGTAAATTTTTAGCTTAAAAATTAGACGTGAACCAACCTGCGAGGAAATTGTGGAGAAATATTCGTAGTCCCGGAATACACGGTGCCCAGCAAAGTCAGACTATTTCTTTCACTTTTTGGTAATAGTTCTCCGCGTTTTTTTTCTTTTTTATACGACGTGGTCAAATCCTACGGGACAACCCTTTGATGCGTTATCATGGTTTAGGCCGGAAGGAAAGTGAGGAAACTTGAGTCTTTTTTTTTTTTGCATTGCTGCGAGCTAGACAACAGCCCAGAGACGGAGTGGATTATTTAATTTCTTAATAAAAGCTCACGGGGTCATTTGGTCTCGAACCCGGCACCCATGGCATGTTGGTCGTGCCGCTCAACGAATTAATCCAACTCCGTTTGACGATGGCTCGAGTTAAGGATTCGCTTTTTGGTGTATTGACGTCATTGAAACTCTTCGAACTTTGTACGCAATTAAGTCAAATGCTGTTGGGCCTAACAATTTTCCTCCTAGATTTCTTAAGCTCCTGGCACCGTACATAATAAGTCCCTTAACCCATATTTAAAACTTTGCCTTACAACTTCTCAATTTCCTACCAACTGGAAGCAAACTCTAGTTGTTCCCATACGCCATACCAAAGAAGTAATCCGCCTCTCAACTTACTGAATTTTCTGGGCAAAATAATTGAAAAAATTGTCTACAACGAAATATCAGGCTACGTTCATGAAAGGAATATGTTCTCTATTTCGCAATCTGGCTTTGGACAACTTCATAGTTGCGAAACTCTCGTTCTTAAAATTACTACTGATATCAATCAGGCACTCATCTCGCGACAATCGCTTTGCTTGATTTTAGTAAGGGGCTTGACTATCTAGAGCATCCACGGAATGTCGGTTGTCTCTCACTCTTCTATCGCTATTTCATTGGCCATTGTTCTAACGAAATTGCTAGCTTGATCTCTTGTAGACACATTACAACGCGCGCGATACAAGAGCTACAAGACGCTCCCATCCCTATACTCTCCAGGTCAAATTTGGACTTACCGTCAAATTTCGGGAATCTTTTCTAAGCCGAACAACACGAATGTGGAACAGTTTACCATCTTCTGTGTTTCCCTCGGCATATCGAAACTTTCAAACGGGGCGTGCATTGACACCTCCTTCACTCAACCTCCTAACCCATTTCCCAAACCCTTAATTCCTTTCCTGCCGAGACTGCGCTTTAGCATCATAGGGCATCCCCTGAGTTGTGGCAACATCATATATATAAAAAAACAAAAAACAAAAACAAAAAAAGGCGTTTGTTTCCATGAACTATTCAAGACTGCTCAAAAAGCTAAGCGGGGCGTTCAATTTTTCATCATCCGCTTTGAAGTTAGGGCTAAGTCAAGCTGTTAAAGTGGGAAATATCTGCTCTAGCCTTAAGTTTCTTCATAGCTGCGGGCCTCAGGGCTCAATCCGTGGTCCTCTTTTATTTAGTCTATATATTAATGATTTGTCAGAGATAGGTAATAATTGTTTTATTCATCTATATGCTAACGATATGCAAATATATTTAAGCTGACCTGTTGGTCTGGTCGAGGACTGTGTGAGCCGAGTAAATGAAGATCTACATCATATTTATCAGTGGTCTCTCGTTAATAAATTATCCCTTATTCCAACAAGTCCAAGTGCCTAGTCAAAAATAGAACTAAGATTGATAAAGCTTACTTCTCACCAATCATTTTGGGCAACTGGACTATTGAGTATGTAGACTCGGTGAAAATCTAAAAGTTCAATTAAATTGTAAATTTATTTGCTGCAATCATATTAGTGCAATGCTTGGTAAGGTCTATGGTACTTTCCGTCAGTTGTGGATCAGCTCTGCAGGTCTGAGCACTTAACTTCGTTTAAAATTGGCGAGAGCTCTCATTATACTTCATTTCACATGTTGCAGCCTTGTATTTAGTAAAGTGGATGCGATTTGCCAAAGAAAGAGTTGATACCATAAGACAAGTGCAACTCTCTGCCAAGTAACATTAGATCTGTTGGCTCCAGGAATAATTTCATTAGATTAATTTCAGATATTATGATTCATTGGTGTAATTGGTGCACGTTTTATTATTATCTTTGTATATCTTTCATGCCCATACCAAAGGGGTTGTGAAGAGAAAGGTTATCTTGGGGCGTTCGCCATATTGGAGCAATATAAGGTATACTATGTTACACTGTCATCAAATTTCCATACGCGTGCAAGCTTTCAGCTCAGTCGGATATCGGGAAGTGGTTCAAAATCAGCTTGCAAAATTGGACAACGGACAGTGACAGTAAAAAAAAAAAAACTTGTAAAAAATGGTATTTTTCCAACTTTCATGTTCTTTATTCGTTGATATTCAGAAACGTAGTAAACGGTCGCTTTGCTCTAGATAAATTATTTCGCACCGTTAAAAATGTTGCACTAAAACACATAATACCCTACAGATTTCATCTGGGATAAAAAATTAGCCCGTTCGAAGCTTCGCAGTTTTTTTCTTCCGAATGTTTTAGGCTTTCGAAAGACTTTGTAGCTTCGAAACTTCGAAATTCAAAGCATTCGAAGTAAAGTGATAGCCCTAATACCTATTGCATCTGGCGTTTTTTACTTTCTTTTGGCTACATTTGGATTTTGGATTACATTAACAAATATTCGGTGTACGTCAAGGTTCTAGTGTATGCCCACTTTTGTTATGATAGAAAATGTGAGGAAAATATTTCTGGGACTCATCTACAACTTCTGTAATCGACTCTTTTGCACTCTTACCAGTTAGAACGACCCAAAAGTCAGTTTTAAAGTAATACATACTTCTAAAAATTCTTGCTGTGCATTAAATTTTGTGTTAAACTTAGCAAAAATAGTCCAAAAATGGCAATAGCAGAAGTTGCAAAAATTTGGATATCTTTATTAATGAAGATGCTTGCATTAAATAGTTCTTCATCTGACTAAAGTTGGGATGTTGCACAACTGTTTAATTGAGTTTAATTAAATTTACCGCAACCTTCTGAGAAATTTCTTTAAAACATAATTCTTACACTGTCGATGTCGATACAGGACTAAAAACTCAAACACACGAATTGATCTCAACGTCTCTTATTCACCTGTCACATACGCTCACGGTATGGCGTCAAAGATAAAATCTTCGTTATGGTCACCTGCCTTGATTAGGGCAGGTTGTAATAAACTTTGAACATAAAATTACCCCCGAAAAATGCCAAAGAAAGATAACCACAAAATCCTTGATTTGCTTTTGTTACAATCATAGAAAAAAACCGCTTGTCGGATTGCTCAAAATCGCAGAGGGGTGCTTTCCACTTTTGTAATTCCTTAGAACTGTCATGTTATAACGAACAGAGAATTTTCGATGGTCATATGCCAGACTAGTCAAGTAGTCTCATTCGCAGGCTACTCGAAACTGTAATCGATCTTTTGAAAACGTCTTCGGGAGAAGGATATTTGTGAGAAGTCGATAATTGACATCTAGCCAAAGGACTATAGTGACAGGTAGTTATTAGTGACAATTCTTTATAAGGACGTGGGCAATGAATTGCGTAGGAGGTGGTGATAATATTAACCTGTCACTGGGTTTCTGCCCAAAGAAATAATGAAGGTAAAAGTCCTGAACAGAAATTAGAGTCGAAAAAATTCCGACATTATACCGGGCACACTACTTTATATTTCATTTCTTGTACATTTCACCCTCGGAGGTACTGGAGCTTACTAGGATTAATTATGGGTCATATATCAAGAGAAGAGAAAGTGGGAGCTGATCTACGTAAATGCTCCCTGATTACCATTCCCTCTTGAGGTTTTCCCCCTTTACTTTGTGTGCGCGATATTGGAAAATGAGTTTTATGACATTATGGATGGGAAAAAAAATACTACAGCAAGGAGCTGGGGACATAAATTGGGGGTGCAACAGCAGTCACCATCGTTACGTCGAATAATTATTAGAAACGTCTTTTCCCGAGCACTGAACCGAAAATTTGATGGAAGATTAAAAGATGATATAGTGACATCTGTTCGGAGGGTAAAAGTTTTGATTTGTGTTGCGGTTAGATTATGATGCGGATTTACACATTTCGGTGTTTGAGGATATGAAAAATAATTTAGTAGAAAATAGTGAAATAATTTCGACAAAGAAAGAGAAAAAACTTTTATACCTGTGGTAACTATCGCTTTGCTGCCCGAAGGGTCTAAAATAATGTAAAATCATTGGTATTTCAGAAAAAATTCGTATTTCAGGCAAAGAAAGTATCAGTAAACAACATCTCAGATCTGTTTACCGTGTCCTACAGATAAAACAGAAGCAGCAGCCTACCACGGTGAGATCTGTTAAAATATAAGATTGCCACGGAACTGGCAGGAAAGACTCTTGCAACTGTACAACCTGTGAGAGATACCAATGATTCTCAACTTGTCACGGAGAAGCATAAACTGCGGAGATGAAGAGAATATTGAGTTGTAGTCCTAAACAACACCTCTGGACCGTCAAAAACCTTTTCACCCGAGCCTAAACACCCGCCAGCTGCGGGCAGAATTAACACCAGAACAACAGACAAGATTGGAGTTGGTTGACGCAATTAAATCGATGGACCTCGGTAAGGCCCCAGGGATTGATAGAATACCAGTGAAACAACTTAAGGCGGACCCCATTACTGCGGCTGATAATCCTGATAATCTTCTTCCCGTTATCCAGGAATATTGGGAAACCGAGATGTGTCCCACTGAATGAAAAACAGGCATAATTGTAAAGCTTCTCAAAAAAAGGCAAGCGCACTGAACAGGCAGTTTTCTCTTATAGTGATCACATCAATACCGTCTAAATTATCATCGAGCAATCTGCCGAATGGAGGTCCCCTTAACATCCAATGTTCGTCAATTTTGAGAAGCCTATGTCGACGATGTATGTCTCCTATTCAACAAACAGAGTCATCTAGCCATAAGCCTGAGCAGAGAGGGCTTAAGATCCATCCTGCTAAAACCAAACTCATGAGCTTGAACTCCAGGAGACCAAATTAAATTTATCTGGAAGAGCAGCAAAAAGAACAAGAGGATAAATTTTGCTATCTCGGAAATATAGTAATAACACACGGCGGGAGCTGAAGCTGATGTACGGGCTCGCTCAACAAGGCTCGATTTGTATTTAATATTCTTGCTGAGATCTGACGCAATAACAACATCTTCAGACGCGCAAAACCCCGAATCTTCGAATCCAATGTAAAATCTTTTCTGCTGTACCTAGGACTTTAGCATTTCTCGGTTCTGGTGTCGTCAAAGCTAAGACGATTTTGCTCTCGTCGCAATCTCGGCGAGATAAAGACCACTCGTCACATTAAACTCGCTATTGTGTCGAGACCGACACCGGCAACGAAAATTATCTCGAGTATCGTGAAGCCCTAGTTGTACAGCTATTCAACATGGAAGCGACCTATCAAATATCCTCTAAGCTACAAGCCTTTGTCAACCGGACGCTACGGCGCATCCGTAACATCCACTGACCGCTGACATCCGTAACATCCACTGACCGCTGACATCCGTAACATGCACTGACTACCGATGAAGACCTACACAGATTTACAGGCCAATACCAGATAGGCACCATTACCCGCAGGCGAAATGTATAGGTCACACACTAAGAAAGAGCCAAACAACTAACGCCGCACCCAACAGATTTAAGTTTAATTACACTTGTCGTTGCTATACTTTTGCAGTATATTTCCAGTGGCAACAAGTCAAGAATTACCTCCAAAGCCGCTGTGGGCGCAGTACTCAGACATACCGTCATTCCCAGAGTGGCTAGTCTCTGCGCTCTGGATAGCGTCTTTAGGGTACACCTCTTATCCAGAGCTAGTGAGCCATAGGAAAGAATGGGCCTGACTATTGCGACACGCAATATACCATTTTGGATTTGAGTCCCTATTTGACATATGACCGCTTATACGTATAGAAGGCCCCGTTTGCTTTTTACCCCTTCTACTATACTGTCCTTCAGCAGAAAGAGCACTGGGAGCCTAAATTCTAGTATTTGTCCCTTTCTGGCGAAAGGCACAAGTCCCGTCTGCACATTGTTAAATCACAACGTCCAAGAAGGCATCAAGGGTGTATTCCTTGAACTCCAGAGATCATTCAATCACCGACACCACTGCATGCAGCCTCGTCGCTACTAATCTCCTTTTAGGATAGGCGCGCTGGCTTTTTGAGATGCATTAGCCATACATTACCGCTCATACATGCACGTCCAGTAGCCTCTCTAGTACTGTGAGCATGAAGGATGAGAGACTGTAATCTTTTGCGTCCGCTTTTTCAGCTTTTAGAATAAAGATTACATTCATTTACCTACCAGAGTCAACTTCGGTATACTGACACCAGCCATGCTACTACACGACTTAGGGCCTTCTGAAGCATGGTTGGCCTTATCCCGTCGACCCCCGGGGATTTTAATAATTTACTTTAATTTAATTTTACAACAAAATAATTTTAACATCTTTAGAACTTTGTTTGAATGCTTCCGAAGCTCAAAAATACTAACCATTTCTAATCTCCTTCAAAACTTCACCAATTTATTCTTCTCTCCTATCCTGAAAAGCTAATTAGTTTTTAAATTTCCATTAAAAGATTAAAATCTGCCCTAAAATCAGTTTTTAAATTTAACAACAACAAAATTAATTCAAGCAAGAAGACAGTCACCATTCCCCATCCAGTCGCAGAGAATGATAAATTCGGCGGTTCCAATTCAAACTGACGTGAAACACTTTGCACCTGGTCATATCGGTCTTGTTAGTCCACCGCCACACAATTAATTTTTTTTCTCATCATTTTCATAATTGGAAAACCTTCTGAACATCGAAAAAACAAAATTCTAACACGAACCATCTGCTCACGTCTGTCTGTTGTTGTGGTTTTCTATTGGCTTATCGGAAGAAGATAATCAGTCTTTAGTCCCTGCTTGAAACTAGAAGGTTTTCATTCAACTTATCGTCATGGTGGTGAAATAAATGTCTTAAATTATCCCTTAGATAAGAGCTGATCAACATCCACGCGAGATTAACCATTTATCTCAGATCGTGTGTATTCATAACTCTGTGAATCTATATGAATCACGATGAGCTACCACAGCGAGAATTATGTACACAATTGCACTGGGAATGGATGTTGCACAGCTTGGCATTCAGGAGCATTTTTTCCAAATTAATTCCTCTGATGAAATAATGCAGCCAACAAATGGAACGCAATCAAGGATGCACGGCACCGACGGAGTTTCATTGTGGATTCATTCAAATGTAATGATATTTTTCGGGATCAATGAGAGCGGAATGGAGCTAGCCCGAATGGAGCCCGTTTTCAAGTAAATGAGCCTTCAGGATTTTTGGTTTAATTGGGCCAGGAATTATATGTAAATGGAGCACTTATTACCTCAATAAATTGTTCGTTACCCTCATAAATATTCACACTTCCTCCGGGATCCGAAAATATCTCATTCCACATGAAATCTGACTGTAATTAGATCAAAAACAGAAGAAGGTCCTGGTTCTGTGAGTTAATTAAACCCAATTACCGTCGGGAATGAATCTGGAAATGTTGTTAGGACAGATTCCTTATTAACCTGTCACTCATTGCACTTTCATCTATCTTTGGGTATCCTGTAACAAATCCTGTCCGCATTCCTCTACTTTTCTTGTTTATTTTCTGTAATTTGAGTCCTTAAATGTCACAAGACTCCACCCACCCCTTGAGTATTTTCTCGTGAAATTCAACATATGCGTAAAGAAATATTTCTGACGCGCGTTCATTATCTGAGGAGACGGAATCCAACACCAAAATTAAGGGAAAATGCAAGAACTTGTCATAGATCGTAATTCCCATCCGCTTAGATGTCGTCTTGTGGACCGACCATTTTTAGGGGAGAAATGCATTCATGTGAATTATTTTTCACCGAAAAATATTTTATAAGTTTCTAATGGGGATCAGAAGATGGACTGACATTATTAGGAAAGGATTTTGGCATGTTCATCGCACAGGGTGGTGGCGTTGGGGTATAACACAATTAATCCTTAAACACCATTTGATGCATCATTTAACCGCTCCCTCTTGACAAGGTATTGAAGATAAGTTATGAGAGGATTTTCTATCCCCAAGCACAGGAAAGGAATGATTAAACTCAACTCTATTGTTGGGCTCAGTCTTTAGGAATTTTATTTTAAGAGCCATGGTTTCCAATATTTTTAAATGGGGGCAGTGAATCTTGGTCCAAACTCTTCCTCTCTTTTAAAAAAGTAGACAAAAATAACCACTGATAAACTTTTGAATATTTATTACACAGTGATCGCCTTAGTGATCTTCTACGCCCTGCTTTGCACTGAAGATTAACTGAGCTTTGGTTAGCTTTCTTAAAAATTTATTTTTTGTTAGTTGGCATCTTCTTTTGCTTTACTACTGTTATAATGTTACCAGCTGCCGTCAGCTGTCAGGTACACATAAAATACCCCAAGATGGAACAGCATACGCCGAGGGACTCGTGGCTAAGGAGGAGCTTGGTCGTTAGTATGCGAACTCCGGATACCTGCCGACCTCTCTGGGGATTAAACGATACAGATCACATAAAAACGGGTTCTTTTCGTCCCCTCCCAGTCTCCCTTAGCGAGAGCAACTGAGTATCCAGTTATCCCACTGTCGCCGTTACCTTGGTTTCCTGAGTCACTGCTAGAATCCTAGCATATCTGCAGGAATCCATGTTCCACCGTCTCCAGTGTTTCTTCGTGGTCCATGCGTTACTTATAATCTTCATCCCATCTCTGCCCACGGCATTGAAGCTTTATTCCAGAGTCAGGACAAGTAATTTCCTCCGGCATCTTCTTCCTAGGTCAGCATCTTCTACTGGTGCGTGAACCGCGGAAATAGCCAACTCGTTAGAGTCGCCCATCTCTGCCACCGCCGCACCTGAGGAAGTGTTATTTATTATTTTACCAATGTCCAAATGAGGATCGTCCTATCCCGGTTTCACAACGTTCCTGTATTATGGGAAGAAAGATATCAGCCACAGCAATGGGCCCCGCCTTAAGTAATTTCGCAACTATTCCATTAGTCCTTGCCATTGGTACCTTACCAAGGTCCATTGACTTTATTGCGTTCGCATCCTCTAATTTTGCGGAAGAGCTGATGTTCCAATGGTTCTTCACACTCTAATGAGGATTCGGTTGTCCAAAGGTGTTGCTTGTTGACTGCAACATTGGTAGCAGAATTAATCTGCTTGCATGCTTGTATTTTGGTCGTAGCATATTAGATGTTGCATTACGTGGGCGTTCAAGATGGTGATCGCTCCACGTTTAGTTCTTACATTGTGAAGACACTTTTTTCAGCTTTGCGAGATAGCAATATAGTTAATCTGATTCTTAATTCTGCATCGTAGTCCAGGATGGTAAATTGCATTTTTTTGTATTTACCCAAGGATACACGAGTCACACGGGGCCTTATCAAAGGTGTCGTCAAGAGGTTGCTTGAAAGCCGCTTTAGTTATTAGCGATTACTCGCTTGGCGAATACCACTGAATATATTGTGGCAGCAAGCCTATACCTGCCATCCGAAGTGATTCTTCCTGGCTAAAGTATATACGGGGTCATTTCCCGCTTTCCTTCTTCTCATATTCACAATCGTCCCACAGAATTCTTACGTTCCATAGCCTGATCGTTAGCCGATGCTCATACATAGCCAAAGTTCGCCATAACAAAATCCTTCCGAGTTGTCTGAGGCGCACTAGAAGTTTCGTGTTTAGGTAAGCAGATTACATGCCTACCTATTCTATCAAAAAAGGAGGACTGTTCCTTGACGTGTCCTGGGAATCCTCTCTATGATTTCTATAGCACATAGATTCTCTCTAAGCCGAGCAGTTCTGCCTGGCGTGCAGGTTTCTCTCCTTTTTTTAGCAACCAAGTTTGGAATCGGCACGCGGGTGCCTTTTCTAATCCTTTCTAAGAGTTAGGAAGATATAAGTACTTTTTTTATTTAATTTGGGATATATCTTGTAATATAGTAGATCGCAAGCGAAGACGAGAGCTATTTAAAACTTTGACTTTACTCTCTTGAGGCTGAGAGTGATTTCGTAGATCAAAGGATTTCAGTAGATTCTGATATACACTTCTTTAAGCTCTTTCCCTTGGAGTAAAAATTGTTTGTCCAAAAAACAAATACCGGAGTGCCAACGATTATCGAAAGTTTTGTATTCGCGATGCCGCTGTGATAATGGTCTCAATAATCAAAAATGTTGCTTAGTGTTCCGAATTCCTTAAAAATTGATTGATTGATTTACAATTACAATATGTTACTTGAACTGGGATGAGCTGAGGCTGACAGCGAGTAAGATAGCTAGACCCATTTAATCTAGATGACATCCAAAGTAATATTATGGTGTTATATAGAATTAATCCTTCTAACTCAGAAGATGCACTTCACAGGCAAAATCCTGGAATCAATTGACCTATTCACCAGAATATAACATATATTGAGGTGAATGAGGCTCCCACTCCAACATGCAGAAAAAAAATATTAGTAAACAAAAAAACCAAGCCACGTCCAAACACTATAATCAGGAGTGCAAAGATAACAAAGATCATTTAAGCAAGTCCTTAGTAAGAGCCAGGTCAAAAATAGGACAGATATTCACGGCACCACAAATGCGATTGGATTCATGCATACCGTAGTTTGACCGAAAATAAATACTGGTGAATAAATACTAGGTCAGCATAGCATAGCAAGGAGACCAAACCTGAGATGCATAGTCGAGAATTGGTCTAACGAAAGAAAAAAATAAGTGAGTTAGGGTCTGTCGATCAGAGAACTCCCTTGACCACCGCTTAACAAAACCCAGGACTAAATTACTCCGAGATACAATATGGTTTATGTGCAGAGTGAAATCGAGTTTTTTGTCTAGTTTTATACCAAGGTCAGTAACGGACTCAACATGACGGATAGTAGTTTCCGCAAAGGTATAATCAAAGACGAGCTGATTCATGTTCCTAGAAAATGACATAACTTCACATTTATTCGGGTTAACTTGCAGTCCATTTGAGGCACATAAAACTCTGAAGGTATTCAAATCATCCTGAATGCAGAAAGAATCATAACTGCATGAGAAAATCTTCATATCGTCTGCGTAGATTAAAACTTTGGAGTGCTTAATCAGAGGGACAATGTCGTTAATGGCAAGAATAAATAGCAGTGGCCCCAGATGGCTACCCAGATGAAGCCCTAACGACTCTAGATAAAGTATTACGGAAAGAGACACGGTAAGTCATATGTTTTAAGTATGAGCAGATCCATTCAAACAATAAAGGCGGAAAACCTAACCTTTCAAGCTTAAGCATAAGAGTGAGGGAGCTTATCAAATGCCTTGCTAAAATCGGTGTGGACACAGTCAGTCTGGAGACCTTGTTGGAAGGCAGAGATAATGTGGGATGTAAATTCAAGCAGGTTCGTTGTCATCGATCTACCAGGCAGAAAGCTATGTTGATTAGATGAGATAAACCCCTTACATTGCCAAACAAGCTGTGAATATATAACAGATTCAAACAACTTGGGTATGCAGCAAAGGTTCGCGATTGGCCTATAATTTGTTATGAAGTTTTTATGCCCCTTTTTATAAACAGGAATTATAAAGGAGCTCTTCCATAACGTAGGAAATCTGCCGACCTGAAGAGATTTGCTGAAGATGAGTTCCAATGGAGTGAGTAAGGCATCAGAACAGGATATCAAGAATGTAGGTGGAACATCATCAGGACCAGAAGAAAAGTCCAGGTTAAGCTCCTTGATACCATTCATGATAATATCACGAGATATAATGGGCAAAGTAATGGAGGTAGCGGGACGATTTTGGATATGAGCAAATTCTTTCAGGGAAGGTACAAAGTTGCCTGATGAAAAGGCGCCCTCGAAAAACAATGCAAAGTTATCGGCAATATCGGGCGCACTACAACTAGAGGATCCATTATACCACATTGTAGATGGATAAATATCAGTTTTTTTCTTCAGATTTGCAAATTTAAGAAAGGTACGAGGATCATTATGCAAGTCACTGCGAATATTATCAAGGTATTCCTTGTATAAGGATGAAGATAACGCTAAAAAGCAGTCATGACAATATACGAATTCAGAATAAGCTGACGTGCTTCTACAGCGTAAGTAGGTTTTTCATAACCTATTTTTTTATTCTTAAGACTCCGTAGTTCACTAGTATACCACGGGGGAGAATGACAGGATGATCTGGACCGCTTGAGTGGTACACACGAATTAAACAGATCATAAATCCTATCATAAAACACAGAAACACAATAGTCGATATCGCTATCATAAAAAAGGGATGGGAAATCGATTGAGAGGATCCTGTTTGAAAGATCAGAGAAGTCCGCCATTTTAAAATCAAGAACGTACTGATCTACGTTGGTGTCAACAATATTATAACCATCGTAGCAAAAAGAGATGGAAATGGGTGGATGTAAACTGTCGATAGCGGATAAGTTACAAGAAGTTTGTTCGATTATAGTGTTACTCGAATCAGAAGAAAAGATAAGATCTAACTGCCTTCCCATAGAGTTCTTTACATCACTCATTTGGTGTAAACCAGAGGAGGAGGTGGCGTCAAGAAAATGGGAGTCTTTAGCAGTAAGATAATTTGAAGAAAGGTAGTCATCGTCATCAGCGTTGAATACCCATTGAACGTTGGGTAAGTTAAAGTCACCAAGAAGGATGATTTCGTCCTTTGGGTTTGTTATATTATTAATAAAATCTAGGCTAAGAATTAAAATATCGTAAAGACTTCGACCATTTGCATCAACAAAGTTTGTCAAGTTTGGATGGATATAACAACACAGCAGGAAAATATGCAACTTCAACAGAGATATCTTAAGAGCTAAGAGCTCGAAGAGCTGTTATCACAAAAGCTTCTAAAATTAATTTTTACGACTATAACATCTGTCAATACTATGAGATGTTCTTAATTCTAAATCGGCTATGCAAATTTATCATCTTCTTTCTATTTTTCTACTTATCATTTGAAATACTCCCTTATTGCATTAATTTCTTCTTATATTTTTGGACCTTTTTATTTTAGGGCTTTCTTGAGTTTTAGCTGCATAAATAAATTATAATTATGTCGAACATGCGCACCAATTTAGGTACACATATGAAATTCACATTCTTGGATACGCCGAAAAATCATTTAATAAATAAAACAAATTTTCATCGCTCGTGTCAGTTTCTACTAATTCCTTTCTTAATAAAAATTTAACCTCAAAGTTTACTCCAGTTTTCTTCAAGTGCTAATTTCTTCATCCTGACATCATCGATCATTTTAACTGCGCGCGCATACTAAGTGCTTACTTTTCATTTCATTTAGTCTTGTTAGGATTGTCGACTTTGCATTTAGTTACAAATTAATTTAACATGTCTGGCAAATAATACACTGAGAAGTTGAAAATTGAATTTGAAAATTTAACACGAAAAAACTGGATTCTGTGTTGTATGTATAAAAAAACCCGACAAGGAGAGCAGATTTTATCAGAAGAAATGATTTTTAATAAATCGCTAAATCGATCTCCTACTCCCGGGAAAAAACCTAATGTGTTAATTATCGATATTTTTTCCAAATTATATCGAAGATCGATATTATATCGAGTCGATATATCTAAAATTTATGTTTAGTGATGAATTAGATATTTTGCGGGCTCTTTAAATTTGATAACTTTTACACAAATGTTTGTGGACCTCCTGGCTGGTAGATTGACCTACTGCCAACAAATTTTCCGGTCTCACTGATGAGGCCCCTATTTGGATGAATCATTAACGGCATTAATTTAAGCGCTTAACTTTCATTTATTTCTTAGCAATCAAAGTATTCAAAACTTAATGCGGAAATTATTTTTGGAATCCGCTTGGAAAGAAAGAAGATAGAGATTGTGGCTTTGAAAGTGATATTCCGAACAACAATGTGAAGACGCTACGTTTACGGCCGACTTAATGGCTTATCACATTGTATAGGCCAAGCCTCTTTGATATAATGCAATTAATATCTTTGGAGCATGGAATCATTGTGCGCAATAGAGCTTATTAAAAGTTGAAAGCTTCGGGGAACGCTGCTCATCTTGAACGTTGCAGGTCGTTATTTAACAAGTTAACGCGTCAATCTTCATTTTATATTCCAGGCAAAAACAGTCTTATTTAGAATACTATGTATTGTGTGGATAATATGTTGCAACAGTTATTAAGATAAATTAAATATATGGTTCATCCAATTACAATACATTTATATAATTCGTGTCTTATGCTACCTCTTTGTGTGGAAATTTGTTAATTTTGCCCCGACACACATCAGTTACTGCTCCCATCGCAAAATTACACAGGTCTGCAATATTCTGTTGTTGGGCAGCTAGGGATCATTTCCGAAGTAATTTGCTGCGTAGAATCCGAATCCAAGGAGGAATACATTTTCTTTGAGGAATACATTTTTCTATAAGCTGATTTCCTTTTGCAAGAAAAAATCGTAGGTGACCGCTCAATAGCCTATTTTGAAGGGTAACTGCAGTGTTAAATTATGCAACTAGAGAAAAGACCAATACAAATTTTGGGCATAATGTACGTAACCTCAAAAGTAGCAAAAAAAACCATTTTTCGAGTACATAACCTCAAATATCTCAAAATCCTGACCTCGGATTGGGATTCTACGCAGAAACTTACTGTGGAAGGACCCCTAGTTGCCCAACAACAGTCATGGCCACATTTTTTGTAAATCTGTGTTATTATTTCGTCTGTTTCTCAAAATTTTTTAGGCGAATCATAAGAGATCAAATATTGAATTTTAAATATAATTTGGTTTTAAAATTTTAATTTGGTGTAAGGATCACATCTGTGTTAAACTTATATGCAACCTTCTATAGCTTTACTGCAAGATTTCAAGGTGTACCGAAAGGATCTGCTATTTTTTATTTTATTTATATTTATTTATTTATTTACAATAGTAAAAGTGCTGATTACTACAAAAAAAAACTAAATAAGAACAATATAATAAACTATATAAAATCAAAGATAATGAATATATAT